>BTPG01000007.1:113684298-114072656 GCA_036245525.1 Semisulcospira habei | reverse complement strand
TAAGCTTGGTGCCTTCAGGCGCCAAGCTTATCTGGCACTACCCCTGAATTGTCATGGCCAATTCATCTCATGCTATAGGGCTAAATGGGCTGGGGCCCACTCACCTGACAGTGAATGCACAATGATTTCAAACACACAATCTGTATCCCCTGGCAGTAAACAACAATGCACCAGTTGCAAGAGATATATCATAATGAACAACCTCATCTGACACCAACCTTGTGGCACTACATACTTTCAAACTGTAATAATCAATTTCTAGTATGTTGCTAGAAGACACATCCCCAATTTACAAGACGCAGACTTAGTACAGAGATCTTTGTCCTGTAATTTCTTACAAACCAAAATGCTGTACACTAGTACTTTTTACTTGCCTTGTTGTGGTAATAGTGACGCAAAATGGGGTTTGCAGACAGGTCGATTTTCTTGTGACTCTCAGATCCTTTCATTGCTGAGCTGAAAGGGTATAACAAAATATCAAATTACAACATGATAGTAACTAAAATCAATGCAAACCTGACGTCAAGTTGAACAACAACAATGCTCTTTCCTCTTATATCTGTGTAAAGACCCTGTTACTTCATATTTTTGGTCACACTTCAGCTTTACTGTACTTTGTGCTCACCTGTGTCGGTTGTACATCCACATGTACATGGGGATTAACCCTTCCCTGCCACTGTAGGTATATTTTGTTTCAGAAATCTTCATTTATTCAATTCACCCATAACTGTCCAAAGAAAATGGGTACAAATTGGTCTCAGCAAGAGGCATAGATCCTCATGAGCTCCCACAAGTCTCTTGCAGTTGGGTCATGTTCGGATTTTCTCAAGGGGTTAATTATGTCCATTTTTGTTTACCTGTGTAAGTGTAGCCAGTGGCTGAAAATGTCGAGGGCCATGACAAACTGGAAGAAGAGCATGTAGTGGGGGTAAAAGTGACACAGCGCCCCACACAGGCACATGGTGGTGATGCGGTCAATCAGCATGTCCAGCATGTAGCCTAGGCGACTGCCTACAACCAGTAAACAAAACTGCATATATACTGATGAGCAAAAGAAATGTGACATTTCTGGAATCATCGGAAACACTTTACTGATGAGCAAAAGAAATGCGACTTTTTTTTAGTGTTTCCGACGATTCCAAAATTGTTGCATTTTTTTGCTCGTCAGTACATATACTACCGGTACTCACAATAAGATAGGGGCCACCCTGAAAATGGTCATGATTTCAAATATACACAACTCGTTTTGTCTTTTGGACAAGACTATAGTGTTGGGATACAGGCTTGTCAAAAAGTCCAAGACAAAATCTTAAAATCTGACAGAGTTGTGCTAATTTGAAATCATGACCATTTTCCAGGGTGGCTCTTAACGTATTGTGATGTCCACAATACTGGGCCACAGCTGCTGGATGAATGACCACTGGCCCAATACATAAGATTTGCTATTGCTGATCAGCAGTAGGAAATCAAAGGAAAAGAACAGTGTGGAGTCAGCTCATTAGCTACTAAGGTACATGTATGTTTAAATTCTATTAACTCATTCGAGACGTGCTGCCTCCGGATAAGGTAGCTCTCAAATGAGTTAATATTAACTTAAATGTGTGTGCTGATCTGTGAATTTGGATCCTACAGCTCCAAGAAGTAAGCTCCAAAATCATTGACCAGCATGTTTATAAACGCTTACTAAAAACGGCACAAAAGTACGCAGACCACTAAACAATACTTTTTGACTAATAAACAATGAAAGGGAAAGAGGTAAAAATTAATGCCCGACTATAACTTGAGGAAAATAACTGCAAGAAAACAAGAAGATAAGAATATTAATAATTACATGTAAAAAGTGGTTCATACACATTTAAACCAAAAAAGTAACTAATTTACTTTATGTTTATAAGATAAGATAAACTTTATTGCCAGATGCATAAACATTGTAACTGACGAGCGTCCATATTAAGATCAACACATAAAACATACATACATCACCATCAAGCAGACTCAAAAATACCAAACCACACATGTGTATAGCAGTTATTGTACTAAGTATGCACACACATCTAAGCAAGTAAAATAAAATAAATCTACAACATAAACCACAAAGTGAGCCGCCGTGCAACGAAAACAGATTAGCTAAATTCATATGTATTTGTAAAGTGACTGTATATCTTGTTTAAGAAGAGGTTTAATAGAACATATAAAGAACTATAAACAACTAAGATGGGCTGTAGGTAATTCTAAAGGGACTTTGAGTCAATCTGCTGAATTATATCATATCGCAGCCACATTAGACAGGGCCTGAACAGCCAAGGGATAAAAGCTCTTCTGAAAACGAGAGGTTTTGGCCTTAATGGATCTAAAGCATGAGCCAGATGGCAAGAGTTCGAACAGGCTACGTGCAGGATGGTGCTCGTCATGTATGATGTAGCTTGCTCTCTTGATGGTGCGTGCGTGGTATAGAGATTCCAGCGAGAGGAGATTGCTTCCAACAATATTAGATGCTGTTTTGATCACCCTATTTAATTTCTTGCGGGCTTCATCGGTTGCGCTGCCATACCACACCGTCATTGAGAAGGTAAAAACGCTTTCAATCGCGTCGCGGTAAAACTGCACCATGATCTGCTGACCGACTTCAACCGCGAAGAAAAAACAGGCGCTGCTGGGCTTTCTTTACTAGCTGTTGAATATTCTTCTCCCACTTCAGATCGTGCGAAATGAGAATACCCAGGAACTTGAACGTTTCAACAATTTCAATATCGTTTCCTTGGATGGTTAAGGGAAGGGGGTCAGTTTTCTTTTTTCTGAAATCAATTATCATTTCCTTGGTCTTACCAACATGCAAATCCAGGTTGTTGTCAGAGCACCAGCCTACTAACATGTCTACCTCATCCCGATATGCACTCTCGTCACCGTTATGTACAAAACCCTTGACTGTTGTATCATCCGCAAATTTCACTATGCGTGTACTATCATAGTGGAAAACACAGTCGTGTGTAAAAAGAGAAGACAACAATGGGGATAAAACACATCCTTGAGGAGCTCCCGTACTCAAGGTCAAAGACTGGGATACATGTCCACATTGACCAGGAGTAGGGAACTGACACAGCTGAACACAGTTCTGACCGCACAAACCGATCCTGACAATCTGGGGTCTGTTTAACAAGAAATCCAGAACCCAGTTACAGATGGACTGTTGCCAAGGTGCAGCAGCTTCTCATGCACCAAACACATACACAAAATATTCAAACTAAAGGCATTTTGATTTTACATGTACAACAAATCCAACATAAACTATACACTTTACACTATACAAGTCCGCATAAGTTAAGGCCCAGCGTCTCTTTTCAGTAGCTCTCACAATTAATTTTTTTCTCCAATAATGTTTAGTGCGATCAGGTGTAAACTGAGTTACACTGTGACTTTACATGCTGCCCTACATGTCTAAACCTGTTTTGCAGATGCTGTGGTTCAGTAACTGGGTACAGTAATGTTTGAACAAGAAAGGCAAAGCCGTTATGGCTCACATGTATGAGGGATCCATACATGTGTGACAATAAGGGATGGCTCCTGCACCAACAAAATCCACGTTTTCACAAAATTTAATCAGTTTCACAAATCTGTGAAACCCCTGTGACCCCTGCGATGAGTATACATATGAAGGTCTTATCATCAGCTACCTTTGTGCCAAATTTGATTGAAATGTTTGCAAAAATGTTGACAATAACTACAATTCTATCAAAAATTGGCATTTTATACATATTTGTTGACCTCTTGTGACCTTGACCTTTTCTGAGAGGACATCCAAATTAGTATGTATAGATAGGTCTTACCATCAGGTATCTCTGTACAAAGTTTGGGTTGGAAGTTGTAAATAGTAATTGAGAAAAAAATATTTCTTGTTAAAATATGTCTATTTTTGACCCATTTCCTGAGCTCTTGTGACCCATGACCTTTCTGAGGGGTCATCCAAATTTGTATGCATAGATAGGTCTTACCATCAGGCATCTCTGTAGCAAGTTTAGGTTTGAAGTTGTGAATAGTATTTGAGAATAAGCATCTTTTGTCAAAATATGGCTATTCTGGACCTATTTCCTGAGCTCCTGTGACCCTTGACCTTTCTGAGGGATCAACCAAATTAGTGTACATATAAAGGTCTTACCATCAGGTATCGTTGCACCAAGTTTGGGTTTGAAATTGTGAATAGTATTTGAGAAAAAATAAATTATGTCAAAGATAGGCTATTTTTCTTTATTTCCTGATCCCCTGTGACCTTGACCTTTGTGAGAGGTTACTCAAATTGGTATGTTTAGAAAGGTCTTGCCACAAAGTATCCTTGGGCCAAGTTTGAAGACTGTGGCTTGAAAAGTCTCCAAGAAAATGCCAACGTTAAAGTTTTTACCACAGACGACAGATGACTGTGGGCGGACGACCACCAGCAAGGAACAGACTCGCTTTGGCTTCATAGGTGAGCCAAAAATTGGCAATTCTCGAAAATTAAACTAAACTTTGGCCGTTTTCAGCTTACACAGCAATGCTGCTACAGGATATTGGCATAATGCATGTGCAAACAATGACACCCGTTAACACTTTCAGTAAACACTGGGCACAAAGTTGCACTTAAAGGGCGGTAACCAGGCCTGCTGCCAGTGCCAGGTTGTTGCTGTTCTGGGACCTCCAGAGCGTGGGCGCTCTTCAGCGCTTCCTGTGGTCTGAAATCGTTCCTGCAGGTGCCGGATGCCTGAGTGGCTCCCTCCCAGCTGTCTCTTGACTTCTCGTAAAGGACAGTTTGGAAGACAATTATTTCAATGCCTAAAACTTTATCCTAATAAACGTTTCATCATCATCATCGTCCGGCGATTCCGTCTTGTAGCCATCCCAGGGCCCGGCCACGATCCAGTGTAGACAGTCTGCGTCTTGGAGGCATGCTTGCTGCAAGCCCTGGCTACCGCCCTTTAAGTACCCATTTGTGCCCAGTGTTTACTGAAAAGTGTTAATGGGTGTCATTGTTTGCACGTGCATTATGCCAATAGCCTGCAGCAGCATTGCTGTGTCAGCTGAATACAGCCAAATTTTAGTGCAATTTTCGAGAACTGGCCAATTTTTCAAACGTTATTGTGCACAGTTAATGAACCGCAGCATCTGCAAAACAGGTTTAGACATGTAGGGCAGTATGTAAAGTTACAGTGTGACTCAGTTTACACCTGATCGCACTCTACATTATTGGAGAAAAATGCATTTTTCTCTAAAAGGTATTTTTTCGAAAAATACTTACCGATGACATGACTGATAGGAAGTGTCTACTTACTCACAATTTTAGCCTAGGAACCCGTTGTGCCCCTGCACAACCCGGGAGGCACTCGGGGAACCCCCAGAGGGGCCGAGAGTTGTCTCCCGTGCCTGCCCATCCGGTTCCGAGTCATGCTTACTCAGTTTAGGATACTTAGCTCACCAGCGGCAAGCGGGACAGGTGGGAGGGTCCTACAAGTCATGTCATCGGTAATTATTTTTCGAAAAAATACCTTTTAGAGAAAAATGCATTTATTTCCTCAAAAACATTACCGATGACATGACATAGGAAGAATTGCGAGTAGGAGGAGGGTGCCACTACCCCAACGCCCCCAAGGGGCCCTGCAGAGCCATCCTCCCAGTCGCAAACTCCCGACAATTTTAGCTAAGTTGCGTACCTACGGCGCTAGTGGCGCCGGGAGGGAGTGTTGCGCCGCCGTGATGTCCCCCACCAGAGCGAGGTTGACTCGCTGGCCTCCAGATCCCGTAGGTAGAAGCGAGCGAATGTCGATTCTGCTCGCCAGCCAACGGCCGCAACGATGTCTTTGACAGCGCAGTTCCGGTCGAAAGCAAGACTCGTGGCCATGGCACGTACCTCGTGCGCGCATATCTTGAGCCTCTTTGCTCTCTGAGGGGAGAGATCTTGGTAGGTGGACCGAATGACCCAGCGTAGCCAGGAAGATATCGTCTGGGCGGTAATGTCATTTCTGCCGGGCCTGAGAGGCAGGAAGAGGCGCGAGCGTCCTCGTCAGACGGCTTTGGATCTGCGTAGGTACACGCGCAAGGCGCGCACGGGATCTTGTTGCCTGGTCTCCCGGGGGAAGTCAGTCCCATGCAGAGGCCGTAGTGAGATCACTTGTGGCGCGGTCAGAGGAGACCTGGTCTTGGCAAGAAAGGCGGAGTCCGGAAGAAGCTGCACGGAGCCATCCGCACGAAACTGCAGGCAGGCAGGGCACGCTGAAAGGGCGTGGAGCTCGCCGACTCAGGCCGCCGTGGCAAGGGCCAAAAGGAAGCAGGTCTTACGAGTCACGTCCGCGATGCGGGCCAATGGCAGAGGTTCAAATCTGGCCGAGTTAAGCCACGTCAGGACCCAGGGGAGGTCCCAGTGCGGAACGAGAGAGCGGAGTACCGGACGTTGCAACCCGAAGTGCGACATAAGGTCGGCGAAGTCTTTACAAGCGCCTGGGTCCAGGCGGCCAAGGTGCCAATAGGTGTCGGCGACCATGGATAGGTACCCCCTGATGGTGATAGGGGCCAATCCCTGGTCTCCGAAGAGCCAGAGGAAAAAGTCAGGTAACTGGGGATGAGACAATTCGGTGGGGTCGAGACGGTGGTCATCACACCAGGCGCACAGCACTCACCACTTTCCCTCATAGACGCGTCGCATTGAGGGTCTGCGGGCTGAAGAGATTGCTTCCCCTGCTGTACTCGAGAAGCCTCTAGCGGCGAGGGCACGCCGCACAACCTCCAGACATGAAGGAGGAGGCGCTCCGGGCACAGGTGGAACACAGGGCCTGTCGAGGCTGCTTGAGCATCGTCCGCAGCGTGGGTAACTGCAAGGGAGGTCCCGTGGCGAGGCTGAGGAGGTCGGTGGTCCAAGACCGGTTCCAAGAAAACGGGGTAACCAGAAGGACGACCGCATTGCATCCCCGGAGCTTGAGGAGGACTTTGAGGACAAGGACGGTCGGGGGGAAGGCGTACGCATCAGTGGGCAGAAGAACCAAAAAGACGACACAGCAGAGGCACAAGGCAAGAGCCCGCAAGCGAAGCAGGCCCAACACAGTCCAAGATGGGTCCCAAACCGGTCGCGTGACAGCAAAGGCCGGAGGCTAGCAAAACACGTCTGCACTAGACGAGCTAAGTAGACTAAACTGGGTAAGCATGACTCGGAACCGGATGGGCAGGCACGGGAGACAACTCTCGGCCCCTCTGGGGGTTCCCCGAGTGCCTCCCGGGTTGTGCAGGGGCACAACGGGTTCCTAGGCTAAAATTGTGAGTAAGTAGACACTTCCTATCAGTCATGTCATCGGTAATGTTTTTGAGGAAATAAAAATAAATTTTGAGAGCTACTGAATGTGGACTAGTGTAGTAACAATAAAATTCACATACTAGAAGCCCCCAAGGTACACGTACTAGAAGCCCCCAAGGTAGCTTTACCCTTGAATGTGAGTCTAAATGCCTGTATTAGCACAAGCATTACCTTGATTGAGAGCTCGGGCGGCATGCCCATCAAAAGCATCCAGGAAGCCGCTGAGGAGATAAAAGCAGCTGGCCTTCACATGATCCGACGGCATGTAGTAGAAGGACACAAAGGCAAAGATCACTCGGAAGTAATCTGAAAGTAACACACAGCCAAACAACGTGTCACTGGCATATCAACATTATAACACACCAGTATACTGTAGGAATTTATTATAAATTCTGTGGACAGGTCTTTGGTTTCCAATGTGGATGCATGGCTTTTTAAACTTCAAAAGGTCTCCATGGAGACTGTGCAGCAGAACACTGGAGATCAGTCATGGTAGTGCGGAGGGAGAGGTGGTGTTATTTCACCATGTAAATGCTGGTCATTTTTCCACATCTACAGTGAAAGTTAATTGATGCACCTGTTTCCTTGCCATGCCTACCTTTATCCCCAAAGCAAAAGTCTGATTGATGCATGGTACCATGACTCACCCACCTCTAGCATCAACTATGTAATTAAACTATGTAATTATACTTATTTAATTAATTAATGTGTTTACTAGACAAAATCCTTACAATCTCTCTCTGTTCTGTAAGGGGGGGGGGGGGGGGGGCTGTTCTGCCGACCAACTTCAGCATTTATTAGACTTTATATTGATTGTCGGTTTTCCACACTCTGAGTGTGTGTGTGTGGGTGGGTGAGGGGGAGATTGGTAAGGAGTCTTTGCTGGGAGAGGGGGGGGGGGGGAAACCCGTATCATTCATCTTGCAAATGGTGAACAACAGCGTACTTATTTCATGGTGAAAAAATCCTTACCGGTTGTGAAGAGCACGTACAATAACTGCTCTGCCAGTAAAATCTGAAGACAGTATGGGTCTACAGATATGCAGATGTTCGATAGTATGCATACAAGCAGCAAAACTAAAAGGAAAGTGGGCATCTCGGAAACCGAACACTGAACAGCGGTGTCTCTCAGAACGAAATTACGATATAAAGGGTCTTACTAGATAATGCAAAATTCTCCAGTAAAAAAATAATACTTACCAATGATGTTGGGAATGAAAAGATAGATGTTCTCAGCCATTTTCGTCGATGTCGGCTGCTAGACTGGATTCGGCTGGCTCGCGATCTGAGAACCGGAAGATGGCGTCTGTCAATTTATGATGATCTCGTGAGACGAGATTTCATCGTTCGGATGTTTCCGCCAACTGCCGTTATCGACGGAGAGTTCCGAAAGCAGGTGAATGACCCTTCGGCAGGTTTCGACCAACGCTATCTGATGACGTCAGACGGCTAATATTAGTATTTTAGACTGTTTACTGCAACGTGGAAAGTCTGACAGGTCACAAAATCATAAGACGTTTTTTTATGTGGTGATTAAGCCCGATTTGTTTCCCATCACTAGTGATCAGTGGTTCCAGCCCGCTTCCCCCTCCCTGGCCCATCCGGCCCCCAAACAATAATTATCTGCCGTTGGCGCTACTCGGTTAAAGTCAGTCAGACTCACTGAGCCCGCAAAACAGTGCGAGTCAGTGTGGGCTCATTTGTTTCTCCCCGCTTTCCTTGTATTTCGAGTCTTCCATATATTACTCAGTGACAATTTGATGATAATACTTAACTCATTCTACCCCAACACCGAAATCCCCAAATTTTGCCGTTGTCCTCTGAACTGAGACTGCACTCTAGTGCAGGACACAGATCCGGCCGACCATGATAGTTCAAGGGTGATGCCAGAATAGCTTGGCGCCCATAGGCGCCAAGCTATTCTGGCATCACCCTTGAACTATCATGGTCGATCCTTATCTTGTTGTGGTGTGTCTGGGGTAGAATGAGTTAATCCGATCTACATTTTGTTCTCGTCACCACCACCCAGGCTGAACCGACCGGTCACACCAGGCTCCGGCCGGCATTTGCTCCGGAACCCGGGCGACTGACTGCCGCCATGATACTGCCACTCAGTTTTGGCTAGTGCCGCACCGGCCACGGCGGAACACTCTTTAGAGTCATTCATAATTATCATTTTAGTCACAAACTCGTATAGAAATTCAGTCACTTTTGCTTTGAAGTCAGTATGTAGCCTCGTCTTGGCGCTGTCGGCGCTAAAAGCTAAACTGATTTATATAAGGTTTTCCGGCCTTTCAAGACAATCTTTCAAGTTGTATCATGTATATCACTTTTTATTTCAGTCAAGTTTGTTAAAAGTTTTAATGACGGGCGAGTAAAGGCCATACCAAGTGGTATGGGCATGTCACACGTTCAGCAGGGCTTGCCAAAACAATCCTGCAAGGCACTGTGCAAGGAGGACGAAGGAGAGGAAGACACTGACTGAGGAACAGATGGGAGGACAATATCTCAGAGTGGACAGGACTGAAGCTGGCGGCGATACGCTGAGAATGGCAGAGAACAGAGAGGAATGGAGGGAGCTGGTTGTTAAGTTATCAGTGGTGCCCCAACGGTCGGCAAGACTACGGGATATAGATAGATAGATAGATAGATAGATAGATAGATAGATAGATAGATAGATAGATAGATAGATAGATAGATAGATAGATAGATAGATAGATAGATAGATAGATAGATAGATAGATAGATACTATAGATAGATAGATAGATAGATAGATAGATAAAGGCCGGAATGACAAACACATAGGCCTACAAAGTAAAACTGAGTTGACTGGTCAGTCAAGTTCAATTCGGGTCATAACTTGACAGTTATCATCTGACATGCTACTAAAACTACAGGGACTGGGAAAACTATTCCTAACGGCAAAGAAATACTCTTAGAAAGGACACTCAAGCTGTATTGAACAGTAAAGGCTTGGGCCGGGGAACCCGGATTCACTCAGTATCTTGTCGGTGCGTAGACTGAGAGACCTTACTCAATTTGGCCGGTCTCAGTGGCGGCGAGTGTGGCCGCAGTCCAGACCAAACTTGACTTCGCCACGCACGGACGAGATAAGTACACTGTATACTTGTTTGTTTATTTTAAAAACATAAACTTATGTTGTAACTGACATTTCTAAGCGTTTTTCTTTCTCAGTTGGGTTATTCTCTTCATTCAGCAGACCTGTGCACAGACCAAACTTTCTCTATCCACTGACAAGATAAGTAGCGAACTGTATACTTGTTTGTTTATTTTGAAATAGAACTATAAATAAATTATGTTGCAACCGTCTATTCTAAGCGTGTTTCTTTCTTTCTTTGTGGGTTATTCTCTTTATTCGGCCACAGCCGGCCTGTGCACAGAGGCCATAACTTGAGTGACACGCCAGAATGACCCCTTTGATGTTTGGAGTTTTGTTTTGTATTGTGTTGTTTGTTTCTTTTGTCTTGTGTTGTTGTTTTTTGTTGTTGCTGTTTAAATTGTTTGTTTTGTGTTTTTTTGTTTAGTTTTGTGACAGTTTTGTTTGTTGTGTTTTTTGTTTGTTGTTGTTGTTTTTGGGAGTGAGTTTTGTTTTTAGTTTCCATGCCAAAATGACCGCTGATCGATCTGGACTGAGAAGCAGTTTCCGCACGCCTTCTCAGTCGACACAGAAAATAGCGGTGCGGTTTCGTTTGCAACAAGCGACTCCCAACAACGAGCGAGAGCGAACTAAGTCACAGTGGACAACCAGCTTCTACTATAAACATACAACACTATAACGTAGACAATACTATAATTATGGACAACACTGTAAACATAGACAACACTACATAGACAACATTATAAACATAGACAACACTGTAAACACAGACAACACTGATAACACAGACAGCACTATACTGAAACATAGACAACACTGTAAACATAGACAACACTATAACAAAGACTGACAACAACTTCTACTATAAATATAAACAACTTCTACTATAAACATAGACAACATCTCTAAAAGTCATAGATCCTCATGGACCCTCTCTTGGACTGACTGAGATCGTTGGCGTTTTGTCTACTTGAAAAAGCTGGTTGTCCGTCGTGACTTCCCTCTCGTTCGTTGTTGGAAGTCGCCGGTTCGGCCGCATAAACGTAGGCCAAACTTCCCTAGTGACCCCGGGGCAGTCTAACCCCGGCCGGGGCCACCGACGGCACGTACTTATTGCGGTTTAGGGCTCTAGAACCTTGGCCGTATGCGCATGGCCTACGAGCTACTGTCAATCCGGCCATCCTGTTCCACAGGGCCTAGAACTCCTTAACCCCGGCCCGGCGAAGCCTCAGTTATTTTGGGGGGCTCTAGTTCCTTGGTATGCGCTTGGTCAGTCTAACGAGCTGAATCAGTCTCTTCCGTCGTCCGGCAAACGACGGTCTGGGCCCTGTGGAACAGCATGGGGTCAATCACGTAGCCTGACGTCATTCTGGAACGTGTCACAGAACAGCACGATCACGTCGTCTATAAATAGCATACTCACAAACCAGATAGGTGAGGCTAGCGCTGGCAGAATTGTCAGTACTCAAACCCAAGGGGAATCACAGCGCTGGACAGACAACAGTTAGATCCCCTGCCCCCGCCTATCAGGCACCCAATCGCCAGCCCACAGAGAAATACGCAGGTATAGAATAAGACAATCATTTCCATTCCTAAATAAGAATGGATCAGGTCTCTTATATAACCCATGTCTTTCTCCGGAACTTAGGAAGTAGGCAGGAGAAACATACATACACAAACATGAAGGTGCGCTACTATATGTGGTCGGGTAAATACCCTGATTTCCCACAGTAGATGCACAGAACATTACACAACAATGTAACGATACAAATTTTGCCTCGAGTTATACATGATACTCACAAACCAGATAGGTGAGGCTAGCGCTGGCAGAATTGTCAGTACTCAAACCAAGGGGAATCACAGCGCTGGACAGACAACAGTTAGATCCCCTGCCCCCGCCTATCAGGCACCCAATCGCCAGCCCACAGAGAAATACGCAGGTATAGAATAAGACAATCATTTCCATTCCTAAATAAGAATGGATCAGGTCTCTTATATAACCCATGTCTTTCTCCGGAACTTAGGAAGTAGGCAGGAGAAACATACATACACAAACATGAAGGTGCGCTACTATATGTGGTCGGGTAAATACCCTGATTTCCCACAGTAGATGCACAGAACATTACACAACAATGTAACGATACAAATTTTGCCTCGAGTTATACATGATACTCACAAACCAGATAGGTGAGGCTAGCGCTGGCAGAATTGTCAGTACTCAAACCAAGGGGAATCACAGCGCTGGACAGACAACAGTTAGATCCCCTGCCCCCGCCTATCAGGCACCCAATCGCCAGCCCACAGAGAAATACGCAGGTATAGAATAAGACAATCATTTCCATTCCTAAATAAGAATGGATCAGGTCTCTTATATAACCCATGTCTTTCTCCGGAACTTATGAAGTAGGCAGGAGAAACATACATACACAAACATGAAGGTGCGCTACTATATGTGGTCGGGTAAATACCCTGATTTCCCACAGTAGATGCACAGAACATTACACAACAATGTAACGATACAAATTTTGCCTCGAGTTATACATGATACTCACAAACCAGATAGGTGAGGCTAGCGCTGGCAGAATTGTCAGTACTCAAACCAAGGGGAATCACAGCGCTGGACAGACAACAGTTAGATCCCCTGCCCCCGCCTAAAGTCAGGCACCCAATCGCCAGCCCACAGAGAAATACGCAGGTATAGAATAAGACAATCATTTCCATTCCTAAATAAGAATGGATCAGGTCTCTTATATAACCCATGTCTTTCTCCGGAACTTAGGAAGTAGGCAGGAGAAACATACATACACAAACATGAAGGTGCGCTACTATATGTGGTCGGGTAAATACCCTGATTTCCCACAGTAGATGCACAGAACATTACACAACAATGTAACGATACAAATTTTGCCTCGAGTTATACATGATACTCACAAACCAGATAGGTGAGGCTAGCGCTGGCAGAATTGTCAGTACTCAAACCAAGGGGAATCACAGCGCTGGACAGACAACAGTTAGATCCCCTGCCCCCGCCTAAAGTCAGGCACCCAATCGCCAGCCCACAGAGAAATACGCAGGTATAGAATAAGACAATCATTTCCATTCCTAAATAAGAATGGATCAGGTCTCTTATATAACCCATGTCTTTCTCCGGAACTTAGGAAGTAGGCAGGAGAAACATACATACACAAACATGAAGGTGCGCTACTATATGTGGTCGGGTAAATACCCTGATTTCCCACAGTAGATGCACAGAACATTACACAACAATGTAACGATACAAATTTTGCCTCGAGTTATACATGATACTCACAAACCAGATAGGTGAGGCTAGCGCTGGCAGAATTGTCAGTACTCAAACCAAGGGGAATCACAGCGCTGGACAGACAACAGTTAGATCTCCTGCCCCCGCCTATCAGGCACCCAATCGCCAGCCCACAGAGAAATACGCAGGTATAGAATAAGACAATCATTTCCATTCCTAAATAAGAATGGATCAGGTCTCTTATATAACCCATGTCTTTCTCCGGAACTTAGGAAGTAGGCAGGAGAAACATACATACACAAACATGAAGGTGCGCTACTATATGTGGTCGGGTAAATACCCTGATTTCCCACAGTAGATGCACAGAACATTACACAACAATGTAACGATACAAATTTTGCCTCGAGTTATACATGATACTCACAAACCAGATAGGTGAGGCTAGCGCTGGCAGAATTGTCAGTACTCAAACCAAGGGGAATCACAGCGCTGGACAGACAACAGTTAGATCCCCTGCCCCCGCCTATCAGGCACCCAATCGCCAGCCCACAGAGAAATACGCAGGTATAGAATAAGACAATCATTTCCATTCCTAAATAAGAATGGATCAGGTCTCTTATATAACCCATGTCTTTCTCCGGAACTTAGGAAGTAGGCAGGAGAAACATACATACACAAACATGAAGGTGCGCTACTATATGTGGTCGGGTAAATACCCTGATTTCCCACAGTAGATGCACAGAACATTACACAACAATGTAACGATACAAATTTTGCCTCGAGTTATACATGATACTCACAAACCAGATAGGTGAGGCTAGCGCTGGCAGAATTGTCAGTACTCAAACCAAGGGGAATCACAGCGCTGGACAGACAACAGTTAGATCCCCTGCCCCCGCCTATCAGGCACCCAATCGCCAGCCCACAGAGAAATACGCAGGTATAGAATAAGACAATCATTTCCATTCCTAAATAAGAATGGATCAGGTCTCTTATATAACCCATGTCTTTCTCCGGAACTTAGGAAGTAGGCAGGAGAAACATACATACACAAACATGAAGGTGCGCTACTATATGTGGTCGGGTAAATACCCTGATTTCCCACAGTAGATGCACAGAACATTACACAACAATGTAACGATACAAATTTTGCCTCGAGTTATACATGATACTCACAAACCAGATAGGTGAGGCTAGCGCTGGCAGAATTGTCAGTACTCAAACCAAGGGGAATCACAGCGCTGGACAGACAACAGTTAGATCCCCTGCCCCCGCCTATCAGGCACCCAATCGCCAGCCCACAGAGAAATACGCAGGTATAGAATAAGACAATCATTTCCATTCCTAAATAAGAATGGATCAGGTCTCTTATATAACCCATGTCTTTCTCCGGAACTTAGGAAGTAGGCAGGAGAAACATACATACACAAACATGAAGGTGCGCTACTATATGTGGTCGGGTAAATACCCTGATTTCCCACAGTAGATGCACAGAACATTACACAACAATGTAACGATACAAATTTTGCCTCGAGTTATACATGATAGGCGGGGGCAGGGGATCTAACTGTTGTCTGTCCAGCGCTGTGATTCCCCTTGGTTTGAGTACTGACAATTCTGCCAGCGCTAGCCTCACCTATCTGGTTTGTGAGTATCATGTATAACTCGAGGCAAAATTTGTATCGTTACATTGTTGTGTAATGTTCTGTGCATCTACTGTGGGAAATCAGGGTATTTACCCGACCACATATAGTAGCGCACCTTCATGTTTGTGTATGTATGTTTCTCCTGCCTACTTCCTAAGTTCCGGAGAAAGACATGGGTTATATAAGAGACCTGATCCATTCTTATTTAGGAATGGAAATGATTGTCTTATTCTATACCTGCGTATTTCTCTGTGGGCTGGCGATTGGGTGCCTGATAGGCGGGGGCAGGGGATCTAACTGTTGTCTGTCCAGCGCTGTGATTCCCCTTGGTTTGAGTACTATAAATAGCATAGAATGTTGCTTCTTGACCAACAACATGACGTACAACAATTGAAGAAATGGGAACTTCTGACGTCATTAAAGAATCAGTATTCTTTACTCGGTCCTAATATTCAGTTTGTTTTTTAAATGTGAGCATATCAGTCCAGGTGTACCGCCTGACATAAGTTTGAAACGTCCAGGCAGTGACAGATTCAGAAATCCGGCCTTGAATTTGTAACCGAAACATAACAACTCTGGTAAGTAAACAGCGCCGTTTGCAATGTCAGTTCGCCAGTGAACCACGTTTCTCACTTGCGAATATTTTTTAACCCTTTGCGTGTCCGGTAGCGGTTTTAGTCGCGATGATTCCTATAGGAATCATCGGGACGAAAACAACTACCGACACGCAGAGGGTTAAAACAGTGAAGAATCTTTTAATCCGGCTTTGAAAAGATTATCTTCTCAGAGGTACCTGACAATTTCTTCATGAACAGTGTGTCTATGAGCTTCTTACTCCTCCAAGCTTAATCACAATGCGCAAAAGGCCATCGGGCCTCCGTTGACCCGCTCACGGCTGTGCGTGGGCCAACGGCGGCCGACGTCGGCCCGATGGCATATTGCACATTGGGTTGTGAGCTGAAAATGTTGACCTGTTCAAAGTATGGAAAACCGGTAGAAAAACTAGCTTTTCTGATCATCTCACGGCGGTGCCTGTAGTCCTGCTTATAAAGAGGTGCAACTTATTGTCTTTCTTTACCATAGAGGAGGTCCTGCCTACCGTCATAGTCCTGCGCTAAGTTACATGAGTCAGCTCATTCCTACGCAAGCCACTAAGAAAGGTGCTTGCTTAGTGTCTTGCGCAGTACTAAGCTCACTCGTACAACTGGCCCATATTCTGATTTAGGAATAACTCTTATTGGTGTGTACTTTCCAGATGCAAGACCCCAGTGAAGGACCTTTAAGCAGAATGCACACGAGAACACCTTTCCTCGTTGTAACCTGCGGTGATGACTTCTTCGATTGATGTGTGAGGTCTACACTCCAAAAAAGCGTGACATGCACATCAACGTAGCACACGATTTCTTCCGTGATATTGTCCTCCTCCTCTTTTATTTATTTATTTATTTATTTATTTATTGGTTGGGGGCTGGAATACATACGCCGATCCGCCGCAGTGTCTTCTGTTTTGTGCTTTCTCTTGGCTTTAATTTAAAAGGGCCTGCTGCAAACAATAAAGGAGTAATCGTTCGCAAAATCTTCCTTATCAAATGTTCTTACTATGTTTTGCAATACAACTGAACACACACACAAAAAAACCTGAATTATAAAGTTTGAATATCCTGATGCAAGATATCATGGAAGATGCTCTGCTCTTCTTCACCTCCCTACACGGAAGAGTTCTTACGTTACACACAAGGAGCAGTAAACAATAACACTTTGATACGTGTGCCTAATAACACAGATATTGAAAAAGAAAAGGGGAGACTGCCAGTGCTAATATTTTAGGAAGGTTACAAAGTAAAGTAGATAATAGCACTGTCAGGGGAGAGAAGTGTGCATGATCGACCAGTGATCATAGATCTACTGTGGCCAAAGCACAAAAAAAAAAGAGATAGGAAAGAGAGGGGGCGCTAAAAAAGTGACTGAAAGCAATGCATATGGAAGCCCCCCCCCCCCCCCGAAGGGGGGGGGCGTATCACATATCCCACTGTTCCAGCCACTCAGTGCATGGAAATTTAAATCTAGGTCCCCCCCCCCCCCAAGGGGGGTCCAGATATTTAGCCGGTGTGGACAGCTGTTTCGGTCTTTGCGATTTAAATTTCCATGCATTGAGTGGCTGGAACAGTGGGATATGTGATACGCCCCCATTCGGGGGGGGGGGGGGGGGGGCTTCCATATGCATTGCTTTCAGTCACTTTTTTAGCGCCCCCTCTCTTTCCTATCTCTTTGTGTGTGTGTGTGTGTGTGTGTGTGTGTGTGTGTGTGTGTGTGTGTGTGTGTGTGTGTGTGTGTGTGTGTGTGTGTGTGTGTGTGCTTTGGCCACAGTAGATCTATGATCACTGGTCGATCATGCACACTTCTCTCCCCTGACAGTGCTATTATCTACTTTACTTTGTAACCTTCCTAAAATATTAGCACTGGCAGTCTCCCCTTTTCTTTTCATTTACTACTACAATATCGACTGCAACCCCTTCCCGTAGGTTCTCTTTTAGGGTGCATGGAAATTTAGCTCTAGGTGGTGGCATGGAATGTATGCCCCTGCAGACACCACAGTAAAATGTGGTTGTCTTTGCAGGTAGGCAGAAATTCCTGCCTCCTCCAGTATCGCCGAAGGTGTGCTGAAGAGGTCGCAAAGACCGAAACAGCTGTCCACACCGGCTAAATATCTGGACCCCCCTTGGGGGGACCTAGATTTAAATTTCCATGCACTGAGTGGCTGAAACAGTGGGATATGTGATACGCCCCCCCCCCCCCTTTGGGGGGGGGGGGGGGCTTCCATATCCATTGCTTTCAGTCACTTTTTTTTAGCGCCCCCTCTCTTTCCTATCTCTTTTTTTTTTGTGTGTGTGTGTGTGTGTGTGTGTGTGTGTGTGTGTGTGCTTTGGCCACAGTAGATCTATGATCACTGGTCGATCATGCACACTTCTCTCCCCTGACAGTGTTATTATCTACTTTACTTTGTAACACATATATTGAACAGAATGACAGAAAAGTTTTAGTTACTTTACAAGACAAGACTGATAACCCGTTGTGAGGGGAATATGTCAGTACTCCAATTCCGCCATGGAGCATATCGCTTAGGCCGTATTGACTTGTCTTGTTTGGGACAGTGAGCTGGTCCGACTGCTATTTCAAAATGACTGCAATAAATACTGTACTGACCAGCACACAGACACACGGATGAACCAAGAGACCCTTGGTTACGCCCGCTTCTATACTGACGAGCAAAATGAATGCGACATTTTTTGGGATCATAGGAAACACTAAAGTGTTTCCGATGATTCCCAAAAAGTCGCATTTCTTTTGCTCGTCAGCATACTTGTTAAGTACTACTTTATGGAAGCTATGTCTGCGTGTGTGTCGGTTCAGTTTTGTGTCGTGTGTGTGCGTTCGCGTGCGTGAGTATGTGTGTACGAGTGTGTGTGCGTGCGTGCGTGCGTGTGGCCGCGCGCGCGGCGTATATGAGTGCGTACTCGTATGTCAGTATGTTGATCAGCTGTTGGCGGGTGAACAATTATCCTGTACTAAAGCTCAATTACACCAAAGACAGTACGCAATTATGTGCGGTCTTTGGTTTTACTTACAGCGGAGACTGACTACGGGGCAGTGTCCTCTCTAAGAATTGGCCAAAGTGTCTTGTATTTAGTATCTGGCTGCTTGTTAGTACGGCTTATTAGCTCATTCAGCCCTGACGCACTACTTCAAGAGATGGCTCGACCATGATAATTCAAGGGTAGTACCAGATTAGCTTGGCGCCCACAGGCGCCAAGCTAATCTGGCACTGCCCTTGAATTATCATGATCGATCCATCTCCTGTAACTGGTGCATAGTCGTTAGATGACGCCTCCAAAATTTGGGAAATACGGCCGTCGGGCTGAATGAGTTAGCCGTTAATTTGTTAAACTCTTCACTGCCAGTGGAAGCAAAATTATGTCTTTGTAAGGAGGACAAATTCAGCACGAAATAATACTCGTCAATACAAGGAACGCGGATATAAATATGGTGAAGAGGCAAAGAACCTCATGAGCCCCCTCATCTGCGGGGGCTTATGAAGTTCTTTGCCTCTTGCAGTTGGGTGGTGTTCCGACAGTGACGGGATTAAACTTGTCTTTCGTCCGTCCACCGCTATTCACAGGTATGGTTGACTTTCTCGTCTACAGATGGGTGACAGTGGGCTTGGTGACCTTCTGCCTGTTGCCATGTGTCATTGCCGCCTGTTATGGATACTGGCGCAAATATAAGGAAATTACGCTCAGCCAAGATGCTGAACAAGGTAACTTGATAGTAATAAAATATCGTCTTCGTCCCTACCTCGCACGACCAATCCTTTCAGCGCGAACATTACCACGTGACCTCCACACACACACACACACACGCACGCACGCGCACACACACACACACCACACACACACACACACACACACACACACACACACACACCTTATAGCGACTAATGGCGGACTTTCATTTAGCTACTTTGTGACGCACCTTGGATACCAGTTTGTTTCATGAAAGAGAATCAAAACTTCTCAAGTACGAAGAAGTACTAGAGTTATTTGTAGTCAGTACGGTTTGCGGCAATATATTGCGTAATAAACCACAAAAGGCCTAACTTTTCCAGAACCGAAAGCACAGTAGCGTCCGATTCGAGTTATTGTAGCACACAACTCATTGCGCAATATACCACTAAAGACATAAACTTTCCGGAACCGAAAGCGGCACATTTGCGTCCGATTCGAGTTGTTTGTAGCACTACTATACACAACTTATTGCGCAATAAAGACATAACCTTTCCGGAACCGAAAGCACAGTGGCGTCTATGCGACTATTTAATTACAGTCCTAAGTAAAGCCAAAGACAATACATTATAATATAATGTACTGTCTTTGGTAAAGCCTTTCATTCACCTCTTCCATTCCATTACTTTGACAATTTGTAGACAATGGTGCTGATCATGCAAACGGCGTCATGAAAGATCTTATATTACGTCATAAGTCTCTTATGCATATACTTTTTTGACATCAGTCATATCTCGTGTGAGTCCAGGTCGAAAGAGTTTCTTCTCACTGGGAGGAAATTATTTAATGACTTTTCATCAGCTTTGATTTCTTTTACGATAATAACGGAGAAATGAAAACAAATACGTGATTGATAGTCAGAGGTTTGCTACACGGACTCATTTGTAGGCCTTCGGGAGGTCAAAGTAACCAGTGTACCCCGAAGGCCGAACAAGGGTCCGTGTAGCAAATACCTGCTATCAATAGCTTATAATATACTGACGAGCAAAAGAAATGCGACATTTTTGGAATCATCGGAACCACTACGTGTTTCCGATGATTCCAAAAATGTCGCATTTCTTTTGCTCGTCATTATATTATGCGGTAAGATGTTTAGAAGTACCCAACGGAGAAAGAAACACGCTTAGAAAAAACGGTACAACACAATTTATTATATTATTTATTTTATATTATTATTATTTATTTTATTTTTTAATTTATTATTACCGTTTTTACCGTTTTTTCTAAGCGTTTTTCTTACCGTTTTTTTCTAAGCGGTTTTTTTTTTTTTTTTTTTTTTTTTTTTTTTTTTTTTTTCTAAGCGTGTTTCTTTCTCCGTTGGGTACTTCTTTGCATTTCACACGCTTGGCAGTCACCTTTTTGGTCTGGATTGGTAAGATGTTTGACGCAAACGTTTGAACACATTCGAGAAGTGCCGTGTAACGGATACGCGGCACTGAAAAAGCCGCGTATCCGTACACGGCACGTCTCGAATGAGTTTAAAACGCGCCGAACATACTGTTAATTCTATGAAGGAAAACTGACCTCTCCTTTTTTTTCCAGAGGGGACAAAACTCATCATGCGAATGTCCAAATTATATAGTTGCCGTTGTGCTCTCGTTTATATGGGGCGGGAACGGGAGGGTTTGGTTACCAGCTGGTAAACGTCGTAGTAATCAGCACGCTGAATATTGCCAATACACTTTACACAGAATGCAAATTAAAAGGGCTAAAACAATCTTCTCCAAAGCGTGCTTTAATTGCTTAAATTCGCAGATAGAACGGTTTCTCGATATCATCTAAGACCTTTCTACCATCCTTTTCACAATCCACATGAGAGGGCACACGTAATGTCATTATTGCCAGACATGCTAAAAACTTGTCAAAAGGAGATATTTCGAACTACTAACCATTTGTTGCCTGGAGTAGGTCGCTTTCAGCACAGACAGTATCTCAGTGCTGCCGGCCCGCTTTAACCTCAGTTTAACTTCAAAAGCTAATCAGGCACTGCGCCCTTGAACTGCATTGGTCCATCTAGCTCCCGCAATAAGTCGATGGAGATGGATCGATCATTACAACTCGAGGGTAATGCCTTTCATTTATTCACTGATTTATTAGATTGACTGATTGATCGATCGATCGATTGACGGATTCACTTAGCGATTCACGTATCACGGATATAAAATAATAGCGTTCGCGTTTCATGATAGAAAAAGACGGTTGAGAGAGAAGGTATCGCTCTCATCTTTCTTCCTTTTTTTTCGCCGGTCAAAAGCTCAAACAACGAGTAGTGGTAAAGGAGGCTTGGGGGGGGGGGGGAGGGCGGGGGGGGGGGGGTCGATGTTTTGCTTTTACCAATCATTTTTCTCTCCTCCCCTTTCCCCAAACAGGTGCTGCCGCCTACACAGTCACTACCGCTGCACCCCGTAATTCAAACCAGCAGAGGATAATTGCATCTGAATTCGTCACCCTGCGGCCATCGCAATCGTCTGGTACGGATTGGCACCCATCCGGCGATTCAAGCGGCCAGTCATCGACGAACAGGGACTCTCGGGAGCTTTATGCGGGATTGCATCCACTGAAGCCTGTGTACCCTGCGGCACAGCCGTATCATCCACACTATATGGGAAGCTATCCGCACCCTGCGTCGCGAATAGGGGACCCTCGGTAAAGCACGACAATTTTTGTTTTTCTCTCACAGCAAAAATTTAGCCAGATTGCAATAAATTTACTGACGAACTTCTGATTCCAAAACACCAGAGCGGCAGACGAATCAGCTATGACAGTTTAAGGGTAGTTCCAGATTAGCCATTTGGCTGTCGGTAGCGCGTTTTTTGTCGAGATGATTCCGGCAGGAATCATCTCGACAAAAACGCGCTACCGACAGCAAAAGGGTTGTTATCTATGCACCTGCCCAGGCTGATCCACCTCTGTGCGACGCGTTTTGGAGTGGTATCAAAGACAGTATCATATACTGTCTTTGGTTGCTATTGCGGCCATTGTGCGAACATTACCACACCGTTGTTTGTCCCCCGCGATTCGCTACCGCTGGTCAGCGGTAGCGAATCGAAGGAGAGAGCCAGTGTGGCAACATTACTGCGTCGAAGTGACCTGTAGTTCTATCTGTCTTAGGGTCAATTCGGCAAGCGACACCGGGAACAATAACTGAGACTTGTCGCCTTTTTACCCATTGACTCCCATACCTGAAGGACTTCCGGGCCATTCTATAGAATGTAATTCATGTCAGTTCTGGGAGTCAACGGGTTAGCAAGTTATAGGTCACTTTTCATTCCCGTTTGAATAAAAAAGCAAACTTACATCCTGAATTCGTGCTCGTTCATCAGTGTTATTAATAACTCGCGTTATTTTACGAGTAGGTGTTGGTCATATTTACGTAAAATGTATGCATGGAAAAGTAAATCCACAAAAGCTGCTCTACCTTTTGATAATCAGTTATGCAGGTGTTGTAGTAGAAAAAGAGACCTGCACACAACATCATGCAGGCGTGTCAGATCAATAAATAACCCACAATAATAAGCTGTATATCCTCCTTTTATTGTGTATATATATATATATATATATATATATATATATATATATATATATATATATATATATAATATATATATATATAATATATATATATATATATATATATATATATATATACATACATTTACATTATTCTCAGATGGCTTCGTGAGTGTGCGTCTGTGGTATTACCTTTCGGGAGCCGCAGTTACACCATTCGAAAATACCAGCGTTATGACCGTCCTGACCTTTGACGGCAAAAGACAGTAAGTCCAGTTTTGTGAAAAGCGAGGCTTTCATTGTAATACAACGAAAATCTTGCTTTTCACAAAATATGGACTTGCTGCCTTTTGTCTTCACACGGCAGCCTTCCGTCTGTGCTGGTCCCAAACATTGCATTCTGTGGCAAGCAGTGTATTCCGTCGTGTCTACCCTTCGAAAGGACTACAACCGTGTCACCGAAGCATGAACTGCACGCCGCCATCATCTGTGCTGGTCTCTTGATTCTGGACCTTACGGCCTAGATCCGTAAGGTCCAAAAATCACATACCAGCACACACAGCTAGACCCGCTTGGGAAGGCCACAAGTACACTTAACCCATTTAACCCCAGGGCCATGTTTCCCAAATTTCGCCTAACGACCATGTACCAGTTGCAGGAGATGGATCGACCATGATAATTCAAGGGTAGTGCCAGATTAGCTTGGCGCCATCAGGCGCCAAGCTAATCTGGCACTACCCTTGAATTATGGTCGATCCACCTCCTGCTGTAGTGCGTCGGGTTAATTTGCTTATAATTTAGAGAATAACCATCTCATTGGAACAGAAGTGTACTTGTGGCGTACTCCCCGAGTGCTTCTATCTGGGGAGTACTCCGGCACGCGGTACGGGTATTCTGTCAAATTCATTGAACGTGCTACAACCTCAGTTGCCGCCATTGCGTGACTTGTTCAGCGATGACACAGTGCAATATAACAGACGGCGCAGTGACCGCGATAGTTCAATGGGTGGTGCCATAATAGCTTGGCTGCCGTAGGCGCCAGGCTATTCTGGCACCACCCGTGACCTGTCATGATCGATCTGTCCCGGGGCTGAACGTTTTAGAAGACTTCAGAGGATGACGTGGGTGTTTTTTGTTTGTTTTTTGTGTTATTTTTTTAAATAGCAACCTCAAGGTTCGATACACCGCACACGAGGGACGTGGTGAGCAACGTCCCGACGCCACACTGAAACAATTTTCGTGATTGGCCGCGAATCACATGTATTGAGAACTGAACTGAGCAGTCACGAGATTAACCCTTTCACTGCCGGAAAAACTGATGCGAACACCATACAACTGCAAGAGGCAAAGGACCTCGTGAGCCCTAGCACATGCGGGGACTCACGAGGTTCTTTGCCTCTTGCTGACCCTATTCGTATCCGTGTTCCTTGGATTGAATTTTGTCTCCACCGACAGTGAAGGAGTTAAGGCTTCCTCTTGCGTATCACAACATTGCACAGAATTAATCAAAATAAAACACAGATTATGTACAGCAATCAAGTGTCACAAACTGTACCCACTAGTTCTTCACCCCAACCCCCCTTTTACTCATTGTCCAGTCACACTGACCACGACAGGGGACGAATCTACCATTACAGTACAAAGGTGATATCAGAATATGACGAATTCAGAGCGTGTTGATATGCGAGTCAGCCCATCATGCGCGCGATGTGAACTACACTCACTCTACAAGCTGGATTGTACAATGAATACACACTGTGCGCGCGCGAAGGGCTGACTTGCATACCAGCATGCATCGAGTTCGTAGGCGCCTATGCTTATAGCCACTAGTTTTGAGTAAGAACGTACCTGGCATGAAGAGAGAAACACACTCGAGATCAGTGACAAAAGAATACAGTAAACTGTACTGTCTTTGTTCTTTCGAAGCGTGTCTCTTTCATTGTCGGTTATTCAAAATTAATTCATTCAGGCCGGCGCACGTATTTTCCAAATTTTGGAGGCATCATCTAACGACTATGCACCTGTTGCAGGAGATGGATCGACCATGATAATTTAAGGGCAGTGTCAGCCTGATTAGCTAGTGCGTCAGGGCTGAATGGGTTAAATAAAAACGAAAGTACCACTAGGGTTCACAGTTCAAACAGATAAACATGACAAGGTTCAATTTGTGTATGTATGGCTCCGTTTTCTGGAAAGACGAACACTACGACATTATCGATCATAGATTCGTCTTCACGTGATATTGTAAAATCACCTGAAGACCGTTCACATGACTTTGTCCGTAGGACTCTATTTTTGGGAAAGACGTACACGACGTTCCGGATCCATGTCGGTAGGACTCTATTTTCTCGAAAGACGTGTCGGTAGGACTCTGTCTTCTGGAACGGCGTACAAAAGGACGTACCTAGTCTATGTCGGTAAAACTCTGTTTTCTGGAAAGATGTACAACACAACGTTCCGGATCTATGTCGGTAAGACTCTGTTTTCTGGAACGACGCACCAAATCTATGTCGATAGGACTCTGTTTTCTGGAAAGACGTGCAACACGACGTTCCGGATCTATGTCAGTAGGGCTCTGTTTTCTGGAAAGACGTACAACACGACGTTCCAGATCTACGTCGGTAGGACTCTGTTTATCTGGAAAGACGTCCAGCCGGCACGACGTTCTGGATCTATGTCGGTAGAACTCTTGGAGGAAGGGGGGTTCTGGAAAGACGTTCAACACGACGTTCTGGATCTATGTCCGCAAGACTCTGTTTTCTTGAACGACGTACATAATCTATGTCGGTAGGACTCCGTTTTCTGGAAAGACTTACGACTCGACGTTCCGGATCTGTGTCGACAGGACTCTGTTTTCTGGAAAGATGTACACCACGACGTTCCGGATCTATGTCAGT
This sequence comes from Semisulcospira habei, assembly GCA_036245525.1. Taxonomy (NCBI): domain Eukaryota; kingdom Metazoa; phylum Mollusca; class Gastropoda; family Semisulcospiridae; genus Semisulcospira; species Semisulcospira habei. The sequence goes on along the minus strand of BTPG01000007.1, from coordinate 114,046,573 downwards.
AGGACTCTGTTTTCTGGAAAGTCGTACATCACGGCATTCCATAGGACTCTGTTTTCTGGGAAACACGACGTTCTGCATATATGTCGGTATGTGTTTTCTGGAAATACGTACAACACGACATTACGGGTCAATGTCGGTAGGACTCAGTTTTATGGAAAGACGTACAACACGAGGTTCTGGATCTATGTCGAAAGGACTCTGTTTTCTGGAAAGACGTACAAAACGACATTCCGGATCTAATGTCGGTAAGACTGTTTTCTCGAAAGACGTAAAACATGACGTTCCGGATCTATGTCGGTAGGTCTCTGCTTTTAGGAAAGAAGTACAAGACGTTCCGGATCTATGTCGGTAGGACTCTGTTTTCTGGAAAGACGTAAAACACGGTGTTCCAGATCTATGTCGATAGGACTGTTTTCTGGAAAGACGTACAAGACGACGTTCCGGATCTGTGTCCGAATGTCGTGTTGTACGTCTTTCCAGAGAGTCCTATCGACAACAATAACAACATTTTCTTGCTTTCCTTTTTCATTTCTTTGAAAGTAATCTGTTGTGTCCTTGTTCCGATGCGTGCTTCTTTCTTTGTTGGTTATTTCTTGCAATTTTACACACCCCTTTGCCGTCTTTTTGTGTGTAGATTTAGTTTTCAAAGGACACAGAAGCAATACTAACGTTGCGCAACGACTGATGGCATGAACTGAGCAGATTAAAATGTCTTTTTTTTTTAATCAGAAAACGAAGTTCTTCCCTTTTCAGAGGGTTTGATCGTCGTCCATTCAGCCTTTTTCAGATTAGTAAGGGGATTAGCATCGACGATAATATTGGTGTAACAGTAAGATCAGCTGCGTGGCACAAAACATCTCCCCGCTTGTCTAGGTAGTGAAGTAGGTCAACGATGTCCCCTTTTCAGAGAGTTTGGTCGTCGTCCACTGCCTTTCTCAGTTCGGAGAGGAGAGCGATGGTAAAATTACAGCAGGCTATCAGCTACGTTGCACAAATTAACCCCTTATGCATGCTGCCACCAGCACTGGTTACAGCACCGGTGGTTGCGCCCGCGACACACCACAGCAAGATATGGCTCGATCATGATAGTTCAAGGGTGGTGGCAGAATAGCGGCTTGGCGCCTATAGGCGCCAAGCTATTCTGTCACCGCCCTTAAACTATCATGGTCGATCTGTCTCCTGAATTGTAATGCAATCCTCCGGGGATAACTCCAACACGTGGGTGTTTCGTACCTCGGGCACAATGAGTTAAGGTCTCCCACAGGTCTTTTCAAGGCAGTCATCGGCATCCTGTGTTGTGGTTTTTTTTGTTTGTTTGTTCATATCTGATCACAATGGGATCAGTTGCAGTGCAGAAAATATTAATCTCTTCAACCCAAGCGGACATTAATTATGTCTTTGAAACGATGGCGGCAATCGACCCATTGAATGCTACTGACGATACCGTTCGCGGAAAAGACGCGTAACTACACATCTTTTCCGCCGAACGGTATCGTCGGTATAAGTAAAGGGGTTAAAAGCCAAACAGCCCAGTCATACAAGGAACTTAAACATAAGCGGGGCCAGCCAGAGGCAAAGAATCTTATAAGCCCCTGCATCTGCAAGTCATACAGAATGCATCTCGAGTCCTCGCAGATGCAAAGAATATAATGAACACCCGCACAGGAATTCACGATGTTCTGTTGTTAGCAATTAGAGATCATTTCAGAAAACCAGAGGCAGGTATAAAACATAAGCACAACTTTTGACGCAAACTGTGGATTTAAAAGCCCGGACAAACATGCGAAGTCGCATGTTTGTCCGGGCTTTTAAATCCATTGTGTGTGTCGAAGGACACGCAGTTTCTGTAAATAGACGCAAACAGTGGATTAAAGCCCAGACAAACATGCGATATCGCATGTTTGTCCGGGCCTTAGTCCACTGTTCAATTTTTGACCTATCACTTATGATTTACCTACGAATACAGAAATCGTCCTTTTTTACAGCATTATGCTGGTTTCGTGTGGGTTTGATCGACCACTGCCTTTCTCCGCACATGCAATACTGATCAACAAGTTCTTGCATCATTGTAGGTGTTTCCATTTGCTCGACAGTGAAGGGATGTCTTTGCGGGTCTGACCGGCGCTTACTGCTTCTGGTCCACGCACACAGGCAGCATCTCAGTCACTAAGGGGAAGACGTGGAGGTGATGCCGGTAACGTTGAGCAACGCTGGAATAAGCTCGGCAGGGCACGGGTGCCCCCTCTTCAAGGGGTCGATCCAATAGTCCAGAAAATAAGCAGCTGCCGAGCCGGTGGCCAGTCCGAAACTGTACGATAAGGTCATAATGTTTCCTGAAAATTAAAAAAAATTAAATAAACAAAAGTGAACAAGCGAGACTAAAATAAACGACACTAATTTTTGTTTAAACGTCAAATAGGAAATAACACCTTGATATATATATATATATATATATATATATATATATATATATATATATATATATATATATATATATATATATATATATATATATATATATATATATATATATATATATATATATATATTTATTTATTTATTAAATACATGCAAAACGATACATCCAATAAAGACACAATCCCGAGGAAGGCCAAGGACCGAAGATCTGGTTCTCTTCGTTTCTCCTATCTTAATCCATCCATCCATCAGTCAGTCAGCAACCCGTAAATAAGCAAACCATACCCAAATTAATAAGTAAACAGGATGCCAGTAAATTTGTGCCGGTCTGTGATTCGAAGCCGTAAGGTCTGAAATCACAGACCAGCACACAAATGATTTCATCGGAAACTGTAAGATTGGTCTTGCATCTCGAAAATATGACGTAACTAAATATGACGTAACATTTGTACATTTTAATGAAAAATAAAATTTCCGTGAAAGTAAACAAGGTGCAAATGCAGGAGTGTTGCCTTGTGTAGGCAAAAGAGAAAAGTTCTTTTCTGCAAACGGCACGAGTTTCATTGCGTTACGTGATGATACAAAAAGTCGCTTCCTGTCAGTGTTGTGTGATTCCCTTACCGTTTGTGGGAGTACTCCCCATACAGACCCACTCGGGGAGTACGCCACAAGTACAGGCTTCTATTCAAATAAGATGCAGGCTTAGCATCTCGTTTGAATAGAAGTGTACCTGTGGGGAGTACGTCACAAGTAAGCTTCTATTCAAATGATATGCTACGCTTCTCATTTGAATAGAAGTGCAAGTGTGGCTTAATACCCGAGGGAGTCTATCTGGGGAGTACCGGCGCCGACAAACGGGTTGTCCTTGCTTGTCGGTACAGACCAGCACACAACCAGGTACAGTGTCGGTAAAATCTCACCGCAGATTTCTCGCTGTTCATCCGGCACATGTGAAGGAGCAAGGATGATAGGCACACTGCCGAAGTACCCGTTGCTGAGGCCCAAGACAAGCGACAAGACGATTGGCCAGGCCTCGCCAGGGATGACGGGATGCATGCGTGGAGTGGTGCAGAGCATGAGCAGAGGGACCAAGAGCACGCGACAGAACGTGCAGAGCACGAGGCGACCGCGCGGCCAGTCGTAAGGAAAGGAGGCTATGATCTGTGGACATTAAACGACATTGTAGAGGCAGATCAGTTGCCTGTGTGTTGGAGGAGGGGAATGGAAGGGACGTCCAACTTTTGGTCATTACGGTCATCCCTGTTGCGTCGTTTGATATTTTGTGAGTTGGGATACACAACTCAGTAAAGGCGCAGCATGTTTTGGGATAAAGTCCCAAACAGAAAATTGGGCGCCCCTCTTCCCTCGTCAAACAATTGATCCGCCCCTAGCGAAAATGATCATACATGTCTTGATCGACGCTTGATTTCGAAAGAAGGAAAACTTATTTGCATGCTTCTGTTTTCTTGCTCCCAAATTATCATATAAATGAGGCATCAACTTGCTTTATCCTTTTGAACAAAAATACGCTTGCTGCATTTCTGTCGTTGGGGGTAAACTGCCAAACTTTTTTGGATTGTCATTAGGTTCACAAAGAGACATTGAGAGTCCATTCTCCGGTGCAAAAATCTCTCACTGACCTTGCCAATGACGTCACTAACGTTGAAGGCCGCCATCATCAAGACCGGCATCCATGTTCCAAGACTGCAGCTTATGACTTCGGACTCGATGCCCGGGAACAGGCATAACGTGACGAAGTACGCCAGGCCTATGGATAACATGTATGGCCACACGCTGCGGGAGACTTCAAGCCGGGTTAGCAACCCTCCTGGGTATGGACAGAGGAAGCACAGATTCTCATGAGCCTGGTCAAAATCCAGAGATCATTATCAAGAGCAATAGATTCTCATGAGTCCCTGCGACTGCAGGGGCTCATGAGAATCTACTGCTCTTGATAATCCTGAGTTTATAATCAAAGTAGGCCCTATTCTTTCTTTGTCGATTATTTCTTGCAATTTTACACGCTTTAGTATTATGTCCAGATGTACTTTTCAGAAGACACAGAAGAACAATACTAAAGTTGCGCAAGTAAGACATCGACGCAAGTCGAGTCAAGACGGCAATCCTCTAAATAAAAAGGCGTGTGACACCTTAAGTCTGACTGCATACGGATAACATTCGAAGAATTTCTCATCAAGAGATTGTCATATTGATTCTCACAAGCCGTTTTCAGTGTTGCTACTTCCTTTAACCCAAAGATCAACATTCCTAGATTTGAGAGTTATTTTCTGAAGATTAATTAAGTACCAGCCCAGAAAGAAACCAACCATTATAGTTGAAGGGTGGTGCCAGAACTACTCTTCAACTATCATGGTCGATACATACCTTGATGCAGATTGTTAGGGCTTCATAAGAAGGTGGCATCGTAGTTCTATCAATATTTTCAACAGCAAAGACAAACATTTACTTTTAAATCCTGAGAGATTGGTTACAGGAGTCTTGTAGTTCTGTGACCGGATGTAGGCAACTTCTGGGGCTTCTGTCAGGCAGTCCTCCTCGTGACAGGAACTCAGGCTCGGCGCATGTGTCAAGGGTGGCGCTGTCTCGACTTCCGGTTGGAAAGCCTTGTTCGTCTGGGTCGGAGAGGTTGGGCTCTGAATGACAAGTACTCCATAACGCTGGCAAGGTCCTTGTTCTTGTAGATCCACCTAAATCATCATCATAATCATCAACTAAACGTCATCGCATTCGTTGTCAAAATGTCGCAGCTTCTGCAAAAATTACAGACTCCATTTTCCGTATTCTGAGGGAATCAAAATATTTTGAAGGGGAAGATAAAGTGTAAATTTGTTAAGGTTTCCCCATGGAAATGGTGACTGGTGATGACTAATCTAGATGTTCGAAATTGAAACCTGTGCCATGTAATAAAAGTGCTGCCGTTGAGATAGTGTAACATGACCCTGTGTTGTTTACAATATGCTGTGTTTAATTTTCATGACTGAAACTTTAGTTTAGTTTTGTTCCATTTAGTTTTTAATTTAGAATTTCACTTTGGTATAGGAAAGTTAAATAAAAATTGTTTCGAAGTGGATTTTTAGGAAGGGGGCGGAGGGAACCTTCAGCAATTGACAAGTCATTATGAGCAACATTAGTCTACAATCTGAAAATGACAGCACTGGTGGACACCCAAAACGCGACTAAACGTTGGCATATATATGCACACACGAAAAGGACACATAACAATGGGTGCAATCCTCAGCCACAACAATAACCCCAAAGTCTTTCTCGGATGACTTCAACTGTTCAGAACAAGCCATACGTAATGATTTAACGTCATCAGTGCCAGCGGACACAGATCATGAGGCTTGGGTGTTTCGTGTGTGTGTGTGTGTGTGTGTGTGTGTGTGTGTGTGTGTGTGTGTGTGTGTGTGTGTGTGTGTGTGTGTGTGTGTGCGTGTGCGTGCGTGCGTGCGTGCGTGCGTCAGTGCGTGCGTGCGTGCGTGCGTGCGTGCGTGCGTGTGTGTGTGTGTGTGTGTGTGTGTGTGTGTGTGTGTGTGTGTGTGTGTGTGTGTGTGTGTGTGTGTGTGTGTGTGTGTGTGTGTTTTAGCCATAGCAAAGCCAACACCTAATGGCCATGGGGTCAGCAAGAGGCAATAAACATCGTAAGCCCCTCATTCGCGGGGGCTTATGATGTTGTTTGCCTCTTACAACTGGTTTGCGTTCGCTTTTTCCCGGGCTCTGAACAACTAACAGAGTTCAGCGGATTCTTTGCCTTTTTGCGATCGCGTGGTGTTTGCGATTTCCCCGGCAGGGAGGAGGTTAACCTGTTCTGAGGGACACAAATCAGTTGGCCTCTGAACTGCCGCGCAGAGTTTCTGACAAGGAAATCCTTTAACAGTTGACTGATTGTAGGAAGCATGTGGGGACATGTCCATTTGCAAATCGATAGCGCAGGCAGTAAACGAGGGGAGATGTGTTCGCGCTTTTTTTTTTTACCTAGTGCTGCGCACGTGAAAAAAATATCGTCCAGGTTCTCAAGCGATCCCGACAAATGCAATCGGTTCCAGCAATCTCGAAAATTACTACGACGGGGAGGGGGCAGCCGCAATGCCTTCTAACATTGAAATTTTGCATCATGGCTGTATTCGTTTTATATATATATATATATATATATATATATATATATATATATATATATATATATATATATATATATATATATAATATATATATATATATATATATATATATATATATATATATATACATAGCTCCCCGAAAAAAAAGATAAAAGGGGTTAATTATCCACATTGTGGCACAATCGCTAAACACTGAGCTACTGAGACAGTAACTAGCCACTGAGCCATCGAGTATAACTGACCAAACACACACACACACAGACGCACACACACACACCGGCGTTCATCTCCGTCATATTTTCTGACAGTCCGTGATCGAGCGGATCAAGACTGAGTGGAGGATGGCTGGTGAGGTACTGGACACTCCATCCCAAAATAAAAGGTTGAGGAGGGACAGAGAGAGAGAAGGGGGGGGGGGGGGGGCGACGAAACTAAACGAAGTTGGAAATGTCAAATAAATTGTCATAAATCAACTGCGTTCAATTGCATTGAGCAGGGTTGAGTTGATGACGTGATCTACTTGACATCGGGAAGCATCATTTAGGTGTGCCTTTTTTAAAGCTGCTGTCTTTATATTTAAGCTACCCTCCCCCCCCCCCCCCCGCCCCGCACACACACACACACACACGCACTCACCAGTCACCATTCGCCTTGTTATAACTATGCTCTCTATATGGGCAAAATAATGCACACTGATTTGTTCACCCTCTCTCTATGTTTACAATATAATTTTATTTCAACAGAGAGACGGAGACAGAGAGAGACTCAAAGTGGAAAGCACCATCTCTTGTCTCAAGAGCTTCAGGTTTTTGAAACACTCGATGGCTCTAGTAGGCACACCATTATTTCACTCTCTCTTACTAAGCTTACGTCCTCTGTATAAGAGGGACGAGCACCTGTCCTCTTCTTCCGGTCATCACCGCGGTTCTCCGCCCCTGCCGAGCACAGTGTGACGTAGAATTTGACGAAGTTGGATCGTCTGCTGATGTGGAAGACGATGAAACAGGCAATGATGATGGCGATGGAGACGAAGAAGAAGATAATGGTGTTGAGGCGTTCATCTCTCAGCAAAGCCTTGGTCAGGATGCGGTTGGTGGACACCATCACTCCTGCTAGACCTGTGTTACCGTCAGGAGAATCTCTTTGACAGCTGTTTTTTTCCGGCTCTTTTGATTTTTTTTTTAATTATTATTTCAAATAGTGGCTAACTTTCTCTATCTCTCCCCCCCCCCCCCCCCCCCCCCCCACCTTAACCCATGTTTTTCTTCTTTTTTTTTGTAAGAAGTTTACAATTGTAAATGATGCGCTTATGTAGGCCTAGATGGACAATCTACATAAACTATTTCCATGCCACTGTACGTACATTTTTCTTTTTGAAATCTTTGTTCATTCAACGTTCAAAAGCCAGAACCGTCCAAGAAACATAGATACACATTGGTCTCAGCAAGAGGCGTAGATCTTCATGAGCCCCCGCAGTCGCGGGGGCTCATGAAGATCTATGCCTCTTGCAGTTGATCGTGTTCACCTTTTCTTGGCAGTGAAGGGGGGTTAACCCGCTCACTGCCGAGAAAATGTGAACATGATACAGTGTGCTGGTTATCCAGTTACTCGTCAGTCGAACCATCCATCCATACAACCTGACCATCATAACAACTGATCTATTCATCCAGTAATCGCAGTTACATTTGTAACATTGTCAGTTCACCGATCATTTTTCTGGCTTTGTTTTCTAACACGTGTATTTGTGCATTTATGCGAGTAACCCCTTCACTGTCGAGAAAAAAAAGTGAACATGATCCAACTGCAAGAGACATAGATCCTCATGAGACCCCCCCCCCCCCGCAACCGTGCGGGGGCTCATGAGGATCTGTGCCTCTTGCTTGTTTTTGGACGGCGTTGGCTTTTGGTCGTCGAATGAACCAAGATCATATTCAGAAACAAAAATGTACGTACGGTAGCAGGAAAGGGGTTAACCACCAACCAGTCTCAGTATTTGCTCATTATGTTATCATTTGCAAAAAGATTCAATTCACTGATTATTTTCGAAAATCGCAGTCCAGCACACAATTATGTAAATGCAGTATTTGGTAACGGCCTACACACTGGCTGTCTCCCTCGATTCGCTACCGATCTTATCAGCGGTAGCGAATCGAGGGAGACAACCAGTGTGGCCAGTGTGGTTGGCATACTTACTCTCTCCGGTCATAACCGCCTGTGTGTAGCGGGAAGGCAGCATACTGGTGTAGCCATAGAAACTCGACTGTTGCACTACAACAACAAAATCAGAATCCATACTCAAAAGGTGACTGCCAAGCGTGTAAAATGCAAAGAAATTTCCAGCAAAGAAAGAAACTTGGCTTAAAAAACAAACAAAACAAAACAAAAAAAAAACATCATCATTTATTACCGAGACCAAAGGGTTTAATGCCAGTGCTTGTAATTTAGAAGAAGTGTTTTTTACTACGCACTTGGTAATTTCTTCTACAGTGTATTAACGTTTCAAAACTGACAGACAGAAATAGATTACATCTTTTTGAGGCAAGAAGTAACTGAAGAGATGGCGTGGGGAAAAAAAGGAATTTCTTAACAAACAATCAGCTTCAGGAGATAAGATTGTTTACTTTTCTATATTTCGCATAATCATACTTTTCGCGTGAACAGAAAATCCATCAAATACTATACTTATAAAATTATCTTAAAAGGTGAAATAAATATACTTACGAGCAAAAGAAATGCAACATCATTAGAATCATCGGAATTATTCCAATGATGTCTCATTTCTCTTTGCTCGTCAGTGTACACCCTACGCAAACATAAGACGATATTTCAAACGGAGATCACGTTATGTTGCTGTGATGTATTTCTTTTCATGTGTGTTTGTGCGTGCGTGTGTGTGTGAGGGGGGGGAGTGTGTGTGTGTGTGTGTGCGTGCGTGCGTGCTTATATGCTTTGAGGGAAGTCCTGTGCAAAGCCGTCGAATTCCCGTCAGCATTTCCGCCCTTGTATGGCAAAAACCAAACCGCATTATGTCCATTTTTGAGAAAACCGAGATTTTCACTGTATAACAATGAACATCCCGCTTTTCTAAAAAAATAAATATACCGGCTTTTGCTATATAACGGCTGATTTATTACCAGGGGCGGAGCAGTTACCTCAGTCGCGGGGGGGGGGGGGGGGGGTCCAACTTTTTGTTTGGGACTTTGAACAAGACACAAAAGGTCACCCCGATGCTAGACCTCGTTTCAAGGGGCCGAAGTAACACATATCAAAAGGGGAGTGGGGGGGGGGGGAAGAGAGGGTAGGCCTGTGCGTGTGCGTATGTATCTTGAAACTAACCCAAAACATCAAACAGGGAGGAGGGGGCGGTTCCAAACACCCCAAAAAGGAACTTTGTTAAAGCATTTTATAGAATTCTGGGTCGGTGGGGGGGGGGGAGGGGTGGAGGGAGTCCGGAACCCCTCGGATTCCCCCCCCCTAGATCCGCCTCTGACTACTGTACTGGTATGCGATTCTAGACTTTTCGGCTATAGGACGGAAGTCCAATATCACAGATGAACACATAACGTTCATCAGTACATCATCAGTTCATCGGTTCTCCGTCTCAAGTTACCTGTTGAGCCCACCGCCACCACCCCTACAGCTATCAGGGTGATCTTGTAGGCGACATCTGGCGCGAAGAGTTCGAACAACACGTCGCAGAGGGCGATAAACAGTAGCATGACAAAAGAGACGATATAGCCGAAGGTTATCCTAACAGGCATGCGCAGAGCCTGGAAAAGCAATACAGAAATGAAAAAATCAAGTGACAGTATAGCATGGAGGTTGTTCTAAATACGAAGCAGAAAATACGAAATTAATTTGCTTTTCGGAAACCAAAAACTGGCTGGATGCAAGCATCCAGCCAGTTTTCATTTTCTGAAAGAAACTGTATCATGTTTCACTTATAAATCCACCTATCGTTTGCGGGAGTGCTCCCCAGACAGACCCACTCAGGAATACAATAGGAATGTGTACTCCCTGATTGGGTAGATCTGGGGAGAAGCCGGCAGACGGTCTGGGTCAGCTGCGGAAAATCTTTTCTAATTAGATGTCTGTCAAGTGACCCAAATATCCTTCCAAGCAGTTCTGGTTGTTGTTTCTTACGTGTGTTTTCCTGTCTAAATAATAATCATAATGATGTAGTCTATTGGATACCGTGCATGCGTGAGCACGCATGCACGGTATCCAATAGACTACATCTTTGACTGACTGAAAATGGCCAGAAAAGATGGTCTCTGACAAAAGGAAAGAAAAAAGGCTTGGGAAAATGAACTGTTTAGAGGCTTCTTTTAGCAAAGTAAGTCAAGTTTAGAAACTCAGTCCCGCCGAACCATCGCCTCAGAAAAGCTCGTTAAATTCAGTGCAGAACACATTACTCACCTCCACCAAAGCGTTGTTGATGATGACGCTGACAAAAGCCACGACGATGTAAGTCAGACTCATGTCGAAAATAATCGTCGTTCCCGGGTACTTCTTCTGATAATAATCCACAGCAGTGATAAAACTGTTGTATGGAAGCAGAAATCCCGCTCCCGCCAAAACCAGGGCGAGGTACACACAGCTGCACGGGTCACGTGGTGGAGTGATGTGGTCACGTGTCCCTGGGCCAGTCCATTTCCGGGTCACTTTCGGAGAGCTGAGTTGACAATAGCCGCGAGAGAGGTTTTCATCCATCTCGATGGTTTGGTGGTTGATCGTTTGGGTTAAAGAATGGTTGAAATAAAGACAGCGGTTAACTGAGCTCAAAAGCTAATCAGCATTCCGGTAATTTATACTAATTTATGTGCCGTACAAGCCGCAGGCAGATGTAAGCTAATCGCTAATACTGAAGTTCTGAGGTTGCGTTTTGCTACACTGACATACATTGTGTCAAAATATTATTTACAAGTACAACTTGCAGCCGTGTTTGGCGGTATATGATGATGATTGTTGGGGTCTCACGCCGTGCAAGCAGAATACACTATCTCACAGCGATGTTAGCGCGGCAGTACTGAGAGTCAAGTGGACGGTTTCATGATAACCCGCATTGTTGCTTTTCAACAATCGCATCATGATATGGTACAGTCCATCCAGAAGTTGAAATATCTTGGCATGAGTTCAGTTCTGAACTGTGATTATACGCTCCTGCAATGAGAAAACGGATTTATTTTTTTATTCAACATGTAAGATTCAAAATTAAATATATTTGTGAGTGCGAATTTTGTCGCAGAAAGTGGTTTGTATTATGTATCGTATTATTGTCTAACAGATTGCAAGAGAGCTTCTCTGCCTAAAGCTCTATCCTTATAAATAAAGTTCAATCCAGTTCGATTCAATTTAATTCACCATAGACATTAGTTTGAGTTACTGACACCCACTCTACAAATTATGAAATTGCCAGGTAAGCACTACTTACAAGAGGAGGGAGATGGATCGTACTGTGTTCCCTTTAGTCAGGCTGTCGATCTCAACAACTAAGTAGCTCAGATCGACAGCCAAACCTTTTCCCTGTCACTCTACGTACAATGTACGTACATTTTTGATTCTAAAATCTTGGTTCATTCAACAACCAAAAGTCAACATCGTCCAGGAAAAATGGATACAAATTGGTCTCAGCAAGAGGCATACTATCCTCATGAGCCCCCGCAGTCGCTGATGAGGATATGTGTCTTTTGCAGTTGGATCATGTTTACTTTTTTATCGGCAGTGAAGGGTCTAAAAGCAACACAATACGACTGATCCACCTCCCTCTACACCTGAATGGCAAAGGCAACATGAGCAGTCCTTTCTTGTACGTGCGGTCTAGGAAAAGGGTCATTACACTGTACAATCAATACACTGCACAAAGCAATTTGTCACATGTCCATTATTGCCTGTTCGTGAAATTTCATAATCGTTTGTAAGGACAGTCGATATCTGGTTAGCGTGGCAGCTAGTCTGGAACACAAGATTGCCCGTCAATCACCATAACGCTCTAGAAATAGGAAGGAATAGAGGCAGGGCACACAGGCAATGGTTGAGCAGAGATGGTTTGAAATTCATTTTACCCAATACAAGTCTAGTGCATGAGGTAAGTTTGATTCCAGATCATTCTTTTCTCAATCTCCGCCTGTGGCTGGGAAGAAGGGGGGACTGATAATATTTATGACAGGGTAACGTAATTTGGGCGAGGTCTCAGGGGCCATGTTACTTAGTGCGTATAATACTGACAGACAGTGTGTTACCTTTTTCGCTTGTGTTGCGGTAGCCTGCTATCATTCTAGAGGCATGACTGTGATTAGACTTAGATTTGCGGGCCCCCCCCCCCCCCCCCCTTCCCCCCCCCCCCCCCAGCGCTGTTTCGCGTCACATATAGGCCTACGGTATACATGTAACGATACCTCGCGCCGCAGAAATTCCCTCTATGAACGGATATACCTCGCCGCGAAACCCGCCACCCTCTAAAAATGTCAAACCTTGCGACGTGAAACTCCCTCTAGAACGGTCATACCATACCTGGTGCCGCAAAACGTCCTCTAAAACGGTCATACCTATTGCCGTAAAACACTCTAGAACAGCCATACCTCTTGCCGTTATACTTCCACAAGAACGGCCATACCTCGCGCAGTGAAACACCCTCCAGAACGATCATACCTCTCGCCGTTAAACGTACACAAGAACGGCCATACCTCGCGCCGTGAAACTCCCTCTAGAACGATCACACCTCTCGCCGTAAAACACCCAAAAGAACGGTCATACCTCGCGCCGTGAAACACCCTCTGGAACGGTCACACCTCACGCCGTGACACTCACTCTACAAGCAATAACCCAAATACAAGAGGCATAGATCCTCATGAGCCCCCTATTTGCGGGGGCTCATGTGGATCTATGCCTCTTGCTGACCCCACTTTATATCCGTGTTCCTTGGACGGACGATGTTCGTTGGCGTTAAGTTAACTCATTCTACCCCAACACCGAAATCCTTAAATTTTGCCGTTGTCCTCTGAAGACTGCACTGCAGTGCAGGACATAGATCGACCATGATAATTCAAGGGTGATGCCAGAATAGCTTGGCGCCCATAGGCGCCAAGCTATTCTGGCATAACCCTTGAACTATCATGGTCGATCCTTATCTTCCTGTGGTGGGTCTGGGGTAGAATGAGTTAACACACATTTCATTGAGAAACACAACCTGCGATCCGGCAGTGGCCGAGAAGGGGTTAGCTACCGCACCCAGAGACAGGAATTATTCTAGGTTAGCTCTACATTTGTACAGAAAGCCTCTGACCGTCAACGATCAGACACAGCAACCGTATCTTTATTCAGGACTAGTGAGGTTTCGTTTGCAACGAACGACTTCCAAACATGCAGCGAGAGCGAAATCACAGCACTATAACCAGCTTCTGCTATAAGCATAGACATCACTCCAAGCATCTCCCAGAAGCATAGATCCTTATGAGCCCTTCGGGCTCATGAGGATCTATGCCTCTTGGAGATCTCTGGAGCGTTACCTATGCTAATGATGTACTGAAGAGCAACAGAAATGCGACATTTTGGGGATCATCGGAAACACTAAAATGTTTCCGGAGATCCCAAAATGTTGCATTTCTTTTGCTCGTCAGTATACAAGCTTGTTCGTCGTTAGTTTGTCAGTATACAAGCTTGTTCGTCGCTAGTTCGTTGTTGGGAGTCGTCAGGCTTAAACGTTACCTCTGTACTAATTCAGGGTGATCTTGACCACTGTGCAGACGGCCCCGCTTGGGCAGACTCATGAATATAGACAGCCTGCGCCCTGTACTTTTCACTGCAAAGAACCGATTTTTTCTGTTGGATCGATGTAAGTCGATATAAGTTCTGACATCAGAGCGATGACCCGCTTATAACTGACGTATATCTATTTGACGATCCTGAAGAACGCGTTCATCCTTGCATTCTATGAAAATTGAAATACGCTTCCAAATAGTTACACTGCCCTACTCTGTTGTTAGTCAGTTAGTTCGGGGGTTTAACGTCCACGGCACTGGCGTGACAATGGACAGCCCTGACGGGCGGGTTATAGGGACAGGAAAATCTATTGCCTATGAAGTACGACCTGAAAACTGCTCAATTCGGCCGCACTGCAACTGTGCCACTTTGATTTACCAGGACCTTATAACGGACACGCTATCTGAACAAGCCCGCCGCTATGCCTTGACACACCATTCAGTGTACCATTTCGACTGACTTCATCCATCAAGGGCCATGATGATGTTTCTCTCTGTCTGTCTCTGTCTGTCTGTATTTTAGATGTATCAGTCAAAAATATAGTTTAACCCGGCCTTTGGCTGCCGGTAGCGGTGTTTGTCGCGATGATTCCTGCAAAACCGGCTATCGACAGCCAAAGGATTAAATGTCATGAACGTGTGTATGACGTAGGTACCTGCACCTGCACCAAGTCAGTTAATCAAGCACTGAATCTTGATTATGATTGTGTTTACTTAGTCACCGATTCTGAACTGCGAATTGTTTGCCTCTGGCAGCGAAAGGGTTAATCTCTTTGCTACCAATGGACCAATGCGACACGAAAGGAGGGCGCATTCAACACTGAATAATTTCTTCAACGCAAGGAACACGGATATTAGGGTCAGCAAGAGGCGAAGAAATCGTGAGCCCCCGCTTCTGCGGGGGCTCACGAGGTTCTTTGCCTCTTGCAGTTGGGTGACGTCTTCGCATTTTTTCCAGCAGCGAAGGGGTTAACCTATCCAAACACAGCAGACACAATTTTTGACAAGAAAGACAGACAGAGACAGAAAAATCGAAAAGTATGGCACAGTGACATTTTCAAGAGAGATGAACAAGGACTGCGACGACCCCGGGGAAAAAAAAGTCGAACTTTTATAAACGTGGGCTGATCTGTGGTTTTGGACCTTGCAGCTCTGCCGTAAGGTACAAAATCACAGACCTGGGCACTACTGTGACATTTCAGAGGCTTTTCGTTGTTTTTGTTCGAACTAGTTACGGAAATGACGCGAAAAACTGAAGAAACACTGATGTGACATGTTTTCGAGATGCGGCAGTAGCTGACCTTGTATGTATGTTTCTCCTGCCCACTTCCTAAGTTCCGGAGAAAGACATGGGTTATATAAGAGACCTGATCCATTCGTTTGAGGATGGAAATGATCGTCTTATTCTATACCTGCGTATTTCTCTGTGGGCTGGCGATTGGGTGCCTGATAGGCGGGGGCAGGGGATCTAACTGTTGTCTGTCCAGCGCTGTGATTCCCCTTGGTTTGCATACAATTCTGTCAGCGCTAGCCTCACCTATCTGGTTTGTGAGTATCTATAACTCGAGGCAAATTTGTATCGTTACATTGTTGTGTAATGTTCTGTGCATCTACTGTGGGAAATCAGGGTATTTACCCGACCACATATAGTAGCGCACCTTCATGTTTGTGTATGTATGTTTCTCCTGCCCACTTCCTAAGTTCCGGAGAAAGACATGGGTTATATAAGAGACCTGATCCATTCGTTTGAGGATGGAAATGATCGTCTTATTCTATACCTGCGTATTTCTCTGTAGGCTGGCGATTGGGTGCCTGATAGGCGGGGGCAGGGGATCTAACTGTTGTCTGTCCAGCGCTGTGATTCCCCTTGGTTTGCATACAATTCTGTCAGCGCTAGCCTCACCTATCTGGTTTGTGAGTATCTATAACTCGAGGCAAATTTGTATCGTTACATTGTTGTGTAATGTTCTGTGCATCTACTGTGGGAAATCAGGGTATTTACCCGACCACATAGTAGCGCACCTTCATGTTTGTGTATGTATGTTTCTCCTGCCCACTTCCTAAGTTCCGGAGAAAGACATGGGTTATATAAGAGACCTGATCCATTCGTTTGAGGATGGAAATGATCGTCTTATTCTATACCTGCGTATTTCTCTGTGGGCTGGCGATTGGGTGCCTGATAGGCGGGGGCAGGGGGTTTTTTCACAGTCAGTAATGCTATAAAACGCTTCAAATGCACAATTCCTTAAAAAGAAAAATTCCTTTATTGTGGTCACAATTAAAGGGCGACGGAATCGTTTGTCTAAACTCCCAGCACTTTGACAGTATTGTTCCCTTTACTGAAACCGTCTTATCGATGATTAAATTGGATAAAATCGTGTTGTTGTTTTGTTTTTGTTTTTTGTGTGTTTTTGTTTTTCTTTCTATGGAAGCTGTGAGAGTGGCACCAATGAAAGGCGAAATTCGTTGTCAGCCTAGACTTTCTTAATGCTAAAATGGCGAATTTCGTTTCTTTTCCTCTCAAAGTTAGTTGACAACTGTATGGTGATATTCGTGTGTCATATTATCTCCTCGCTTCTAAAAGACGTCAGGCAAACCTTCCTCACTGCTAAAAGGCACAATTCGTTTGTTAGTCAAATACTGACCTCCCTGAAACAGCGACATTTGCTTTTCTCCGCAAGCTTCTTCACTGCTGACTGAAAGGCGAAATTCGTTTAACAGTCAATACCTCCTCACTGCAAAATGGTGAAATTCGTTTTTCTCTTGAGGCGTCTTCCGCACTGCTGAATGGCGAAATTCGCTTGTCAGTCAATACCTCTCCATTACTAAATGGCGAAATTCGTTTGTCAGTCAATACCTCTCCACTATTAAATGGCGAAATTCGTTTGTCTTTGAATACTTTCTCACTGCTAAATGGTGAAAATCGTTTGTCATTTAAATTCCTTTCTTCACAGCTGGCAGGCGAAATTCGTTTTTCTGCAAAAACTCTGTCACCGCTTGATGGCAAAATTTGTTTTTCTTTGGAAGCCATTAGTGCTGAATTAGAACGATTACTACGTAAGTAATGTCATTTTTTTGTGGCATAGCCGATAAAATGTGTAGCAGCTACACAACCTAACCTTCGCACAGTTGAATAACACCGGGTGCCTTCGACCTTATACTGCCCTGCCAGTCTATATCATGTACATTCATGTATTCAGTTCTGTGCTGGCTCCTTTGTGTCTAAACTGATGAGACACACATCGATCGCCATCCATCTGAAAGAGGCATAGATCCTCATGAACCCGGGCTCCCGAGGATCTATACCCGGCCTAGCTGATACCATTTACGGCTTTGCGGAAAAAGTCAATGGTGGTTCATGTGTAAAATGGCAGCGTCAGCCTGTGTCGCCTATTTGCGTCGTGCCGCGGCGGAGCTTACCTCTTGCGAGCAAGCTGGCTCGCTTCGGCCAGTTCTAACCAGATACTTAACCCTTATCATTATGAATACACCAGTGTGTGAAATAAGTTTGATGACTAAACTGAAATAGTTCAAGGGTAGTGCCAGAATAGCTTGGCGCCTCTAGGCGCCAAGCTATTCTGGCACTACCCTTGAACTAAAACCATTGGTCTATATCCTTATCTGTAACTTAGTACTATAATGTAGCTTGCATATGGCAGTGTACAAATTTGAAGCTTTTAGCCTCAGGGTGGTATGATATGGGTTAAAGCCGACAATCCACAAGTGGCATAGATCCTCGTGAGCCTTCTAGGCCATCCGCCTGCACGAGAGATAGCCGTCAATGCGCCCCTGGCCAGGACTCACTCAGCCTCATGAACCTCCTCAGCCAACCCGCATAGTTTAACTCATTCTACCCCAACACCGAAATCCTTAAATTTTGCCGTTGTCCTCTGAAGACTGCATTGCAGTGCAGGACATAGATCGACCATGATAGTTCAAGGGTGATGCCAGAATAGCTTGGCGCCTATAGGCGCCAAGCTATTCTGGCATCACCCTTGAACTATCATGGTCGATCCTTATCTTGCTGTGGTGTGTCTGGAGTAGAATGAGTTAAAAAAAAACGCATCAGTAATATGATCATGTCTCCGTAGCGGTCACACACCTGTCAAGCCGGCTGTATACATTAGATGCTCTTAAACAGTCTCGCGCACACTGCATGGGTTAATGCGAATCTAAGTCATTTATAAATGAGACATTTAAATCTATGCTCCGCACCGGCGACGGAACAGTTATCGGGATTCCAATCTACATTCAGTTCTAACGGCCAAAAGCGCGCCGATTGCGGACCGAGCTGGGATCGATAGGAGAGAAACTGACTGACTGCTAACAGTCTGTCGGTCATCCGGCCTAGCCATCTGCAAGAGGCATAAATTTTCATAAGCACCTGCGGATGCAGGGGCTCACAAGAATCTATGACTCCGGCTTGTCGTAATTGGGATCCATGCCATTACTCCTAATGACGCGTCATGTAGATAAACCTGATAATGTCTTACTGCGGCTATGGCGTCCTAGGTTATGATGTGCATGCATGCGTGCACACGTAATTATCAAGAACGTAAGACGCAAGCAAAGGTTGGTTGATTGCCCAGGGATTATGTGAGCCATCTGCTGACATTTCAAAGTGTACTAATAGCGGACTGGTGGGTTGGTTGGTCGGTTGACTGCGATTTAACCCATGGCGTTCGGTGCCAGCTGACGTAGATTGCGTTTCTGCAATTTTCGTTTGTACAATACATGATAATCCTAGTTGTCTCAGGGATATAGCTTCAAAGTAGTATCAGGAAGAGGTATAGATCCTCATCAGCCCCCGCAACTGCCGGGGCTCATGAGGATCTATTCTCTTGCAGTTCAGTGGTGTTCAAATTTTCTCGGCACTAAACAGGTTAAAGTACCATTACGCATAAATCTGAAGACATTTCAGCACCAATTGTGTTTGTTATGCCTTGTCGACACACCTTATGAACTTTCACAGCAGTTTGGACACACAGCAGCAAAAATCCGCACACTCGTAATCGCTCTTATTTATTCTGCGCAGCTGTTAGCGTGTCAATTTATTGTTGGCTGTTTCTCGTACTGAAAGCGTGATATTTCTAGAACGGAGTGGAGTCATTGTCAGGTTACTCAGTTGATATTAAGACGGCGTGTGCTGAAACAGATTGTCCTGTGTCTAAATGAACCATAACTAGACCTGTGTGTAGCGTTTCGTAACCATCTGTTACAGAGGTGTATCTTTGAACAGTTACGGCGGTAGTGGGTCTTTAAACCCTTCAACACTAAACATGGAACACTAAGAAACATGAAAGCCGAGCAGGACGTGCTTGCAACAGCTGCACATAGTCTTAGGGTCAAGATACTTTTTTTTTCCTTTTTTTTTTCTTACACCAAAGTAGCCTGTTAACAGCTCAGTGGCGACAAATCTGGATAAAGGTCTAACTCAGTCAGCCCGACGCACGTATTTCCCAAATTTTGGAGGTGTCATCTAATGACTATGCACGAGTTGCAGGCTTGGCGCCGACAGGCGCCAAGCTAATCTGGCACTACCCTTGAATTATCATGGTCGACCCATCTCCTGCTGTAGTGCGCCCGGGCTGAATGGGTTAAAATTTACAAGACTGAGCGAGTTACAAGAGCTTCAGCCAATGACCTCTAACTGTGCGTCTTCACATCATTAGAAATTCAGACAAAAGGAGTCCTCACACTGACCTGCGGGAGCTCATGAGATATTACAGCAGGTTGGGTGGTAGTCATTTGTTTCAGTCAACACTTAACCCTTTGGGTGTCGGTAGCGGTTTTGAGCCACGAGATGATTCGGCCTCAGTGCAGGAACCGCTACCGACACCCAAAGGGTTAGGGAGTTAGTGTCTACGTAATTAAAGTCAGGTCACAGGGGCGGATCAGTTACCTCGAGGGAGGGAGAGTCCAACTGTTTGTTTGGGGCCTTCAACCTGATACATTAGGCCTCCCCGACGATAGACCTTGCTTCCAGGGACCGAAAAATCGAAAAGCGGTGAGGGGGTTGGGGTGGGGTGGGGGTGGAGGAAGTGAGAAGGCGCCAAAATCAGTATCAAACGGGGGTGAGGAGGGGGGGGGGGCGGCGGGGGTTCCCAAACACCCCAGAAAGAGACTTTGTTATAGCATTTTAAAAAATTTTGGGTCGGGGGGGGGGGGGGTGTCCGGAACCCCTGTAACAACTCCCCCCCCCCCCCCTCCCCGATCCTCCCCAGGGCCCGTCATTCCAGACAGCTAACAGGAGAAGCGTGGTTCGTTTCAGGACTCAAACTACACATGACAAAAAAAAAAGAAAGAAAGAAAAATAAAACAAGAGCATACACGTCACTCGTGACGGACAGAAATCAGAATTCATGATAGTCATGTTGCGTTCTCTCGGGGAAGCACTGACCGGCAGTTCTCACTAATCAGAAATGACGCCAGCCGTTTCGTTTGGCTTATCAAATTGTAGCCGAGCGGCAAAGCTGAGCGTGGAGTTAATGAGTTGAACGCACGGACAGAATTAGGTCTGCAATATATTGATCTTATGGATAATTGAAGCTGTAAGGGCTTTTGTGTGCTGGTCTGTGATTTTTGACCTTACATCGCCAGCCGTAAGGTCCAAAATCACAGACCAGTACACCTGTACGGTATTGAGCGAAATCGGCCTTGTGCTTTTTTTTTTTTTTTCCAGTATCGGACTCATAAAGTTTCATAAGAGGCCATTGCTCCTCACGTTCACAATCGTACCGTGACTGCTACGGTGAAAAGTAGCAGCCATCCAGAAAACAGTGTCTGTCGCAAAACGATGAACAAAACACCTAACAACAAAATGAAACAAAAATTGTACTCAACACAAATCAGATGAATGCACCAAACGTGCGAACGATCTAACAAATTTATGCATCCATGAATCTATCAATCAATCAATCATCCTATTTCCAGTTCATTAATCATCATTCAATCTATTCACCACTCACTCAGCCCATCAATCGTTCAATCAACCGATCCCTCAATCGGTTCTACAATCTGAGTAAAACTGGCACTATTGTGTTATCATAGGGTCGAATCACGACCCTTGCCCGCGAAAAAAAATTCTAAAAATAGATTTCCGAGCGCCAATGCCTACTTCCGGTGACATGATGGCACTGACCGTCGAAAATGCCGACGAAGCACTGCAGCTGGGGAAAATGCAACATGTACCCTCATATTGAGTTTCCAGCTAAAATATTATGCTGTAAAGTGTTCTCATAATTCATCTTTTTAGATAATATAATTTTTGTATGCAATAAAAAATGAATAATAAATAGCTGGTAAATTTATTTCAGATTTGTCTTAGTGGTTGCTTTTTGTTTTCTGACTATGCTTACATGTATGGAAAACACTGATTTTCAGCGTCAACAAGTATTACTCGATTTGCAACACAGATAAAATAACACACAAGACATGGACAAAGATGTCAACCATAAAACACTGAAAAGTAGAACACTATTAAAAGAATTTATTAAATTGGTGCAAAATAAATACCTTATGTTACAGACAAAATGGGAAATTAGTCATTCGTGGGAAATGCCTAAGGCAGTAATGAGCATTTTTTTTTAACTGATTGACAAAATACCACTCTTTTTGTAAATAATTGCACTTAGAAATTATTTAGACGGAAAGATCTGTAAGATGTTAAATTCAATTCTCTGAATCGAAATACATCACTCATTCCGTAAATAATTGAAAATTGTCCTAAACCAGGCATTTCCCAGAAATAGCTGAATTTGTCTACAGGCATTTCCTGAGAATGACTGATTTCTTGTTCTGACTGCACACACATGCACAGCGGCACACACACACGCACACACACACACACACACACACACACACACACACACACACACACACACACACACACACACACACACACACACACACACATACAGGGGTGGCCAAATCTTTTTTTTTCTGAGGTCATCTGGCGGCTTAGCTCAAGAAAAAAAATGAATTAGTCCGCAAGAATCTTAACTAGTCCGCTTACTAATCACCAAAAATCAGAATGCTTGTACAATGTTAGTGAAAAAATGAAGGAAAAAACATTTAATGAAATAACACATTTAATATTGTAATTCTAATTTTTTTCTATAAGTTTTCTTAAAATAAAAAAAGTTTATATTGCTCACAAAAAAAATGCTTAACACAGCGTTAGATAGGCCTACCTTCTAACTGCATATGGTAAAAAGCATCAGAAAAGTATCACTGTAAATTAAATGAACATTTATTATTTATCCACCATTGCTTAAAATATTTTGCAAAACGTAATCGTTTAAAAAAAAAAGAAAATTCGCTTGATCTGTTGTTTTCTTCTTCTTCTTTTCTTAAGGATCGCTATCTAAAACAATACAGTGAGCCATCACAAAAATCAAAACAACATAAGAGTCCTGTCGTCTGCTAGCAGAAAGTCGTGAAAGTTCTCACATGGTCACATGACTATAATAAAATGGTGATTATTTCGAGAAGTAGACGACGCTTGTGTTCGTCATGCCTTACAAATCGGCAAAAAAAATAATAGATGACTGGTCATATAATAGATGACTGGTCATAATTTGAGGTAGTCCGTCAGGCTACCAAATCAGTCTAGAATGTAAGGTAATCCGCAGCAATTCGAGATCACATACATACATAAAATATATAACAGTATTGATATTATATGACTAAGATATATTACACTATTATCACCATGATCATCATGTCTTGTCTGTTCAAAAAGTGTAAGATCGACAGCTACCATCCAAAACACAAATTAAATTCTTTTACAACATAGTTGGACACCGAGTGTTGTCACCGGAAGTAGTTAAAACGAAGATTTTTACCGATCATTTACGAAGATGACGTCGCACGAAGCAGACGCCTTAATTTCGTGATTCGTCCCTATGTGGCAGCACTGCAGTTCTATACATCTTTCTGCAAATTACGACTTCCGAGGGGCCGTGTGGCGTATGGGCCTTTCCGAGCGCAGAGAAAGTGCAACAGGTCAAGTCCAAACTGTTGCAAAGAGCCCAAGTGCTTCAGTTGACGAAATGAGCAGCTGGTTTTGACAAAGGACAGATCCTCAGCAAACGTATGCAATAGACATTGATCCTCATGAGCTCCTCAACTGAGGATTAGTGCATCTTAGTGAAGCCATTCGCGTATGTGTTCTTCAGCCGGGGAAGGTACCTCCCCTGGTTGAAGAAGACATACGCACATGGCTTCACCAGGAGTAGGGTAATCTTTTTGCGCGACTAACACTGCACTCAGTATTATTATGTGCCCCCGGCACAGATGCTCCTAGTCATCGCAGCTGCGGGAGGTCATTAACTTGAAATAAATGATCTTGCTGATCCCATTTATGTCTGTGTTGATCAGTCGGGAATTGCAGGCCGTTAATTGTACGAACGTTTCAGAAGAGGACCTCTTCATTACAAATTCCATCAGGCAACCTCGCGTTCTCTGGAGTCGGGCTGATCTCAGACGTGAAGCACTCTCTCTCCCTCCTAAAACTTGGCCCCTCTAGGCCTTGCCCATGCATTGATGAAGGGAGAAAGTCACATCCTTTCAGGAAAACTACATTCCCTTCAGAAAATGCATCGTGGAGTGAAGAGCCGAGAGAGAGAGAGAGAGAGAGAGAGAGAGAGAGAGAGAGAGAGAGAGAGAGAGAGAGAAGAGAGCATTAAATAGTCTAGCAGCTGCCCTTCATAGACGATCAGCCGTTTACGAGATAGTGATTTTCTAGAGAGTAACAAAGGTTTGGGTATATCAAAATGAAGTCTAGTGTGAATAAAAGCAGTGCGCACTCGGTTTAAACCGCCGGAGGATGGAGACATTTTTCTGTAGCACATTTTGTTTCCAGTATGGCTGCAGACGAAACCAGGACCGTCGCGGCCATGTTTACAGGGGATCAGTAGTTCAGTACACGGGTCTCATTGTTCCTGTATTCAGTGGTAGTATGCACTATATGTCACTTAAAAGGATTTCATTTTTTAAAGTAATATTTTCACACTTAGATATATTAAGAGAAGAAACAATTACGAAAACGCTTGCCTTGAACTCAAAATTAATATCGTTTCTCAACAATAAGGTATCCCAAAATCAAGTGATCAAAACATCACGTGATGCCACTACCTCCGCGGACGTGAATTTCGGTGTGCCCGCGGGTTCTTTTTGATTTGTTCTACATAAGCTTGTTTGTTTAAAAAAAAAAAAACGTGTAAAGTTGCTGTGTGCATTTTTACGGCTTGATAAAGGTTTGTCACGTTTATTTCCATTCACTTTACCATCGCTTTGCCCGTTTCATTTCGACAACACAGCACCAAAAGTCAAAACAAAACGCAACCCACAACACAAACGCTATCTTCAAAACCTATGCTGCATTCTGTAAAAGAAAAAGAGTGCCACACCACTTGGTTTTAACTGTCATGGCTGAGCAAAGTTTCGAAACTTGATTAATTATTTTATGCAGCAGTAACATTTATTTTAATCAGTTGCACCTGACAAGCTATGTTGTGATGTGCGATCACTGCCAGTGCCAATTATGCAGTCTCAGTGATCACTGATGGTACAGTACACTTCACACTGAAAAAAAAAATACACAGCACAATGTGAACACGCTTGGAAGTTCATGCAATGCTTTGTTTAAAATTGAACCCTATCTTGCTAGCAGTAGCCTACTGCACAAAAGAGGAACTTATTTTGCTGCTGTGTTATTTGCAGTTTGTCTGCATATAGACATTTGCAGTTCGCTGCAAGGATTCTTAGCAGCTGACATTAGCACTGACATATATATTGGGATTAAAACGAGAAAGAAAACGGAGAAAGGTGACACAGAGATGATTTAATAAATCAGTCAAGTGATCAAATGAATGAGATATCTATGTTTTATGATAAACAGCTAGTTATGGGAGTGGGGGGGGGGGGGGGGAGGAGGAGGCACATACTTTATAATGTACACGTACTATTTCTTTCAGTGTTTCCATCACCCACTCATAACACCATTAGACTCGATGAGTTGTCATGTTTTGAGTGGTTTAGAAATACATGTACTTGTTGCTGTTACATTATCTTCTTACTGGTTTTGACATTTCGCTGTAAGATTTACAGTCCCATACTTTAAGCGTGTTCCCCGTAACGCACACAGAGGTTGACTGTATCATTGATATGTGTGTGTAGGTAGCGTTTGGTTTTGTTTGAGGTGGCAGTTTTGGCCTCACCTTTAAGTTTGGTGCCGCTGTGCATGTGGCCCACCAGTACTATTTACAGAACTGATGACTGCATGTGCATTGATTGATTGTACATTGCTTAACGTCCCGACAGCAACAAGGCTTTCTCAGGACGTGCCTGCACTGCTTGTGAAAAAAAAAAACTAAACAGAACATTGAATGTATGTCGCCAGCCGGTCAAATACATTAAATAAACCTAACACATGGGGCCTAAATAAAGCTAAGACCATTTAGCAACACACATCCAATATCAAGAGCTACAGGCAGTGCAGACAGTAGGGAGAGTTTTAAAAAGGCAAATACAGGAGAATGGACCTCGGGTAGACAGAAACACATGCCCCAAAATAGAGAGAAAAACTCACCCTGTGGGGCTGACCAGGGTGACCCTGGGAACTAAAAAGTACCTAACCCCACCCAAGTCCCCCAGGGCAGACCCGGGTGGGGGAACTGCATGTGCAGGCTAGTTCACGGTATCAAAATGTGAACTGGGCAGCCTATTGTTTGAAGTGATCAGTGGTAGCAACATCCATGATGTATGTGTGCATTTGGCCACTGGTACTGTTTACAAAGGTGCTGTTTACAGAACTAGTGGCTGAGTATGCATATTATTATTAGTACTGTTATTGTTATCAGGTGTGGCCTTATCTCTAAGTTTTGGTGCCCCTGTGCATGAGGCCAACAGTACTTTATGCATATTATTATTAGTACTGTTATTGTTATCAGGTGTGGCCTTATCTCTAAGTTTTGGTGCCCCTGTGCATGAGGCCAACAGTACTTTTTCACAGAACTGATGGCTGCATGTGCAGTGTGGTTAACTGTACACATGAAATTTGTAGGTGGGCAGCTAAAATACAGGCAGTCAATACAAGCCACTTGCTTAACCTGAAGTCTCTATATATAGATTTTACAGTCCACTAATGCCCATTAGTATACAATTGTGCATGTCTTTTGTGGGTGTTCTGTGGTTTTTGTATGTGGGCTGGGGTTGAAAGTGGGGCGGTATGGCACCTATTACCGTGTATGTACAAAACCTACATTACAAACAAACATAAATTAATAATTTTAATAAATAGTTATTTGGGTTTAACGCCGCGCGGTAGACTACGGCCATCTCACGGCAGTTAAATAAATAAGATAAAGTAAGTCAAAGATACCTGGGACATAAGAATGCTAAGTAAAGTATAGATTATGATCATGCACAGATGTACATTGGTGGATGTTCTGCGGTTTTGTGTGTGTAACTGGATTGGGGTTGGGAGCGAGCGATACTGTACCTATTACCATGTACGTGTATAAGACATAAGACATTTATTCACCAAGTAAAACGTTACAAGGATTTTTGTGTGGCATGGCGACAGTAAAATATGTCCTCACTTGTAGGGCATTCATCATGTCATACACTTAGTTGGCGATCATCCTATATACAGCACTAAAAGATAGATAAACACAATATTAAACACAAATCAGTTATATGTCACAAATCATGGAATCACGTTGTTCCGTGCATGGTGATGTATTGAGGACAGCTTCTGGGGAAAAAAAATGCATCTGAATCGAGAGGTTCTGGCTTTAAAAGCACGAAACCGCCGGCCAGAGGGCAGAAGCTCAAAGAGATGATTGGCTGGGTGTGACAGATCTGACAGAATAGTACTGGTGGCCACATGCACAGGGGCACCATGGTGTATGTTCTTGAGCTGTATGCTGATGTGTATGTACAAAACCTACATTACAAACAAACAAAATAAATAAATAATTTAAATAAATAAGATAAAGTAAGTCTAAGGTACCTGGGACATATGCATGCTAGGTAAAGGATAGATTAAAAATTATGAACATACACAGATGTGCATGTCCTTCCTTTGGTAGGTGTTCTGCGGTTTTATGTGTGTATTTAGGTAAGGGTTGGGAGCAGGCAGTATGGCACCTATTACCATCTATATATGTGTATATTTTCTTGTTTGCTGATGTGTATGTACAAAACCTTCATTACAACTACAAGCAAACAAAATAAATAAATAATTTAAATATATAGTTATTTGGGTTTAATGTCGAGCAGGCGACCAATGCCATCTCATGGCGGTTAAATAAAAAAGATAAAGTAAGTCAAGATACCTGGGACATATGAATGCTCAGTAAAGGATAGATTATGAACATGCACAGATGTAAGTGTCATTTGGTGGGTGTTCTCTGGTTGTGGAGTGGGGTTGGGAGTGGGCAGTATTACCATATATGTGTATGTGAACATCAGCATATGTACAAAACTTACTTTTCAAACAAATAAAAATAAATAATAAATTTAAATAACTAGGACATATGAATACCAAGTAAAGGATATATTATGAACATGCACAGATGTGCATGTCCTTTAATGGGTGTTCTGTGGTTTTGTATGTGGGGTGGGGAGCGGGTGGTATGCACCTATTACCATATATGTGTACATGTTATGTTCACATCATATATGTGTATATGTATGTTCTCATCTTGTATGCTGATGTCCCCCACCCAGGTCTACCCTGGGGGACTTGGGTGGGGTTAACTACTTTTTAGTTCCCAGGGTGACCCTGGTCAGCCCCACAGGGTGGGTTTTCCCCTCTATTCAGGGGCATGTGTTTCTGTCTACCCTTGGTACATTCACCTGTATTTACCTTTTTTAAACTCTTCCTACCGTCTGCACTGCTTGTAGCTCTTGATATTGGATGTGTGTTGCTAAAGGGTCTAGTTAGGTTTATTTAGTGTATTAGACCAGCTGGCGACATAATTCAATATTCTGTTTAGTTTGGGTTTTTTCACAAGCAGTGCAGGCACGTCCTGAGAAAGTCTTGTTGCTGTCGGGACGTTAAACAATGTACAATCAATCATTTTATGCTGATGTGTATGTGCAAACATACATCACAAACAAACAAACAAACAAAAAAATAATAAATTAATAAAATAAGTTGGGGATACCTGGGACCTATAAATATGCATGTTAAGTAAAGGATAGATTATGAACATGCACAGATGTATGCATATTGAAAACAAATTTCCTCTCCTTGGTGACCACTACCATACTACTATAGTGATCATGTGCATCAAGGAATTCCTTCCATCCATAATTAAAAGGATAAATAATAAATAAATATGTAAGTGAATACATACATGAATCAATAATAAATAAATAAATAAATAAAACATGTAATATAATAGAGAGGGCTACTATCTGTATTGTGTCTCATGCAGTCCTGATAAAGCTTAATCATAAGAGTCCTTGTGAGTATAGTCCCCGATCACTCTATTGTGCCAGTGGGACGTTAAAATGAAGAAAGATCCTTGTGAGTACTTGAGTGCGGATTGGTTGAATTGGTTGCAAAAACTAAAATTTTATATTTAGGTGTTTAGCTGAACATGGTGATTTTGATGGAAACGGTTCGGAGATGGATTTCACTCTGCCTGGTTTGTGCTTAAGACCAGTCGGATACGAGTGTGCTTGACCAGTTAAAAACCCCATCTCCACTAATAAAATTTTTTAAAAAAGAGCAGACCTGCACTTAGAGCCGTTAGGCTGAAAAACAGACGAACAACATGCATGTTGTATCCGGCCAAAGAATGTTGAAGATGGTCGGCAGACACATTGCACAACATGCACAAAGGGAGTTTACTTTCGATATGCTTTCCTCCCAGAAAAGACCGAGTTCTATGGAAAAGGCTGTTTTCAAGACCAGGAAAAATAACGTATTTGACGTTGATAAGATGTTCAAATCGAAAATAATCTCTGTTTCAATTCAGGAGCAAAGTAAAGCTTCATCAACCGTGCGCGTCTGATTGACTTCTTTAGAAGGCTTCTCCCTGACCGCCATTTTGAAACTAGCGACGCGACTATGCTTACCGCATTAAAAATAATACTTTTAAACTTATTTTATCGTATATATGTATGCATGTTTACTTGCTGATGATTTTAATTTACTCACTGGAATAAACTTGTAACTTGTATGCTTGAAATTTTCAATGTTATGCACAAAAAATGTCTTGCACCTTATCCGGGCGGTGTACGAGGACTGGTTCCCTCACATCGAAAAATAGCTTCCGAAAAACACTTCTACAAAAATGTCTCCATCCTAAGGACAAATATTGTTGCCATGCATAAACTATATGGCATGAGTACTTTCGTTCCGTACCTGCAAACCATTGGTTCTCTTTTGACGAACTACTTAGTCGGCAGAAATTGCGAAAAGCTGCTAGACTAAAAAGGGAATGACGACCGATAGCAACCTCCCACAACCGCAGCTCTGAAACACAGTAGAACGTCGGGGGTTCTTCCTCCAGCTCTTCCACCCCTCAACTTTGTGTACCGGTTTCATAACACTTTATAAATTTCAAATGACAAGCGATAAAAATTTCCGAAACCTCTTCAACAGCAGGCTGTGCTGACCCTTCCTACCACCTGTATGTCCTGTACTGTGCTGGTCTTCAGCGGAGTTCTAAACGCGTGTGCTACACGTGAGTTGAGCGTGCGTGTTGGGTTCAGTTCGCGGCGCATTGAGC
This sequence comes from Semisulcospira habei, assembly GCA_036245525.1. NCBI lineage: Eukaryota > Metazoa > Mollusca > Gastropoda > Semisulcospiridae > Semisulcospira > Semisulcospira habei. The sequence goes on along the minus strand of BTPG01000007.1, from coordinate 114,016,504 downwards.
CGATTTACAGAATTGGTAAAGCTCCTATATAACCAATGGTATTATATTATTATTAGAACATAATTTGGGCTGTCGCTCCTAATGTTCCAGCTCGTACCGTTTGCAGCAGGACTGAGCCGTATTCCCCAGAATGACCCGCTCTGTGTGAACACCACAAGTACACTTCTATTCCGCCAAATGACATGCTAAGCATGTCATTTGAATAGTAAAGCACTTGTGGCGAACTCCCTGAGCGTGTCTGGGGAATTCTCCAACAAGCGGTGTGGGATTAATTAGATGCATCAGTCGAGTCTGCTGTGGCTGGGATTACATTTTCTTGTAAATGATGTTCCAATCCCAAATAAAATTAATTCATTTGGTTCCGCAAGTAAAAAAAGTCGAAGGGCCTTCCCGCACCCCCCCCCCCCCCCCCACATTCTGCTAGCCGGCATGGAGTGGATGCGCATTACAAGTCGACATCATCATCTAACCGGAACTTTGAGATCACGTGATGGTTCATATGGTCACATTACATAGTCAAATTTGGCCAGTTGAGGCAGTGCACGGACCGGTGTTTTTAAAAATAATTTTTGCCTTGTTTGAAAATTTGTAGTAGGACTGAATGTTAGAATTTGCTGGAAATTTCTGGTTAGATGAGAGGAGACATGTTTGGTGCTTTGATTCATACCATCCTGAGCTTATCCAGTGGACAATTGTGGGCCTATGTTGAGTTGCCGTTGTAATTTGAGGGGCACGCTGATTTCAGCTGTGCTTGGGTGTGGGGTTGGTAAGGAATCGGGTTCATAGCCAAGAAATGAGACTGTCAATGTGCTGTTTTTATTGTTATTTTGTGCATGGCAAATGTGCAGCTGGTGGGCAGTAGTGTTTTTTTAGGGGATTGAAATATTAGGGGATGCCTGGGACTGACTATGGCTAAGAGACTGGACAGTACGGAAACGGCACTGTTCCGTGGCCATATCGATCCGAGGCTCGTACTTCCGGAATGCAAATTACTCTGGTCCCAACTGACAATACATCACAGTCAAGTTAGGCTACCCTCAGCATAAAATCTTGAGCCACATCAATTAACCACAGTATCGTACTAGCTTTAACCATCAGAGGCCCTTTTGTTATTTGCTGGCTGGGTGTCCACATATTTCACTGTCATTTTCAAAGCTACTTGCCACAAACAAATTATACCGTTTTGGCACACATGTTAAAAATAAAAGGACAGGTGGATTGCCACATATTTGTTATATCCCGTTAGGGACCTGGCAGATTTTATTAACCCATATAACCCCATAGCCACATTTCCCAAATTTTGGTGGTGTTATCTAACGGCGATGTACCAGTTGTAGGAGATGGCTCATTAATGACAACAAGGATAGCATCGGGTGAACTTGGCGCCTGAAGGTGCTAAGCTCACCTGCCACTACCCTTGAATTATCATGATTAATCCATCTCCTGCTGCAGGGCATTGGGGCTAAATGGGTTAATGTCATAGGATACTGCTCTTGGAAAAACTTTAATACTCTGCACTATGTAGGCAAAAGAAATGGGACCCGTCATGTGAGAGCTTAGTCCTGCGCCAGCAACTAAGCAAAGTTGCTCTGCAATAACGGAGCAGCTTGCTTCATGTCTGGTGCAGGACTAGGTTCTATTATGCAACTGACCCATGAAGTCTATTTTTTGTGAAAAGTGAGATTTTCTTTGTATCACAATTGCAATTTTACTTTTCACAAAAATGGACTTACTGCCATTAAGAGAAGAACCCAACAGAGAAAGAAACGCGTTTTAAAGCCCGTTTTTTTCTCTGTTGGGTTCTTCTCTGCATTTTAGTCACGCTTGGCACTGACCTTTTTGGTCTGGATTTTTTTAAAACTGTCTTTTTCTAGGCAGGACTGTTAAATGATGCATCACAGGTCTATCATTAGTATGAATCCCACACACAAAAAGTCCCCTGACAATGGCCCTTTTGTGGGATATAGTTACCATTTTCAGAAACATTTTCCTATTTCGACTCTTCTGTGATAATTATCAGATGGCAAGTGTTTTTCACAGACAGGCCATATTCTGGGTTTTCTTTTTGTACGATTCCTGAAACCGTACCAGAAACTGTCGTTTGCATTTGGGTCATTCTCTGAAAAGGTGGTCAGCTGAGGGTGCAACAGTTTGAGCAACCAAAATCAATATTCGTGTTTACATATTTACCCATTTTATTTGCTAGACTTGTTCTTCTGATAGTAAGGGGATAGCCTGCATAAAACCATAACTTTGCATTTTGTTATTTGTTTATCTTAAGTTTGATGCCTTTTTATGCCTAAAAGCTTGAGAATGAATGAGGCCGATTTGTGACATGGCTCATAGTGTGTGACAAGAACTTGTTTGATCAGACAAATTCACTGCTTTAAATTTTGCAAACTGTTTTGATCAGTTATATAAACACAGTTGCACAATACCATTCATACATTTCATACCTAGCAGCCAATTTTACGAAGTTTAATTGCATGAAACTTTTTGTCCGGCGGTTGTTTCAGTTGGCTCCAACTCAGACCGATCACATTTTTTCTCCCGTACAGTGCTTATACACAGCACATACTACTTTTACACATACTACCGGAAATCGTGTTCATGGACGCTTCTGTACACAATGAGTTTGCTTAAATCTTCAAGGAAATAATGCTAATGAATGACCTTTACAAAATGCAGCCGAGTGTTGGGTCAAGATCTTCGAGCATCAACCGCCGGAACAAAACGATAAGTCCCGCTTCTATAACAGAAGGGTGTACGATTTTGTTACTGTATTCATACGCTTGTTCCAGCAGAAGTAACGTAAAGTGCCTGAAAGTGCCTTTGTTTACTCAAAGCCATTCCCTGAAAGTGTGCGGTCCGTTAACACCTCGTATCAGCCACGGTGCGCGTGCAGTCCCCTGAACAGTAAAATGCAATAATCACGCAATTTAGTCATTGTTTGCCGGATTCTTCGTACGTATTATACTCATCTGTGACACAAAGGTTGATTTGGAACATGCTGTGAAAAGATTGTATGTGCTTCATATCAGTTTGAAGAGATGATGTTCGGTTGATGCATGGACGCAACAACACCCTCGTGACTAGTAAATGCGTCATGTGTCTGTGAAGCAACCGTGAGAATGCCTGTGTACCGACCACATAATGGCTTGTTTCTTTACAATATAGTACAGACACAAGAGTAAAATTTAACTTTTCTTGCATTATTTTTCATTTGTGAGCATCCTTCATATTTTAATCCATTTTGTGCGCAGCTGCAATTCAGGTACTTGTCATAGAAAACATCAAAACATTGTCCACCATGCTCTAAGAAGCCGATCCTGCAGCCAATATCATGGTATTTTCAAATCTGTAGACCAAAAATGTTTAAATACACAATAATAAGCTTGATTCAAGACTCCTGTAATGCATCTGAATTTAAATTATTTAATTAAGCTTGTTTAAAGGCACTGTCCATGTAGCAACCTCCAAAGATGCCAGGTCACATTAATTATTTGTGGCTCACACAAAAACCACTGTGTGAACTATCTTTTTTGGTTCCTCATACATTGCTGGGATAGCAGGAGTACATTATACCATATTGCTGGACATATTGCAGGAAGTTGGATTTTGGCTCTTTATGTCACACACTCTGACCACCTTTTCAGAGAATAACCTATTTGTTTGTGATTTGCCCACCACTTTTATTCTCGGCAAACAAAACACTAAGCCGAGACCCCTGGTGCATGCATCCATCAGCAACAGTACCACTACCATTTGTTGCATGCAAAAGAGGATTAAGTGTATTAGCGAGAACGAAAAGGGTTTAACAATTTGATCACCACCATCACCCACCGTATGACTGAATTGTACTTCAGAATGCGACAGAATCTTACCTCATTCAAAAGATATTAGGACCGATATCGTCCACAATAAAGATAACTGTAGCTGTTTGAATACTCTGTGTAATGGTTTAATGGTGTTAACCCATTACATTCTGCAGCTGATTTTGTAAAATTTGCTTATTGTCCAATGAAGGCTACATTACAGATTAGGAGACAGCTCAACCATTTTAGTTCAAGGGTGGTGCTAGAATAGCTTAGCACCTCAGACGCCAAGCTATTCTGGCACCACCCGTGAAATATCAATCAAATTTATTTCAAGCAAATACGAAAAAGCGTAAGCAGGTAAGATTTTGATCGTACAACACCCGCACACACCCCAACACAACACAACACACAAAACATGATTCAAGGTTTTTCTTCATACAATATTTTTTAACCCATTCAGCCCTGACGCACTAAAGCAGGAAATGGGTCGACCATGATAATTCAAGGGTAGTGCCAGATTAGCTTAGCGCCTGTTGGCGCCAAGCTAACCTGGTACTACCCTTAAATTATCATGGTCGATCCATCTCCTGCAACAGGTGCATAGTCGTTAGATAACGCCTCCAAAATTTGGGAAATACGTGAGTCGGGCTGAAAGAGTTAATATACTTCAAGGACACACACATACACTCACTCAAACACATAGAAAAAGTAAATTTACACCAGTAGGTCAGAGTGCATCTAATTTTCACGGTCAAAGACATGCACTACATATTCTGCACACAACGTCCAAACACAACAAATATATATAACATTGTTCTGAACAACTGCGAACTTATACATCTCTGTATTCAAAACAATTTTTGGCTCACCCACTCTAGCAAAATTGAGCCAGAGTCCTGAACCAGTGGTCGTCCGTTTGCCATCATCAACATTAAACGTTGGCATTTTCTCAAAGACTATTCAAGCCACAGTCATTGCACTTGGCAAAAGAAGCCACAGAATACACAAAAGAAGCCAGTCTTTGCACATGGCAAAAGAATACTTTTTGGCAAGATCTATCCAAATTTATTGGAAAAAGAATACTTTGTGGCAAGACCTTTCTAAATATACCAATTTTTATGACCTCTTTCAAAGGTCTAAGTCACACTGGTCCAGAAATAGATTTTCAACTTCAAACCCAAATTTGGTACAGATACCTGATGGTAAGACCTCTATGTGTAGTTAGATTTCTTGGATTGATCCCTTTAAAAGGTTAAGTGATGCAACAGTTCATAAAATTGTAATGTGTGCAAAATACTGATTTCAGGTAATTTTCATCAGCATTTTTCGCAAATTTTTCAATCACATTTGGCACAAAGGTACCTTTTGATATGACCTTTCTATGCATACTCATTTAGTTTATCCGTTGAAAAGGTCAAAGATCACGGGGTGTTGAAAACAAAAGCTTTAAGACACCTGAGCACTTGCTCATTTTCAGTGACCTACTAAAAAGGTCAGATTAATTAAGTGGGTCGTTCATGCACGAAAGCCATTAGGACTTTGCCATTTTTGTCTTTGATGAATTAACAAAAAGGACAAAAATTGTAATTATTGCTGAATCAGTCACAATGATTTTTAATATCTCACTGTCAACTGTCATTCTGTATTCAATATTTTCATTGTTTTTTTCTCTCTCCTTCTTCTTCTTTCTCTCTCTCATACACACATACACAGTGATTCACTCTCTCTCTCTCACACACAGCCCATCTGTATTCAAAATTTTTGCCACTGTCTCTTCCCCTCATATGCACACACACACAACATCTGTGTGCACACAATGGCACACTGAGGCCATGATACTTGCGAATGTCACTTCACTCTACATCAAACTGCTAATTCGTGTGCGGTCCTCACACATCTTCTTTCCTGTATGAGCTTTCTCACTGGTATCCGTCACAAAACAAAATTATGTATGATGGTCTGTGACTTTGGACCATACAGTTGGCAGTCGCAAGGTCCAAAATCACAGACCAGCACACAAACATTCAAGCTTCATGTCTGACTGCAGTCCTTCAGTGCTCAGCTACCACACGTCCAAGGCACCAGTTGCTCCAATCGGATTTTGTCTCCCTGCCTAGTTGTTTGTCTCCCTTGCCTGTGACCACAGGAGATCTTCAAGAAGCTGCTTCACTCGCTGTGGCTTGGTCTGGACTGTGTTTCTGCTGAACCAGAGCAGGGGTTTGATCGGACAATTACAGGAGACAATGGATCTGACTAATTGATTTTTTTCAGACAATGGACAAGTTTGGAGACTGTATGACAGGTTTAATTAGACATTATTTTTTATTAGATGGATGTGCTTGGATGTATCTGGACCTATTATGGACAGATTGAAAAGTTTCACAAAAAGAGGGATATGACTGGACAACGAATGATTTCCGTAAATCAGAAATACATTTTTTTAAAATGTGCATATTTAGTTGTCAACAGTGGAATAAACCCGTCACTGCCCAGAAAAATTCTACCACCACTCAACTACAAAAGGCATACATCCTCATGAGCCCCTGCTGATGCGGGGGCTCATGAGGATTTATGCCTCATGAGGATTTGAAATTGGTTTGTATGTATGTTCTTTTGATGGTTAAGGATCTCTGAGACTGCATTTACAATGATTTCAAAACAGTCTACATCCACTGGTAGTGAACGGGTTAACCGCCTTGAAAAACGTGTAATACTCCATGTTCGTCTGGGTGTTAAGTCGAACGTTTACATGAAAAGATACACACTTTTTGACCTGCTTCTGATTTATGGAAATCATCTATTAGCATGCCATTTGTCTGAGGGCTGAATGACTTACGAGTGGATGAATGGTGTAAGGCAAATCATTAGATATGACCAGACAGTGTGTAAAAGATTGATAACAAAAACAGTTTTTTTTAGTTGAGATGTTGAAAATGATTGGATGGTTTCCACACAAGAAGATGAATAAAACTGGACGATTTGTAACGACAGTGTGGATAGGTTGGATGATGGGTCTACCACACGGCAGCCTTAATCCAATTCCAGATCTGAAATAGACTGATAACACTAACTGTAGAATTACATTTATGACTGGGTATAGGTATGTAAAAAAGCGTATGGTGACAAAGTTGATCAATAACAAAACACCAATAATAATCATAACTGGATTAAAACTGTCACACACATATTGATGGACACATGATGCACACACAATACACCTCTTTATTTTGTTTATTTATTAACATATTATTTATGTTGTCATTTACAATAGCAAAAGACAAGGTAACTATCTTGATAGATCAACAAAATGTTGTGTGTACAAGTGTCAAAGACTGTGTGTCACAGAGACAGAACTTACTTTTAGAAATGTGAAAACTGATTCAATATGCAGCATATAAACTGATAATTCATGCTTGTAAATGTAGGTTACCTTCTTCTTTTTCTTCTCTTTCTTTTTCTTTCTCTTTTCATTTTTGGTTGGTTCCTCATCCTTTTTCACCTTCTTTGTTTTCTTTGATTCCTCACCAGGAGTGTCAGGGGCTGTGAAAATATTATCTAGGTAAAAACCGTCAGAATACAAAGTCAAACACTTAACCCCTGCATTGCCAGAATCATCAAATAGCACACAAATGAAAGAGGCATTGATAACAGTTGCCAGAGACAGGAACACCTATACCTCTCGCTGGCCTCATTCATATTACTTTTATGACTGTTAACTCATTCAGCCCGACGCACGTATTTCCAAAATTTTGGAGGCGTCATCCAACGACTATGCACCTGTTGCAGGTGATGGATCGACCATATTTTAAGGGTAGTGCCAGATTAGCTTGGCGCACAGGCACCAAGCTAATCTGGCACTACCCTTGAATTATCATGGTCGACCAATCTCCTGCTGTAGTGCGTCAGGGCTGAATGGGTTATCCCTTTGCATGTCGGTAGTGGTTTTTGTCACGATGATTCCTATAGGAATCATTGCTACAAAAAACGCTACCAACATGCTAAGGGTTAACAAGCCTATACTACAGATAAGGTAAACCTGCCGTGAATCTGCACCACATTGTACTTTCAGAGACAATCTATAGCTGGGAGGTGACAGCAAACTAAAATGTAAAAAAGAAAAAAATCCCAAGAAAGAAACAAACTTAGAAAGGACAAATACACAGCTGTGTTGTCCTTTCTGAACATGTATTTTTTCTTTGTTGTAATTTTCCCTAGCCACTAGCAAAGAAGGGGGAAACAACTGTTAGCACTTAAAATATTAATAAAATCCCTCAGCTTTGTTACAAGTGCTAAACATGTTTTATGAGCACAAAGCACCTGTAAGAGAAGCTGTTTCTAACTCATTTTGATGTTCCTACATTATGTTTACTAAAATAATTTCAAAAGAAAGATTTTCTTTATCTTTGTAAAATTTAAGGAGGCAGATGAGCTGTCAAACATAAGTAAAATTAAGTAAACACAAAGGCACTTCTAGGAAATACATGTACACTGTGTTTTTAACCCATAAAGCCCTGAAAGATGACAACAGGATGTGGATCGACCAAGATATTTCAAGGTTGGTGTCAGAATAGCTCGGCGCCTCTAGGCACCAAGCTATTCTGACACCAAGCTTGAAATATCATGGTTGATCTGTCTCCAGAACTGTTATGTAGACCTTGGAGGATATCTACAAAAATTTGATGATTTTATCCTCGGAGCGTAAGGAGTTAAAGGGAGGAGGAGGGGCTAGCAGGGAAGACAAAATGCACTTGTTCATCGCCAAATGTGAAGAAATTTCTTGCCGGGCGCGGCAAAGTAAGGTTTTCTGGGAGCCTAAATGCAAATTTCTCATACAAAAAATGCTGGCCCACAAATGACACTGGTCTTGATTTTAACCCCTCCTCTGGTGCTGGACACAGATCCTGTTTTTTAAATCTCTATTAATTCAACGCAAAAGAGCCTTAGCCATCATAGGAACAAAAATATAATTTTTTTACCAAGTGATGTAATTAAGAGGCATAGATCCTCATAAGCCCCCAAGACTGTGGGGGCTCAGATACATGTCTCTTGCAGACAGATCGTGTCCACTTTTTGTCAGAAGTGAAGCGCTTAACCCATTTTACCCCACGGTTCCACTTGCCAAATTTTGTAAGGTTACTTAATGACCAAGTCCCAACAGCAGGTGATGGATTGAGCATAATAATTCAAGTGTAGTGCCAGATTAGCTTGGCACATTTCAGGTGCCAATCTAATCTAGCACTACCCTTGAATTATCATGCTCAATCCATCACCTGCTGTTGGGCATCGGGGCTAAATGGGTTAAGAACAAGTACGCAAGACACTTTTTAATAACAAAACAAGATTGCAGAGATACCTTGTGTGACCTGAAGAGCACTTGACTTCTCAAGTTCCCTTGAGCGTTTCTTGTGTTTTTTCTTCTTATTTGGCATCTGAGCCATCATCTGGTACTGCTCCGGTAGCTGGCATAAATGAATGAATCAATTAATCAATCGATCAGTCAGTTCGCCAATCAATTAACCCATCAATCTAGAGAAGACACATTCATCATTCATTCAGTCCTCTCTGCGCCGTCTGGTGCTTGAGGCGACGGCTAGAGAAGACACACTTTCCACAAATAGGCTATAACACTGACAAAAGAAAAAAGATGCATCATAGCTCAAGTTTAGCACCTTTGTGCATGCAGCCACGGTTACTGTTTACAACATCTGCGGCAGTATGCAAAATGCGGCTAACCCTTTTCATCCTGATACATTTTTGTTTGAAATAAATATGACTATGAGTATGATAGTTCAAGGGTGGTGCCAGAATAGCTTGGTGCCCGAGGCACCAAGCTATTCTGGTACCACCCTTGAACTAAAATGGTTTATCTGTCTCCTAGTCCTAATCTGTACTGTTGCCTTCACATGACAATAAGCAAATTTAGCCTCATGATGTTATGGGTTAAGTGTGTTCTGGTTGGTGATTTTTGACCCTGCAGCCTAGAACTGTAATGTCCTAAATCGCAGACCAGCATGTATTTACAGAAAATTGGAATACATCAACACTCATACTCACCGGGCCTGGATGTAAACGAAAACCAGAAAGTGCAGAACCAGACAATGGTATCAACTCTTTGCCTGTGATCGGAGCTTTATCTATCAGTGAGCGAAGAGAACTGCAACCAAATAATTCAGCGTAAACACAGAAGCACTGATACCGTCAATGGAAGATACTGATAAGGTAAAATACCACTAATCTATGCCCACTGAATCTTTGAAATCGCCATCATCCTAAGTGCTGCACTGCGATTTTGATCTCATGGCTCTGTTTTGTCCAACACCCATTGTTACGTGTTGAGTCGTAGTATGATATCACACCAGACGCATGCACGTAAGGTTCTTTTAAAGAAACTTCATTCAGCTGCAACCCGTCACACGTGGCTTAAGGATGTAGACCACACTGGAGTAACAGTTCCAACAATATTTTATTTCAGCAATGCGATCTCCACACAATGCATTCCCAAATGCACTACCACTGATACAATGTCTCCTTTGCAAAATGTCAACACTGGCGACACAAGGCGTTTCTCATACAACGTACACCACCGTTGCGCTGCGTCTCTCACAATGTACACCCTATACGGGCCACGTACCTACGATAAACTGTGTGTCCCTACAACTGACAATGTATGACAATGTACAAACGTGCTTCCTAGCACAATCTTTTATAGTATAAAAACTTTCCAGAATAATCGAACGAATTCACACAACGCAACCAATCAGAACGGAACACGTAACCGAAACTCATAAATATTAAATAAAAAGAACTTTCTAGAATAAACTACAACAGTCTACAAAAATTTGACTGCTAATTTCAGCCCCAAATCCCAGTGTGCAATGACGTCACACAAGAGTATCGTAGACCGTTCACGACCTTTCATAATACACACTGACCAGCTGCTAAATTCACGCATATAGAAAACAACTATGACTATGAATATTAGAGTGGCTTTACTACTGTGTTGAAAAATGTTGCTTACACTTTGACGTCACACATGCGAGGTCACTAGACAGCGCGATTTTGCTTGAACGTTCTGGTTCATTCTCAGCGAATCTACGCATCACAAAAATCGACCGCTATTCTCCTTGCGATTTTGCTTGAAACTTCCAGACTGATCTTAGCGTATCATAACAAAGCCAAATCCGCTCTACGCGTGAACGATAAAGAATCTTACTGAAAAGGTACGTGATTCATAATCGTGATAACTCAAATAAATATCGGATCGTTTCCTACAATCAATACTTGCACGCTCTCACATGTCGTGCCTGCACAGTTTACACTATTAGAAATATGTATTGCAATAGTTTATGTACCTGTTGTCCTGGATTCCAGGTGTGTCAATGTTTCCAGGCAGGTGAGGCAGGAAAGCACTGAGTTCCTCCTTGACCTTCTTGCCAAAGAATTTGTTGTACGAGTGCTCCAGACCATAGTGCGCCAGCAGGTTGTTGCTGCCAGAGATTTCTGCTGGCTCTGTGAAAAAAGTTAACTGATGAAATAATTCATTTATTCAGCCCTGGCACTACAACAGTAGAAGTACAACAGAGGACAGATCAACAGTGATAAGTGCAACTGAGGTTAAATCACTGGGTTAGTTCAGTTGCTGCCAAATATTTGTGGAAAACTAAAGAGATAAAGAAAAAATAAATATTAAAATAATTTTTGTGAATGTTGTAGTGAAAATAAATGACACAAAAACGTAAAAGCTTCTCACGGATTTATTACACTACAACTGCAATAACAATCATACATAAGCCGAAAACATCAGTACAGTCCATGCACTGACACAACATGCATCTAACTCTAAGGTACACATGCTCTGACACCATCAGAACACGGCAAGATGTTAGATCACAGAATTATCGGTAAAGTTACATTCGCATGTAGGTACAACTCAGGGTAAAGTCAAACATTGATGTGTGTTACTGTGTATAATAAACCTAACCCAACCCTCCCCTCCCCCCCCCCCCCCCCCCCCCCCCCCAACTTGTAATGTGACGTACACATTTCTTTACGCATGTGCAATCGCTAATTTCTTCAAAAATCTTCAAAGAAAATGCCCAGACTGCTAGTCATACACCAAATATTTTAACCCCCTTTGTGCAGACAGTCATCTCTACGTAAACATGTTCGGTGGCTGCATGCACACGGAGGTTAAGAAATAACTTAATAAGTCACCACAACAGACGTCAACATACCCGGCGTGTCTTTGATGAGGTAGAAAGTGCCGGTCTGAGTGACAGATGGGTTTTTTCCTGGAATCAAGCTGATCGTTGCTTTCAGCGTTCCCGTAGAATCTTGCCTTGGATATGCTGGAGATCTCGATCCCCTCTCCCGAGGACTTGATCTAGGAGAAGTCTGCATTTCCTCCCACAACCTGCTTTTGTTCAGGGAACCTCTTTCATTTTTCTCCATAAAGCTGAAGCTGCTAACCTACAATTGTGGGCCGAATAAGAATGCGACAATCTGAGAATAAATTAACTATTCAAAAAGTTGTCATTTATAAATATTTTGAGCGTAAAATATTCTTTAAAATAAGCCAATTGAACTTTTATTAAAATTTCGACAAATAATTATTAAAATCAATATCATCTTTATCTCCTTATTGAAAAGTGTGTTCTTTATTTGTTGATCGCACTTTTGAGTTTTGCTATCTTTTATTTCCTTTGAAAGGAAAACAAATGGAAATATTTTTAAAATGTCTCTTTTGTACATATCATTCTACATGTAGTTTCTTGTACATTAATTTTGTCTAACTTTCTGCCAGATATTTTCACATTCGCACGAGAACTTGCCAACATGTAGAAAACTAATATGGCCGACATGGGAAACCTTTGGGAAGGTGAGAGTCCTCGATATGTTTCTGATTATGCTCCTCAAACGACTATGACAGGAGTAATACGGGTATCGGAACTGCTAGATCAGATACTTATCTAGTCTTTTCGATCAAAATGTCTTCAGCAGACTGTGACATTCGCGTATTCTATTGGACAATGTTCGTTCGTGCCGTCTTTGTGCAACAGCTTATTTGGTCATGTTTACATTTCAGACATTCTGAAATGTTATGTGATTTTCACCCACATAGCATTGAAAGCTACATTTCAGTTTCATTGTTTGTCTTATATATACTGTATTGAGAGGGACGCCTTGTCTAATTTAGCCAAAATGTTATATGCGACGCAGAGCCCTCCACTCTGTCAGTGTCAGTGTCAGTGTCATGTGTCATTAGTTTGCTTTTTGTCTTTTCCCAAAATTGTCATACAGATCAGTAAGTATGGGTTGCATCGCTAGCATCTAGCAACCTGGCGTTGATGCGACGGGGTTGCAAGGCACATAATGATATGATCAGATGTTTCTGTATTTAATGACTTTTATTTTTACCGAGAAAGGAATGCTGACTTTTCCATGCTTGACATCTTTCAGATCTGCGTAAACAGGCGCGTCAACTGGAAAATGAAATTGACTTGAAGCTGGTATCTTTTAGCAAGCTTGGCACAAACTACTCCACACACAGGGACAGTGACAAGTAAGCAGTAAACACAATCAGATTTTTTTTTTTTCTCTCAAGCTTCTTTAAGGAGTGTTTGTGTTGTGTACTGATCTTGCTTGGTGTAACACAATGCTTGTTACACATAATGAATTGATAATGGCAGGTTGGTGATTTGTAGTTTGCTTGTTATAACTTATAGTCTGCAGTGTACTATTACTAATCTTTTTTAATGTTTGTTATCACATTCTGTTTGCGCGTTATTCGCCTATCATATTTTTCACCAATATGACATGGATAGTGTAATTTAAGCCTTTGGTTGTGTGTAGCAGTTTTTGTCACGATGATTCCATCGTGACAAAAACCTCTACCGACAGCCACAGGGCTATACAACCTCATTTTTGCTTAAACTCATTACTCATTCACACTAATTTACAAATCATTTTTGCAAATTTTTGGGAAATGCCTGTTATTACAACCTCATTTTTGCTTAACTCATTACTCATTCACACTAATTTACAAATCATTTTTGCAAATTTTTGGGAGATGCCTGTAGATGCTGTTCCAGCTATTAGAGATGGATCGTTCATGACAATTGAAGGGTAGTGCCAAGTATTGCATAAGCGTTGTGCCTCTCCCAATCTGGCACAATTTTAACGTCACCGCACTATCCTTGAACTATCATGTCTGATACATCTCTTAGTTTAGTGATTTAAACCCCTGACTGAAACTGATGATACCAGTTGTCAGAAATTTACATGACTTGTCTACCAAGTGGTATTATTAGTAATAGTAAAGGGGTTAATAATTCAGGCTTGAAGTTGAATGGGTTCACACATGATATGAAATTAGCGTTCTTTGTTTACTAAACTGGTGCACTGTTTGTGAAGCAGGTTGTGTCATCTTCATTTACTGTAGTTTGTTTTTACCACCATTAATTTTGAAGCTGCAGCTGTTAATGTTCTTGTTTGCTGTGCACACCTCTGTATCCAGAACTAATGCACAAAAGGATCAGCAACCCAGGTAGACAATGTTTTGTGCCCCACCCTATTTCTTCTGCATAGATGTATTAGTTTCTCGTTCAGGTTTAGCATCTACCTTGAAATGCCAACCAGATATAAATATTTTTATTTATTTTTTTGTTTGAATTGGTTTTTGTAGTCGTCAGTGACTGTTGCTAAGTGGCTTTTCTTTGGCTGAAGATTTTGGAATCAGAAGGTTTGTCATGAGGTTTCTGCAAAGGATAGAAAAATGTATTCTCTCTCCACGCCATCCCACCCCAACCCCACCCATCCCCCCATCCTAGTCTCATCACCTATACCCTACCCCTCCCACTTTTTGTCAGTCCACATCACATGGGCTAATTCCAGTGGCTCCTTTTTTTTCACAAACTTCACCATAATAATGTGGGGTGCATTCTGGGATGTATTTTGAGGGTTTGTTGCATGACCTTTTTTTTACTCTTCTTTTTTTGGTGGTTCCTCCCTGAGGTGTCGCTCTGTGTGTGTGCGCGTGCGCACGCACGCAATGGTATGCAGAGTAGCAATATGTGCAGTCACATATATAGTAAATGTGGCTGTTTATGCATCATTGTGTGATGTAAATTGTGATGGATACTACAGGCGCTTGCATTACTTGTACAACTGTTAACCCATTTAACCCCAAGACCACATTTCCCAAATTTTGGAGGTGCTAGTTAAGGACTACGTTCCTGTTGCAGGAGATGAATGGACCATGATAATTTAAGGGTAGTGCCAGATGAGCGTGGCGCCTGACGGCACCAAGCTCATCTGGCACTACCCTTGAATTATCATGGTCCATCTGTCTCCCGCTGTAGGGATTTGGGGCTAAATGGGTTAATTTGGGATTTTAATATTGGACACATTGGAATTGGTAAGAGTGGTAAATGTGACTCCTGACACTGATCAACTGCCTGATATACTCATTCTGAGTGATTAACCTCTATTGTTGCATTCTTCTCAATGTGTATTACAGAAGCTCTACATTATCATGTAAGTCAGCTTTAGCTTAAGTGCATTAGATTTGAACATCGCAAAATCAGACATAATGTGGTCAGGTCTGTAAGTGAGTGTAACTCCCAAGCAGATACACAGTGAGCAAAAAAGTCACCTGGCTGACTCAAGCTATAGTTGCTATGCAGCCATGGGCTGGCCAACCAACATTGGAGTAGACCAGATGACTTTTTGATTACTTACAGTGGAATCTGCTTAACATGAATTTCTAGGGACACTATTGGCAATGCAGATCAGACTGAGCTAACATGCGGTCATTCGGGTGTATTAGCTGTTTAACGGAGTTTGCAGGTACTTTTGTAAACAAAGCTTCCTCATGCATTGTTACACTGTGGGCTGCATCGTCTCAGTCCTTGGGATGGTTGTTCATGTTAAACAGGTGACAATACCGGTACAAAGTCATCTTCGTGTAAAGCATCAATTTTATGTTAAGCATTTTATGTTAACCATAAAATTTTAATAGAGAACAAGAGGGCTGTCTGCCGGGAATTAAAAAATGTCTGTGTAAAGCGTGCTCATGTTAACTGGACTCCACTGTGCTCTCTAACTTGCTGTGTGTTTTTTCTTCATAAGCTATGTATGTTTATCACCGCATTAACCCCTACTCTGCCGGGAAAAAAGGAACATTACACTGCTGCAAGAGGTGTAGATCCTCATGATTCCCCTCAATTGCGGGGGCTCATGAGGATCTATTCCTCATGCTGAAACCACGTATCCATTGTGCATGGGACGGCTGGAGCTCTTGCGCATTGAATTTACACAGTCTTCAGATTGCAGTGTATGCTAGGTGGCGGTGAAGGGGTTAACATGAATGCCAGTAAGACAGTCTGACTTTATGCCTCCTAGTTATCGCAGAGTAATGAAGCTGATCCATATTTGGTTGCTAATGCTGTACATGAAAAAGTCTGTATGGATTGTATTTTTGTTACTTCTATTGACCCATATCATACTGAGGCTAAAAGCTTAAAATTTGTACACTGCCATATATTGCAAGCTACATTATAGCACTTACAGTTTAGGATATAGACCAATGGCTTTAGTTCAATGGTAGTGCCAGAATAGCCTGGTGCCTATATTCTGGCACTACCCTTGAATTATTTTAGTCAAACATTTCACACACTGACTGGTGTGTTCCAATTGATAAGGGTTAATTTTTTTTCATCATTTTAAATTAATGTACAATTTACTGTTCATATATCAATATGAAGTACTTGAACTTTAAACAAGTGAAATGGTAGACATGTATTTACAGTGTTGTTGCATAAAATGAAGGAATGCAGCCCATGTATCGAGAGATAGTAAAACAGTTTAGACCAAATTCTTAATTAAATTAAATACCTTAGATTAAATGTATTTCATTTTGTGTATGGTTTTGTTGCAGTGACACGTCTCCTCTGCTGAACAGAAGCAGCAGTGAACACATGTTTGACACCATGGCAATGGAAATTGAACAGCTGCTCACAAAGGTAAACCTCAGACCTGATATATAAATATACAGATAAAGTTCAACCTGCAATGGTAAAAATGTTTGCTTCCCTTAATGGTGAATGTCCTTAACTCACAAAGACATGATACGACAGCATGCATATTTACCATGATAATTCAAGGGTAATGTCAGAATAACATAGCGCCTGTAGGCGCCAAGCTGTTCTGAAGCCGCCCATGAACAATCGTGGTCAATATTTCTTGAGAACTGTGATGTAGACTTCAGAGGATATCTCCAAGATTTGATAATGTCATCCTTGTAGGTAGTATTCCTGGCAGTGCTGTTGTCTGCTTCATACACTCCATCAGCCTCTGTGTTATGCACAGCAGTCAGACATGTCAACAGGTTGTGGGCTGATATGTGAATAGCCAGTGAGTAAAAGGTCCTCAGACATCAGCTTTTGTCTGCTGATGCGCATCCATGCAATGGGCGAAATAAGGCCCTTCTCAGCACCGGGACCTTTTACTTGCTGAGTGTTCTTCACCAGACAATAATATCCAGCACCAATGTAAATGAAAAGAATGAAGTGCAATGTCTGGCTGTATTACTCCCTGGTCTCACATTTGTTTAGACTAACCTGAATTAGATACAATTTTTAGTCTTTCCCAAAGCTTCCTGGTATCACAGTTGTTTAGATTGACCTGAATTAGATACAGTTTTAAAGACTGTTCCAAAGTACATGTACATACAAAAAAAAACTGATTGGGTGAGTCTCGACAAGTAACAACAGAAGAAAGTTATGGGATGATTTTTACCCTTTTCTCCAGTAGCAAAATGACCTTGGGCCCACGACGGCTGCAGCGGGCCCGTGCACTGGCCCCCTGCGACCGTTGTTGGCTTGAGGACCCTTGCTTACTGGGTTGCTGTCTTTTTGTATCTCACAGCTGACACAGGTGAATGATCGCATGGTCGAGTACACACAGAACATCTCCCTCAATTCTCCGAGTGCGGCTCTCCTTCACACGCTTCAGAGACATCGTGATATCCTGCAGGACTACACACACGAATTCCAGAAAACACGGGCTAACATCGCAGCTCTTCGGGAACGTGAGGACCTTCTGGGCTCCGTGAGACGGGAAATTAAGTCAGCACTAAGTTATATACTTTCCATAGTCTACCAACTAGGTTGTAAGAAGTAGGAGTTGTTTCTAAATCAGAATCAGGCCAGACATTTTAGGTTGAGCCCCTTGATAGTAAAAGTAAAGACAATAAGTTGTGTCCCTTTAACTCATTCATTCCCGATACACCACAGCAAGATACGGATTGACCATGATAGTTCAAGGGTGGTGCCAGAAAAGCTTGGCGCCTATAGGCGCCAAGCTATTCCAATTCTGGCACCACCCTTGAACTATCATGGTTGATCTCTCTCCTGAATTGTAATGCAGTTCTCAGACTTGGAGGACACCCCCAAAATGTGGTTATTTCATACCTGGTACACAATGGGTTATTGCAGTTCAACTTGTGTCATGTCAGGTTATCACAGGTTGTGCTAACATTCAGTCCATTTCCCACAGCTTGTACACAGAATTAGTGAACACCTCCCAAGGATGCTGAAATTAGCAGTCGGTAGAAGATGTGCATCTGTAAAGGGCCAGTGTATACGTTTTTACTTATATTTTAGGATAGTTATGTAATGAAGTGGTACTGAAGCCAAAAGGCTTTACACTCACTTCCCATTCTCTTTTTTCCTTTTTTAAATGTGGGGGCCGGAATGTTATTTTATATCATGATTGACTTCTATTTTTTTTCCAGTACATATAAGAATTCAACAGGGTTAAACAGAAGAAGTGAGCTGTACTTGAAGGAAAATGACCACATAAGAAAGTAAGTGTTATGCAAATTTCCCATGCTTCTTGCAGAAAGGAGTTGGTTTTGAGACGTCTGTTATTGTTTTTTTGTTACTGATGAATCTTTTGCTTTTCCTTCATCTTTTTCTATTTCATCTTTCAATTTTATTCACCCTTTCCAGTTCGGCAGTCATTGTTCTTGTTACTGTTGTGCCCTTGTGCATGCAGCCAGCGCCACATCTTCAGTGACTCACAAACCAAAGTGAGGCAGGCGCTAGTAGAAGCAGTACACATACTAAGGGAAATCACTCAGTTCTGGACAAACAAGCAGTTAGATCCCCTGTTCAGGGGATCTAACTGTTTGTTCATCCAGCGCTGAGTGATTTCTACTGTTGACAGAACCTAAGGCTGCTTGCACAAGAAGATTGGGAAGGGAGGGGGGGGGGGGGGGAGGGGAATTTGAATGTTACTGTCAGTGTTATTTATTTTTCATTGGCTCACGTGCGAAGCAAAAGTGAGTCTTATGTTCTGGGCCAGTGGTCAGCATCCGCTGTCGGCCATCAGCCGTTGTTCATGGTAAACTTTAACATTGGCATTTTCTAGGAGAATATTCAAGCTACAGTGTTCAAACTTGGCCCAATTATACTTTGTGGAAGACCTTTCTAAACATACCAATTTCAGTGACCTCACAAAGGGGATCAGAAAATATATGAAAAATAGCTATTTTGGACATAATTTATTTTTTCTCAAATACTATTCACAACTTCAAACCCAATCTTAGTACAAAGATACCTGATAGTAAGACCTTTATACGCTCACTAATTTGGTTGATCCCTCGGAAACGCCAAGGGTCACAAGAGCTCAAGAAATAGGTCCAAAATCACCATATTTTTACAAAAAATGTTTTTTCTCAAATACTTTTCACAACTTCAAACCCAAACTTGGTACAAAGATACCTGATGGTAAGACCTTTCTATGCATACTCATTTGGTTGATCCCTCGGAAAGGTCAGGGGTCACGAGCTCAAGAAATAAGTCCAAAATAGCCATATTTTGACAAAAGATGTTTGTTTGTTTTTCAAATACTATTCACAACTTCAAACCCAAACATGCTACAGAGATGCCTGATGGTAAGACCTATCTATGCATACTAATTTGGATGACCCCTCAGAACAGTCAAGGGTCACAGGAGGTTGACAAATGTGTTAAAATGCCAATAATTGTACTTAATGTCAACATTTTTGCAAACTTTTCAAATTTGGCACAAAGGTAGCTGATAAGACCTTCCTATGTATCCTAATTTAGTTGACTCGTCGCAAAGGTCAAGGTTCTTAGGGGTTTCATAGATGTGTGAAAACTTATTACATTTTGAGAAAACATGGATTTAGTTAGTGCAAAAGACATCCTTTTTCTTGTTGTCAGACATGTGGATCGTTCAATACATGTGAGCCATAAGGGCTTTGCCTTTCTTGTTTTTTATTTATTTTCAGCTCTGAACGATTGGTAGATGAGCAGATAAGCATCGCCATTGCCACAAAAGAAAATATGACCAGTCAGAATAAGGTGCTCTACTCCATAACGTCACGTGTCAACAGTTTAGCCAGTATCCTTTGTATAGTGTGAGAGTGTGCATACACATGCACGATCATGTATGCATGTAAGCATTCTTGTGTTTACTGCATGTGTATGTATGTACGTGTCAACTCATTTTTAAAACCTTTTGTTATATTATTGAACCTTTACAAGGCCATGAAACTTTAAATGATTATTTTATTCCCCATTCATAATTCATTACTGTCCAATGTTTCTACAGCACTTAGCCTTGTTGCAGTTGTTATGACCATTTAAGTCAGATATTTAGCAGACAAACCCCAGAAAATGTCATTAACTCTTTTCATCCTGAAACACCCCATTGCTTGAAATAAATTTGACTGATAGTTCAAGGGTGGTACCAGGATAGCTTGGTGCCTGAGGCGCCAAACTATTCTAACACCACCCTTGAAATAAAACAGTTGATCTAGCTCCTAATCTGCGATGTAGCCCTCATAGGGCAATAAACAAAGTTGACAAAATCAGCCTCAGGTTATAATTGGTTAAATTTTGTTTACACTATTCTTGATTTTGTTATTTTCTATGTTAAGTAAAACACTAAATGTTAATTTATTTTTAAGATTTTTTAAACTCAGCTTTCTCTTTTGTTCAGTTTATTTCGTTTTATATCACCTTGCGGTACACACAACACAAATTCCTTGACCAGTCTCTCAGATCGCTTCCCTGTCATCAACAGCTTGGTACAGAGGATAAACCTTCGCAAGCGTCGTGACTCTATCATCCTGGGGGGTGTCATCGCTGTGTGCTTCATTCTTCTCATTCTCTATGCATTCCATTGACAATTTTCACACCTCGACTGGAAATTGCCCCCCTCTGAAAAAAATCTTCAAGCAGATAAAAGTTGTTGACCCTTTGATAGCCAGAACACCCAACTGGAGGAGACATAGATCCTCATGTTCCCCTGCAGACGCAGGCGATCATGAGGATCTATGCCTCATGCTGGTCTCATTTATAACCATGTGCGTCAGGTGAAAAGGGATAGTCTAGAGACCATGACAGTGTGCTAGCAGTGAAGATGTTAACCCCGTTGTGCTTGTGATGCTTGTACATGTTACAGCATGGCTGGCTGTGTGTGCAAGAGGGTTAGCTCTGTTGTGACTCTAGTCGCCAAGCCTAGTTGTCTCTGGTGGCCTGAAGTTGCCACAGAGAGGGTCACACAGAAATGACTAGTGTTAAACTAACCCCTCTAGGAAGCCTAAGTAATGACCAAATGCCTGATTTGGTGTACTTAATGCAAGACGAGTGGCAAATGCATGTATGGGTATCACGATTGTCATGAGTCGACCAGCGTGTTAAAAATGGCCCATGTGTACCTGCCAGTACTTACATGGCACGCATCACAACATGAGTTCTATTACTGTCACTGGTAGAGAGCTGTTCAGCATTTTGCACTAAAAGTCTAACTCATTTCAGTTTCTTCATTTAAAGCCAGCCCTCGGCTGTCCCTACTTCGTTATCATAAAGATCAAGCAGTTTCAAAATCTCCTATCATGAGAAACAGTCCCTTTCAGCCATTTTTCTTAAATAAAATCTCCTCTATATGTAAACAAACACATGATTATCTTTCAGCAGCAATGGTTAGACCCAAGGAAGTCGCTGCTGAAACAAGAGCAAGTCCAGTAACCTGAAATGCAAAACTAAGTTTTGTATCCTGCACTGTTGAACCTATGATCGAAGGTTCCCGGCCACCAGTGACGCTTGGCTGTACCTTTGATCGAAGACTCGCGTCGCAGATGTGACAAGTCTACTGTCGAACACACAAAAGAGGAAAAGGTGGGGGGTTTTGGCAATCTCTCTCTGGTGGATATGTGTGCAGGACTCTTGTCTTTGGTGATAATGGTGTGCTGATCTGTGATGATGGGGTCAGTTGCATGAGTGAGCATAGTCTGCGCGAGCCACTAAGCAAGGTGCTCCGCGACAGTGGAGCACCTTGCTTAGTGGCTCGCGCAGGACTAAGCTCACTCATGCAACTGACCCCTGGAACTTACTGCTTACATTTGTAGATCCAGAATCACAGAGCAGCAAGCATAGGTGTCTTTGCAAGATGTTCCTTTTCCATTTGCAAGCTTTGTTACATCCTCAATCTGAGAATGTAGTTTGAACCAGTGTCTGCCAGAAATAGACGTAGTTCTCGTGAGAATCTATGATGCGCAGCTGAAACGGGCTGTCTGTTGTTCAGTTTCACACTTTGAAACTTTGTTGGAAATGAACTTTGGGCTCTTCGAGAGGCGCAGGCATGTGTTGGAAGTGGGATCATTCGGGACGAAGAGGCTCATCTTGATCATAATGTATGTATGTATGTTGTTGTTAAGACTTTGGAGACATTTCATTTTTCTGTGATTTGCATTATTTTGTGGTTGTGTCAAAGTGACATGAAAAGTTAGGAAGGGAAATTGTTGGGATTTTCTTTTTACGTTTTGTTCTGAAAATAAATTTGACTAATACCCCATACTGAATGTGTACTGGTCTGTGATTTTGGACTTGACCTTGGAACAAATGCGCTAAGACCCTAGTAGCCATTCGGGCTACCCTCCAGGTGAATCTGGGAGTTTACCTCTTGCCGGGGCAAGGTGAACGTTGCCGAGCTGCAAGAGACATAAACCCTCATGAGCCCCCGCAGTCGCGGGGGCTCATGAGGATTTATGTCTCTTGCAAGTGCTGTGTTCTTTAGGCCTAGTTTGGGTCACATTTACTTCTGTGTTCTTTGCACGAGTGTTGGTCATTGTGCAGTGGTGTTGGTGTCGCAGTTCGTGATCTGTGGCAGTGAAAGGGTTAAAATGAATGTGAAATCGTGTTTCTAGTAGCCCACATGGTCAACACAAATTTGCTGTTTGGGCTACAAGAAACTGGACCTTGCCTCGCCTGACAAGGAATTTCCTCACATTCGGCAACGGGTGAGTGAATTTGATTTTCCCTGCCTTCTGGTGATGTGATGGTCTGAAACCACAGGCACCTGGTAGGTGTGAACATAGAGCAGCTTGTTGTGAGACGGGCTGTTGGCATGAAATGGGACATAGGATGCACATAGCTTTTTTTTTCGTTTTGTGGATTCAGCGACTCGATATATGTGAAATAAGTGGAAGTTTTCCCCAAATTAACCCTCTTACCCCCCCCCCCCCCCCCCCCCCACACACACACACACCCGCATTTCCAAACTTTTGGAGGAGGCGTCTAACGACTATGTACCAGTTGTAGCAGATGGATTGATCGTGTTAATTCAAGGGTAGCGCCAGATGAGCTTAGGGCGCCAAGCTCATCTGGCGCTTCCCTTGAATTATCATGATCAATCCATCTCCTGCTGCAGGGTTTCAGGGCTAAATGGGTTAAAGTGGGATTGGTATGTTTTGGGCTATTTCACAATCTGGTGATTTAGCTGCATGTTAAGTGGACATAGTTTTATGTGGTGAGGTGTAAATCAGGATATTTTTTTTGCAAATTATACAGGCGTTGATGTTATCTTTTATTGTGGTTCTGATTGCTGCTGTCCAGTTGTTACAGTGTTACCGGTTGCACAAATCCCCTTTGTCAGTTCTTGTTCATACCCTGATGCCTTTTGAGTAACTTTGCTGAACTGAAATTGTTGTGTTTTGTCTACAGAATAAACTGTGATGATTACATCAGTGGGTTTGTTCAGACAGAAGTGTCTTAACAAATATTGAGCCCTGGCACAAAACAACAGTAGTCTGATGGACAATGATAGTTCCAGGGTGTTGCCGCACTAGCTTGATACCTGTAGGCGCCCAGCTATTCTGGCATGACTCGGTCATGGTTGATCATGCTTAGTTGTCATGTAGGGGCTGCATGGGTTAATCCTTCGGCTGTCATTAGTGCTTTTTGTCGAGGCGATTCCTGCAGGTGCTACTGACAACCAAAGAGTTAACAGTTGAAAATGAGTTACTTGTAGGTCGTTTGACATCGGAGCGCACGTTTTTCACAAATATCTTCACATGGAACCACTTTTCTATACCAGACTTAGAACAAATATCATTCAGTGCCAGTTGATCTAATATGTTTTATTTTCAAGAAACTCAAAACAGTGTGTCAGTTTTGCTGTAGTGGTAACAATTCAGAATTTTTCATGAAATCACTTATTTTACATCCCAAAATGTGCCCCAGATATATTTAGCCTAGTCGGCCGTAATCCTGGTGTTATCTTTGACAATAGGCTGACCATGAGAGAACATGTCAACAAGGTTTGCCAATGTTCCTTTTTTGAATTGAGGAAGATCAGTTCAATTCGACACCTTCTCACTACCGAAGCAACCAAAACGCTTGTTGCCTCCCTTGTTTTTTTCCGCATCGATTTTTGTAATTCCCTTTTGGCTGGTGTTCCTCAGAATCTTCTTGATAAACTACTTCTTCTTCTTCTTCTTGTCGTTCGCAGTGGGCTATACGGTCAGACCAGCACCGGTGATGAATGACGTCGTTTTCTCCAGGTCTTCTCGACTGCCGTAGAGTTTGGTCTGCAGTGGAGTTGGCGATGGCCACACTTCTTTTCTTTTATCGTCCAGTAGGGGGCATCTCTGGAGAATATGTTCTGCTGTTTGTTCTTCCTGACCACAGGCACAGGTTGGTGATGGCGCCAGCTTCAGCTTTCTGTTCATGTGAGCGTTCAGTCTGTTGTGGCCGGTACGCAGTCTGATCAGGACGACTTGCTGCTCTCTGGTCATTGTGTGGTAGTCGTCTCTGTTTGACCTTGGCTTGATAAACTTCAAAGAGTTATGAACTGCTCTGCCCGACTAATTTACACAGTACCGAAACGTGAGCACATAACACCCTTACTTGTTGACCTGCACTGGCTGCCTGTATCTCAAAGAATTGTGTACAAGGTTTCTGTTATTTGCTACAATGCTATTACCGGTTCTACTCCCCCATATTTGTCAGACCTGGTTCGTATTTACACGCCTTTAAGATCCCTCCGTTCAACATCAGACACGTATTTTCAGGGTTCCTAGGCGAAAGAAGTCTAGCCAGGGCCCGCATGCCTTTTCTTATTTCGGTCCAGTCACCTGGAACGACCTTCCAGCCCATGTCAGACATGCTCCAATTCTGTCTGCTTTCAAATCACTACTCAAGACCTATCTCTTTTCTTATGCGTATAGTTAGATGCATGTTCAGTGCATTAGCAATCTTTGGCAGTAACTGTTCTTGTAACGGTGTGTGTGTATGTGCAAGTGTGATATGTGTCGCTTTAGTTTTTGTAACATTTATTGTAGTGTTTTCTTTCTTGTACTTTTTGTTCTGTGATTTTTGATCTTGTAAAGCGCTTAGAGCACCATTCATTTGGAGGTTAAGCACTATATAAATGTACATTATTATTATTATAAGAATGATCCATTTTCACGCGAATGAGTAAGTTGGACAAGTTTTCAAACCTGAAACAGTGCAGGCACACATGATGTCTGCATGATTGGCCTCGATATTGAAATTTGGCCGTTTCTGCCAGGGCTCTAGAAAATGGCTTGTTCATGTCTTTTCACCAAATTTGTATGACTGTACAATAAAATATTTTTAAAAATCATACAAGTTAAATGAAAATAGCACATATCGGGTCAATTGACACTAAATGATACTTGTTTTAAAGTGGTACAGAAAAGTGTTTCTTTGTGGAGAAATTTTTTTTAAAAATGTTTGCGCTCCTATGTCAAACAGCCTATATGTATGTATTTTTTTTAAAACTTGTTTGACATCAAGTTCGGTCACTTTTAGGTGTGCAGTGTGATTTATAGTTTGACATAATTGTTTGTGATTTGTAAGAATCTCATGATAATTGACCTTGATAACTGTAAGAAATATAGAGAATTTGTCATTTTTTACATGCAGAGGAAATTTGGGTTTCATTGGATTTGGCACTAGGGTTTGTGTACCCATCTTGCTTGGGTAGCGACATAGTGAAAACTGAGTTTTACAGGGTTACATTGATCTCTCTAATCTAATTTGGCATCACTAGTGAATTGTCATGGCAGATCTGTAGTGCACACCCAATGCACAAAAGGCCATCGGGCTGATGTTGGCCCGCGCACAGCTGTGCGCGGGCCAACGTCGGTCCAATGGCCTTTTCTGTATTATATACAATCTTTATGGAAGCCTCCTGAATTATCAGCTGGGAGTTCAATGCTGCCCTTGGTTCACACCATTTCTGCCAATACATGATATCTTTCATTAACTCATATCATACGGAGGCTAAAAACTTCAAATGTGTACACTGCCATATATGCAAGCTACATTTTAGTACTGGCAGATAAGGATCTAGACCAATGGCTTTAGTTCAAGGGTGGTGCCAGAATAGCTTGGCGCCTAGAGGCGCCAAGCTATTGTGGCACTACCCTTGAACTATTTTGGTCAAATTTATTTCACACACTGGTGTATTCCGAATGATATGGGTTAACATGTTTGTATTCGATATCATGCTTTAACCCCAGCACCGCTGAAAAAAAGTGCAGACCGCCCCGCTGTATGTGGCATAGAGTCTCCTGCACTGGCGGGGGGCTTATGAGGTTCCGTGCCTCTTGCCGGCTGTATTCTGTATCCATTTTCCTTGGATGGAGAAGGGTCTATGGTTTTGAGTTGACAAAGAGATCATCAAAAGCAATCTGCGACCAGCAGCAGGTAACGGGTTAGTGTGATGGCCAGGCATCAGCAGAACTGGATGAGGAGCATCGAGTCTTATACGCGTCTTTTCAGCCCTCCGGGCATTTTATGTCAATCTTGATATTGGTCAAACATCTTAACCCATTTAGCCCCAACGCCCTACGGCAGGAGATGGATCGACCATGATAATTCAAGGGTAGTGCCAGATTAGCTTGGCGCCTAATGGCGCCATGCTAATCTGGCACAACCCTTGAATTGTCATGATCCATCAATCTCTTGCACTACTGGTACACGGGCATTAGTTGACCCCTCCAAAATTTTGGAAATGCGCCCGTAGAGTTAAATGGTTTAACATAAGTACACATACATGAAGCTTTATGGTGTGTATGAGCATTACCGGTAACAGCTTATTTTGTGGGTTAGGTTTTTATTACCGCGGGCTGATCATGCGTGGGGTTTTGTGTTCAGTGTGGGACTTTGTAAATATGTACAGAAAATGTGGCTTTGCTGCATTCATATAAATGTGGGTTGCATATGTCAAAAGGTCCATAATCGTTTTCTTTCATGAGGTTTCTGATGTGACGTCGGAGATAGTTTGTACAGTATTTATTGTGATATGTTAACTCTTTACGCCCCAAGGACGAAATTATCAAATTTTTGTAGATATCCTCTGAGGTCTATATCACAGTTCTGGAGATAGATCGACCATGGTATTTCAAGGTTAGTGTTAGAAAAGCTTGGCGCCTAGAGGCACCAAGCTATTCTGACACCAACCTTTATCATGGTCGATCCACATCCTGTCGTCTTTCAGGGCTTTATGGGTTAACTGTGTGCTGGTATGTGATTTTGGACCTTACAGCTGCAAGCCATAAGGTCCATAATCACAAATCGGCATATAACTTGAAGAGTTTTCCTTGCACAGAGTGACTAATTATGTAAATGACTGCACAGATGTTGAGAGAAAGAGCAGATTGAGCGTGACCAGGTTGTATGCAAATGTTTGTGTAGCACTTACTGTCAATAATATGCATCGTTGAATTGCAGAAAAATCTAATGAAATCAGTCTGAAAGGATGCCGTTTTTGCTATTCATACTCGTGTGTGTGCATGCAAGTGTGTGTGTATGTGTGCGTGCATGCATGGGTGGGTGTACATTATTGTAAATATTCTTTCCTCCATGACATTCCTACAGACTTTTCTTCTTTTTGCCATTTCCCAAATATACACACAGCCGAAACAGGCACTCACCGTAATACAAAACACAGCTGCTTCATCTATTCTGCAATTTAATTAGACACAACAGAAATGGCACACATTATCTACAAGAAAAATAATATGGTGCGAGAATGAAGAAGTGGATCATCAAATACACATTTCAATTAAATCATGGCATGTGTTCTTGTTTCGAGCAGTAGTGAAAAAACTACCAGAAAAGTAAGTAAAATGTGATAAGTTTTAAATTACAAGTAATAAAGATAATTGGGCGCCAAGCTATTGGGACACCAACCTTGAAATATGAATTTTTTTTCTAAAATGTATTTTTTTGAAAAATACTTACCGATGGCATTACTATCTGGAATACACTCAATTGCCTATAGATTTCAGCCAAAAAGTTGTGTAACCCACACAACTGGGGAGGAGACACCAGGGATCCACGCACCGGGGCCCCGGGTGGCATCCCCTTACTACCCTATCCCGGCATTCGTAGGGCGACCCTGTCAGTTTCACACATTGCGAAAAGAGGCAAGCGGGGCAGGCAGGAGGGAAGTCTGAGTAATGCCATCAGTAAGTATTTTTCAAAAAAATACATTTTAGAAAAAAAATTCATTTGTTTTTTCAAAATACATTACCGATGGCATTACTATCTGGAAGAATGTCGAACAGGCGGAGGGTGCCGTTCCTATAACCGCAAACCCAACCACCCGTTGGCCCAGAGAGAGAGAGAGCACTCCCGACGATTTCAGCTATGACGTAACTAAGACGCCAGGGGTGCGCGGAGGGAGTGCTGGGCCGCGGAAATGTCGCCCACCCGTGCCAGGGAGTCACGTTGGCCGGATAGGTCTCCAAGATAAAAGCGGGCGAATGTGGAGTCAGCTCGCCAGCCGACCGCCGTAACAATATCTTTGACCGAGCAGTTGCGGTCCAGGACAAGACTGGTGGCCACTGCTCTTACTTCATGCGCCCGGATGTGAAGTCTTAACACCGTCCGGGGAGAGGTCCTGGTAGGCCGACTTAATCACCCACCGCAGCCAGGACGACACTGTCTGGGCCGAAATATCTGGCCTGCCTGCGGACAGTGGGAGGAAGAGGCGAGAGCGCCCCCGGCGTCGCAGCTTAGAGCGACGCAGGTAAATCCTAAGCGCCCGCACCGGGTCCTGTTGACGCGACTCAGGGGCCATGTCCATACCACAGAGAGGCCTTACGGTCAGCATCTGAGGGGCCACCGCAGGGCGGCGGTTCTTTGCCAAAAAGGATGGGTCGGTGAAAAGCTGTGCAGAACCGTCCGAGCGAAACTGCAAACAGGAGGGAAGTACCCAGAGAGCGTAAAGGTCGCTCACTCGGGACGCCGTGGCGAGAGCCAGCAGAAAACATGCCTTCCTGGTCAAAACTGAGAACTAGCCAAATGCAGAGGTTCAAAGCGGTCCGTGTTCAGCCACGTTAGTACCCAGGCAAGATCCCCCCCGAGGCACTAGGGACCGAGAAACTGGTCGTCGGAGCTCAAAATGTGCCAGCAAGTCCGTCAGATCCTTGCAAACGCCTGGGTCTGGCCGGCCCAGGTGGCGGTAAGTGTCCGCGATCATGGAGCGATAACCTTTGATGGTAACGGGTGCTAAGCCTTGTTCTTCAAAAAGCCACAGGAAGAACTCCGCCAGCTCCGGGGTGGCTAGATGTGTGGGAGGGAGACTTCTGGAGGCGCACCAGGCCTGAAGGACCCTCCACTTGCTCTCATATACCCGCCTCGTAGACCGTCTGCGGGCTGCTGCAATAGCTGCCACCGCCGCATCCAAGAAACCTCTAGCGGCGAGGGCTTGCCGGACAACCTCCAGGCGTGAAGGAGGAGGCGCTCCGGGCACGGATGAAAAAGCTGCTGGCGGGGCTGCTTGAGCATCGTAGGAGGTGTAGGAAGCTCCAGCGGCGGGTCCGTCGCTAGCTCGAGTAGGTCCGTGGTCCAGCTCTTGATCCAGTTGAAGGGGGCCACCAGAAGGAGGACTGCAGAGCAACCCAGAAGCTTCCGCAGAACCTTCAGAACGAGGACTGACGGGGGGTAGGCATAAGCGATCAGACCGTCCAAGGGGATGGAGAGCGCATCTACTGCCCAGGCGAGCGGGTCCGGGACTGGCGAGACGTAGACTGGGAGCTGTTTGTTCCACCTGGTGGCAAACAAGTCCACTAAAGGAGTTTCCCACAGGGAGCAGATCAGGCGAAAGATGTCCGGGCGTAGGGACCACTCCGTGTGGAGCAGCTGTCCGCGGCGGGACAGGGCATCCACGATCACGTTCAGGTGACCGGGAATGTGGCGAGCCCATAGAGTAATGCCCCGGTCCCTGCACCAGAGGAGGAGATGGTAAAGGAGAATGCACAGGGAGGGTGAGTGTGTGCCCCCCTGGTTCTGTATGTAAGCCACCACCTTCGAGTTGTCTGAGAGAACGAGAACGTCCTGGTTGGTCAAGGTCTCCTGCCAGAAACTGAGGGCCAGCCAAACTGCCTTCAGCTCCAGCCAGAAGATGTGTTTGTCCTCCAAACCCCGCGGCCAAAGGCCCGAGGCCGAGACAAAGTCCGGTAACAGATGCGCGACTCAGCCGGCCCGACTCGCGTAGGTGCAGAGAGACCACCGGGGCGGAGGTGAGAGAAGAGGCACGCCCGTAGCCAGCCAAGCGATGTCCGCCCACCTCTGGAGGTGTGGACGAGCCAGAGGAGTAACCGGTACAAGATCCGCAAGGGAACCCCACGAAGGACGCCAGTGTAGTAGGAGATGTAGATGCAAAGGGCGGGCATAAAGCCTGCCCAAGGGAAGCAAGTCCGCAGCCGCACTGAGCAGGCCCAGAAGTTGAAGCCAGAACCTGGCTGAGAAGGAGGCCCCTACCTCCATCGAAAGCGCTAGATCGACGATCTTCTGCCGCCGGGCCAGAGGCAGGCGAACTAGATTGAAATCGGTCAGGAATTCCATCCCCAGGTGTAGAAAACGCTGAGAGGGGGAAAGATCTGAATTGCTCAGATTGAGAAGAAACCCGAGATGACGCAGGAGGAAAAGCAAGGTGTCTCTGTCCTCTTGGAGCGCCGAGGCTATCGGATTTCGCAGTAGTAGGTCGTCCAAGTAATTGGAGGCCAGGCTCAGGGATCGTTGGCGGAAGAAGGCCATCACCGGGTCGAGGATCCTCGTAAAACCCCACGGACTGATGTTGAGGCTGAAGGGAAGGGCGCAGAACTGGTAACCGACTCCCCCAAAGGCAAACCGCAGGTACCTGCGAGACGACGGATGAATCGGGACGTGAAGATAGGCGTCGGACAGATCGAGGCTGATCGCGAAGTCTATCGGTCGGATGGCCGCTCGGAGGACCCTGGCTGTCTCCATCCGGAACCGAGGGGCCGAAAAAAAACTTGTTTAGCGCCGACAAGTCGAAGACTGGGCGCCACTTGCCTCCTGGTTTGGGAACGAGAAAGAGGCGGCGGTAAAATGCTGGTGAGTCCTGGCGCAAAACCACCTCCGTCGCTGCTATGTCGAGGAGAGCCGAAACTTCTCTGCGCAGAGCGTCCGCCTGAAAGGTGTCGAGTGGAGACTGGGTCCACATGGGGGACCTGCGAAGAGGCGGAGGGGACCAGAACGATAGCTGGAGGCCTGTAGAAACCGTGGAAAGGATCCAGGGGTCGTCTGGGAACAGCGACCTCCAATGGTCGCTGTAAGGAGGCAGCCGCCTGCCGATTGGAGACCCGGGAACTGCCGACGGGGGCGAGAGAGGGGGCAAGTCAGCGGGCCCGGCCGCGCCCGGAACTACGGGCGCCGCGGGACCAAGAGGGGCGGGAGGCGGGGAAGAGCTGAGGGCCTGAGAAGGGTGAGCCCTACCTCTGGCCGAACCGACTGGAAGCAAAGAGGGTCTAGAAGACCGCCAGGCACGACCCCTGGCCGGGCGGGGGCCGCGAAAGCGAGTCGCTGCAGGAGTGGAGACAGGTCCGGGCCACAGGTCCTTGGACGAGTCTTTAACTGACTGCCACATGTCCCCGAAAAGCTGAGATCCACCTAGGGGGGGCCTGTTGCAGCTGGGTCTTCACCGACTTTGGGAGATCCGCGCAGAAATGCAGAAGGGTATCCCATTGCCAAAGATCACAATTGGCGGCTGCCGCCATAGCGTTGGTGGAGGAGTGGTAGGCGGCCCGGTTGGCCGCTATCAGGAAGGACTGCACATCGCGGAGAGGGGACGGCACCTCCAGATCCCAAGTTCCCTCCAGGCACTGCAAAGACGCCTGGGTAGCCAAATCCAGGAACCCTGAGCATGCCAGCGAATTTCGCCATAAGGAAGCGATCCTGTCGAGCGGACGAGGCCAAGCTTTCAAGACAAATCTGCGGCCGCCCGCCTGGACTAGGGCCGCTGTATCCACCACTGGGAGAGGGACGGCGAAGGCTTGAGAATGTCCCGTGTACCAGGCCTGGCGGAAGCTCAAGTTAATCCCTGCAGGCCACCGTGAGTCGGAGAAGAATCCCGCGTCGCCGAAGTTGTCTTGTCGTAACTGGTCGGAGAACGCAACTGTGAGGTCCCGGAAGCCGGTGCTCGACGTGCCTTTGTGCGTCGACCATAGCTGAAGCCTGTCTCTTCATCGGGGGTGAAGGAGGACAGAAGTCGGGTGGGAGAAACTTCGCAATAAGCCGGGAGGCCTCATCCAAGGCGCTGATAGTCTGCGATCCGAGCGAAGGGCCGACGACGTCCAAGTAGGAGGAGGCCGACGAGAACGCTGACAGGTGGGAAGGGTATCCCACCGCCGAATCCCGCAGGAAGATGGCCGAAACCGAATCCGTAGGATGAAGGCCGAGGACATCCGGTTCCGAAGAACTAGACCGTCCCTCTCGTGAAGCGCCGAAAGGGGCGACCGGCTCCGAGAGAGCCGCACCGCCGCGCGAGAGAAAGACGGGGCCGCCCGCGACGCCCGCCGGCGGAGCGTCGCGGGGACAGAGGGACCGCGAAGGAAGGACGGTCAGCAGTGAAGCTAGATTCCGCACACCGGTGATGGAAACCACTCTCCAAACGAAACCGGTCTAGCGACGTAGCGGTCTGGTCACCCCTGGCCCGCCTGGTCGGAACGGGGCGGGAGGGGGGGGGGGGGGGGGGGGAACCGTAACGAGTCACGCCTAGCCCGCTCAGGAAAAGCGGAGTGGGGAGGGGACAAAAAACGTGTATGCGGCCCCCGCTCCGAGGCCTCGGAGCGTGGGGGACGCGCTGTGATGTCACACCATGCCCGCCTGGTCGGAAGGGGGGGGGGGGGGGGGGGGCATTCTAGAGTCACGCCAAGCCCGCTCAGGAAAAGCGAAGCGGGGAGGGGACAATTCAGGAACACGCGGCCCCAGCTCAAGCGCCTCTGAGCGAGGGGGACGTGTGTCAGAGTCACACCGTGCCCGCCTGGTCGGAACGGGGAGGGGGGGGGGGGGGCTGCCTATGGTCTCGCCAAGCCCGCTCAGGCGAAGCGAAGCGGGGAGGGGACAATTTCTGAGCATGCGACCCCCGCTCAGACGCCTCGGAGTGTGGGGGACGAGTGTCAACTTCACCCCTGGCCCGCCCAGACGAGACCGGGCGGGGGAGGGACGAAAGCGAAGCTGGCCCAGCCCGCTCGGAATTAACCGAAGGAGGGGGCAGCACTGCTAAGGGCCTCAAGTCACGCTCCGACGCCTCGGAGCGTGAGAGAGAACCTCTCTTAGTACGTTTTCTCTCATTCTTACTACGCTTGCGTTCTTTCAACCGCACCCGCTCAGGAGACCCAGAGCGGGGGGTGGCTGACGAACGCTCCGCTCGCCTAGACCGCTCGCTCGAAGCAGAGCGGGGAGTAAGCAAACCCGATGGGCTCAAACCACGCGCTGCCGAAGCAGAGTGTGGGGAGCGCGACTCCGAAACTCGCCTACCCTGCTCCGAAGACTCAGAGTGGGGAGGGCGAACCTGTGAGGTAAAAGTGCAAGAAAGGGACTTACCTGAGGGCCGGACAGCCCGAACGACGGAGCGGAGCGGTGCCCGAGGAGCCGACGTAGCGACGACTACCTGTGGAGGATTCCGGGGAGACTAAAGCGTCCTGGAGGGCCGGTCGCGCCTGTAGAAGTCCCACAACTGCGACCACCGGTCTTCCATCCACTCGTCACACACGTCCTGTCCGATGAACAGCCCGATCATGGCAAGCAGGCGTCGTGGGCGTCGGAGGGCCACTGAAAGTCCCCGCAAATACGGCAAGACTTCAACACATGAGTAGCCATAGCGTCACTGATAAACCCGTATGAAGGCTAAAAGTCAAGTCGCACTCCTACCAAGTTCACAAAGTCACATGCAGAAGCCAACCACAAGGTCACTGGCGAAGCTCACTGAAAGTCAAAGCCAGTCCGAACCGGACGGCGCTCAGTTCAAACAGTAGTCCACAAACTACGAGTAGGAGAGAAGTCAACGATTGATTGATTGTACATTGCTTAACGTCCCGACAGCAACAAGGCTTTCTCAGGACGTGCCTGCACTGCTTGTGAAAAAAAAAACCCACAGAACATTGAATGTATGTCGCCAGCCGGTCAAATACATTAAATAAACCTAACACATGCGGCCTAAATAAAGCTAAGACCATTTAGCAACACACATCCAATATCAAGAGCTACAGGCAGTGCAGACAGTAGGGAGAGTTTTAAAAAGGCAAATACAGGTGAATGGACAAAGGGTAGACAGAAACACATGCCCCAGAATAGAGAGAAAAACCCACCCTGTGGGGCTGACCAGGGTGACCCTGGGAACTAAAAAATACCTAACCCCACCAAAGTCCCCCAGGGCAGACCCGGGTGGGAGAGAAGTCAACGAAGTAGAGAGTCCAAGGCTATGAAAAACCCTCAAACGAAGGCCAAAAAACTATCAAACTCTGGTAGAAAAGTTTCCGAACGGAGCAAGGCAAAAACTCGACCGTCCACGGTCGAGCTATGAGTGAAACTGACAGGGTCGCCCTACGAATGCCGGGATAGGGTAGTAAGGGGAGGCCACCCGGGGCCCCGGTGCGTGGATCCCCGGTGTTTCCTCCCCAGTTGTGTGGGTTACACAACTTTTTGGCTGAAATCTATAGGCAATCGAGTGTATTCCAGATAGTAATGCCATCGGTAATGTATTTTGAAAAAACAAATCATGGTCGATCCACATCCCATCTTTCAGGGATTTAAGGGTTAACTGTGTGCTGGTATTTGATTTTGGACCTTACAGTGGCAAGCCATAAGGTCCATAATCACAAATCTGCATACAACTGTTGAAAAGAGATTTCCTTGCACAGAGTGACCGATTATGTAAATGACCACACAGATGTTGAGAGAAAGAGCAGATTGAGAGAAGTATTGAGCATGCACAGGTTGCATGCAAATGTTTGCATAGCACTTACCGTCAATTATATGCATTGATTGCAGAAAAATCTAATGAAATCAGTCTGAAAGTATCGTGTGCATGTGTGTGTGCATGGGTGGGTTACATTATTGTAAATATTCTTTTCTCCATGACATTCCTACAGACTTTTCTTCTTTTTGCCATTTCCCAAATACACACTCACACAGCCGAAACAGGCACTCACCATAATACAAAACACAGCTGCTTCATCTACACTGCAATTTAATTAGACACAACAAAAATGGCACACGTTATCTACAAGAAAAATAGTGTGGTGCGAGAATGAAGAAGTGCATCATCAAATACACCTTTCAATTAAATCATGGCATGTGTTCTTGTTTCAGCAGTAGTAGTGAAGAAACGACCAGAAAAGTAAGTAAAATGTGTCACAATTTATAAGTTACATGTAATAAAGAAAAGAATTATCTGAAGTTCCGAGAAATTTTGAAAACGCTCTTTTCTCAAGCCTGTGTTCGCTATAGGCCACACTTGGTACTCTGTACATAGTAAAAAAATGAACGAAGTACCATTATGTCTGCTTTTTGAAATAAAAAAAATCTATTTGTATTTCTTTAAGAAAAATCATCTAAATAAATGTCATCCAGTCATTTGATACAGAAATAAAGTAATGTACATGAATTAAAATATTGTTTGTTCACACATTATATTTGTTTTCTGTCCCATGATATTCCGTAAACAGAAGGCATGCAGCACAGGAAAAATGGTACAACTTCTAACGCCGTTAACCCACTTTGTGCATGCACCCACCAGAACTGTGTACAGCAACAGTGGCTGCATGCAAAAGGGGCTAAATGCATGGTGGGCTAAATGCATGGTTACACTGTTTTATAACAAATCAGCGGATACATAACCCATTTGTGCATGCAAGCTCTGCAATATGCCGTAACACCCTGGTGCATGCAGCCACTGGCACGGTACACAATACTGTTGGCTGCAAGCACAAGGTGATTAATGACAACCTTGAACAATCACTGATCAAACTGATTTATGATCTGTAAAGTGGGCTGGTCTGTGACTGTGGACCTTACGGTCTAAGACCATAAGGTCTACAGTCACAGACCTGCCCACAAATTATTCTGAATCTGTGGTGTTTAGCACACAATTCCTTAAATCCAAACCAAGAAACTCAATTGCCACCAAAGCATCCAATCATCTTGCTAGCAAATTATCTTCCAGAAACATTCCGATTGCAACTAACCCTTCAAAAAAACAATATTTCTTTTACCAATGGAAACAAAAGGATGAATATTACACATGATTTGAATGATATCAAAGCTGTGAATGTTATGAAATGAACTAAGAGGTTATGCGCCCAAAGAATTGTCAGCAAGTGACTTAACTCATTTGAGATGTGCCGCCTCCGAATACGCGGCGTAAGCCGCGTATCCGAAGGCGGCATGTCTCGAATGAGTCAAGTTCGCAGTCAGATGACTACTTTAGTACTTACCAATCTCTGTACTTACAACACTCAAGTCAGATCACTGACAATTCTATCGTGCGACCAACGTACAGACAGTCATGTGTCCAAAGCATTTTCTTGTCAAACAAGTCTAAAATTGCTGTCAAACATCTGATTTGACATATAATTCTCTGACCGAAAAAGCGTGACGTTTAAAGGCAATAAGACATTGATACATCAACACGTAACAGCTGGACCCTGCAGGCATTTCCATATCTGAAAAGAATCAAAATGAAACGTTAAACTCTGTCATATTTCATAACAGTTTTTACAACTTTCGGAGCACTAATAAAGATTTTGTACCAACTTCAGCAAATCTGTCACCTATGACAGTTCAAGGGTGGTGCCTGGCACAAAAAAAAGGAGTCAAATGACCCAAGGTTCCAAACACATTTTCCTATGCAAATTAATCTGCTTACAACAAACCGTAACAGCAAAACATTTGGGTCACCTTGTATAATGTTACGGGTAAAGTTCACTCTATCTCGATTATTTGTATTAACCCTTTAGCTGCTTGCATCACGGCAAAAAGTGCAACTGTCAGCCAAAGAGTTAGGATTATTATTAACCCATATCATACTGAGGCTGAAAGCTTCAAATTTGTACAATGAAATATGCAATCTATATTACAGTACTTACAGATAAGGATATAGACCAATGGCTTTAGTTCAAGGGTGGTGCCAGAATAGCTTGGCATCTGTAGACGCCAAGCTATTCTGGCACTACCCTTGAACTATTTTAGTCACACTTATTTCACACACTCGTGTATTCTGAAAACTCCCAGAACTAAATGACTTTCATTTCACAGAATGGAAGTCGTTTAGTTCTGGGAGTGAAAGGGTTTGTGTAGTTTACTTACCAGCTCGGCCTCTAAACCCACTCTAGCTGGTGGCAAGCAAAGGAGACCGCGTGCCCCAGCATGCACAGGCTTGCGACATGGCCGAACATTCCCCACTTACGCTTGTCTGGATCTAAACACATGTACACACACACACACACACAAAAAGAAATTACAACACCAAAAAAAAAATACTGACCTTCGGAAGGCCTCTAGACCCATTTGAGCTGGTGACACGCGAAGGAAATAGCGTGGCCGAGCATGAAGAGTTCGGCAATGTGACTGCCAGCGCCCCACTTAATGTTCTTCGGGTCTGGGGAAGCGAACACAGAGGGAAGACAAAGACATGACAGTGAACGTACATGTATGCACATTGATAGCTCCTTCACTTGCAAAGTCAACTGCGAAAGATGGATCTGAGGTGTTAGTTCAAGCCTCATCAGCCCGGCATCTGTTGACTGTTAGCTCAATCAGTTTGGTGCCAGATGCAGCTGATCAGAAACTGCTACCGAGTCACAGAGTCAATCCGTTTCTCATGACTTGCAAGTAGTGATTAGCAGAAGCCATCTAGTAGTGAACAGGCTATTAAAAAAATGACGTGTGCATGCATGACCTATGTCTTGGTCTACCTGAGTGTTCTCTTTATCAACTACTTAAAGACAAATAAATGAAAAAAATAATCTACAAAAACAAAACGCAAACAAACATGACAGGAATGAAAATGATGAAAGTCACTCAAGAAAACATTCACTCAAGTACATGCGTGCTAAGTCAAAATAGAAGAAGAAACATGAAGGAAAAGACCCTTATGGCTCAAATAATGTATGCACTCAACACAAATATGTTTAAAATAATCCGAGCCTAAGAAAGTCCGAGTACCTTTTACCTTCAAAAAAAGGTAATAGAATACAACTTCCCTAAGACACTAATGATATATCAGCAGAAAACATCTTGAAATTCTGAACCTTTTTCATCCTGATACACTACTGCGTGAGAAAAATTGATGATGATAGTTCAAGGATGGTACCACAATAGCTTTGCATCTGATGCGCCAAACTATTATGACTCCACCCTTGAACTGATATGGCTGATGTATCTCCTAATCTGTAATGTAGCATTTACAGGAAAATAACCCTCTTTTTAAATTCAGCCTCAGGATGTAATGGGTTAACCCACTCAGCCCTGGCGCACTACAGCAGGTGACGTGTCGACCATGATAATTCAAGGGTAGTGCCAGATTAGCTTGGCGCCTTTTCAGCGCCAAGCTAATCTGGCACTACCCTTGAATTATAATGGTCGATCCATCTCCTGCAAAAGGTGCATAGTCGTTAGATACGCCTCCAAAATTTGGGAAATATGTTCGTCGGGCTGAATGAGTTAAGACACTAAACTCACCTCCAGTGTAGTAACCAAGAGCGTATGCCACTCGGCTTATGAGGTAGACAGCACCAGCTGCAGCCGACAAGCGCTGAAAGATGAAAATGGCATTATTAACCCTTTGTGTGTCAGGAGCGTTTTTTGTCACGATGATTCTACAGGAATCCTACAGGAATCATTGTGACAAAAACCCACTACTGACACGCAAAGGTTAACTTTTTGATGACGGAATGCACATCACATGTGCGTGCCAGGCAAAGCTACGTTGCGAACGGGGCACACACATCTGCGCTGGCCTCGCTTACCATTGGCAATGAAGCGCATACACGTGTGTGCTCGAATTCCAGAGCAAAACCGGCAGTATGGTCTAAGGAAAGCAACCTACTATAATATTTCATGCACTCATTTCTGTACTGGTAGAGTGACTTTTTTTGTTTGTATGGGCTGAAACGCGTGAAATAGAGGCAAAGCGACCCGACAAGCGAAAAAAAAATGGCGAGTGTGAGCGGTGATGTATGCTCATTCTGGTCAGTGAACCTGTTTGGATTGTGGTGTAAAAACTCTTGTTTATGGGTGAAGAAACTTTTCTGTTGTGCCTTTCTTTCTGGACTATGTCTCTGGAATGCAAGGTAAGTGGCAATTTTCACACTGTGGATAACGAATACACTAACAGCATGTGTTTTCATAACCCAGTGCAAATCTGACCGTTTTTGCTTTTTGGCTTCTTACCCCATCTTGTTTATACACCTCTAAAATCTTAACAATACAAAATATTTTCTTCAGCATAGTGTCTATGTGTTCACCTTGAATTCCTTTTTCCACCAATACCAAATGTGTTCGGGTATGACAAGATGTTTACTACAAGCAATACCATTTGAAATGTGTCAAAATTATTATGGTAGCAGGAAAGCGAGTCAAAGGCATACGTTCAGGGGGAAAAAACTTAGCTGTCAAACTACGGTGGCAAAGACTTAACTCATTCTACCCCAGACACACCACAGCAAGATAAGGATCGACCATGATAGTTCAAGGGTGATGCCAGAATAGCTTGGCGCCTATGGGCGCCAAGCTATTCTGGCATCACCCTTGAACTATCATGGTCGATCTGTGTCCTGCACTGCAATGCAGTCTTCAGAGGACAACGGCAAAATTTACGGATTTCGGTGTTGGGGTAGAATGAGTTAAACACATATCTTCTAGCTCAAACCCTTCGTTTACGAAACTGTGAGGAGGCCTATGATTTTGGACCTTACAGTTCTAGGCTGCAAGGTCCAACACCACAGACCACCACACATTTATAACCCATTGGCTGCCGGCAATGCTTTTTGTCGCGGTGATTACAGTAGGAATCATCGTGACAAAAAACACTACCAACAGCCAGACATGTTGAAGGTGTGACTGTAGCCCCCTAGTCCTATGTAAATGTTCTATAAAAGCGGACACCTGTGCACTCTGTACCTGTATCAATGGCCAAGAGCTGCAAAATACAACAAAAAAACTAATCAACTCTACTCAAGGCATTACTTACTGGATACTGCAGCCCACCGACAAACAGCATCAGAAGAAATCGTGCCTCATTTTCCAGTCTGAAATACAGAAAGAAATTATAATGCAAGAGTTATTTTAACAAAAAAGACAAAGCCCTTATGGTTCATGTGTGGGTCAACATGGCAATTAGGTTACGCCCCCTTTTCACACACTCTTCTCTATTAGCCTCTTGCGACACAAAGCTATGAACGAAGAACCTTTCTGCCCACACAAACAAATCCATGCGGATATCACAGGAGAAACATTTCCAGCAATTCTTAAACAAATTGTTAGCGTTTTCCGCAACACTCTAATGCATTACGTACCCCATGATAAAACTGTCGTCTGCAAGCCTGCATACAACTGTGCACATGCCCCATATAAGGCTGCCATGAACACACAAGCCTGACTAAAATTACCCAAATTTTGCTCTTTTTCACACCACCTGTCATGCCTTTTGTTGCTCAAAACGCCCCAAAAAGCAAAAAAGTTAAGTTTTACACCTTAGAACAATGGCAAAAAGGGAGGAAGTTTGTTACTACATGCACCGGAAGCAATAGCCCTGTGTGGCCTGTATTGCCAATCCAAATAAGTGTGACCTTGACCTTACAACAGGTCACTGAAAAAAGCAAGTGTTCAAGTGTCTAAACACAAGTAAAGGGTAGGCTTTTGTACCAGCGGAATCCAAATTTTCTCAAAATGTATGCATTTTTCACATATTTGTCTACTATGTATGACCCTTGACCTCTGTGATGGATCAACTAAATTAATATGCAGAGGAAAGTGTTATCAGCTACCATTATGCCAAATTTTATTGAAAAGTTTTGAAAAACTTTGATAAAGACTACAATTCTTCTTTTTTTTTTATACTTGTATAGACATTTTTAAAATAACTTGCCAACGTACTGTGAGCCTTGACCTTTCCGAGTTTTCATCCAAATTAGTATGTATAGAAAGGCCTTATCATCAGGTATCTCTATATCAAATTTGGGTTTGGAGTTGAAAATAGTATTTGAGAAAAACAGTTTTTGTCAAAATATGGCCATTTTTTACCCCTTTCTGGACTCCTCATGACCCTTGACCTTTGCAAGTGGACCACTAAATTAGTATGCATAGAAATGTCTTATCATCAGCTACCTTTGTGCCAAATCTGACTGAAAAGTTTGAAAAAAAATTGATAAAAACTACAATTCTATCAAAACCTGTCATTTTTAACACATATGCCGACCTCCTGTGACCCTTGAACTTTCTGAAGGGTCATCCAAATTAGAATGCATAGAAAGGTCTTACCATCAGGCATCTCTGTATCAAGTTTAAGGTTGAGTTTTAAGTTGAAAATAGTATTTGAGGACAAACAATTTGTGTCAAAAAATGGCTATTTTGGACCCCTTTCTGAACCCCTTTCTGAACCCTGTGACCCTGACCTTTGAGAGAAGTCACTGAAATTGGTGTGTTTAGAAAGGTTTCACCACAAAGTACCCTTGGGAAAAGTCTGAAGTCTGAGGTTTGAATACGTGTAGTCTCCGAGAAAATGCCAACGTTAAAGTTTACCACGGAGAACAAACGACAGACAGACAACGATGGCCACATACTCACTTTTGCTATCGCATGTGTGCCAACAAAATGGATTTTTCTCTAAAATGTATTTTTTGGAAAAATATTTTTTTTTCTAAAATGTATTTTTT
The DNA here is from genome assembly GCA_036245525.1 of Semisulcospira habei. Taxonomy (NCBI): domain Eukaryota; kingdom Metazoa; phylum Mollusca; class Gastropoda; family Semisulcospiridae; genus Semisulcospira; species Semisulcospira habei. The sequence goes on along the minus strand of BTPG01000007.1, from coordinate 113,974,156 downwards.
TGCAAAAATACTTACCGACAGCATTACTACTAGGAATACTTCGCTTAGCTTAACAAAGTTTAGCCCCAAAAACTTCTTGTGTACATTACCACAGGGGAGGCAATCACTAGGGGTGTCATTACCAGGACACCCGGGGTGGCCTCCCCTTCTCCCTATCCGGTGGCGCGCTCACCGTTTCCCGGCAGTCTCCGAGTCTTAGCTCGACTGCGGCAAGCGGGGAAGGCGGGAGGGACCTCTGAGTAATGCCGTCAGTAAGTTTGTTTTTTTTTAAATACATTTTAGAATTTTTTTTATTTATTTTCTCAAAATCATTACCGACGGCATTACTACTAGGAAGAATGGTGAATAGGAGGAGGGTGCCGCAGTTCCTGGGCCACCTGTCCCACGCCCAAGCACCTCTGCGCGTAAGTTGAGGGTCCCACCCTACGCGCCCACTCCCGACAATTTTAGCTAGGCGTTACCTACGGCGAGCCAATTTCTTAAGCAAGTCTGATATGTGTGACAGTTGTTTCTTTACCCACGACTGTAAGTCTTTTGGATCTGTGGGGACTGGGGTTGGTGGTGCTGGAGGTGGAGAACCACCACCCGTTACAGCCAACACAACTGTACTGATAATAAACCCCAGAGCTGTAATTAAACTGGCAATTGTGATACCCTGTTCTCTGAAAAGTGTTTTAAGTCTCTCAGCCAGAGTAGTGTCTTCGTGAAGTATTTTCTGAATAGTTTCTCTAATCCTGTTGACCTGTGTTTTCAGTTTTTCCCTCCCGATACTAATCGCTTCTAACCTTCCTGATCTTTCTATCTGCAAATCATTTAATCTGTGTTGGATTCTTTCTTTCATTTCTGTGTCAAGATTCCCATTGTCTGCGGTAGCCAGTTTCTCTTTTTCACGTTCTATGTGTTTATCAAGCTCTCCCAGTTTGGCAAGATTATTAACCATCTCACCTCTTATTGTCTGCAGTGATTTATCTAACCCTATAATCTCCCGCATTGACAAAGGTGGATCTTCTATTGTTTTCATAGCATCATTTATTTGTCCTTCAGTAAATGAGGTTTCTTGTATCACTGTGTTTGCTATTTCTGGTAGGCTTGTTACTGGTGCCATTTCAATTTCTTGCCCTGTTGGTAACTTTGTTTGCGTGTCTTGAAGCACACTAACCAGTCTTGGCGTGACAGGAGACCCACCAATACCAAGTTGACGCAAGGCACTAACACCACCTTCATTTTTTATTGTACTTAAAGCCCTAAACCTACTAGGGTCTTTTTTGTTAGTCAATAGTACTTTTCCTTTGTCAACAGTATTTAAATATAAATGACCCTTGCCATCAAGTTCAAACTGGTTAGGGTCTATGTTGTCTGGGCGGCCACCAACATGATCATAAAATGAGTTCACTTTGGTTTCTAAAAGTTCGTGACGTAAACTGTAAATATTTCTTGTACCAGTCATATCTGCCATATCTGTCATATCTGTTGTATTACCAAAATCATACGTGTCATCCATTTCAAAATCTTCATGATTAAATCCTCCCGCGGCCATTGTTTTTATTAATTTAATTTTTTTTATTGTGCATAATAAAAATGACACAGTCCTACGGATCAAAGTTGGACCCACACAGAAAACTACGTGAACCTTTCGGTGTTAAAGCAGTTAGACAATCAATTGTCATCACAAACAATCCTAGTACTATAGACCAAAACCAGACTCTTACTGTCAAGTTTCCAAACCTAGGCCCCAGTGACGTTATTGTTCCTGGTACTGCTCGTCTTGCTTTTAATATTGAACTTTCATCGGACGCAGATGACAAAAGAACACTAGTTAACAATCTAGGTAGAGCAATTATTAAGAATATTAAAGTTAAACTTGAAGGACAGGAAGTGTTTAGTCTTGACGATGCTGATGTGTTCTACTGCTACACGGATTTGTGGCTTACACAACCAGAACGAGAGGATCGTATTTATCAAGGCATACAGTCAGATAGCATTATGAAAATTCGAATAAATGCATCAGACAAAACAACCACAGAAGCAAAGGACGTTATTGTGGCCGAAACATATGGAAATAGGTTTTGCATTCCACTCGAATTTGAAATCCTAACAGGACATTCGCCTTATTACCAAGGGGCACTAAATGACCGCCTGAGTTTTGAACTAACCTTCAATGATTACTCCAAAGTTATCAAATCAACGGATCTCAATGCATCATATAAGATCTCTAACATTTCCTTGGAATATGAGATTGTCACGCATACTGAACTAGCCAGACTCATACAAAATCAGTACCAGTCAAGACTTCCGATTTATTATGACAGAGTGATTAGACACAGTTTATTTAATAAAAATAAAAGCGACCAGATTTGGAATATCAACCTAAACACGCCTGCTAGGTCACTGAAAGGCATTCTTATGTTATTTACTGAACCTGAAAGTCCTTACAAAAGAGATTCAGAAAAATTTTACAATCCGAAAATTACACATTTATCCTGCACAATCGAAGGCTGACCTAATCAAATTTTTGCATCTGGAATGATGGGATATCAGCACTATGATGAGATGTGGTCCAGGCGTTAGACTGTTTCTGTTCTATTGAGCCTAACCACACTTCAGATTTTGATGAGAATGAAGTGTAGGGAGGCCAGTAATCTTGAGGGTATTGTCTGTGACTCAAAGCATAATATAATGTACCAATGCCGTGGTGATCATCAAGTTTTTGTGTGAAGTCATACTTAGTGCTTATGTTAAATTCATTACAGATGCGTTCAAATGCTTTCATATCCATGGGGTTGTTAAACCTGTTAAAACTGGATTCAGTGGGTAGTGGTGTATGCAGTTCTGACAGTATACGTCTAAGCTGGTAATAAACATGAAAACGATACACAGACCTAATCAGTTTGTTTGAGTGATTCAAATGGTCTGTGAATGAAACACCACAGCCTGTAGTTGAACACAGTATGGCAAAGTTAAGTTGGTTTTGAAACATCTGTAGTGGACTTGAGGACCACTTTCTTGCTGTAGCATCGTCTGTTATTGGAGGGTTTAGGTAATGATCAAAAGGGTTGGGTACTTTGACTTGAAATAAATCTTGTTCGCTTACAGCTATGTCGAGTTGATTTAGTTGAATTATTTTCTGTTCATAAGTAGGGGCGACATTATATTTAGCATCTACATTAAATTGAAATGCGTTTGTAGTGGTAATGGTTGGTGATTTAAATTCCATCCTTTTTTTATGTGATAATAAAAATGTTTATTACCTTAACAAATATTGACACAAGCAAACCAGTGTGGTTAACTAATGGGATTGATAATCGTGATGGTAGCAAGGCTGTAGCTATCCATGAAATGTTCTACACAGTAAAGTGGTTTAATGTAACGGATGATGAAAATTATTCTGTAAGTGGAACTCTCGATGGTTTAGAAAAGGGTGATACTTTGGGGTGTAGAGTGTTCATGGAGAAGTAGTACCTTTGACTTTTCAGCCAGCAGCGCCTCTTGGGGCAGGCGGGAGCACTGGTCTTCACATGGCACTCAACTCTCACAGCTGGCTCCAGGTCCTTTACCTAGCCACACCCCGGTAACCGCTTCTGCTGGCGGGCGAAACGTTGTGAGGGGCTGACGCGTCTCTCAGTCAGTTGAAATACTTGGAGAGGAGACGGGCGCCGCCAAGTTCGCCTAAGCCCATTGAAAGGACTGATGGAAAAGCAACAGAATAAGAATAACATGCCGGATCGGTCGGGGCCCGGATCACCAACGACCGCGCACCCCATTGGAGGTCTCCAGGGTGGGGGCGACAAGTGTGTTACTGGAACCAAACCCACCATCAAGCTGCCCACGCAAGGAATAACTATCGGAACTTGGAACGTTCGCACACTCTACCAGTGCGGCAAAGTGAAGGAACTCACCCACGAGTTGAAGCGCTATCGCTGGGACATTGTAGGACTTGCAGAAGTTCGATGGACAGGCTTCGGAGAAACAACAACAGATGAAGGCCATAAAATCTGGTTCAGCGGAAAAGAAACCAAGCACGAACATGGCGTAGCTTTTATCGTAAGGAAAGAGGTGGCTGGAACTGTCATCAGCTGCACCCCCGTGTCAAGCAGACTAATCTCCATCCGCATCTCCGCCCGACCGCACAACATCACTATCATTCAAGTATACGCTCCAACAGCAGATCATGATGATGAAGAATTAGAAGAATTTTACGAACAACTGGACAACATCATCAAGAAAACACCTAAGAAAGACATTCTGACTGTCCTCGGTGACTGGAATGCAAAGATCGGCCCTGACGCCTACCAACAATGGGCAGGAACAGCTGGCAAGTTTGGCCTTGGAGAAACAAACGACAGAGGCCTGCGACTTTTAGAGTTCGCACAGAGTCACCGTCTCACCGTTGCTAATACCCTCCATCCACACAAGAAGTCAAGAACAGTGACATGGCAATCGCCAGGAGGCCTGGTCCATAACCAGATTGACTTCATCTTGCTGCCTCGACGATTCAAATCCAGCATTAACAAAGCACAAACGAGGTCCTTTCCTGGCGCTGATATTGGCAGCGACCACAACCTCGTCCTTACTAGCCTCAAGTTGAAGCTGGCATTGAAACGAGATAGCAAGAGCCCTCGCATCAGATTCGACCTCCAGAAGCTAAAAGACCCGGAAGTAGAAGAGCTCTTCCAAGCCCAGGTGGGAGGCAGATTTGCAGCCTTGGCTACTTTGGACTGCGACGTAGACACCCTTGCTGGAAATATAAAAGAGGTGTTACTTTCTACAGCAGAAGAAGTGCTGGGGAAGCAGAGGAAGCGCAAACAGCCCTGGGTCACCGATGACATCCTCGATCTCTGTGATGAGAGGAGAGCCTGGAAGAAAAAGAGAGGCCAAGACCTCACATCAGCAAACAAGTACAGACTTGTCAACAAGAAGATCAGGAAGAGGATGAAAGAAGCCAAAGAAGATTGGATTGAAGACCAGTGTTGTAGCGTGGAAGAGGGCATGGCAAACGGCAACAGCAAGAAGGCTTATGAAACGCTAAGGACCCTCACCAAGACTCAACAGCGAACAGCCACAGTCATCGAAGACAGCAGCGGCCAACTCCTTACGGAAAACACTGCTGTACTAAACAGATGGACTGAGTACTGCCGAGACTTGTATAACTACAAGGCTGAGCCAGACACCAGCATCCTCCAAAACAACCAGGCTGGGGCCAGGAAGGCTGAAGACCTGCCAGTGTTAGCTGAAGAGGTGGAAGCAGCCGTACGCAGCCTGAAGGGAGGTAAGTCTCCAGGTGTAGACAACATACCTGCTGAACTGTTGAAACATGGAGGAGAAGTAACAACGAAGGTCCTCACTACACTCTGTCAAAAGATCTGGGAGCAAAAGAAATGGCCAGTAGAATGGACACAGTCTCTAGTGATCCCGCTCCCCAAGAAAGGAAACCTGAAACAGTGCCAGAACTACAGAACTATCAGTCTGATAAGTCACCCTAGCAAAGTAATGCTTAGAATCATTCTCAACCGCCTCAAAACTTTCGCCGAGGAACTGCTGGCAGAAGAACAGGCTGGCTTCAGAGTTGGAAGAAGCACTGTAGAGCAGATTTTCAACTGCCGCGTCCTGATCGAGAAACATCTGCAGCATCAGCGCGAACTCTACCACAACTTCATTGATTTCAGGAAAGCATTTGATCGCGTCTGGCACGACGGACTCTGGCAAGTCATGAGATCGTTCAACATAGAGGAGGGACTGATCCAAATGATAGAAGCGCTTTACAAGAACGCCTGCAGCGCGGTTCTACTTAACAATCAGTCAGGCGAGTTCTTCAGGACGACGATCGGTGTCCGTCAAGGATGCCTGCTCTCTCCTGTCCTTTTCAACATATTCCTGGAGAAGATCATGCAGGAAACCCTCCACGACCACCATACTTCAATCTCTATTGGTGGCAGATCCCTGTGCAATCTTCGATTCGCAGACGATATTGACCTCATGGCAGGCAGCAATAGTGAGCTCCAAAACCTGACAGACAAACTTTCAAGTAGCGCAGGGTCTTATGGCATGGAGATCAGTACGGATAAAAGCAAAGTGATGATCAACACCACAAGCGACAGCAGCAGCAACATTCACATGAACGGCCAGAAGCTAGAAGAGGTCAATAGCTTCAAGTACTTGGGAGCCACCCTGTCCAAAGACGGTAGTTGCGTAGCAGAGATCCGTATCAGGATAGGTACATCAACATCCGCAATTGCCAGGCTGGACAGGATATGGCGAAGTAACTCCATCAGCTTCACCATCAAGTACAGGCTTTACAAGTCCCTCGTAGTGTCTATTCTACTCTACGGCTGTGAGACTTGGACACTGCTTGCAGACTCAGAAAAGAAAATCCAGGCCTTTGAGAACAAGTGCCTGAGGAAGTTGCTCCGCATCTCGTACCGCGAGCACAAAACCAACGAATATGTACGGAGCATCGTCACCTCCCTGGTGGGCCCACATGAACCTCTTCTGGCAACCGTGAAACGGCGCAAGCTTGCTTGGTTTGGCCACGTGACCCGACACAACACCTTGTCCAAGACTATCCTCCAAGGCACTCTCGAAGGAAGTCGTCGGCGAGGTCGTCAGAGAAAGAGTTGGGTCGCAAACATAAAAGAATGGACCGAACTCGAGATGCCAGACTTGCTTGCCACCGCCCAAAATAGAACTCAGTGGAGAGCACTGTCTGTTGCTGCTGCCTTTCAGTCCCCCCAACGCCCAGTTCGGGCAAGGGACTGATGATGATGATGATGATACCTACGGCGCCTGAAGGGAGTGCTGCGCTGCTGATATGTCCCCCAGTAAAGCCAGGTTGTCACGCTGGCCGGATAGATCTCATAGTGAGTATAGAGTGAGTGAGTATAGATTGCTTTACGTCCCGCAAGCGACAAAGGCCTTCTCAGGACGTGCCTGCGCTAAATGAAGAAAACTGCAAGAAGCGCAGACAGGAGGGAGAATTTCAAAAGAAAAATACAGATGAATGGACCAGAAAGACAGAAATACAAACCCCCAAAAGAGTAGAACCCACCTTGCAGGGGTTAGACAAGGTGACCCTAGGAAACTAAAAAGTAGACAACCCCACCAAGGTCCCCTAGGGCAGACCCAGTGGGGGATGATAGATCTCATAGATAGAAGCGGGCGAAGGTAGATTCGGCCTGCCAACCCACGGCTGCCGCAATGTCGCTGACCGCGCAGTTGCGGATAGATCTCATAGATAGAAGCGGGCGAAGGTAGATTCGGCCCGCCAACCCACGGCTGCCGCAATGTCGCTGACCGCGCAGTTGCGGTCAAAGGCGATGCTCATTGCCACTGCTCTGACTTCATGTGCCCTGATACGCAAGGTCTTGGTTTGTGCAGGGACGAGCTCTTTGTATGCCTCCCGTATCGCCCAGCGGAGCCAGGATCAGATCGCCTGCGCAGATATGTCTCGTCTGCCCGGAGCCAAGGGCAGGAATAGTTATTTGGGTTTAACGCTGAGCAGGCGACTAAGGCCATCTCACGGCGGGGAAGGGCAAGGGCAGGAATAGGCGCAAGCACCCTTGTAATAGTGGCTTAGTTCTGCGCAGGTAACCTTAAGCGCTTTGACAGGGTCCTGTAGGCAGGATTCCCCATCCTGTTCTGTTGTCCTGAGAGGACGGATGGACAATACTTGGAGCGCCGATGCTGGGAGGCTTTCTTTGCCAGAAACGTAAGGTCTGTGAAGAGCTGTATCGAGCCGTCTTCCTGTTAGATTTCCCCGCAACATCAGCGGAAGCCGGCCGTCTTGCCGATGACGGTGCTCGATTCGGTCCGAGAGGTCTGTACCGGCGTTGGTCCGGCTAGGTGTCAATAAGTGCCTGCTACCCGGTAAATTCGAACGATGCTGAGGGGTCCGATCTGCTTGGGAACCCCTAGACGAACACGGCCAAAATGGGGTTAGTCCGGTCTGTGGGGACATCAGGCCTGTAGTACTCTCCACTCTCCCTTGTGTCCGTACTGTCAGAGACTCCTCGAGTCGCTGCAATCACATCCACTGTCGCACCCGAGAAGCCTCTTGGTGTGAGTGCTGACTGTCCATCTCCCAGCGTGCCGCGCCAACTGCTCTGTGTCTGTACGAACAGTTGCTGCCAGGGTTGCGATCGTCTTGGACGCGGAGCTGAGGCAGGGGTTCGCCGTGCGTCTCCAAAGGACTGTGATCCAGGTGAACGGTCATCAAAGTCCTAATCCCCATGCCATCCCTGGGCTTGTGGAGCCCCTATGTACCCGTCCTGAGGGAGGGAACGCGCTGCCGCATCTTAACCCATTTCAGCCTGAGGCTAACAGTTTCAATTGTGCCCTGCCATACACAGGTTATACTATAGAAAATAAGAAAATAGCCCGAAGGCTTTATTTGAAGGCTAGCCTGGATTAGCGTGAAGCCTAGCGGCGCCAAGCCACTCCGGCGATACCCGTTAACTATTCTTATTCGAACGTATGTCACCCTCTGGTGAACAAGATAAGGGTTAAGATGACTTCCACCATACCTGTTGTTCCCAGGAGGTTATCCAACCAAGGATTAACCGCCCCCAACGGCTTAACTTCGGTGAACAGACGAACCGGAGAATCCGTATGTAAAGGTGGTTGGCTATGTAAGGAGTCCATTCCTCGAAGGAGCCTATCAAGGCTTGTGGATCCGGTCTTCCCCTACAGTAGGACCGGCCTATCATCGGAGACTTCTCACACGCGTAAAGTAGTTGGAAGTCAGCCAGGTGTATTAACACTCTTTATGCTGCCGCTGACCCTGCCACAAGGGGAATCCGCACGTATGTTGAGCTGACCTTCGACGTGTCCGACGAGTGCTGGCCCGATCTCTGCACGACTGGCAGAAGTGCTACACGAAGAAACCCCAACCTCTAGTAGCCGGAGCGCACCGTACCTTCCGTAGTGTCAGCCCTTGTCGAGTAGCCGGAGCGCACCCGTACCTTCCATAGAGTAAGCCATTGTTGAGTAGCCGGCGCGCACTCGTACCTTCCATAGCGTCAGCCATAGTTTCCATCTGACGAGCACCAGCTGCACCGCCATCACTCCAGCCAGCGGATGAATCTGCCTGCGTGTTCACTCGTTGCTATCCCGCTGTTATCGGTCAGGCACTCCCTGCCTAGGCAGCAAACTGGGTGCTGGTCCCACGTCGGACTTGCTTCCGATGCCCCGGAATCCGCGCCGGCGGCGTTGCGTCAGCCAGGAGTCCAGGTCCTCCCACGCTTCGCCATCTGGTCCAGAGGGCCGACCGTCCAAGTAGTTGCAAGCGCAGGACCGAAGCAACTAGTAAGCATCAAAGCCAACACTAGACGTCACCTAGTCTCCGGGTCCGGGATCCGTCAGGGCCTACTGTAGCCTGTCGGGCGTCAGGGTCTCAGTCCACCTCCGTGGTCTCCTTCTAGGCAGGGCCTCACCAAATCACTGTAGCCAAAGCTTCCATCTCGCCACCGCTGACTGGAGCGAGTGGAGACAATCCTGCCAAGGTGACAAGGCATCCTGTGCTGTCGCCTTATCGTCTGCCAAGTCGGTCCCACCGAAAAATGTGCTCACGCGGAGCCTTCCACCGCTGTGTTATCCCAAAAGACGGGCGAGCGTGGAACCTGTCACAACAGCAAGTCCCTTCATATCCCGTTGCCGCCGGCGATCTCCGCCAAGGAGTAGGCTGCGGGGTGGTACGCCATCCTAATACTGTCACTAGCTCCGTGCATGTCCCGCTCTGACGGACCGAGGCTGTAAAGTCCGAGGTGCTCTCCAGACACTTGCTAATGGAAGGCTTCACCCTCTCGATAAAACCCCGCGTCCACTAGGGGGAAGCGCACCTTGGGCGCAGTCCTGACCAAGCTTCGCTTCCGCTTCCTCGCGCCCGAGTTTGTAGTCTGTGGTGAGCCGCCGACAGCATCCACGCCTCCTTATCCACCATTAGCACAGTACCGCCCAGAACAGACTCCTCCTCATCACTGCCGGCGGAAGTAGATGTTCATCCTCTCTGGTCATCGGGAGTCTTCAGAAGAACCTCTGTTGTCCGCCGCCGTCTCTGCCGAGTGGTCGCCCAATGCCTCCACTAGATCCCGAAGTCTGCGAGGGAGTGACGTGACACACTGGGCCACTCGATGTGTCGGTCATCGTCGCAGCCTTCCTCTCAGGGCGATGATGGCCAAGAGCGGCGAATCTGCGATGTGTTGGAGCGCACCGACCGTCTGCTAGGCGTGTCTACCCCCACTCCGAACCACGTCCCCCGGGTGTAGACTTAGCGCCTCCTCGACCTCCGGTTCTGGATGTAGGCCACCACTGTCGAGCTGTCGGAGATTACGCGTACTCCTGCCCCAGGATACGCTGCTCCCACCCAGAAAGAGCACGAGTCACACTGCTTTCCCTCCAGCCTGTTGAAGTGTTAGATGGCTTGATCCCTCGTCCACGTACGAGTATATCCTGACTTGTGAGCCACTGCTTCCACTCGGAGAGAATGCGGGGCACACTGCTTCAATCTCCCGCCTGTTGATGTGTTCGTCCGCTTGATCCTTCGACCAATATGAGGATCTTGTCTCGTGAGACACTGCTTTCCACGGAGAGAGCGCGAGCCACCCTGCTTCATCTGCGACCTGTTGAGATGTTTGACGGATTGATCTCTCGTCCAACGGCGAGGATATCTTGACCTGTGCGCCGCTGCTTCCCGGAGAGAACGCGAAGCACACTGCTTCCAAATCCAGTCTGTTGATGTGTTTTCCACTTGATCCCTCGTCTCCTCCGAGGATCTTGACCCACGAGACGCTGCTCCCACTCGGAAGAGAGCGGGACCTACTGTGTTGCTGCGTTAACGCTCGTTCCATAATATAACAGGCTGAGGTCAAGTGTCGAAAGTGAGGGCGATTCAGTCCTGCCGCTGCCATCTCCGTGATCCCGGCGCCGGTGTCGAAGCTGTCGTTTCCCCGAAGAAATCGGCCCTTAATCTCTGGTCTGAAGAACGGCCGCTCTTGCCGGGCGCCTCTGATGCTCGGTGTCACTGAGAGATCCCATGCTGTGCATTACCTGAGCTTGTCCGCTGGTCGGAGAGGCGAAGAAGGAAGAAGGAGTTCCCAGGCAAAAGGTATCTGTAGCGCCCTTCCTCCCACTGCTGCGGTCGCCCGACCGAACATGAAGGCTTCCTCCCCGCGTAATGCAGATCCATGGCCACTGTGAGTTCCTCTCTACCTCCAAGGGCGGAGTGTGGGTGTGTGGTTTACACCACCTCTCATCGACTGCTGACCGAGTTAGTTCTTCCCAATAGGGCTTCGGACATGGGGGATCCGCCCTGTGCGTTAGATCTCGTCTGTGGCTCCACTCTTCGACTCGGGACCCTGAAGCCTGTGTCATTCTCCATGTTCCTATGGCGTGGAGGAGGTGTCCTGGTGGGTCACTCGCGACGGGGATGCACCTCCCGTCGGCTGGCTCTAATGACCAAATGTCCGTCCTCCTATGGACAGCTTCGGCCAACCATATTCTGTCTTTGCTTCCTTCCTCGTCTTCCGTCCTCCGGGGGTAGGGCCTCGGTCTTGCCATCATTATCTGTCTTTGACTCCTTTCTCATCTTCCCATTTCCTTCCATGGGGACGAATCTCGTCACGGCCATTCTCTCATATCCGGGCCCTCAAAGCGGAGGGGTGGAGGTGTAGAGTTCACTCTGTGTCTCTCATTCCTGTCCCTGTCTGAGAGGTGCGTTGTAGACGTGGCCCGGTGACGGCGCTGGTCCGGCCTAAGGCTGGCGGGGGGGGGAGGGGGGGGGGGGGGGAGGTTCCCCCGCTTGGGCTCTCTCTCTCTCTGTCTTTCACCTGAGGGGTGATAATCTCTCCCAATCTCTCTACTGCGGGGGGACCGAGCTCCAAATGCTGACACGTGCCTACGGGACGTACCCCATCGTTGGCGGTCGAGCATATCCGGGGCCTCTACGAGGCGGGGTGGAGCTCTTGGTGCCTGGGCTTGGACAGGGGGCAAGCCCCGATCCGAAATGTTAGGCTCAATCATCCGATGAAGGTGGGAAAGTTTTCCAAAGGCACCGGCGGGGGTATTGAACCCCTTTATTCACAGTTCCGTATGATTCTGCCTTTTTCTGCCCTGCTGTAACATCCTTTCTTGACTTCAGCTGTGACAGCGGTGCCGGTCTCTCCCTTCGGTAAAACGCCCACAGCTGTGACCATCTTTCTTTCTCCCAAGTCCCGCATCCGCAGCACGTTTAGCCGGAGGAGCCGCCCGAGCAGGGTAGGCAGCAGTGTTGATTCTAGGATTTCAGAAAAGTGAGCCCAAAGGCTCCCTCTAATCAAAAAAGGGAGCCCCTCAAGGTGTAAAAGGGAGGCCCTCAAATCGCGTTGCACTGCTTACTTTAAAACGACATATATACACACATTCATACATACAGTGGAGTCCGCTTAACACGAATTTCTGGGGACACGGAAAATCACTTCGTGTTAACCGTATTTCGTGTTAACCAATATGGCCTCAAAATTGATCACGGCCCTCAAGGAGAAAGTGTGTAAGACGTGTGCGTGAATGAGTACCAGGTTAAAAGTGCACGACATCGTACTTTCTATGCATACCTTCAGCTCGCTAGGAAAACACAAGGAAACGTGTACAGCTCGAGTATTTAATGTAAATCCATCAGGTAAAATCCATACTAAGTTACAATCCTCAGGTAAAAGCAACACAGGCTGAAGTACAATCCCGCATCGGTAAAAGGGTTGTGTTGGTACACGAATGATACAACATGAATACAGTACAGAAATGCTAGCCAATGAGAAGACAGATTACAACAGCCGAAGGCTATTCAGCCAATCACAGACTAGAGTTCGCTCTGATCTGTCATGTGTACTTCCACAGCGCGAGAGCGACACGTGAATTGGTTTTCTGTGAATGGAATCTGTGTTCGTGTTAAACAGGTGAATAATAGTGAAATTGCCCTGGCTCGACTCAGGCCACACTGCACCAAGACGCTCGAGCAGGCTTTTACGCAGCAGCGGTGCAGCCGCGCTGGTCGTGCAAAAAAGCGTCCAGTTTTTTTTTTTCCTGCGATTCTTCGGCCGCGCTATCGGTGTTTTTTTTTGCGATTTGGAGCATAATATTGCGAGAAATCGCGCTCTAGAATCAACACTGAGGCAGACATCATGGCCCTCACTCGGCCATTGAAAGGTGCCAAACTTGGTGCATGTCCGTACCTGAGTGCTGTAACAAAGGACAAAAAACAAAACAACCAAACCAAGTGAAAGCGGGGAACCTCCAAAGAAGAACCACGCTCCTGGTCGGCCCAAACATCACGGCCCGGTCACCGCTGTTGCCCGGTCAAAACCGATTAGAGGCAGTCACGGCTACTTTACCTCGCCTTTGCCAAACCGGTAATTCCACAGAAACCAACACCACATAATCCATAGACCACGTAGGTAATCCAATCACCACATAATGCACATAATCCAACGTCCACGAAAGTCCGAACACATAAATTTAAAGTCCACAGTACACAACGGTAATCCACCTAACTACAGCCGGAGCACGAAGTGAACACGGCCTGTCCTGAGCAGCTAAGGGAAGAGACTGCCGGGAAATGGTGAGCGCGCCACCGGATAGGGAGAAGGGGAGGCCACCCCTGGTGTCCTGGTAACGACACCCCTAGTGATTTCCTCCCCTGTGGTAATGTACGGAACGAGTTTTTTGGGGCTAAAATTGTTAAGCTGAGCAAAGTATTCCAAGTAGTAATGCCGTCGGTAATGATTTTGAGAAAATAAATACTTACCAATGGCATTACTACTAGGAATGGTTCGCTTAGCATACCAATTTTAGCCCTAAAAACTCGTGTACACCACAACCAGGGAGGCAACTCTAGGGAGTTGTTACCAAGAGACCCTGAGTAGCCTCCCCTGCCTCCCTATCTGGTGGCGCGCTCACCGTTTCCCGCCAGTCTCTGAGCTATAGCTCCACTGCGGCAAGCGGGGTAGAAGGGAGGGACCTCTGACTGAGTAATGCCATTGGTAAGTATTTTTCGAAAAAATACATTTTAGAGAAAAATCCATTTCTCAAAAATCCTTACCGATGGCATTACTATTAGGAAGAATGGCAAATAGGAGGAGGGTGCCGCAATTCTCGGTACACCTTTCCCATGCCCGAGCGCTTCCGCGCATTAACTATCGAGACCCCCCCTATGCGCCCACTCCTGACAATTTTAGCTAGGCATTACCCATGGCGCCTGTGGAGCTGGGAGGGAGTGCTGAGCCGCCGAGATGTCCCTTACTAGGGCCAGGTAGTCGCGCTTGCCGGATAGGTCTCGCACGTAGAGGCGGGCGAAGGTAGACTCGGCCCGCCAACCCACGACCGCCACAATGTCTCGCACTGCACAGTTGCAGTCAAGGCGATGCTCGCAAACACTGTTTTGACTTTGTGTGCTCGGGTGCGCATCGTCCTGGCCTGCTCTGGGGAGAGTTCTTTGTACGCAGACCGGATGACCCAGCATAGGGATCATCTGCGCCGAGATGTGTCGTCTACCCGGAGCCAAGGGCAGGAATAGGCGTGAGTGCCCTTGTCTTAGTGGCTTAGTTCTGCGCAGGTACACTTTAAGCACCCTGACCAGGTCCTGTCGACAGGATTCCCGGGACTGGTCCGTAGCTCTGTGCGGACGGGCGGTCAATCCTTGCGGCGCGGATGCTGGGAGGCGGTTCTTGGCCAGAACATAGGGTCGGTGAGGAGCTGCACCGAGCCATCGGCACTAAGCTGGAGACAGGAGGGACGACCCGAGAAGGCATGTAACTCGCTAACCTGAGAGGCTGAAGCGAGGGCGAGCAGGAAGCAGGTCTTCCTGTTTACGTCTCCAAGTTGCATAAGTGGTCCGGGCTCGACCGTTCCTAGACGAACCAGGAGAGCACCCCGGACAAGTCCCAGTGAGGAATCAACGAGCGGGAGCTGGCCGTTTGCAGATTGAAGTACACCATCAGATCCGAGAGGTTATAGCAGGTGCCCGGGTCCGGCCATGGCAGGTGTCGATAAGAGTCTGCCACCATTGCCAGGTAACCTCGGATGGTGATGGGGGCCTGGTTCTGATTGGGGAATAACCACAGAAGAACTCGGCCAAGTGGGGGGGGGGGGGGGGTTAGTTCGGCCCGTGGGGCGAGTTGCTCCTCTGCGCGCCAGGCCTGGAGTACTCGCCACTTTCCCTCGTATACATTATGGGTAGAGACTCTCCTAGCCGCTGTGATCACTTCCGTGCATGGGTGAAACACTTGCTGGGGCTGCTTGAGCATCGTACACGGTGCGGGGAGTTTTAGCAGGGGGGTCCGTAGTGTGGCTCAGGAGGCCAGTGGTACAGCTCCTGGTCCAGACGAATAGGCCACGAGAATCCGTATCGTAATGCCGCCCCTGAGCTTCTGGAGCACCTTGGTACCTGCACTGTAGGAGGGAACGCGAATGCAACGAGTCTGTCCCACGGGATGGAGAGCGCGTGCACAGTCCAGGCTTGTGGATCCGGTATGGGGGAGGCAAAAGAAGCAGCTTCCTGTTCCACCTCGAAGTGGTGAACAGGTCGATTATCGGCGTCTCCCAACGTGCATAGAGTAGCTGGAAGATATCCAGATGCAGGTATCACTCTGTAAGAAGCAGGTGGCCCCATCGCGAGAGGGAGTCTGCGCGTATGTTGAGCTGGTCTGGGATGTGCCGTGCCCGCAGAGTGATGCCCCGATCCCCGCACCACCGGAGGACTTGGTACACGAGGATGCAAGGGGAGGGTGTGCGCGTTCCCCCTGGTCCTGAAAGTAGGCCCCGACCGTCAGGTAGTCGGAGAGCACCAGTACCTCCTGTTGCGCGAGTCATTCCTCACATCTGGCGAGAGCCAGCCACATCAGAGGGGCGCCAGTGCCAAAGCAGATGCAGCTGTATCGGCCGAGAGTAGAATCTGCCTAGGGGTAGAAGATCCGCTGCAGCGCTTAGTAGGCCCGACAGCTGGGGCCAGACCCTGGCCGGGATAGCTACCGCATGAGATACTCGGAATGTCACCTCCGCCATCTTCTGTATCCGGCCTTTGAGGCGTCGTACCCGGTTGATGTCGGTCAGGAACTCCATGCCTAGGTGAGTAACCTGCGTGCCGTTCCCCCGTTGGAGTTGCCTCCATCGACCAGGAATCCACGTCAGCGGAGCAGAGTCAGCCAGGAATCTGTGTCCTAAAACACTTTCACCATCTGGTCCCGGAGGAGCCGGTCGTCCGGGTAGTTGGAAGTTGGGCTGGAAGCCGCTTGTCGGAACCCTGAGACAACTCCGTCAATAATCCCAGTGAAGACCCACGGGCTGAGGTTAAGGCCAAGGTAGGGCCCAAACTGACACAGCACCCTGCAGAAGGTGAAGCACAGGTAACGCCACGACGACAGATGGAAGGGTACGAGAAGATATGCATCCGCTAGGTCGAGGCTCACGGCGACATCCCGGGGCCGCACCGCCACCCTCAGTGCTCTGGCCGTTTCCATCCTGAAGCGTGGGGCCGAAAGGTACTTGTTTAGCACTGAAAGGTCGATACTGGGCGCCACTTGCCTCCGGGTCTGGGAACCAGGAAGAGCCGACTGTAGAACGCCGGGGAGTCGGGACGCGCAACCACCTCCGTGGCCTCCTTCTGGAGTAGGGCTCTCACAATGCCATGCAGCGCTGTCGCCTTGTCCCGATCCCCCTGTACTCGCATCCACTGGAGGGTGTGTCGCAAGGGAGGGGCGACTGGAAAGAGATCCTCAGACCCTCCGTAACAGTCGAAGATTCCTGGGCCGACTTGAAATAGCTGTTCCAAACGCTCCCCAACAGGAATCGGCGGGAGGACAGGGTTCACGTCAGCGTGCCCGTCCACGCCCTTGCTTCCGGGCACCTCTGGACAAGGCAGTGGGGGGTGCGGGAAAAGCGCGCGGGTAAGGGGGAGGGTGCCCCCGCGGCCTCTGGGAAGACCGTGACCATCGTTGATTAGTTGCATTAGTTGCATGTCCGACTGGAGGCGCAGCCTGAGCAGGGTAGGCCGACATAGTGCGCATCGCTAGGCCACCAGAACGCCACACCTGGTGCAGCTCCTCACCTGAGTACTGTAACATAAGACAGACAAAGGCTGGCGTGAGTGCGCGGAGCCTCCTTGCGAGGGTCCGAGCTCCCAGTCGGTCACTTACATAGTCTCCGGCCAATGCCGCCGCCTGGTAAATCGACGGCTGCGGCAGTAACCGAAGCTTTACCTTGTCATGTCCCAAGACCCAGTAATCCACAGAGACCAATCACCAAGTAAATCCTCAGAAACCGAAGGTAATCCAAGCTCCCAACACGACACAGGTGGTAACACGCGTCCAACGTAAATCCAACGTAAGTTCAGAAAAGGTAATCCTACCATACACAGTCGGAGCACGCGAGGTGCACACGACCGGTTAGGTGTAGCTAAGCGAAGAGACTGGCAGGAAAAGGTGAGCACGCCACCAGACAGGGAGGCAGGGGAGGCTACTCAGGGTCTCTTGGTAATGACTCCCTAGAGTTGCCTCCCCGGTTGTGGTGTACACGAGTTTTTGGGGCTAAAATTGGTATGCTTAGCGAACCATTCCTAGTAGTAATGCCATTATTTTGAGAAAATAAATAACAACAACAAAATAATCAGATATAACTATTCCATTATGAATATCATAAAAAAGTGTATGAATTATTGTTTCAAAACTATTATTTTGGGTGCCACCTTTTTCAGCATCTTTTGCCAAAATTCTTACAGGTCTACAACAAAAATTGATCCCGTGACTAAAAACTGTTACCCCCTCTCTTTAATCTGAAATTAATCCTACGCGAGAAATAGGTAAATTCACCAGGTGAAATAATGCTGATTAACCCATATCATACTGAGGCTAAAAGCTTCAAATTTGTACACTGCCATATGCAAGCTACATAATAGTACTTACAGATAAGGATATAGACCAATGGCTTTAGTTCAAGGGTCGTGCAGAATAGCCTGGCACCTAGAGGCACCAAGCTATTCTAGCACTACCCTTGAACTATTTTAGTCAAACTTATTTCACACACTGGTGTATTCTGAATGATAAGGGTTAATCTGGGGAGACAATCTCCAACTCCAAGCACTCACGTATTCTGGTGTGCTCGCTGGATGCAGTTGAATTCTTTGTTGGAGCTGTACATTTCAGGGTACTGTAATAAAGAAAAGGAATTCTTTGCAGTCACAATAAAGTGTTTACGTCAAAAATATTTCATGTGACCCCACAACACAATTGCAATAAACAATGGACTTTACTTTAAACAAAACTGGATAATAAAAAATGCCAGTCATTACAAATGCTGTAACGAATTCTATGAATCACAGCACCACGAACAGAGACAGACACGCGCTCTTGTGAAACACAGGCATTCACTCAGAAGACAAACACAGTAAAAGAAAAATACAGTACAAGACAAACACAGAACATTCATGTGAACTGAAGGATCAGCTCCGCTTTTCACGTTTAACCCTCCTAACCCCACGGCCGCATTTCTAAACTTTTGGAGGCGTTGTCCAACGACCATGTACCAGTTGTAGGAGATGAAATGATCATGATAATTCAAGGGTAGTGCCAGATGAGCTTGGCGCCTTAAGCTCATGTGGCATTACCCTTGAATTATTATGATCAGTCTATCTCCTGCTGCAGTGTCCCAGGGCTGAAAGGGTTAAGGAAATTTTGATGGTTTGTAACTGGACACAATAAAGTCAGAGGTCCCAAAGGCACTTTTTATTTAATTACATGTCTCGTTCATAACAAACTTTAAGATACAGCAATAAAGTCCAAAATCACAGACCAGCACACCAGCCTTCCACTTACAGGAATGTCAAATCGCTTGCGAGCACGCCCAACGTTGATGGCCATCCACATGTTAACGAAGGTGTTGCCCACACAGCCAACCAGCACCACATAGCCATAGTCTTCAGGCAACATGCTGGCAAACTTGGACAGTCCCATGGTTGAAGAGTATGAAGGTATTTAACACAATTTCTGGGGAAAAAAGAACTAATTATAAAATAGCACTTTTTCCTTTTGAGACAGGAAAGTTCAATTACATACTCAGACAATTTTTATGTCGTGAGAATGTCATTAAATGCAGTGCTGGGTACGCACTAACATAATAATTTTTATACACAAATACAGCAACATTTTAAATTGTTACTGTTAGAAGACAGTGTCTGTACCACTACCAGTGTATCTTATCCAAACAAAGAAAAAATCAGTACTGTGAAGGACAGGATTAAAGTAATTTAACCCATATCATATTGAGGCTAAAGCTTCAAATTTGTACACTGCCATATGCAAGCTACATTACAGTACTTACAGATCAGGGTATAGTTATTTAGTTATTTGGGTTTAACGCCGAGCAGGCGACTAAGGCCATCTCACAGCGGAGATCAGGATATCTAGACCAATGGCTTTAGTTCAAGGGTGGTGCGAAGCACTAATGGACAGGCATTGCTCACAGATAATACCTCCATCTTGAACTGCTGGTCAGAGCACTTTCAGAGCCTCTTCAGCGCTGAGCGCACTGTTCAAGAAGCAGTCATCCTCCAAATCCCACACCTCCCAGTAAAGGTTGAATTGGACGAACCGCCCACCGCTGAAGAGACTCTCACAGCCATCCACCAGCTCAAGAGTGGCAAAGCAGCAGGCATTGTTGGAATACCGCCAGAGATCTGGAAACATGGAGGCCCAGCACTGCACAACAAGCTCCACAACCTCTTTCTATGCTGCTGGGAGGAAGGAACACTACCAAAGGATCTCCGTGATGCAGTCGTCATCACCCTGTACAAGAACAAAGGAGAGAAGTCTGACTGCTCCAACTATCATGGAATTACCCTGCTGTCCATTGCCGGGAAAATTCTTGCAAGTCTGCTCCTGAATCGGCTGGTACCTGCCATCGCTGAAGACCACCTCCCAGAGGGCCAATGTGGCTTCAGAGCCAACAGGAGCACCACCGACATGGTCTTTGTGCTGAGACAGCTTCAGGAGAATTGCCACGAGCAGAACCAAGGGCTGTACATAACGTTTGTTGACCTAACAAAAGTGTTTGACACTGTGAGCAGGCAAGGCATGTGGCAGATCCTGGAGCGACTTGGCTGTCCCCCAAGTTCCATAGCATGATCGTCCAGCTACACGAGGACCAGCAAGGCCAGGTCTGAATCAACAATGACTTCTCACTCTCAGAACCATTCCCTATTCTCAACGGTGTAAAGCAGGGCTGCGTGCTGGCACCAACCCTCTTCACCATCTTTTTTAGCATGATGTTGAAGCAGACCACAGTGGACCTCAACGATGACGATGCAGTGTACATCAGGTATCGTCTCGATGGCAGCCTGTTCAACCTGCAGGCCCACACCAAAACCCTAGACCAACTGATTTGTGAGCTGCTTTTTGCTGATGACGCTGCCCTCGTTGCACACACAGAGAGAGCCCTGCAGCGCATCACATCCTGCTTCGCAGACGCTGCCCAGCTCTTTGGACTCGAGGTCAGTCTGAAAAAGACAGAGGTCCTTCATCAGCCGGCACCAACGGTAGAGCATCGCCCTCCCCACATCACCATCACATCGGACGCCAAGCTGGACAAGGAGCTTGACAGCAGGCTGGCAAAAGCGAACAGCGCTTTCGGGCGACTATTCAAGCGGGTGTGGCACAATCAACAGCTGAAAACAGGTACTAAGATCAGCGTGTACAGAGCTGTCGTCCTCACCACCCTGCTATATGGTTCCGAGTCCTGGGCCCTCTACCGCAGCCAACTATGACTTCTCGAACGCTTCCACCAGAGCTGCCTGCGTACCATCCTGGGCATTCACTGGAGTGACTATGTCACCAAGATCGAGGTCCTTGAACAGGCAGAAACTGTGAGCATCGAGGCTTTGCTGCTGCGGACGCAGCTCCGCTGGGCGGGGCATGTCTCCAGGATGGAGGATCATCGCCTACCCAAGATCACCCTGTTTGGCGAGCTTGCCACTGGACACCGAGACAGAGGGGCACCAAAGAAGAGAAACAAAGACTGTCTCAAAAAGTCACTTAGTGCCTGCCAAATCGACCATCGCCAGTGGTCTTCGCTTGCTGCGGACCGTGACACACCATTTACAAGGCAGCCGTCTCTTTTGAGGACTCTCGCAGAGCTAGCCTTAAGGACAAGCGGCTCAGGAGAAAAAACAGAGATGCCGCAACTCAGAACCCTGGCCAGACCTTCCCCTGCAGCCACTGCGGTCGAACCTGCCTGTCCCGCATTGGCCTCCGCAGCCACGAGGAGGCCTGCAGACGTCGTGGGCAACCCTTATAAAATCTTCGTTCACGAAGTCAAGCCAAGAGAGAGGTGCCAGAATAGCTTGGCGCCTAGAGGTGCCAAGATATTTTGGCACTACCCTTGAACTATTTAGTATTTAGTCAAACTTATTTCACACACTGGTGTATTCCGAATGATAAGGGGTACAGTAAGTATGCCGGTCCTCGTGCTGGGACCATATGGCGTTGAGGCGCGTCCCCTGAGAGTGGGTGGTGGATAGGGGGTCCCTCGTGAGAGGGGTGCACCGAATGAAATAAGGTGCCGTGAACCAACATGGTCTAAGGGAAGGTGACCCCGACAGAAAACCCCTGGTCCTCCTAGTAAGGGGGTTGGGCATGGGGGTAGCTTCCCCATCCTGCAAATAAGGAAATTGCTACAAAAACGCCAACGAAAAGACAAACAGAAATTCCTTTCCTGGAGGAGGAAGGTTCTTCTACCAGAAGATTTACACCTGGCGTCGAGACCTCCAAGCAGACATCAAGAGACTGGGAACCACCTGGAGTAAAATCGAAGGAGAAACACAGGACAGGAGTTGCTGGAGGTCTCTCGTCGACGGCCTATACCCGGGGAGGGGTGACAGGCGTAAGTAAGTAAGTATGCCGGTGTGTGCATAAATTTGTCAGTTTCATACTCTAACTCTTCTTCCATAGAGTGATCAAAATTAAGAGGTTGATTACTTTCTCCCTATTGTGGGGTTTATGCAACAACAAAAAAGGAAAGAGAAATAAAGACAGAAGTGTGCATGAGGATGGGGGGGGGGGGGGAGGAGAGGGGTGTCCCTCTACCACTGGAGCTAGAACCAACCCAACTTTCTTGGAGGTACCAAGGGCTGAGGTACAGTGCAGCTCCAGCCTTCATCAACTCTACTTGGTGGGAGGGAGTGCTGGGGAAAAATGGCTTAGTGGAGATTGCTAAACCTTCAAACATGCCAAGAGTTGCAGCCTCCACGTTTCTGCTGGCAGAGCATTCCAATCAGCGATTTTGCAAGGTAAAAAAGAATATGGACGGTTCTGGGTACAGCAGGGTATCAGCTGTAGTTGCTGCTTGTGTCTATGTCTAAATCTAATGGTGTATTAAATAGGAAACTCGCAAATTTGCCCTTTTCATCTAGATACAATTTTGCTTGAAATAAGTTTGACTATGAGTATGATACTGATAGTTCAAGAGTGATTCCAGAATAGATTGGTGCCTCAGGTGCCAAGCGATTCTGGCACCATCCTTAAACTAAAATGGTTGATCTATCTTCTAATCTGTAATGTAGCCTTTATAGGACAATAAGGAAATTTTTAAAATTCAGCCCAGGATGTAAAGGGTTTACACACCAAAGTCAACCCAAATAACATATGAATGCAAATACCTCAGGCGTATATTTACATAATTAGGCATATTGCACAATTTGTAAGAGCAGCACATAGCCATGCTAGGAATATATCACGTACCCATAGGTATTTAAGATAAATTGTGACGTTCCCCCACTATGGTGCATCTGGAACAATTTGGCTATGTTCTTGTTTTTTCCCCCCTTCTCTTTCTCTATGAAAATGCAATAAATAAGATGCGATTTAGCTTTGTAACTGTTACCTACAGTAGTCAAAACTGACGTCGAAAAGAGTTAATAGTTGGAACAACTGTTTCATACAACTCATCGAAGTGCATATTCTTATTGTGACATGTACTAATGTAGGGTCATGTCAGGTCACGTAAGGCATGCAAAAAATATAGGATTCCGTTTTGCAAAACGTACAATCCAAAATGTATTAACCTTCAGCTGATTCCTCAACTGTATTTGTTACACGCCTAAACTGAACACACAAACTTTAATTCTGCAAATCTGCCGTGCCTGGGGGAAACAAAGTAGCGATCAGTAACGCACATACCAAAACCAAGGTCGAGTTTTCGCTGCATGTGCATCCCGGCAGATCAGATATATCACAACGCAATAAATTCACAACAACACAAACATTAAAAAGAAACATTCGACTGTCTATTCTAGCAGCGCAAACAAAGATGAACTATATTTGGACTCGTCTGTGAGTAGGTGAAATCTGACAAACTTTGTTCAATCGTAGAACGTGACTTACCAAGCCTGAGATATAGGAAGGACGCGAACTGACAATGTGACAGGGTCGAGTAACTCTTGTTTCAACAAGTGCTCGTTTCTAGTTTGTCTCCCTTGGACCGCATTGCCTTCAAAGCCCAGCCGAGCAGACATGCATGCACGCGATTGCAGCATTTCGCTTTCAGTTTGTTCTCTAGCCTAGGTGCTCTTGTGCTCATCCGTTTAGGCGTTGGGAGGGTGGTAGTTATGGTGCACGAATTGATTTTTTGTTTGTTTAATCCCACCGATGGGCAGTGGGCAGATGTTCACATCTGCACGGGACATAGACGACCCCGCCCTCCACGAGTCGCCTGCTGCCTTGCAGGCCTGGCCGCGCCTGCTGCCTTGCAGGCCTGGCCGCTTGGCTGCGGAAAGGCTAAGGGAGGAAACCCCTGACATCAAAGCCCCCGTGTCTCCGGGGAAGGCTTTTGAGCCAGAGACTAGGACAAGGACAGTCTGATATAAAACCTACAACCCGAGGACCTCGATGCCATCGTCCCAGCTTGCTAGGCCATGGCAGATGAACCAAGGGTTTAAAGGGTGGGGCCAGTACTGCGCACACTGCACTCCACCAAAAAGCTCCACCGCGCAGGCTTTAGGAAACGTCCATGGACCATGACACTGACCATTCCAAGTCCTGTAGCGACGGGCGAGGGGCGAAACGGCAGGTGAAAGATGTCACTGGAAGCCGCAGTCTCAAACCTGCATGCAGGCGGTTCAGGATATTGGTCGCCTGATGTTGACCTGGGGATGACAACATCACTCGGCACACCCTGAACGACCAAGCAGCCTTCTCTAGGGACAGCACTGCTTGCTCCACATGGAGAGGGGCCTAGAAAAGGTGGCCTAACCAAAGCTCGTCCCCTCGCAACCCAGTTGGCTAGCCGCGGTCAACGGGCATCTTCTCCTGCGGTCAAAAAACAAGAAAGAATAACGGATCCACTCTCATGACGACCACGACCGGACTCAACGTAGCATGCTGGAACGTCCGAACCATGCTCGACACAGCAGACAGCGGACGCCCTGAACGTCGCTCCGCCCTCATTGCCCATGAATTGCGGAGGTTAAACATCGACATCGCCGCGCTCAGCGAAGTACGCCTTTCGGACGAAGGCAGCCTCCAAGAACTTGGTGCTGGGTACACCCTCTACTGGTCAGGCAGGCCTGCATCAGAAAGACGGCTCTCAGGCGTGGGTTTCATGGTCAAGACATCCATTGCGACTAAGCTGGAAAACCTACCAACGGGCCACTCAGACCGCATCATGTCCATGCGCCTCCCACTGAGACACCAGCAACACGTCACCCTTCTCAGTGTGTACTCCCCAACCCTCCTGGCAGAGCCTGCTGAAAAGGACAAGTTTTACACTGACCTGCGCAGCCTCCTACAGAGTACACCTGCAGACGACAAAGTCATCATCCTTGGCGACTTCAACGCCAGAGTGGGCCAGGACTCTGAAGCCTGGAAAGGAGTCCTCGGCAAGCATGGCGTGGGGAACTGCAATGACAATGGCCGCCTACTGTTGGAGTTCTGTGCGGAGCAGCAACTGGTCATCACCAACACTACTTTTCAGCAAAAGGACAGTCGAAAGACCACCTGGATGCATCCTCGCTCCAAACACTGGCACCTTATCGACTATGTCCTAGTGCGTCAGAGGGACCGCAGTGACGTCCTCCTCACCAGAGTGATGCCCAGCGCAGAGTGCCACACTGACCACCGCCTTGTCCGCTGCAAACTCAGGCTCCACTTCAAGCCAAAACCCAAGAAATGGGGGCCCCCCAAGAAAAAGCTTGATGTTGCCAGCCTTCAGCGTGACGATGTGAAAGCTGCCTTTCAGACAGATTTACAGCGCAGGCTCAAAGACACAGCGGACCCAGTAGACTCCTCCCCTGAAACACTTTGGGAACAACTGAAAACTGCTATTGCAAAATCCTCTGCAGAAGTCTTGGGTTTCGCCAGAAAGAAGAACAAAGACTGGTTTGACGAAAACGATGTAGAGATCCAGGAACACCTAGCAAAAAAAAGAGCCGCCCATCAGGCCCACCTAGCCCAGCCTTCCTGCCCTGTGAAGAAGTCTGCCTTCCGCCTCGTCTGCAGCAGTCTCCAGCGCAAGCTCAGAGATCTCCAGAATGAGTGGTGGACCAGACTTGCACAGAGGACCCAGCTTTGCGCTGACAATGGTGACTACAGGGGCTTCTACGAAGCACTGAAAGCAGTGTATGGCCCCAGGCACCTGGTACAAAGTCCCCTGCGAAGCGCGAATGGCCAGGCACTCCTCACAGATAATACCTACATCTTGAACCGCTGGTCGGAATACTTTCAGAGCCTCTTCAGCGCTGAGCGCACTGTTCAAGAAGCAGTCGTCCTACAAATCCCACACCTCCCAGTAAAGGTTGAATTGGACGAACCGCCCACCGCTGAAGAGACCCTCACAGCCATCCACCAGCTCAAGAGTGGCAAAGCAGCAGGCATTGATGGAATACCGCCAGAGATCTGGAAACATGGAGGCACAGCACTGCACAACAAGCTCCATGACCTCTTCCTCTGCTGCTGGGAGGAAGGAACACTACCAAAAGATCTCCGTGATGCAGTCGTTATCACCCTGTACAAGAACAAAGGCGAGAAGTCTGACTGTTCCAACTATCGGGGAATTACCCTGCTGTCCATTGCTGGGAAAATCCTTGCAAGGCTGCTCCTGAATCGGCTGGTACCTGCCATCGCTGAAGATCTCCTCCCAGAGGGCCAGTGTGGCTTCAGAGCAAACAGGAGCACCACCGATATGGTCTTTGTGCTGAGACAGCTACAGGAGAAGTGCCGCGAGCAGAACAAAGGGCTGTACGTAACATTTGTCGACCTAACAAAAGCGTTCGACACTGTGAGCAGGCAAGGCATGTGGCAGATCCTGGAGCGACTTGGCTGTCCCCCAAAGTTCCTCAACATGATTGTCCAGCTACACGAGGACCAGCAAGGCCAGGTCAGACTCAACAATGACCTCTCAGAACCATTCCCCATTCTCAACGGCGTAAAGCAGGGCTGCGTGCTGGCACCGACCCTCTTCACCATCTTTTTTAGCATGATGTTGAAGCAGGCCACAGTGGACCTCGATGATGACGATGCAGTATACATCAGGTATCGTCTCGATGGCAGCCTGTTCAACCTCAGACGACTGCAGGCCCACACGAAAACCCTAGACCAACTGATTCGTGAGCTGCTTTTTGCTGATGATGCTGCCCTCGTTGCACACACAGAGAGAGCCCTGCAGCGCATCACGTCTTGCTTCGCAGATGCTGCCCAGCTCTTTGGACTCGAGGTCAGTCTGAAAAAGACAGAGGTCCTCCATCAGCCGGCACCCAAGACAGTGTATCGCCCTCCTCACATCACCATTGGCGAGTCTGAACTAAAGTCAATGCACCAGTTTACTTACCTTGGCTGCATTATCACGTCGGACGCCAAGCTGGACAAGGAGCTTGACAGCAGGCTGGCAAAAGCGAACAGCGCTTTCGGGCGACTTTTCAAGCGGGTGTGGCACAATCAACAGCTGAAAACAGGCACCAAGATCAGCGTGTACAGAGCTGTGGTCCTCCCCACCCTGCTGTATGGTTCCGAGTCCTGGGCCCTCTACCGCAGCCAACTACGACTCCTCGAACGCTTCCACCAGCGCTGCCTGCGTACCATCCTGGGCATTCACTGGAGTGACTATGTCACCAACGTCGAGGTCCTTGAACAGGCTGAAACTGTGAGCATCGAGGCTTTGCTGCTGCGGACACAGCTCCGCTGGGCGGGGCATGTCTCCAGGATGGAGGATCATCGCCTACCAAAGATCACCCTGTTCGGCGAGCTTGCTACTGGACACCGTGACAGAGGGGCACCAAAGAAGAGATACAAAGACTGTCTCAAGAAGTCACTTAGTGCCTGCCAAATCGACCACCACCAGTGGTCTTCGCTTGCTGCGGACCGTGACACCTGGCGCTCCACCATTTACAAGGCAGCTGTCTCCTTTGAGGACTCTCACAGAGCTAGCCTTAAGGACAAGCGGCTCAGGAGAAAAAACAGAGATGCCGCAGCTCAGAACCCTGGCCATACCTTCCCCTGCAGCCACTGCGGTCGAACCTGCCTGTCTCGGATTGGCCTCCGCAGCCACGAACAAGCCTGCAGACGTCGTGGCGGGCAACTCCTATAAAATCTTCGTTCGCGAAGTCAAGCCAAGAATCCCACCGAATTTTGGAGCGGTCTCACCAACAACTATATATACCAGTTGTGCAATCAGTTACCAAAATAAACTGACACTACCCTTGTATTATCATGGTCGACCCATCTCCTGCTGTAGTGTGCCGGATTGGCCTAAAATTAATGGGTTAATTTGTTTGCTGCATGGAGTGTATGTATGCAAATGGGTACACCACAAACCAGTGGATTCCACATCAAACTTAGGTTTACTGCTGCAAGATGAAACATTTTAAATGCAAACCAACAATAATAATAATAATAATACATGGTATTTATATGGTGCATTTCTCATATTTATAATATAACTCAATGCGCAGGCAAAAACGACACGCACACACACAGAGTCTGTGGGGGGGGGGGGGTACAGAAAACCATAGAGATTACACGAAAGTCTGCGAGGAAAGGTAAGTTTTTAACTTTGCTTTGAACTGCGTAAGGGGGGAGGCATTTCTCAGCTCAGTCGGTAAGGAATTCCAAATTAAGGGAGCAGTACAACTGAAAGAGCATACTCCAGCCGATTTGAGATGGAACTTTGAGAAGTTTCTCCCGATGAACGCAGTGAGCGAGAGGGCTGGTAAGTAATTAAGACTGGAGGAAAGGTATGATGGAAGACTGCCATCAAAGTGGCGATATGCACGGGTCGCAATCTTTAAACTGTATGCGGGATTGGATTGGAAGCCAGTGAAGGTCTTTCAGTATAGGGGTTACGTGATCTCGTTTTCGCCTGCGCTTCACAAGCCTTGCGGCATTATTTTGAACTCGCTGAAGGCGGCTAATCTGCTCAGATGGAAGACCCAAAAGCAGAGAATTGCAGTAGTCAAGACGGCTCATGAGTAAAGCATTCACTAACTTTGCAGTGGCAGATTTAGAAAGACTGTGTAGGACAATCACACAAGAAACAAACATACAAACAGTCCAACAACAAAAATACTTGTGACAGGTCCTTGCATATTTATTACTTTGTATTTTCATCCAAGCAAAAGATATGTGAAGGATTTATGGAATGTTTTGTGGGAAAATATACAAAGATATAAATTGTGTGAAAGCAATTTCAAGTTCAGATATGTGCTGGTCTGTGACTATGGTCCTAACAGATATTGGCTATAAGGTCAGAATCACAAGCCAGCACATAAAAATGTTTTGCAGTCAAAAATGGAATGTTGGATGGCAAATGGCAACCGTTTTGAGAAGAAAATGAAATTAAATCCCCAAATTGAAGCAAGCCATTATTATGTCTAGTGTGTTTCTAAATAACAAGCAATAATTGAGAAATATACAAATAAATGACACCAAAATAATACATAAGCTGAGTCTCTGCTATAGTTCATTATATGCCCAGGGTCACGCAGAAAATTCAAATATCACAAAAATTCATTAAAATTTTCACTTTTTAAACCATTTAATAAAAACCAAACTAGGCATGATAATTTCTTAAAGGTGCCTAAATATATTTTCTATCTTTGAAGTATGAGATTTTGTTCAATTTTTACACAAAGTGACTAACTAAAATAAATTTTCTATTTACACAGAATTTACATTTTATGAGCTTGCAAAAAGTTCTGACATGGATAGGCTACAGTACAACTACATAACAGATTAAAAAAAAATAAATAATAAAAAAAAACCACACACACACACTCGTTTAAGAAAATAGATCAGATCATGCCGTTAATATCAAGTAAATTAATAGCAAATTCAAATTAAACAGAAAAAAAAATATGCTCACTAAGATTACAGAAGACTTTTCATAAAATAAAAGCATCATGACTCCTTTCCTGTTGACACACAACAAACATTGCCAAACTGCAAGAGGCATAGACACTCAAGAACCCCTGCACATGCAGGGGCTCATGAACATCTATGCCTCTTGCTGGCTGCAAATACCACAACACCCTGTTCCTTAAATGGAAGAGTTACTGGGCTGTCAGTCTGTGATGACAGTTTCAGAGACGCCTAATGATGGCCACTGGCAGTCAAAGTAATGATGACAAAGCTTAGTACTTCATGAACAAAGCAGAATACCAGGCACAACACCATCAAGAAAAGAATAAAAT
The DNA here is from genome assembly GCA_036245525.1 of Semisulcospira habei. NCBI lineage: Eukaryota > Metazoa > Mollusca > Gastropoda > Semisulcospiridae > Semisulcospira > Semisulcospira habei. The sequence continues at coordinate 113,944,476 of BTPG01000007.1, read as the reverse complement.
TCAAGCTAAATAAAGAAACAAAATGTTCCCATTTCAATGCACTAAACAGACATCACACGCATTGTGGCCTAAATGAGCAAAGAAAAGACAAAAAAGAACATGACGTAATTAAGCAAATGTTTGTTCAGTCTGAGCCTGTTTTAAACACACAAAAGTCAAATTTAGAGAAAGCACAAAAAAAACCAGTTGCTGAGTTTGAGCCTGTTAAACAAACAACTACAATAGTGCTGAACATTAATTCTATATGGATTGGATGAGATTGGCTAAGAGTATTCAACACCACCCAACTGCTAGAGGTATAGATCCTCATGAGCCCCCGCAGTTGCGGGGGCTCATGAGGATCTATGCCTCTTGCTGACATCACTTTGAATCCATTTTGCTGGGACAACTAGGTTTTTTTGTGTTGAATTATCAAAGATGTGTACCTCTTGCTGGCCAAATTACAGGTATATCTCTCAGACTGAGGGATTACTAGCAGTGTAGTCAATGATGGAAAACTGGCAAGACCAGTGCAGGAGATCATTTCAATGGACAGCAGAAAGAGGCAGATTAGGTTGGCATCGGGGAAGGCACCAAACAAAATGACACTACCCTGAACTTTCGTAGCCAGTCCAACTCATACATTAAACAATACAATGTAATTACGGTGACCTACCGAAGTTGCAAAAGTGGTAAGTGTGGATTAATTAAAATATTGGCTATAGGATATAATGCATTGGTTCCTGGATTTTACATATTAAATGAATTTCATGACATGCAAGACACTGAAGCAAATTTTATTCATCGACGTAATGTGCAGTATAAAAGACAAAATAATTTGGCGATGATATAATCCACGAGTTTACATGTTTACAGTTTACTAGTATTACAGAGAGACAATGCATATGTAAATTTTGGGGTGATGATGCCTTCAAAATAGTTCAGCTCAATTATTTCACGACAGGATCTCTGTGCTACGGAAAGATCATACATGCCCTCCTCATCCCTCGTACATCTTCAAAATAAATTGCCAGTAAAAACTAAACTGTCATCTAAAATTGCTGTGTGATACACCAGGCATTCTCGTTAATAAAAAAAATAGAAAACAAATGCAACTGAAAGAAGTTCACACCGATCCTAAAGACCAGTGTGAAAGTGCAAACGAAGGCATAACTCGAAGTGGAAAAAATGAAAAAAACGAACACCAAGACATCTCTACATCCTTGATATGTCACAGAATGATGTGACGTACAAACAGTACCCAAGAAAACATCAAAATTAATATTTGTGCTGGTCTGTGATTTTGGACCTTACAGCTAAAAGCCATAAGGTCAAAACTCACAGACCAGCACATAAATTTGTTACCCCAATTACAACTTGTCAGATTTTCCATACATTTCAGTTACTAAATTCACAAACATATTAACACAAGGCAAAGTATGTGCACATGCAGTCTGAAAAATTACTAGCTATGTGTACACCATTTTTCAATAATATAACCATCACAAATTTATCGGCACACAAAGTTTATCTGTAGAGTGTACAATAAAATATATCAAGATGAGAGTACGGAAACATACAGATTTGCATAGGGAACGTCATGAACAAACATGGAGTGGACGCTAAACACCTTCAGTCATGTGGGTTTTGTTTGTTTTTTTAAAAAAAGAGTGCATGCTAAACATGCGACATCGGTGAGAGGGTCAATGATTTTTGGCCCTACAGCGCGGAGCTGTGGCACCCAAAATCACCGACCAGCACACAAACGATCTCCAAAATCCGCTAGAATTGTTTCTTTCAGTTACAAAATGCACATAAATTACTTGCACATAAAACAGAGTGGCAAACTATGCCATGGCATATTAACACATTCTACCCCAGGACCAAAATCCCCCAATTTTGAAGTTGCCCTCTGAAGGACTGTATTACAATTCTAGAGACAGATCTAGCATGATTGTTTAAGGGTGGTGCCAAAATAGCTTGGCATCTATAGGCGCCCAGCTATTCTGGCACCACCCTTGAACTATCATGCTCGATCCATGTCTTGCTGTGGTGTGTAAGGGCTGAATGAGTTAACCCTTTTTGCTATCGGCAGCATTTTGACATGACAAAAAGTGCTACCAACAGCCCAAGGGTTAACCCTCCACAGGCACCAAGCTGAAGGTGTTTAGTCCATGTAAGTAAATAATCTGGTCAATATTTTGTTCTGCTGCCAGTAAAAGAGTCAAGTCCAAGTGCATACATGTATGTCTATTTCAAGTGCGTACATGAAAACTAAATGCCAACGTCCAACTCACCTTCTTAGCAACATGGTCAGTGTTAACTTCTGTTCTTGCATATGTACTAGATCAGGAGGAATTATGCCAATATTTCATCTTTCAGCTGCACTCTCCAGAGTGAACAAAATGTCCATGGGATGATGCTGGGCCTAGCTCAATCATGGCCATGTGTTGGCCAACTAAAGCCATGGGCCTGAGGAGCTTCAGTTCACTGGATCAATGCCAACTACAGGAGGAGTGACTGTAACTCTACCAGGTCAAGTATACAGGTGAGAGTACAACCTTCTACCAAGACTGGTACATAATGCTATGCAAAGAAATGTTCAATGGCTTTGTTTAGAGAAAAGATTGAAACTTCATCATTTCCAGTACAGGCCAGCCACAGTATTAACTCATTCGAGATGTGCCGCCTCCAGATACGCGGCATAAGCCGCGTACCCGGAAGCAGCACGTCTCAAATGAGTTGAACACACACGTATGCCGCGGAATTTGATGTGACACACAGGTCAGTGGCGCCTACTGGGTGTTTCTCTTCCTCACTAACCCGTACTGAGGCTGACCTATTTCATTTTGGTCCACCAGCTTGGTATCAGACTAATGTTCCACTACACATTGACAACTCATACTGTGAAATGTGGATTAACTGCTTTGTGCATGCAACCACCAGTACCGTTTAAGGTACCTGTGGTTGCATGCACAAGGGGGTTAAAACACAAACTTTTAACCCTTTGGTTGTCGGTAGCAATTTTAGCAACAAAAATCGCTTCCAACAGCCAAAGTGTTCACAACTAAACATTAGTCAATTCAGCTTAATTTTCACTCGTCTTTCCAATCCACAGGGATCCACTTGGCACCACGGTGAAGAGATTTGATGCGCTCCAGGACGTACATGTAAGTGGTGTCAAAATCGTCGTTCACGACGGAATCATCAAAATAGCCACGGTAAGTCTTCTCAATCGTTCGGCTCTCCTTCACTGTCGCAATAAACTGTTCTTCCTGTAACAGAAGATATGAGGAATTTGATGAATTTGATCCCTCCATTCCAGGGTGTTTTTTTTGTTTTTGTTTTTCCAAAGCATCCATGTATTTACTTAAACTGTTTTGTCTTTGTGTTCCTGATACACATTTCTTTCTTTGTTGCTTATTTCCTTAACCCTTATCATTCGCAATACTCTAGTGTGTGAAATAAGTTTGACTAAAATAGTTCAAGGGTAGTGCCAGAATAGCTTGGCGCCTCTAGGCGCCAAGCTATTCTGGCACTACCCATGAACTAAAGCCATTGGTCTATATCCTTATCTGTAAGTGCTGTAGTGTAGCTTGCAGATGGCAGTGTACAAATTTGAAGCTTTTAGCCTCAGTATGATATAGGTTAACCCAATGACTGCCAGCGGAGGCAAAATTTTGTCTTTCAAAGGAGGGCAAATTCAACATGAAATAATCTCATCAGTCCAAAGAGTTCAGATACACATAGCAAGAGGCAAAGTACACTCTGAGCCCCCACACCTGTGGGGGCTCAGTGTTCTTTGCCTCTTGCACATGGGTGCTGTTCACATTTTTCTGGCAGCGAAGGGGTGAAAACCGATTGTTAACTACACACACCCCCACACACCCGAACCTCCCTCATTTGATTTTGTTAAGAGTTTAGTTACATTCGGACAAAATCATACCCAGAACCCCCCAAAACAAAACCCAAAATGTACCGAGATAAATGAAATTGTTGATGGGGTCTTATTTTGGATTTTACAGGGAATAACATTTTCTCTCTTACCTGGAACAGCTCGTTTACACTTGGCCGAGATGCCTGGACACAAAAAGAAAGAAAATATTACAGAGGCTGAAATTGAACTGTTTATGTTAACAGAATATCATTTACCCCTAACCCTCCAACCATTACTACAACCCCATCTAACACCTACGTACCAGTTGCAGGAGATGGATCGACCATGATAATTCAAGGGAAGAGCCAGATTAGCTTGGCGCCTTCTGGCGCCAAGCTAATCTGGCACTGCCCTTGAATTATCATGGTCGATCCATCTCCTGCTGTAGGGCGCTGGGGCTAAATGGGTGCATGTATGTCTCACAATAGTTTTCTTTTCAAACTGCAGATGAATCACATCAGCTAACACAAAAATTAAAAGTAAATCCAAAAGAGATGAATATTTTGTCAATGTGTCACTTTGTAAACAATCAGGTTATGAAATTCTTCAAAAACACGCATTGAAAATAAAACACCCCAAATAACTTTTTTCGGTTCTACAATAAGACAGATCTGTCCACTCAGTCCCAAATTTAGCCCATGCTATTTGCAAGAAGCACTGATTCAGAGGAGCCCCTGCAACTGCAGGGGCTCATGAGAATCAATGCCTCTTGTTGACCAAGTTTGGCTTCCTTGGTCCCTAATGTGTGTTTGTTATTTCTCTTCTTTTTTTTGTTGTAGTCAAGCTTAGGACTGCAAAGCAACCTCAGTTTGTCACACGACCTACCCTTGATCGACGTCGGATGGAGTCACCAGTCTCCTTCCGAAGCTTATGCTCTTCGGTCATCACTTTCTGCGCCTCGACACTTGGGGCCGCAATGAAGATGATGAACGGCTGGAAGTCTGGGGATTTGATCACTTTTAATGCCTGAAACATACCGCAGAAATTGCAACATGAAAACTTATTCTTGTTCATCATTTACGAGCATGTATTGGTGTGGTAAAACTTAAAACCAGACAAAACACATGATTTGGGGCATATCTTCATGCACAAAAGTAATGACAAAAACAACAGATATTGTTACTGGAATATTGACCATACTGAAATTATTCTTGTTTACAATACTTTATCTTGACTAGAACCACTATCATTAAAATATTTTGGCTCAGAAAAAGCAACAGAAATTTCACAAAACAGCCCAGTTTCCACCATGAAAAACAAGTCATCCATGCATATCATCTTTAATGAATAAATCGATTGAAAATTAACTGATCCCAAACTTCTTCTTCTGTGCTCCCAGAATAGATCCCAGACACCCCCTATCCCAATCAGCTCTCACACCCCTGCCACTCTCGGCCCAATGCCTGTTGTCAGGTGGGGTGGGATGTTGTGAAGCGGCTGGTCACATCAAGCCATCACATAGTCAGACATTTTTTATCCCAAAAAGGGTTGTTTCCAAACAACCCACCCCACCTGTCAACATGTATGCCTGTGCAGAATCCAAGGAACAAAAACAGCTACATGTACACTGTTGTTTTTTTTTCCCTGTCTCTCCTTTGACATGACAATGTGTTGGTCTGTGATTTCAGACCTTATGCCTGTGGCCATAAGGTCCAAAATCACAGACCAGCACACAGATAAACAAACAATAAACAACAAAGGAACAAAACTCACTGCAGGACTGATGGCGAGAACACAGACTTTCCCTGTCTTGATGATGGCGCGGACAGTGGTGAACTTGATGCCGTAAAGCTCCCCGCTATATTCTCCATAGTCCAGGAACTTGTTCTCTCGAATCTCTTTCTCCATTGTGTCTCGGTCCGTGAAGTAGTAGCCTTGCCCGTCCACATCCTTTGGACCTTTTGGTTTGGTTGTGACTGCATAAAACAAAGAAACACGTGATAGTAGTAATAATCTAACCCCTTCACTGCCGAGAGGAGGTGAACTCAATCCAAACTGCATGTGACATACATCTTCATGAGCCCCAGCAGTGGCAGGGGCTCATGAGGATCTATGCCTCTTGCTGACACCACATTGTATCCAAGTTCCTTTGATGGCTAGGGCACTTTGGTGCTGAATTAACCCTTTTGGCCCTGACACCCTACAGCAAGAGATCGATTGACCTGAAGGCGCCAAGCTAATCTGGCACTACCCTTGAATTATCATGGTCAATCCACATCCTGCAACTGGTATATAGTCGTTAAGTAACACTTCCATAAATTTGGGAAATGCACCCGTGAGGATAAAAGGGTTAACAAAGATTTCAGAAGAATAGTCTGTGCTCACTGTCGGTGAAGGGGTTACAAGCTTTTTGCTGGGTCAGTCTGTCTCAGGTTAGTCACCATTCAATCGTCTATCTCTGAACTTTAAAGAATTCAACATCCAATTGATACGGAAGCAAGTGATGGCATGATGCTTTTACGTGGATGGCTAGAATTCCAATGCAATGCTGGGACTGTGGTCGCCATGTACAAATGAGGCTTAACATTTAACCCGTTATATCCTGAGGCTGATTTTGTAAAATATTGCTTATTGTCCCATGAAGGCTACGTTACAGATTAGGAGATCAATCAACTGTTTTAGTTCAAGAGTGGTGCTAGAATAGCTTGCCGCCTCAGGCGCCAAGCTATTCTGGCACTACCCTTGAATTATCAGTCAAATTTATTTCAAGCAATGGGTGTATCAGGATAAAAAGGGTAAAGTGCACTGTTTGTCGATCACCAGGGATGCAACTAGAAAATTTCTCAGACAGGTCAACGTGATGAAGACATTTGTAGGGGCGGTCCGTGGCACAGTGGTTAAGGCGCCTGCCACCAATGTCAAAGGTGCGAGGTTCGATACCGGGTTCCGGCATTGGACTTTTCTCCTCTGGTAAGTGTCACCGTTAATTCGGGCGGACCGTCGGGGGTTCTTTCTCCGGGTACTCCGGTTCTTCCACCCCCCCCCCCCCCCCCCCCCCCCCACACACTTTGGTACCGGTCTCAGGCCACTTTACAAATACAAGCGATCAAAAATCTCTAACTTCAGTAGCTGACTGGCCCTTCGTTTGTCTTGTACTGTGTTTGTACTGTGTTTGTCTTAAATGGCGTAAATCCGTGTCTGTTTCGTGAGTGTGTGTGTTGGGTTTCAGGCGCGGCGCTTTGAGTCGATTTCCCCAAAAATTGAGAAAAAGCGCCTATATGATAACGGTATTATTATTATTATTATTTGTCTGCAGTATGACAATTTGAATTGGTCATTGCCGCTCATCATCATTGTTTTTTTTAACCCATATCATACTTAAAAGCTTCAAATTTGTACACTGCCATATACATGCAAGCTACATTATAGTACTTATAGATAAGGATATAGACCAATGGCTTTAGTTCAAGGGTGGTGCCAGACTAGCTTGGCGCCTAGAGGCGCCAAGCTATTCTGGCACTACCCTTGAATTATTTTAGTCAAACATATTTCACACACTGGTGTATTCTGAATGATAAGGGTTAACTCATTCGAGATGTACCGCCTCCAGATACACGGCATAAGCCACGTATCCGGAGGCGGCACGTCTCGAATGAGTTAATCTCATGAACCCATGTCCTCAGACCTTGTTAGCCGCTTGCACTGCAATCGGACATGCTTTTTATCACAATGATTCCAGCAGGAATCATCGCAACAAAAAGCATTAACGACAGCCAACGGGTTAAACTGAACACCTCGCAAGACTGAACTTACATGGAACAGCTGCCTGGTATCGTCTAGGATGTTCGCTCACAAGCTTGGCGATAAGCGACCGTTTTCCGACCTTTCGTGCTCCCACAAGGGCCAGCACTCTTGTGTGAAAATTGGACAGAGTTACTTCCTCATAGACCTTTATGTCGCAATTGTCAAACTCTGAAAAAAGTAAAAGAGTCATGAATGATGATGGAGAAGAAATGGTAAGTAAAAAAGCAGACATAAAAAAGAGATTAATATGAGAAAGACTTGTAAATTTTCTAAATTTCTAAACTTCTTAAAAATACAAACGCTCTCATAAACTGACTTCAGAATATATGAATGCCAAGTTTTATGGTCAATATCAGCAGCCATTTTTTGTGTGAAGGTCATTCAGAAAAATAAATATGTTTCCATCATTTGAAAGTGATGTAAAAGACAATTACTGCTGGTATATGCTTGGCACTTTAAAAAGACCAAACTATAACTAGTAATCGTTTTTAACACATTAAATACTGCGAATGAAAATGTTCAAACTTGTGAGTTGTCCTATAAAGGCAGTGCAGGAGACAGATCAACCATGGTAGTTCAAGGGTGGTGCCAGAACAGCTTGGTTCCCAAAAGAGTCAAGCTGTTCTGGCACTACCCTTGAACTATCCTGATCAAATTTATCTCATGTTACAATGTATTAAGTCCAAAAGATTTAGTCCCAAGGATGATTTTAATATCTCATGCATGCATAATAACGACTTATACAAATATGAGAGGCGACTACAAAGACTGTACACAGCTGTCGGAATGAACCAAGCTCAAGGGTAGAATTGAAATATGATGGATGACACTCACGACATCTTCCACAGCAGTGTCTTACAGGCCAAATGTTATAGTTTATAGAAAGTTACCTGTGTTAGCATATGAGTTGTACTTGATGTGCTTTTTCCTCTTCATTTTCAGACCACACACTGCAACAGAAAGGAATGCCACATAGGATCCATTAACCCATATCATACTGAGGCTAAAAGCTTCAAATTTGTACACTGCCCTATAAGCTAATTATAGTACTTACAGATAAAAATACAGAGCAATGGCTTTAGTTCAAGGGTGGTGCCAGCATAGCTTGTCCCCTAGAGGCGCCAAGCTATTCTGGCACTACCCTTGAACTATTTTAGTCAAACTTATTTCACACACTGGTGTATTCCGAATGATAAGTGTTAACATGGGAAGAGGAATCAAACAGTTACAAATCTACAGTAATGTAACTTACTTCACTTGCAAACAAAAGTCTTATTGCAAGAGACATAGAGCCTCATGAGACCCTGCAAAGCAGGGTCTCATGAGGCTCTATGTCTCTTGCAAAAGTCTTATTTCATTCACTTCTCAACTGCAGTGTGTGCCATCCTTGTAGCAATTGTATGGTTATTACCTTAAACCTTTGACTGCCAAGAAAAAAATCAACACGATCCAATTGCAAAAGACATAGATCCTCACGAGCCCCAGCAGATGCGGGGGCTCATGAGGATCTATGCCTCTTCCTGACATCACATGGAATTCTTATTCCAGAGACAGCAGGGACTCTTTGGTGTTGAACCGACAAAGATGAAAGAAACAGTCCATGCCAAAAATAGCAAGGAGTTAACCCATATCATTTGGAATATGCCAGTGTGTGAAATAACTTTGACTAAAATAGTTCAAGGGTAGTGCCAGAATAGCTTGGTACCTCTAGGCACTAAGCTATTCTGGCACCACCCTTTAACTAAAGCCATTGGTCTACACCCTTATCTGTATGTACTGTAGCAGAGGAGCCCTCTGCTAATGCTATCACTAGTTACTACCAGCGAGTCAGAGTTCAGCGGTTTAGTGCACGCTTGGCGCACTGTGAGCGAGAATTTTGCTGACTTAGCTAGTTGGTGTGTAGCGGACTACACGCGCGAAGCTGTGACGTAGTTTCCGGACCCAGAGGCTGGGAACCTATATAAAGTGGCCGATTCTCAGTCTCGGGGAGAGTGTGAATAATGCTCTCCACCCCTCCCCTCCCCCCCCCCCCCCCCCCCCCACCCCCCCCCCCGTGAGCGATTGTGAATAATGATCTCTCACACTCCAGTCCCTTTCCCCCGTGAGCGATTGTGAATAATGATCTCTCACACTCCAGTCCCCTTCCCCCCCCCCGTGGGCGATTGTGAATAATTATCTCCTACACTCCCCGGCCCTACCCCACGAGGCAATTGTGAATAATGATTTCCTCAACCACCCCGGCCCTACCCCACGAGGCGATTGTGAATAATGCTTTCCTCAACCACCCCGGCCCTATCCTATAGAGACAGTAGCGTTTTAGTTCCAATTCACCTAAATAGGGCTTAGGATGTGTTAGGACGGCGCTAGGTTTTATTGGTAAGTGCGTATAGGTGTTAGGCCTAGGAGTTAGGTTCGCTAGGAATCGTAGTCATAGGAGATAGGTCTGCTAGGTGTCGTAATCGAAGGTATAGGTGTTATGCCTATGTGTGTTTAAGGTTATTGGCACTTGCACTGGTTTGACTAATATCGATTATGTTCAGTGTTTGTTTCATCATGAATGCTTTTCTGGTATAAATAAATCTTGGAACCTTACTTCTATCTTACGATGCTCGGCTAGAGTGAGAGTAAGACTGAGACTGTGCGTGTGTATGTGCGAGAAGTTTGTGTGTGTGTACTTCCGTGCATGTGTGACGGTGTGACTGATCGTGCGAGCGCACGTTAGCAGCTCAGTAGGAACGATAACAACAAACACCAAATCCAGTCAAAATAAGGTTTTTCTGGATACTGTGGTCGGTCCATTGCGCAAGCAACTTTGGCTTTTTGAACACAACGCGAGGCAAGTAAACACGGGTTTTAGTTGTGCGCATGCGAGACTAGAGTAGATTTATTTACTTTCCACTGCAATCTCCAGTCCTTCCCTAGACCACAAAAGGAATGCGGACTTAAACTCTGTAGGCACTTGAGTACTGTATTAGATGGGCAGTTTTTGTCTATCTGATAAACTATTTAAGTCGCCTACACCCAGTCACTGAGTCCGGTTACAGTACTATAATGTAGCTTGCATAAGGCAGTGGACAAATTTGAAGCTTTTAGCCTCAGTATGATATGGGTTAAGGAGTTAAACTGGAAATGTAAATGAGGTATACATTTTCAAGAGAACCACGCAGCTGCAGGGGCTACAGAGAAACATATGCCACTTGCAGATAAAATGTCACCACCAAAAAAACAGCAAATGAACTGAAAGCATTTACTGATCTATGTCTGATGTACAGATACACAGTAATCTGCTCATCTCTCATCCCAGAAATACCAGTATACGGGTAATAGTTAATACAGCAAACTTCAATAGTTAATACAGCAAACTTCACTTACAAGGCCGAATGTAACAAAAGAGTATAAATATATAATGGCCTTTTTCACAAGTGTTGACCACACCTTGGTGCAGATGGAATGCGCACAACTAAGGAACAGATCATCGGGCCGATATTGGCCACAGTTGGTTTGTGGATGACTGTGTGTGGGCCCAGTGTGGCCAACTTTGGCCCGATGACCTTTTGTTCACTATGTTCTGTACTCACACAAGTTTGTCTCTGTGTTAGCTATGGCAGGCTGCACAAAGGCACTTCGCTTCTCCTGCAGGGTGCGGGAGGGAATCAGTCCCACTGGTCCGGTACCATCCACAACCATCACTGACCTGGCCTAAAAAAGTAACATTTGTGTGATGGTCTGTGACGATAAGACTTTATGTCCAAAGGCCTTAACGTAAAGCCATATTTTAATTATGAAAGCACAGAGAAGATGGCAGAAGACAGGAGATGGAGGATGACAGTAGAGCCCCACATTTCATAACATGCAAGAAGAAGAAAAAGAGTTATGTGAAACTGTTTTATTCTGTCATGGTTTGAAAAATTATTTCTAACACGAATTTTTAATCCGTTCACAGCTGAGATAACTTGAACACCACCCAACTGCAAGAGGTATAGATCCTCATGAGCCCCTGCAGTTGCAGGGGCTCATGAGGATCTATGGTTCTTGCTGACACACAAATTAACATGTAAATCATATTGTGATTAAACACTGTACACTATGCTAGCGGTTTTAAAACTGGTATACCTGATTTTTTAAAAAATACCATCCATATTTTACAAAACAAAAAAAACAAAACAGCAGTGATGAAATACAATCAGTTCCAGTCAGGTTCAGCAAATGAAACAAAATGAAGGGGAGGGGAGGGGGGGGGGGGGTGTAGAGGCACAGTACATCAATAATGCGGTTTTGACAACTGGTAATACCTGACCAAAATACCATCCACCTCCAAAAAACAGCAGCAATGAAATACAATTGGTTCACGTCAGACTTCCACATACCTGCCACCAATTTTCATCATTAGTGCTGACCACCTCCAAGACATCTCCTTCTCTGAATGGCAGTCCCGCCTTTTTGCATGGGATGAGACGGTCGTTCGCTGGGTCATAGTTAAAGTTGGCACGAACGAAAAACTGTAATCAAAAACATAAAATACAACTGTACCTCAGATGCTAAAACCAGACTGACACCCTCTTTTAACCCATTAAATCCTGATGCTGAAATTTTTCTATTGTGTGTGTTTTGTCCTATGCAGGTTACACTACAGATTAGGATAGACAAATGATTTCATTTCAAGGGTGGTGCCAGAACAGCTTTGCACCTCTGGGCGCAAAGCTGCGCTGGAAATACACTGGAGCTTTCATAGTTAAATTTATTTCATGCAATAGCCTATCAGGATGTAAGGGGTTAAACTTGTTAAAAGGCAAAGCTTGCGCTAATTTCCAGGGGTCAGTTGCATGAGCTGGCTCCAGCATCAAGAGGCACAGATTTGCAACTGCATGGGGCTGGTAAGAATCTACGGGTATGCCTTGTGCAGGTGGAAGAGCTGATTGTATTAGGGGCAAAGTTGGCTGTGTATTAGCAGCAAGGGGCACAGATCTTTATACTCGACCGAAATCCTTGTCAATTCTACACGAAAGAGTCCCAGTCGCCAAAGGAACTGGAATACTAAGTGATGTCAGCAAGAGGCACAGATCCTCGTGAGCCCCTGTGTGGCAGAACATCAATAAAAAGTACGAGGATTACAGTAGAAGAAAATAATGTAAACTATGCCCTTTTGCACTTGAAAGGGTAAAATTCTACTTTTTAGTGTGATTTTTCAGCTCTCAAAAATAAGTAAAATATAGCACTGTGTTCAGGTCCACCAGCGAAAAACCTACATGTCCGAAAGAACGATGCTTGGATTCGATGTTGCCCAGCCAGCTTTTTATGCTAGTGTCGCTCACCTCATATACCTTGAAAGGAATTTTATTCATATCCAATGTCATAACAGTCAATAAATAAAACAGGTCACTGAACTACAAATGTTATACTTTAATTGTTTACATAGCTACAGGAACTTTTAACCATTTTCCACAACACAGCTTCAAATACATGTACATATTTATCATAGCGGAGAGCACTTATGAAACACCTATCCCTGCATTGCAGTTTTTCAATGGACATACAATCTTGATGATGTCCTAAATGCCTAAAAAAACATCGCAACAAATTAGTTGATGTTCATTTTTGTTGTTCCTATTTAAACTTATTAAAAAAAGGAACAACTTTGAAATGGGGCTCTGAGCACATTCCAGAGCATGCACATGACATTGTTGGTGTACTTTACTTACTTACGCCTGTCACCCCTACCCGGGTATAGGCCGTCGACGAGAGACCTCCAGGAACTCCTGTCCTGTGCTTCTCCTTCGATTCTACTCCAGGTGGTTCCCAGTCTCTTGATGTCTGCTTGGAGGTCTCGACGCCAGGAGTTTCTCGGCCTACCTCTTTTCCTCTTTCCCTGGGGGTTCCATGACAATGCCTGCCTAGTGATACTGCAAGCTGGCTTTCTCAGACTGTGACCGATCCATCCCCATCTTCTTCACCCAATTTCATTCTCTGCTGTTATCTGCTCTGTTCTCTCCCAGAGTCTGACGTTGCTGATCTTCTCTGGCCAGTGGATTTTCAAAATTCTTCTAAGGCAACTGTTCATGAAAGTCTGTACTCTGTTGACTGTGGTTTTTGTCAATCTCCATGTCTCTGCTCCATATAGGAGAACTGCTTTTACATTGGAGTTGAAAATCCGGACTTTGGTGTGTTGTGACAGCTCTCTGGAACTCCACACTTTTTTCAACTGGAGAAAGGCTGCTCTGGCTTTACCGATTCGTGCTCTGACATCTGCATCAGTGCCGCCTTTTTTGTCTATGATGCTCCCGAGATAGGTTAAGGACTCCACCTCCTCCAACGGGGTGCCAGCAAGCAAGACTGGTTCTTCCCTGGTTGCGTTCAGCCTCATTGTCTTTGTTTTCTGTTTGTGAATGGTGAGGCCCACTTGGGACGAGATGTCAGCAAGCCTCGTGGTCTTGTCCTGCATTTGTTGATGAGTGTGGGACAGTAATGCCAAGTCGTCTGCAAAATCGAGGTCGTCAAGCTGTGTCCACAGTGTCCACTGTATTCCACTTCGTCTGTGCTCTGTGGTCATCTTCATGACCCAGTCTATGGCCAGTAGGAAGAGGAACGGAGACAGCAGACACCCCTGCCTGACACCAGTTCTGACCTGGAGCTCTCTGGTGAACTGCCCTTCGTGGATCACGCGACATGTCATGCCATCATAGCTGCTCTTGATCAGGCGGACGAGCTTTGTAGGTACACCGTAGTGTCGTAGGAGTTTCCACAGAGTCTCTCGGTCCACGCTGTCAAATGCTTTCTCATAATCCACAAAGTTGACGTACAGCGGGGAGCTCCACTCCAGAGACTGTTCCACGATGATGCGGAGAGTGGCGATCTGGTCTGTACATGATCGGTTCTTCCTGAATCCTGCTTGCTGGTCTCTCAGCTGGGGGTCAACGGAGCTATTCATTCTCTCTAGGATGATCCTGTTGAAGACCTTTCCTGGTACTGACAGCAAGGTGATTCCTCTGTAGTTGGAACACTTGCTGAGGTCGCCTTTCTTGGGAAGCTTGATTAGGTACCCCTCCTTCCAGTCAGCTGGCATCACCTCCTCTTCCCAGATCTTTCCAAACAGTGGGTACAGCATCTCCACTGTTGTCTCTAGGTCTGCTTTCAGAGACTCCGCTGGGATGCCATCTGGCCCTGCTGCTTTGCTGTCACGTAACGGATGTGACATATTGTTTCATTTTTTCGTCAAGTCGTTTTTTTGTTAATAAATGTAGATCGCCGAATTCTGTAAATAGCCTTAGTTTAGGGAAGTTAATAAATGTAGTGTGAGCGTAATCGTAAAGCCCGTGCAGCAAGCTTAACGGTGAGCGAGTACAGCGGTTGCACGCTTTAGCCAAGTAGCTTTAACCGAACAGTGTTCAGAAGTAAAGTTAAACTGCAAGGTAGCAGAAGGATATTACAGTCAGTCAGCGGAGTTAGCCAGCGAAGTGAGAGTCTGGGTCAGGGTGCGGCCTCGTTTGGAGCCCTTGACAAGCTGTGTGAGGGTTGTTTTACCCTCCCTGCAAGACCACGGCCAGTGTTCCTGGGTGTGGGTGTCCCGAGAGACTTGTGACCACGGCTGCTACTCACCAGAAGACCCCTCCGGTTCGTCTTCGTCTTGTTTGTCTCGTCCTGCCGGAGGACTCACCAGTGACAGGTAAATACTCATGCCATTTTCCTCAGTTAGCTGCTGTGCTCTCGGGTGTTTGAATGTGTACATAGGTTCGGAAGTGTATGTTCGTCTAGTTTTTTAGTGATGTTTTAATCGAGTCTTTAACCATGTTTTTTAGGTTGGGTTGTAGTGTGGTGGGTGTCGGATTTAGTTGTTTATGTTCGGCTGTCGCCGAGTGAGTATATTTAAAGGGCCATGTTGTTAAATTGAATTAAAGTGGGTATCCTTTCAAATATATCTGTATTAAGTCCTAGATGTAATGTAATAAGATTGTCACGTTGGGTGGTTGCTGGTGATTATTTCATATCGTTGTATGTACATGTGGATATTTTGATAATGTTGGTTTTAGCAGTGGCAATGTTATTATACAAAAGTGGTTGTGCTAGCTTAATGCTAGTGTAATGGAATAGTGCAGACCTGGTGAATGTTGAATGTGCATAGGAAGTTTTCATATCTATGATTGTATATTTAATATGGCCAAGGCGGGTATTAGGGTGAGACGAAACACAACTCACGTGGTTTGTGAGTAGGTGCGTGTCAAATAGGCCAGAATTAACTGTGTTGGCACTTTGACTGACAATGCGCCCTTTTCCAGTGCACTGGCTTCGAAGATTGGCTTCGAAGATCGGCTTCGAAGATTTCGTCGTTCTTCGATCTCATCCACGACCAACGGTGACGCATCATCGGGAGTCGGAACGCCTTCGCTAGCGGGTCCTGTTGGACAAGTATGTTGGGCTACAGCAGGCTGATTCTACGTTCTGAGCGTCGGTCACAGGCGTGCGTGGGCAAGCGCGGCTACGGTGCTCTGTGGTGTAGGGGTAGTACTCTTACTTTACGAGCCACCCTGTCTAGTGTGGGACAGAGGACACTGTACAGAGACAAAGTTACCCGCCTTGTATAGCCGTTGGCCATATTAGTCATTATCACCTGTTAGTCATATTCACCTGTTAGTCATATTCACCTGTTAGTCATTTTCGTCTGTTAGTCATTTTCACTTGTTAGTCATTTTTTATATGTTAATCTTTTTTAAGTGTTAATACGTTATGAGTGCATGTGTGGGTATGTGTGAGTGTGTGGGGCGTTAGTGGGTTGGGGTGGGGGTTAGAGTAAGAGTAGGTAATAAAGGATTTGTTTGTTGTTTATCACTGGCGTTGTGTGATTTATTTAGAGTGGGTGGGTTTTCTCGAGTGTCAGCACTCATATTGTCCACGGCGCCCTGACTCCGTCAGGCGTGTCGTGACATTTGCCATTCTTCAAAAATGCCACTGCTTTTCTGATCTCTTCCCGGCTGGGTCTGTCACAGCTGATGGGTAGGTCAGTCTCTGCCGGCTGGATGTCGGGGGGGTCGGGTAGGCTAGGTCTGTTCAGTAACTCTTCAAAATACTCGGCCCATCTGTCGAGTTGGTCTGCTCTGTCTGCAATAGGCTTGCCTTCTTTGTCTTTTACTGGTCTTTCTGTATGGCCATACTTACCCGACAATCTTCTGGTAATGTCGTAGAGCTGTTTCATGTTGCTGCTGCCTGCTGCCTTTCTGCCTCTGCTGCCAGGCTGTCTGTGTAGGCCCTCTTGTCTGCCCTGATACTCCTCTTCACCTCGCGGTTGGCTTCCGAGTATTCCCCCTGTGCCCTTACTTTGGCTGCTCTCGTGCGACTGTTGTTGACCGCTGCTTTCTTCTGCTTCCTCGCTTCTATCTTCTTCAAGGTCTGTGCCGACAGCCAGTCCTTGTGGTGGTGTTTCCTGAACCCTACAGTGTCTTTGCAGGTTGAGTTCAGCGCCTCTCTAACTGCCTTCCACTGCTGCTCTGTGGTGACCGCCTCCTCTTCATTTACTAGCTCCTGTAGCGCTTGAAACCGGTTGGACAGCACCAGTTTGAACTCTTCTCTAACTCCAGTTTCTCTCAGGAGGCCTACATTATAGCGCTGTCTTCTTGTTGTCTCTGTGCGGCTTTTCTTTAGCTTGAGCTTCATTCTTAAGGTAAGCAGATGGTGGTCTGAGGCGACATCTGCTCCCCTCCTCACTCGAACATCTTGAAGGGATCTTCTAAATTTCTTGCTAATGCAGATATGGTCTATTTGGTTCTCTGTTGTATGGTCAGGTGAGACCCAAGTTGCTTTGTGTATTCTTCTGTGTGG
The DNA here is from genome assembly GCA_036245525.1 of Semisulcospira habei. Taxonomy (NCBI): domain Eukaryota; kingdom Metazoa; phylum Mollusca; class Gastropoda; family Semisulcospiridae; genus Semisulcospira; species Semisulcospira habei. Next base: position 113,927,009 of record BTPG01000007.1, on the reverse strand, counting down.
GAAGATGCTGCCTCCAATGACAAGTCGGTTTAGAGCACAAAAGTCTACAAACCTCTCCCCGTTCTCACTCATCTCCGAGCCTAGTCCCTGTCTCCCCATCACCTCTTCGTATCCGGTGTTGTCCTCCCCTATTTTGGCATTAAAATCGCCCATGACGATGGTGATGTCTCGCTCCGCACATTTGTCCACGGCACTCTGGAGTCGGTCATAGAACTCTTGTTTCTCTTCCTCGTCACTGTCATTGGTGGGCGCATAACACTGGATGACGTTCAGCTTGAGCTTTTTCTTGGTTCTAAAGGCTGCTGTTATAATTCTTGGCCCAAGAGGTTCCCAGCCCATCAGCGCTCTCTGTGCCACTGGTGACAGCATGAGTGCTACTCCTTCTGTATGGGGGGCATTCTCCTCTTCATGACCTGAATACAGAATCATCTCCCCACTTAACAGCCTTTTCTGGCCAGACTGCGTCCATCTGGCTTCACCGATGCCTAGCAGGGAAAGGTTGTACTTTTGCATTTCCGCTGCTATCTGGGCGGCCTTGCCGCTCTGGTACATGGTCTTGACGTTCCATGTGCCCATGGTTGTATCCCTGGATAGAGAGAGGCGGCTCAGTCCTGTGGCTTCCGAAGACTTCCGGCTTTCACCACAGGACGTCATAAGTCTTCTAGTAGAAGAACCTTCCTCCTCCAGGAAAGGAATTACTGTTAGTCTTTTCGTCGGCGTTTTTGTAGCTATTTCCTTTTTTGCAGGTGGGGAAGCTACCCCCACGCCCAACCCCCTTACTAGGAGGACCAGGGGTTTTCTGTCGGGGTCACCTTCCCTTAGACCATGTTGGTTCACGGCACCTTATTTCATTCGGTGCACCCCTCTCACGAGGGACCCCCTATCCACCACCCAGGGGACGCGCCTCAACGCCGTATGGTCCCAGCGCGAGGACATTGTTGGTGTGCAGGGCAGAAATTCTGGCAAAGAAGTCACAAGATGAAAATGATATCACGTCTCGCTATGCTAACCTTCCTAGAGAACGTCTTTTTGGCACCAAGCACTGTGTGTGTGTGTGTGTGTGTGTGCGTGTGCGTGTGTGCGTGTGCGAGTGTGTATGCGACAGTAACTAGAACCCGCGTTTGAGGACGGACTTCTAGGATACTGTCCCTAAAAGAATAATCTTGAGGTAGTTTTTTATTATTTTTTTTATTAAGGTGCTCATTGGCGAGAAAATGGCCATTCCACAAAAACCGGTTGATCCACACTGAAGTCCGTAATTATTCTTATTTTTACTAGATATTTTGCGTATAGCTAGATAAAAGGAAGATATTGATTGAGTTCATTAACCGCCATTGTACCTGTAGAATGTTTGGAGTGATAATGAAAAAAAAATTTAAAAATAGTTTCACATTTAAAAAAAATTAATTTCATGAATTATATGGGATTAATCTTAAAACAATTGAATCTTTTTTATGAAATTTTTTTCTTCTCATTAATGCTCGCATGATTTTTCAAATACGATATTTACATAAGCCTACTGTTTGTCTTGGCTATCGGGTATGATTAGGTCAATATTGACCTGTAAGCCCTAGGTGTGAAAATCAGCTAAATTTCTGCACCATTTTTCGAAGTTATTTTTAAACAGCTAACATATCTGTGATTTTTCTTTTATGAAAACAACTGTCTTCTCATTAATACCCGCATGATTTTTCGTAAACAGTGTTAAGCCTGCTGTTTGTCCTGGCTCTGGGGTAGAATTAGGTCAAATTGTGACTTGTAAGCTCTAGGTGTGAAAATCAGCAAGAAAATTGCAAAGTTTGATTCTCTAATACGTAAAATGTTAGTACTGAGATGAGTGGCATATAACATCGAGTCATCACAATGAAACAGCGTCATGGGAATAATGATGCCGTGAGGTGAAGCTTAAAGTGATGTCATTTCGCTGCTCGTGCTATCATTCTTCTTCAGAATAGCTATCACTATGCCAGACCACAGAGCTTACGAATGGTGGGAATTGTCGTGTGTCCATCTTTATTTCTGCCTGTCAGTGTGTGTGGATCAGAGTAGGAGATGGATCAGAAAGATAACCTTGAAAATAGGAACAACTTTGGGCCGGTTGCTAGTTGAGGTCGGCTAACACGCTATTTTGTCAGAGGGATATTTTCTACAATTTCTGACTTTTCTCCAAGCCTTCCTGGCGTCAGGAGGAACCTGTTCCTGAACCTTAGGGTCACGGTGGACTTTGTTTTTCAGTTTTTTATTTCATTGGAGCTGACTGTGAGTACGTTTGACAAATATCCTCGAACTGGGGTGAACTACATTGTACTCCCTATATAGCCCCTTTATCATGGCTTCATACCTGACGGGCCCTACTGCCTGCCCGCCAGTGTTCTTCTATGACAAGAAGCTCCCTCCAATACAGAACCAAAAGACATATTCCATACATGAAATCTGTGGTGCCGCAGAGAAGAAACTGGCTTTGATATCATTCTTGGTGCCCAGAAAATAGGCCAGACTATATGTGGCGACTATACCCCAAAGGTACAATGCACGTGCAAAGCTTCTTATTGACGGTTTCTCGCTGTGGGGATACACCATACTTTGATACAAACCCCGCTATGCTGAGAGATGGTGAGGGACAGAAACGAACAAAACTGATCCTACAGTAACACTGATATTGAAGGAGCCATCATCAAGCTCAGTTGTATTCTGCAGTCCTCTATCTACATGGAGAAAGACAGGGATGAGACAGGAGATTTGACACGATGGCTCACGTTTCGCCGGTTCGTGTACATATGCAAGTGCAAGATTGCCCTCTGCCAACCCAAATAGACATAGCCAATTTCAAGGTCACCTTTTATCACGTGGAACAAAAATCTCAAAGAGTACAAGTGTCTTGCAACTGATGTCTCGAGCAGGGTCACACGAGTTCCTCGTGCAATAACCCAGTAGTTTGCAACGCGTGTAAGACAGCTGGACATAAGAGAGGGGAGACACTTGGGTTCTCCGGCCAGTCTTCAGCCGTGCTCGCGACCTTGGCCGTGATGGACACTGAAAACTTGCCACAGTCTGCCCGTTGGCTCAAGCCGGGCTAATTAGACGAGACACTAGACAAAATCTAAACTCTGGTGCTGCGTCCTAAGCACAGCGTGACGTCACAGCAGCAGGGACTCTCCTGTCTCAACCGACGTAGTTGGAAAATGGGCCCACAGGGGGGAGTGACAGAGCCCGTTTTCACACGCCGGGTAAACGAGCATGAGACTCTCCGAATACTATGCAGAGAATGGGAAAAAATGACACGTTTGGCCAATGACCTTGATGGCGCACAGACTACACAAACCAAACTGACTGATGCTTGGTGTATTTATTCATGTCAGACAGTGGGGACAAGCAGCAGAGTGAAGAGATGTGTGACGACAGCGGCAACAAGTTACCTACTTGATACAATTAGTGCTGCGCTCTTCTTGGACTTGTTGGGATTTAATTTAGGTATCGCCCACAGACAATGAGTAATGAATTGCGATTAAGGACTGTGTTCCTAATGCCAATTACACATAATAATTCAATATATATGGAAAATATAATATGTACCATAAACATACATGGATTACGAAACAAAATTAAAAGAAAAACCTTTTTCCACAATATACGGAATCAGAAATATGACACCGTCCGTGTTCAAGAGTTGTATATTGTAGACGGTGATAAGGCGGAGTGGGAGAGGTAGTAGTAGTAATTTGGGTTTAACGCCGAGCAGGCAACTAAGGCCATCCCAACGTGGGATGGGTAAAAGTCTGGCCATCCAGACTAAAAGAAAGGTCTTTAAGACAAGATGTAAATATATCTCAAAATTATTTCATGCTAAAATGTCGCACAGGTCTTTAAAGAAAACGTCTACAGACTCTCAAAAAGGTCAAAATAATAGAGTTAACATCGTCTATGAATGCTCAAATCTTATTAAAAAATATGGCACTCTCTCAGAACACTGAAGATCTTGTCCTGGGGTATCCCGGAACAAAACCTTCAAGGAATCTGCTGTGAAGTGTTTATATCTTGTGTCAATTAGATCGGCACAAGACAGCAAAATGTGTTTAAAAGAATACTGCTCATCGCAGGCATAACACCATTCACGCTCCTCCTGTTTTAGTAAATAAGAGTGCATAACATACGTGTGCCCGATGTGGAGCCAAGCAAGGACAGTCTCCTCACGGTGGCTGCTGCAGCGATAAGGTAGACTGTCGGACACCTTAGAAAGAGCTTCATGCAGCTTGTTAGCTTCCTCTTTGTCCCACTAGGACTGCCACTCACGGGCTATGTACGCACTAATCAAAGGTCTAAAATCACTACAGGGACAGGGTCATTGCGGGCATCATTGGCTGCAAAATCTGCGATCCTGTTGCCTCCGATGCCCACATGCCCTGGGACCCAAATAAAAATGTCATAATATTCCTTCATCTAGTCTGATCTGCATCAGCAGTGGGTGGTCTGTTCCGGCGACCTGAAGGGCATGCAGGGCAGAAAGAGAGTCAGACTGGATCAGGAAGTTCCTTTCCCTAGACCGATAAGCATGCTTGAGTGTCAGCAGAATCGCCTGCAGTTCTGCACTAAATACAGATGAATGGTCTGGGAGGCAGTGCTTAAATGGGCATCTAGGATGGCGAGAGGACACTGTGGCCGCAGCCACTCTCCTATCCTCAGACTTTGACCCATCCGTATAAAAGGCATTATTGTGTTGGCTGAACATAAAGACAAGTTATTGTCTGACCATGTAAACTTTGCAGATCAGTGCCTGTGGAATAATGACAATGCTACGTACAAACGGACCTGTTATTCTTCCCTGATTGGATTAAGGCACAAATTGTTTTTGTGAGAGATGTGTGGAAAGAAGGAGATATGATCTCATTTGATAAGCTATGTCATCTAGTTGGGCACAAACCTCTGAATACAGAGCAATGCACACAGCATTACAAGCATGAGCAATCTACAACAACACGACACAAAAAACACATCACATATCATGCAAACCCGCACCGCCAAATTCTTTTGTTTACTGATAACACACAAAAAAAGTGGTTTGCTTTGCTCCGTAGCCTTTTGGTATAAAAAATGTAACCTACATATTAATGATCTGCATTGGATTAGCAAAACGTTATACACATGAAAAACGGCTAAGGCTATTGCACTGGAAAATTCTCCATAACATATTTCCAACAAATATACTGCTTAATAAGAAGGGTGCCAAAAATAATAACTGATGTGCTGTTTGCGGGGAGATTGATTACCGAGCACTTTTTCTGCCATTGTATCAAGTTTCGACCTCTTTGGACACATGTTGCTAATTATACATTTCAGCTTACTGGTGAAAGTGTAATGCTGTCTGAGACTGATATATTATTAGGCTATAAGCGGGAACAAGCTGGACAGATATCAGCCAGGATAATCAATCACTTAATATTTATTGCAAAGATGTGTGTCAGGAGATTCCATTATGGAATGAGACAATGTAATCGTCATGTTTGAAACTGTTGTATGGTTGAGGTGTGTAGACATCTAGAGTGCATTATGTTGTATATATCACCACAGTCTGTAAATTCTGCTGAGTGCCTGTTTATCTATCAGTGATTTTTGTTTATAGATGAACTACGCAAGCTTCCCAAACCACACATGCTCACACACACGCACACTGCACGAACCTTGAGCAGAACATCTAGTATAATTTGTAAAACAGCTATAGATTTGTCCAGATTCTTTCATCAAATGCCCATTGAGATACAAGCAAACAATTAATGTATTACTGAAGCATCCAATATTTAAAAAAAGAAAGAAAAAAAAACAAAAAATCTTTGGGCTGAGGTCCATCTTGTTTATATCTTAATGGAATTTCAACATGTGTATGAGGAAATGCACAATTCTAGCCACTGTCTTACGCTGATACACATTTTTTGTTTGATTGGCTGTACAAAGCTACCAATATGCTGTTGTTGGATTTCTTTGTTTTTTCATGCACCATTTTAGCTTCCCTGTAAAGAAATTTTACACTGAGCAGCTGTTTTTCTAAAACCAGGATGTAAATTGTAATTCAGTGCCCATTCCTGTCAGACATTACAAACCTTGCAGTTAACCCCTTCCCTGCCACTGGACACAGACATCCATCAAACACGGATAAAAGTAGGGTCAGAAAGAGGCATAGATCCGCATGAGCCTCCCCCCCCCCCAAACCATGGGAGCTCATGAGGATCTATGCCTCCTGCATTTGGGGTCTGCTCAGTCATTGTGTTCCTGCAGTTAAGGGGTTAACACATTCAGCGCAGATGATTTCACATCCGTCATCCTAGCAAGCTATAACCCAATGCGCAGAAGGCCATTGGGGCCCCTGTTGGGTTGGCTGTGCCCGATGACCTTTTGTACATTGGGAAGATTCTCTAGAAGGGATGTTATACATGTACATCCTGCTACATGGTTTTATATTTGTATAAGCAAGTGTACATTTCAATTGAGTTGATTGCTGATATTGCAGTGGACAATATACTGCTGCTGCCTATGACTTTTGTGCTTCTGTCATTTGTATGTTGTTTTGGTATAATCCAGGATTCATGAATACATGCAAATGTTCTGATACGTGCACTTCTGCAACAGAATACACTTTGGTGTTTGGTAGCCAATAGAAAATTGATGGTACAAATTGACGATTTGCTGATACATAATCTGTGTTACAGAGTGGTCATTTCCAGTTACCCTCTGTGCATGCAGCCAGTGGTACCAGCAGGTGCAAGTACAAGGGGGTAATGTAGACAAACTGACAAGGTTTTGGATATTTAGCAAAAGTAAATTAACTGAACAATACATGCAATCACGCACAACGCAGCTTATCCTTTCAGCCAAGAAAAAAAAGGTTTGAAGGTTATTTTTACAGATGGAAACGATAGCACATAATTATTGTCTACCTGTGTGTTATTTTCTACTGCCCACATTACAGAAATGGTAGCTTTCATAACAAATATCCCATGCTTGTGCTAGAGACATGTACATCCAAAGAATGTTACAAGCAAAGTAATTTACATAAAAAGAGGGTGGTCAGGGTATCTTAACAAGTTTTGTTACATGTACATGTATGTTCAAATCTTGTTATAACCAAAGTTTACTGTACATAAAATAAACTACATGTAGGTCCGTTCTCTTTAATGCCTCTCTCACCTTGACAGATTTTTTCAACAGAGAGACAAACAGTAAGAGAACTCGGACAGAGAGTGAGAGAAAAACAAAGAATTCACTTTACTTTGTACACTTACCCACGGGTAACTACTGCATGACAATTTACTTTACCTAGCCTACGTTTGGACTCCCTCAGTAACAGAGAACAGGATTTGTCTGCATTGTAAATGGTGAGTAATAATTACTATTTACACTGTTTATCTACTTCAATCTGATGCGAATGATTACAACTTTAAGAAAAATGATATGTGGGAGGTTTTCTCTAACTCATTCAGCCCTGACGCACTACAGCAGGAGATAGATCGACCATGATAATTCAAGGGTAGTGCCAGATTAGCCTGGCACCAACAGGCGCCAAGCTAATCTGGCACTGTCCTTGATCCATCTCCTGCAACTGGCGCATAGTCATTAGATGACGCCTCCCAAATTTGGGAAATACACCCGTCGGGCTGAATGAGTTCATGACTACTTTCAAGCTGTGCACAAACCTCCCTATAACATGATTATGATGACAATGATGATGATGACCATAATCAATATTTGAATCATGATGGTGATGATGATCCAGACGATTATGAATCACATTTGCCACTGATTATCATTATTACATTCTCTCAACCAGGAAGACTTACAGAGCATGAATGACATATAATGCTTGGTGTATACCAATACCATTTACAGCCATGATCGAAGTGACAATAATTGATGCGGTGAAAGGAATACAGGGAATATCCATGACCACATGCATTCTATCTCCATACTGGAAGCTACAAAGTCACCATGTCCAATTTTGAGTCTCAACAAAATGCTGGTCCTAGACAGCCCAAGTGGTCACAAGAAGGCACAGGTCCTTATACACTGTGGTCATTACCAAGCGTCAGCCTTCCACAACCCCAGCGTTTCCAACAAGGTATCAGCCCACTACAACCCCACTTATCACCACAAGGCACCAGTCTTACACAAGCCCAGCAGTTACAAGGCAATGGGCCTACACAATCCCAGCAGTTACAAGGTATTGTTCCTACAAAACCCCAGTTGCCACAAGCCGCCAGTCCCACACCACCCCCACGTTTAAAAACAGCCTGTGCCAAACAACGTCAGCGATCATCAGAAGCTGCTTTCACACCACCGAAGCAATCACTGGGGACCAGCTGCAATCCACCCCCCGAGTCACAAGGCACATGTCCAACATCACCCCCACATTCAAGAAAGGTCAGTTCCAAACAGCCCCAGGGGTCACAAGGCACAAGTCCCATACCACCCCCACGTTCAAAAAGAGCCAATTTCAAACGTCAGCAGTCACAAGGAACTATTCCTTTACAACCCAAGCAGTCACAAGGAACCAGTCCCCAACCAACTCAGCAGTCACAAGGAGCCAGTCCCACACCATCCAATCCTACACCATCCAGGCAGTCACAAGGAACCAGTCCCCAACCAACTCAGCAGTCGCAAGGAGCCAGTCCCACACCATCCAGGCTGTCACAAGAAACCAGTCGCATACTACCTCAGCGGTCACGAGGTATAATTTCCACAACACCTAAGCAGTCACAAGGAACCAGTCCCACACCATCCCAGCAGTCACAAGACGCTAGTCCCACACAACCTCAGCAATCACAAAGTAAAAGTCCCACATCACCCCAGCAGTCACAAATAGTCAGTCCCACACCCCCTCAGCAGTCAAAAGGAACCAATACCACATCATCTCAGCAGTCACAAAGTAAAAGTCCCACATCACACCAAATGTCACAAGGCGACAGGCATGCACAACACCAATGGTCACAAGGAAGCATAGTTCCATATACAGAGTGGTCACTAACATGCACCACACCTACACAACAGCAGAAGTCATCACAAGACCCTATTGTTATACAACTGAAGACATCACAACAAGGTGCAAGAACATGCACCACACCTACACAACAGCAGAAGTCATCACGAGACCCTATTGTTATACAACTGAAAACATCACAACAAGGGACAAGAACCACACAACCGAACTTGTCAAAACGCCAAAAAGCACAAGTGAAAGCAGCTGAAAACACCTGGCGACAATGTATACATGACTGGTATCCTGAACTACATAGTCGGACCTACTTCCTCCCCCCACTCTATTTCAACAAAGTGTCCTACGATGTGAAGACTGTGGCTGGTCAATCAGTTCTAGTTCCACAAATGGCACCTGATCAAGCCAGCCACGCGTCCGTTGCCTTTGTTCCCATCAGTCCTCATGCTCAGGCTCCTACCCCACCTCTAGCATCTCGAGTGTGGCCTGATCAGCAAATCCTCTCTGGTCCACTACCTAGGGTGCAAGACAGTGATATTCGGGATGATCACGCCATGCAGCAGGTGCTTCACTACATCCGTGGCCTGGCAAAGAGGGAGAAAGAAGTGATGCTGGTGTTGTCCCAGCTAGAGTTCAGGAAGTATCTGGACAACCATGTTGATCCCATCACTGCTGCAGCTATTCGCCTGCTGCCACGATCCTCCGCACTGATATCAGGCAGCCAGACAGTCAGGCAAACTAAGAATATGACTTGCAAGCAAGCAAGGCTAGCCAGCCAAAATGCATTTGGAGAGTTTGATGTGTTGATGATCAGTGCTCAGTACGGCCTGATAGTAGGAGAAGTAAAAGCTATTGGATGTGATCTCAGCAAGATCCCGCACCTAGACCATGCGCTGGTGAAAGTAATATCAAAAGCTGTCAAACAACTGAATAAAGCGGAGGAGATGCTGAGGCATCTGGTGTCGGATATGTCGCCTGTGAGAATCACAAAGACATTGATGCTACCTAACATAACAACAATACAACTGCTTCAAGCTCTCAGCACCAACCTACAAGTGCAGCAGGTGAAATATTGTTCTCTCTCTCTCTCTCTCACTCACACACTCTCTCTCTCTCAGCTGTGAATTAACCAAGAAAGAAAGAAGACACTAAAGACAAGGACAAACAACTGTTTTTGTGATTTTTCCCATCGGGTCTTTTTGTTCTTTGAAAGTATTTCTTGTCTTTTTTGCATGCATTTAAAAAAATTTCTTGATTATTTCCTTGCAGTGTAAAAGTCTGGTGTGAATTTCACAAAGGCACATGGATGACAGATGGTTCAGAATATACTCACTTTTTCCATCACACTTAAACAAAACAAGAATGGCAAATCCCTTAAGGGTCATGTGCTTGACCAGTCCACATAATTAATCTGACTTTTGTGACATTGACCTTTCCAACAAGAATGAACAAGTGTTCAAGTGTCTTAATATAATGGTTGGCTTTTGTACCTGTGAAATCCAATGCAAAATATGTATGCATTTTTCAAACTTTTGTCAACCTTCTGTGACCCTTCACCTTGGCAAGGGGTCAACCAAATTAGTATACATGTATATAGAAAGGTCTTATTATCAAATACCTTTGCACCAACCTTATTGAAAAGTTTGCAAAAATGCTGATAAAAACTATAATTCTACCAAAAATTGCTATTTTCTCAAACATTTGTAGATCTCTTCTGAAGGGTCATCCAAATTAAAATGCGTAAGAAGATCTTACAATCAGGTATCTATGTGTACAAAGTTTAAGTCTGAGGTTTTTAACAGTGTTCAACTTCAAGAAAAAGCAAGATGAGGATTTCATCCCAAAGTCTACCGTATTGTTTGGAGCTCAGATGCGTTTATCTTTTAGAAACATTCAGAGTGGTTCATATGTTTAGGCTTAAAATGCTCATCCATTTCCCTCCTCTCTAAGCCAACCTCTGATCAACACACATGTCGGCGCACACAACTAAAGGACACACTGCACTTCCCACCATTAGTACGCTCTGTGGGTTCGTGTAGCTGCAGAAATCCATCAACTACTCTAACCCACTCTCTGATCCACACACACTGGCACACATAAATAAAGATGAGCACACGGAAATTCCTGCCATTCGTAAGCTCTGTGGTCTGGCGTAGCATAGCTATTCTGATGAAGAATAATAGCACAAGCAGCGAAATGATGTCACTTCAAGCTTCACGTCATGGCATCATTAGCCCCCACGACACCATGTTCATAGTGACGACTCGACGTTATACGTCATCATCGCAATACTAACATTTGACATATCAGAGGATCAACTTTGCAATTTTCTTGCTGATTTTCATGCCTAGAGCTTACAGGTCACACTTTGACCTAATCTTACCCCAAGGCCGGGACATATAGCAGGCTTATGCAAACACTGTTTATGAAAAATCATGCGAGTATTAATGAGAAGATAGTTTTTTTTTCGTAAAAGAAAAATTAAAGTTTAGTTTGCTGTTTTACAAATGACTCCGAAAAAGTGGTGCATAAAATTGTCTGATTTTCACACCTAGGACATACAGATCACAACTGACCTAATCGTAACCGACAGCTGAGACAAAAAAGATTAACCCATATAATTCGTGAAGTTAATCCCAAAAACGTAAAAATATATTTTTTTCACAAAATATCTCATCACTCAAAAAGTTTTAGAGGTACAATGCTGGTTAATGAACTCATTCAATATGTCCCTTTCATCTAGCTATACGCAAAACATCTAAGAAAATTAAGAAAATTACGGACTCCAGTGTGGATCAACCATTTTTTTGTGAAACGGCCATTTTCTCGCCAATGAGCATCTTAATCAAAACATTTTTTAAAAAGATCCTGAGATAATTCTTTTAGGGACAATATCCTAAAATTTCAAGCTTGTCCATCTTCAAATGCGGGCTCTAGTCGCTGACACATACACACACACCCACACATACGGCGTTTGGTGGCAAATTGACGTTCTCTAGCAAGGTTTGCGTAGCTAGACATGACGTAATTTTTATCATGTTACTCTTGGGCCAGAATTTTTGCGCCGCACGCCAGAAACATCATGTGCATGCTCCACGGCCCAGGCATGCTATTTCCACCTCTGTCGCATCAGTCAGATCAGAAAATACCTCACCACTGAAGCTGCCACCAAACTTGCTGTCTCTCTCATCCTATCTCACATCGACTATTGCAACTCTCTCCTTTCTGGCCTCCCCCACTCCACCACTTTCACTCTCCCGCCTTGTCCTCAGAAAGAAGAAATCTAACCACATCACTCCCCTGCTCAAACTCCTTCACTGGCTTCCCATCCCCCAACGCATCCAATACAAGATTCTCTGCTACAAATCCCTCAACAACTACGCTCCTGCCTATCTCTCCAAACTACTTCACCCCTACACTCCTTCCCGCTCCCTCCGCTCTGCCTCCGACCCTCTCCGCCTCCTCATCCCCCGCACCAAACTCAGCACTTTCGGCCCCTGCTCCTTCTCCGTCTACGGTCCATCCACCTGGAACACTCCCACTCTTCCAGTCCGCCCTCAAAACTCACCTCTTTCAACAGTTCTAGCACTATAACATCACCATACTCCCCACCCCAAGCTGACTGTCGTAATGTATTTGTGGTACGTGAGTCATTGTCAAAAGCGTGTGCATGTGTGCGCGAGTTGTGAGTGTGCGCTTAGAGTTATAATTATTATAAGATAAGCGCATTATAAATACCGTAATTATTATTATTATTGTTAATGCTCTGACCCAGCCCCGTTTCAAAGTCTACCATATTTTTTAAATACGGCAGACAAAAATTGTATAAAAATAAGGCTTTTCATTTTTCAACTGTTTCCTAATCTCGTGACCCTTGACCTGCCCTAGGGGGTCATCCAAATTTACATGCATTTACATGCATGAGAAGGTCTTGTATCTCTGTACTAATTTTGGGTTTTAAGTTATGATACTGTATTCTTAATTGTTAAGTTGTGAATTGTATTCTTCAGTTGTGAATTGCAGTATTTCATAAACAATGTTTAGGGGGTCAAAATATGACTTTTGGATTTATTTCTTGATCCCCTGTGGCCTTGACCATTGAGATGTCACTGAAATTGGTTTATTCAGAAAGGTCTTTCCACAAAGAATCCTTGGTCCAAGTCTGAAGACTGTGGCTTGAATAGTCTCCAAGAAAATGACAAAGTTAAAGTTTATCATGGACAGCGGCATACAGACAACAAACGGATGACTACTGGCCCAATACAATGACACACTTTTGCTAATGCACACAAGCCACACACCTCCCCCCAAAAAAAGTCAATGATACTATCACTGTTGCACATTGTGAAAAAATATTATATTATATTATATTATATTATATTATATTATATTATATTATATTATATTATATTATATTATATTGAGCAGCATTTTGATTGATATAGTGCGGATAACAGCCGACAGATGTGATTACGAGACCCGAATCAAAATGTCCGAGTACGACGAGGACATTTTGATCGGGTCAAGTAATCACATCTGTCTGTTTATCGGCACTATATCAAGCAAAATGTTGCTCAATATAATGTATGTACCCAGTCCAAAACAAAACTTTACCAGAGCCTTTCCGATTACCCGCCACTGGTGCTGAAGTGGTCAATTTCACTATATTTGGACATAAAACTTCCCAGCTTGACACTACTAACCGAAATGTACTCAGCGCAAATCCACCCTGGCGTACATCTACACAGTGCAAATGTGCTCCTCTGATTTCTATTTAATTTTAGAACTAAATAAACGCAGTGTGAATCTTCACAGCATGATTCCACCCAGCATAAATCACATAAGCTTGAATTTACTCAAATAAAAAATCTCAATGGAATAGCGACAGCACACATTCACACTGGGTAGATTTACTCCCAGGGTCATTCGGGCTGTGTAGACTTTCGCTGGATATTTTCACGTTTTTCTTAGATTTGTGCTAAAACATGCCGAACTTACCCCTTCAGCGCCACTGATACTGGCACTGTGTGTACTACACGTACTAGAACAATCACGTCAACACAAAACTATTTAACGTCACAATCTAGGGCCCGCATAGTATGCTTCAAACATACAGAACCCAGCAAATCTGACACTGCTGAACATGTTTCATCACGCAAATTCTCTCTCACACACCTCCGATGTTGGAGAAAACAAGCGGATAAGCTGTCTTAGGTGCGACCACATACATTAATAACTATATGTCTACTTATGAACCTGGGTGTGATACTTCCGATGTGTGTTTGTCTCTGTCCAAATGCTGACCTGTTGTGTGCCACGTATTGGACTGTTGACTGACTCAGCACAGAGATTTTGTTTGACTGTGTAGACATCAGTGCTTTCTATAATCATGCGTGTTGTTGAGTGAAGTCTACTTGTAATTCTAAGGTTGTCACTATCACTAGCGGACATCAGTGTCGTCAATCTCAATAGTATGGTGATTCGATTCGTGTGTTCGCTGCTGTCTATTCTCCGTTTATGTGTGTGTACGAGAAAGTAATTTTGGAGCGTACGTACTCACTAAGAAGTATTTTGTTACTAGTGAGCATAAGGAGCTTACTAATGTGACAGTATGCACATATTTAGCGTTTTGCATTGCGAACAGGCAAGCATCAAGATTGAGTTTTCTGGTCTGCAAGGGATTATGGGAAGGAAAGCATATCGAGCAAGCTCATGAATATTAATTTGCTTGTTATACAATATATATCAGTACATATGTCAAAGAAGGGGAAATTTTATGGAGTGGGTACATGTATACAATCATATTTGTAATTTCTTCAGTTTTCAAGGGAGTGGTGGTGGGGGTGGGGGGACATCAATGTCAACTGTTCATGCAGCTACTGACACACTAAACAATACTAGTATACCAGCAGCTTATTTGATATTGGATTAGATACAGTTTTTCACAATTATCTTCACACTCACAGAGAACCATTTTTTATACATGTACCACTCTTGGGACAAATATTACTCAGTGCCAGTTGACCTAGTATGATTAACTTTCAAGAAACTTGAACAATATGCCAGTTTTGCTGTACAGTTGCAAATTTTCGGAAATGTTTTATGAAATGAGTGATTTTTACATCCTTAAATGTGCCTACGATACATTCAGCTAAGTACAACAAAAATCCATTTTCAAGTGAATGAGCAAGCTGACACGGCACAGGCATACGTTGGTTGGTTGGTTGGCTGGTTGTACATTGCTTAACTTCCCGACAGCAACAAGACTTTCTCAGGATGTGCCTGCGATGCTTGTGAAAAAAAACAAACAGCACATTGAATTATGTTGCCAGCCAGTCTAATATGCTAAACAAACCTATGACATGCTAGGGACGCTGCACCTTCATCCTAATTTATCGTACCCTAGTTTACAGCAAGATGGGATGAACCATAACTCACAAAGTCCCTTCTATATGTGAGCTGTCCTCTGTCAAGGGTCTATATAAGTATAACTTTTGTCTTTGACCCGATTCTGATGTTGAAATATCTCCTATTGAACAAGATGAGGATTTCATCCCACAGTCTACCGTATTGTTTGGAGCTCACATGCGTTTTTCTTTTAGGAACATTCACAGTTGTTCATATTTTTAAGCTTATCCTTCTGATCCATTTCCCTCTTCTCTAAACCAACCTCTGATCAACACACACGCCAGCACACACAAATAAAGACGGACACACAATGCTTCCCGCCATTAGTACACTCTGTGGGATGGAGTAGCGATAGGAATTCTGAAGAAGAATAAAACGAGCAAAAATTACAGACTCTAATCTGTGTCAACCGACTTTGTATCAACTGTCTTATATGTCTTCAATGAGACATCCATTTACAACATACTCGGAGGCTCTCTTAGCCACCCATTAAATAAAGTATTTCACCAAGTTTCAAACTTGTACGTACAGAAATATATGAGATTCTCATGTCTACATACATACGCACACACACACACACATACAGCCTTTCATGCCAAATGGTTACCGTAACTAAACATGACATCATTTTGATCTTGTTACTTCAGTTGTCAGAGGTTTATAGTCTAGCAGCTGCCCTTCATAGACGATCAGCCGTTTACGAGATAGTGATTTTCTAGAGAGTAACAAAGGTTTGGGTATATCAAAATGAAGTCTAGTATGAATAAAAGCAGTGCGCACTCGTTTTAAACTGCCGGAGGATGGAGACATTTTTCTGTAGCACATTTTGTTTCCAGTATGGCTGCAGGCCACAGACCACAGTGGTGTTTCCGTACTGTCCAGTCTCTTAGCCTTAGTCAGTCCCAGTCATCCTCTAATTGTTCAATTCCCTAAAAAACACTATCGCCCACCAGCTGCACATTTGCCATGCACAAAATAAAAAAAAAAAACAGCACGTGACCCGTCTCATTTCTTGGCTATGAAACTGGTTCCTTACCAACCCCACACCCAAGCACAGCTGAAATCAGCGTGCCCCTCAAATCACTACGTCAAAGGCAACTCAACATAGGCCCACAAATGTCCACTGGATAAGCTCAGGATGGTATGAATCAAAGCACCAAACATGTCTCCTCTCAGCTAACCACAAATTTCCAGCAAATTCCAACAGTCAGCCCAACTGCAAATTTTCAAACAAGGCAAAAATTATTTTTAAAAACACGGAGCCTCTTACTGCCTGACCTTCCCAATTTAAATGTATACCATGACCTGCAGACGAAACCAGGACCGTTGCGGCCATGTTTACAGGGGATCAGTAGTTTACACGGGTCTCATTGTTCCTGTATTCAGTGGTAGTATGCACTATTTGTCACTTAAAAGGATTTCATTTTTTAAAGTAATATTTTCACACTTAGATATATTAAGAGAAGAAACAATTACGAAAACGCTTGCCTTGAACTCAAAATTAATATCGTTTCTCAACAATAAGGTATCCCAAAATCACGTGATCAAAACATCACGTGATGCCCCGACCTCCGTGGACGTGAATTTTGGTGTGCCGACGGGTTCTTTTTGATTTGTTCTACATAAGCTTGTTTGTTTTAAAAAAAAAAGCAAACGTGTAAAGTTGCTGTGTGCATTTTTACGGCTTGATAAAGGTTTGTCACGTTTATTTCCATTCACTTTACCATCGCTTTGCCCGTTTTATTTCGACAACACAGCACCAAAACAAAATGCAACCCACAACACAAACGCTATCTTCAAAACCTATGCTGCATTCTGTAAAAGAAAAAGAGTGCCACACCACTTGGTTTTAACTGTCATGGCTGAGCAACGTTTCGGAACTTGATTAATTATTTTATGCAGCAGTAACATTTATTTTAATCAATTGCACTGACAAGCTATGTTGTGATGTGCGATCACTGCCAGTGCCAATTATGCAGTCTCAGTGATCACTGATGGTACAGTACACTTCACACTGAAAAAAAAATACACAGCACAATGTGAACACGCTTGGAAGTTCATGCAATGCTGAACCCTATCTTGCTAGCAGTAGCCTACTGCACAAAAGAGGAACTTATTTTGCTGCTGTGTTATTTGCAGTTTGTCTGCATATAGACATTTGCAGTTCGCTGCAAGGATTCTTAGCAGCTGACATTAGCACTGACATATATATTGGGATTAAAACGAGAAAGAAAACGGAGAAAGGTGACACAGAGATGATTTAATAAATCAGTCAAGTGATCAAATGAATGAGATATCTATGTTTTATGATAAACAGCTAGTTATGGGGGGGGGGGGGGGGGGAGGAGACACATACTTTATAATGTACACGTACTATTTCTTTCAGTGTTTTCATCACCCGCTCATAACACCATTAGACTCGATGAGTTGTCATGTTTTGAGTGGTTTACAAAATACATGTACTTGTTGCTGTTACATTATCTTCTTACTGGTTTTGACATTTCGCTGTAAGATTTACAGTCCCATACTTTAAGCGTGTTCCCCCTAACGCACACAGAGGTTGACTGTATCATTGATATGTGTGTGTAGGTAGCGTTTGGTTTTGTTTGAGGTGGCAGTTTTGGCCTCACCTTTAAGTTTGGTGCCGCTGTGCATGTGGCCACCAGTACTATTTACAGAACTGATGACTGCATGTGCAGGCTAGTTCATGGTATCAAAATGTGAACTGGGCAGCCTATTGTTTGAAGTGATCAGTGGTAGCAACATCCATGATGTATGTGTGCATTTGGCCACTGGTACTGTTTACAAAGGTGCTGTTTACAGAACTAGTGGCTGAGTATGCATATTATTATTAGTACTGTTATTGTTATCAGGTGTGGCCTTATCTCTAAGTTTTGGTGCCCCTGTGCATGAGGCCAACAGTACTTTTCACAGAACTGATGGCTGCATGTGTGCAGTGTGATTAACTGTACACATGAAATTTGTCAGTCAATACAAGCCACTTGCTTAACCTGAAGTCTCTATATATAGATTTTACAGTCCACTAATGCCCATCAGTATACAATTGTGCATGTCTTTTGTGGGTGTTCTGTAGTTTTGTATGTGGGCTGGGGTTGAAAGTGGGGCGGTATGGCACCTATTACCGTGTATGTACAAAACCTACATTACAAACAAACATAAATTAATAATTTTAATAAATAGTTATTTGGGTTTAACGCCGCGCGGTAGACTACGGCCATCTCACGGCAGTTAAATAAATAAGATAAGTAAGTCAAAGATACCTGGGACATAAAAATGCTAAGTAAAGTATAGATTATGATCATGCACAGATGTACATTGGTGGATGTTCTGCGGTTTTGTGTGTGTAACTGGATTGGGGTTGGGAGCGAGCGATACTGTACCTATTACCATGTACGTGTATAAGACATAAGACATTTATTCACCAAGTAAAACGTTACAAGGATTTTTGTGTGGCATGGCGACAGTAAAATATGTCCTCACTTGTAGGGCATTCATCATGTCATACACTTAGTTGGCGATCATCCTATATACAGCACGGGGGTTCTTTCTCCGGGTACTCCGGTTCTTCCACCCCCCCCCCCCCCCACTTTGGTACCGGTTTCAGGCCACTTTACAAATTTCAAATACAAGCGATCAAAAATCTCTGTAACTTCAGTAGCTGACTTGCCCTTCGTTTGTCTTGTACTGTGTTTGTCTTAAATGGCGTAAATCCGTGTCTGTTTCGTGTGTGTGTGTGGTGGGTTTCAGGCACGGCGCTTTGAGTCGATTTCCCCAAAATTGAGAAAAAGCGCCTATATAATAACGGTATTATTATTATTATTATTATAAACACAATATTAAACACAAATCAGTCATATGTCACAAATCATGGAATCACGTTGTTCCGTGCATGGTGATGTATTGAGGACAGCTTCTGGAAAAAAAAATGCATCTGAATCGAGAGGTTCTGGCTTTAAAAGCACGAAACCGCCGGCCAGAGGGCAGAAGCTCGAAGAGATGATTGGCTGGGTGTGACAGATCTGACAGAATAGTACTGGTGGCCACATGCACAGGGGCACCATGGTGTATGTTCTTGAGCTGTATGCTGATGTGTATGTACAAAACCTACATTACAAACAAACAAAATAAATAAATAATTTAAATAAATAAGATAAAGTAAGTCTAAGGTACCTGGGACATATGCATGCTAGGTAAAGGATAGATTAAAAATTATGAACATACACAGATGTGCATGTCCTTCCTTTGGTAGGTGTTCTGCGGTTTTATGTGTGTATTTAGGTAAGGGTTGGGAGCAGGCAGTATGGCACCTATTACCATCTATATATGTGTATATTTTCTTGTTTGCTGATGTGTATGTACAAAACCTTCATTACAAGCAAACAAAATAAATAAATAATTTAAATATATAGTTATTTGGGTTTAATGTCGAGCAGGCGACCAATGCCATCTCATGGCAGTTAAATAAAAAAGATAAAGTAAGTCAAGATACCTGGGACATATGAATGCTCAGTAAAGGATAGATTATGAACATGCACAGATGTAAGTGTCGTTTGGTGGGTGTTCTCTGGTTGTGGAGTGGGGTTGGGAGTGGGCAGTATTACCATATATGTGTATGTGAACATCAGCATATGTACAAAACCTACTTTTCAAACAAATAAAAATAAATAATAAATTTAAATAACTAGGACATATGAATACCAAGTAAACGATATATTATGAACATGCACAGATGTGCATGTCCTTTAATGGGTGTTCTGTGGTTTTGTATGTGGGGTGGGGAGGGGGTGGTATGCACCTATTACCATATATGTGTACATGTTCACATCATATATGTGTATATGTATGTTCTCATCTTGTATGCTGATGTCCCCCACCCAGGTCTACCCTGGGGGACTTGGGTGGGGTTAACTACTTTTTAGTTCCCAGGGTGACCCTGGTCAGCCCCACAGGGTGGGTTTTCCCCTCTATTCAGGGGCGTGTGTTTCTGTCTACCCTTGGTACATTCACCTGTATTTACCTTTTTTAAACTCTTCCTACTGTCTGCACTGCTTGTAGTTCTTGATATTGGATGTGTGTTGCTAAAGGGTCTTATAGTTAGGTTTATTTAGTGTATTAGACCAGCTGGCGACATACATTCAATATTCTGTTTAGTTTGGGTTTTTTCACAAGCAGTGCAGGCACGTCCTGAGAAAGTCTTGTTGCTGTCGGGACGTTAAACAATGTACAATCAATCATTTTATGCTGATGTGTATGTGCAAACATACATCACAAACAAACAAACAAAAAAATAATAAATTAATAAAATAAGTTGGGGATACCTGGGACCTATAAATATGCATGTTAAGTAAAGGATAGATTATGAACATGCACAGATGTATGCATATTGAAAACAAATTTCCTCTCCTTGGTGACCACTACCATACCACTACAGTGATCATGTGCATCAAGGAATTCCTTCCATCCATAATTAAAAGGATAAATAATAAATAAATATGTAAGTGAATACATACATGAATCAATAATAAATAAATAAATAAAACATGTAATATAATAGAGAGGGCTACTATCTGTATTGTGTCTCATGCAGTCCTGATAAAGCTTAATCATAAGAGTCCTTGTGAGTACTTGAGTGCGGATTGGTTGAATTGGTTGCAAAAGCTAAAATTTTTATATTTAGGTGTTTAGCTGAACATGGTGATTTTGATGGAAATGGTTCGGAGATGGATTTCACTCTGCCTGGCTTGTGCTTAAGACCAGTCGGATACGAGTGTGCTTGACCAGTTAAAAATCCCATCTCCACTAATAAAATTTAAAAAAGAGCAGACCTGCACTTAGAGCCGTTAGGCTGAAAAACAGACGAACAACATGCATGTTGTATCCGGCCAAAGAAGGTTGAAGATGGTCGGCAGACACATTGCACAACATGCACAAAGGGAGTTTACTTTTGATATGCTTTCCTCCCACAAAAGACCGAGTTCTGTGGAAAAGGCTGTTTTTGCAAGACCAGGAAAAATAACGTATTTGACGTTGATAAGATGTTCAAATCGAAAATAATCTCTGTTTCAATTCAGGAGCAAAGTAAAGCTTCAACAACCGTGCGCGTCTGATTGACTTTTTAAGAAGGCTTCTCGCTGACCGCCATTTTGAAACTAGCGACGCGACCATGCTTACCGCATTAAAAATAATACTTTTTAACTTATTTTATCGTATATATGTATGCATGTTTACTTGCTGATGAGTTTAATTTACTCACTGGAATAAACTTGTAACTTGTATGCTTGAAATTTTCAATGTTATGCACAAAAAATGTCTTGCACCTTATCCGGGCGGTGTACGAGGACTGGTTCCCTCACATCGAAAAATAGCTTTCGAAAAACACTTCTACAAAAATGTCTCCATCCTAAGGACAAATATTGTTGCCATGCATAAACTATATGGCATTAGTACTTTCATTTCGTACCTGCAAACCATTGTTACTCTTTTGACGAACTACTTAGTCTGCAGAAATTGCGAAAAGCTGCTAGACTATTAGGCCTGCCCGCGATTTTGACATAATAGACGTGCTATTAAATTCGCCCCACCGTGACCCATCCTAAAAAGTACCTTCTGGACTTAAAAAAGACGGAAAATAATTGCAATTACCAAATTTGTACAGGGAAATGATGTATTAAAAAAATGCATTAAACGCAAACATATAACTCATAATCTCTTAGGTGCAGCAGACCACTGAGCAACACACATCCAATATCAAGAGCCACAGGCAGAACAGACAGTAAGGAGAGTTTGACAAAGGAAAATACAGGTCAATGGACCAATAGCAGAAACATGCAGCCTAGAAAACAGAGAAAAACCCACCGTGTGGGGCTGACCAGATTGATCCTAGGAACTAAACAAGATGAGGATTTCATCCCAAAGTCTACCATATTGTTTGGAGCTCACATACTTTTTGCCTATCGTATTCATAAAATATGGTAGACTTTGAAATGGGCCTGGTTGGAGCGCATTCCGGAGCATGCACATGACGTGTTTGGCGTGTGGCACAGAAATTCTGTCAAAGAAATAACAAGATAGAAATGACGTCACGTCTAGCTACACAAACCTTGCTAGAGAATGTCTTGTTGGCGCCAAACGGTGTATGTGTGTGTTTGACAGTGACTAGAGCCCGCGTTTGAGGAGGGACAAGCTTGCAATTTAGGATGTTGTCCCTAAAAGAATTATCTTGGGACCTTTTTTAAACTTTTTGATCAAGATGCTCGTTGGCGAGAAAATGTCCGTTTCACAAAAAACAGTTGATCCACACTAGAGTCCATAATTTTTCTTATTTTTACTAGATATTTTGCGTATAGCTAGATAAAAGGGACATATTCAATGAGTTCGTTAACCAGCTTTTTACCTCTAGAACGTTTTGCGTGATAATCAATTTTTTTTTTTTTAATTCACATTTTGTGGATTAATTTCATGAATTATATGGGTTAAACAATTAAATCTTTTTATGAAAAAAAAACAGACTTCTCATTAATAATCACATGAATTTTTGTATACCGTATTTACATAACCCTACAGTTTGTCTCGGCTGTCGGGTACGATTAGGTCAATTGTGACTTGTATGCCATAGGTGTGAAAATCAGACAGTGTTCTGCATAACTTTTTAGGAGTCATTAGTAAAACAGCTACCATAAGTTTAATTTTTCATTTACAAGAAAAAGCTATATTCTCATTAATGATTTTTCATAAACAGTGTTTGCATAAGCCTGCTGTTTGTCCCAGCCCTGGGGTAGGATTAGGTCAAATTGTGACCTGTAAGCCCTAGGTGTGAAAATCGGCAAGAAAATTGCAAAGTTGATTCTCTGATATGTCAAATGTTAGTACTGCGATGAGCGACGTATAACATCGAGTCATCACTATGAACACAGTGTCATGGGACTAATGATGCCATGACATGAAGCTTTAAGTGACGTCATTTCGCTGCTCATGCTAGTATTCTTCTTCAGAATAGCTATGGACCACGGAGCTTACGAATGGCGGGTATCGCCGTGTTTCCATCTTTATTTCTGTGTGCCAGTGTGTGTGGATCAGAGGGTGGGTTAGAGTAGAAGGAGATGGATTCCTGTCTCTACTACTAATGACGGGAAGCGCCATGTGTCCGTCTTTATTTGTGTGCGCGGACGTGTGTGTTGATCAGGGGTTGGCTTATAGAGAAGGGAAATGGATCAGCATAATAAGCCTAAAAATATGAAAAACCCTGAATGTTCGAAAAAGATACTGAAATGCATCTGAGCTCCAAACAATACAATAGACTTTGGGATGAAATCCTCATCTTGTTTCTTTTGTAACAGTTGTTAGTCCTGTTACAGGACTAACAACTGTTACACTTTTATCAGAACATTCAGAGGTGTTCATATTTTAAGCTTATCCTTCATCTATTTCCCTCCTCTCTTACCCAACCTCTGATCAACACACCGGCGCACACAAATAAAGATGGCGCTTCCCGCCATAAGTATGCTCTGTGGGCTGGAGTTACTTACTTACTTACGCCTGTCACCCCTACCCGGGTATAGGCCGTCGACGAGAGACCTCCAGCAACTCCTGTCCTGTGCTTCTCCTTCGATTCTACTCCAGGTGGTTCCCAGTCTCTTGATGTCTGCTTGGAGGTCTCGACGCCAGGAGTTTCTTGGCCTACCTCTTTTCCTCTTTCCCTGGGGGTTCCATGACAATGCCTGCCTAGTGATACTGGAAGCTGGCTTTCTCAGACTGTGACCGATCCATCCCCATCTTCTTCGCCCAATTTCATTCTCTGCTGTTATCTGCTCTGTTCTCTCCCAGAGTCTGACGTTGCTGATCTTCTCTGGCCAGTGGATTTTCAAAATTCTTCTAAGGCAACTGTTCATGAAGGTCTGTACTCTGTTGACTGTGGTTTTTGTCAATCTCCATGTCTCTGCTCCATATAGGAGAACTGCTTTTACATTGGAGTTGAAAATCCGGACTTTGGTGTGTTGTGACAGCTCTCTGGAACTCCACACTTTTTTCAACTGGAGAAAGGCTGCTCTGGCTTTACCGATTCGTGCTCTGACATCTGCATCAGTGCCGCCTTTTTTGTCTATGATGCTCCCGAGATAGGTGAAGGACTCCACCTCCTCCAACGGGGTGCCAGCAAGCAAGACTGGTTCTTCCCTGGTTGCGTTCAGCCTCATTGTCTTTGTTTTCTGTTTGTGAATGGTGAGGCCCACTTGGGACGAGATGTCAGCAAGCCTCGTGGTCTTGTCCTGCATTTGTTGATGAGTGTGGGACAGTAATGCCAGGTCGTCTGCACAATCGAGGTCGTCAAGCTGTGTCCACAGTGTCCACTGTATTCCACTTCGTCTGTGCTCTGTGGTCATCTTCATGACCCAGTCTATGGCCAGTAGGAAGAGGAATGGAGACAGCAGACACCCCTGCCTGACACCAGTTCTGACCTGGAGCTCTCTGGTGAACTGCCCTTCGTGGATCACGCGACATGTCATGCCATCATAGCTGCTCTTGATCAGGCGGACGAGCTTTGTGGGTACACCGTAGTGTCGTAGGAGTTTCCACAGAGTCTCTCGGTCCACGCTGTCAAATGCTTTCTCATAATCCACAAAGTTGACGTACAGCGGGGAGCTCCACTCCAGAGACTGTTCCACGATGATGCGGAGAGTGGCGATCTGGTCTGTACATGATCGGTTCTTCCTGAATCCTGCTTGCTGGTCTCTCAGCTGGGGGTCAACGGAGCTCTTCATTCTCTCTAGGATGATCCTGTTGAAGACCTTTCCTGGTACTGACAGCAAGGTGATTCCTCTGTAGTTGGAACACTTGCTGAGGTCGCCTTTCTTGGGAAGCTTGATTAGGTACCCCTCCTTCCAGTCAGCTGGCATCACCTCCTCTTCCCAGATCTTTCCAAACAGTGGGTACAGCATCTCAACTGTTGTCTCTAGGTCTGCTTTCAGAGACTGTGGGCTGGAGTAGCAAGAGAAATTCTGAAGAAGAATAGCACAAGCAGCAAAATGACCTCACTGCAAGTTTCACGTCATGGTGTTGCTAGTCTCATAACAGCGTGTTACTTACTTACTTACGCCTGTCACCCCTACCCGGGTATAGGCCGTCGACGAGAGACCTCCAGCAACTCCTGTCCTGTGCTTCTCCTTCGATTCTACTCCAGGTGGTTCCCAGTCTCTTGATGTCTGCTTGGAGGTCTCGACGCCAGGAGTTTCTCGGCCTACCTCTTTTCCTCTTTCCCTGGGGGTTCCATGACAATGCCTGCCTAGTGATACTGGAAGCTGGCTTTCTCAGACTGTGACCGATCCATCCCCATCTTCTTCGCCCAATTTCATTCTCTGCTGTTATCTGCTCTGTTCTCTCCCAGAGTCTGACGTTGCTGATCTTCTCTGGCCAGTGGATTTTCAAAATTCTTCTAAGGCAACTGTTCATGAAGGTCTGTACTCTGTTGACTGTGGTTTTTGTCAATCTCCATGTCTCTGCTCCATATAGGAGAACTGCTTTTACATTGGAGTTGAAAATCCGGACTTTGGTGTGTTGTGACAGCTCTCTGGAACTCCACACTTTTTTCAACTGGAGAAAGGCTGCTCTGGCTTTACCGATTCGTGCTCTGACATCTGCATCAGTGCCGCCTTTTTTGTCTATGATGCTCCCGAGATAGGTGAAGGACTCCACCTCCTCCAACGGGGTGCCAGCAAGCAAGACTGGTTCTTCCCTGGTTGCGTTCAGCCTCATTGTCTTTGTTTTCTGTTTGTGAATGGTGAGGCCCACTTGGGACGAGATGTCAGCAAGCCTCGTGGTCTTGTCCTGCATTTGTTGATGAGTGTGGGACAGTAATGCCAAGTCGTCTGCAAAATCGAGGTCGTCAAGCTGTGTCCACAGTGTCCACTGTATTCCACTTCGTCTGTGCTCTGTGGTCATCTTCATGACCCAGTCTATGGCCAGTAGGAAGAGGAACGGAGACAGCAGACACCCTTGCCTGACACCAGTTCTGACCTGGAGCTCTCTGGTGAACTGCCCTTCGTGGATCACGCGACATGTCATGCCATCATAGCTGCTCTTGATCAGGCGGACGAGCTTTGTGGGTACACCGTAGTGTCGTAGGAGTTTCCACAGAGTCTCTCGGTCCACGCTGTCAAATGCTTTCTCATAATCCACAAAGTTGACGTACAGCGGGGAGCTCCACTCCAGAGACTGTTCCACGATGATGCGGAGAGTGGCGATCTGGTCTGTACATGATCAGTTCTTCCTGAATCCTGCTTGCTGGTCTCTCAGCTGGGGGTCAACGGAGCTCTTCATTCTCTCCAGGATGATCCTGTTGAAGACCTTTCCTGGTACTGACAGCAAGGTGATTCCTCTGTAGTTGGAACACTTGCTGAGGTCGCCTTTCTTGGGAAGCTTGATTAGGTACCCCTCCTTCCAGTCAGCTGGCATCACCTCCTCTTCCCAGATCTTTTTAAACAGTGGGTACAGCATCTCAACTGTTGTCTCTAGGTCTGCTTTCAGAGACTCCGCTGGGATGCCATCTGGCCCTGCTGCTTTGCCATTCTTCAAAAATGCCACTGCTTTTCTGATCTCTTCCCGGCTGGGTCTGTCACAGCTGATGGGTAGGTCGGTCTCTGCCGGCTGGATGTCGGGGGGGTCGGGTGGGCTAGGTCTGTTCAGTAACTCTTCAAAATACTCGGCCCATCTGTTGAGTTGGTCTGCTCTGTCTGCAATAGGCTTGCCTTCTTTGTCTTATAACAGCGTGTACACAGTGACAAATTTAATGTTTCATGTCACTCATCTGAATGGCGCACAGCCTCTTCCAGGGCTGGCTGTTTTCTTCCTGTCAGCCTCTTCCATGGGATGGGATGGGAGTATAATGTGGCTCCAAAACTTGCAATAATGAATTAATTATTACTAAAAAAGTTGAAGAGGTACAATGCTGGCTAACAAACTCATTCAATGTCTTTCTCCAAACTAGCTATATCCAAATTTTCAAGTGCAGATATTAAAAATTACGAAATCTCATGTGGGTCAACCGACTTTCTATGAACAGTCATTTAACTCTTCAATGAAACATCTAATTTCAATATGCTCGAAAACGCCTCCAAGACACCCCTTGAATGAAGCATTGCCTTTATTTTCAGCTTGTACATGCACAAAGGTCGGAGATTTTCCTGTTTGCATACACACACACACACACACACACAAAAACACACGGCACTTGGTGCCAAAACAACATTCAACAGCAAGGCTAGAGTAGCTACATGTGACGTCTTTTATCTTGTTACTTCTCTGCCAGACTATGAGGCCTGCCTCCCTGTTATGTCCTTTGCATGTTACTGAACGGGCTCCGACCAACCCCATCTCAAAGTCTACCATATTTTCAATACTGTAGACAAAAAGTAGCAAGTCCCCCAGAGCAGACCCAGTTGGGGGGCGCACAGGCATACAGGAAGTCAGAATGTCTTATATTGAAATCTGGCCGTTTCCCACAAGGGCTCTACTAGGGTATTGAAAATGGATCGTTCTTGTATTTTTAGCAAATTTTTACGACTGGTCAGCAAAATTAGCAAATCATAAGTGTTAAGTGAAAATAGGCACTAAGTGATATTTAAAGTGGTATAGAAATGTGTTTCTTTGCAGGGATATTTGGATGTCAACAGCCCATAGCTGCGCACACAAGGCATTTATAACAAAAATATGTAGGAGAGAGTAGCTTCAGTTAGCACCTAAGCTGTGAGATGGCCTTAGTCGCCTGCTCTGCGTTAAACCCAAATAACTAACTAACCTACGCCTTATTCCTTTTGAACAGTTACAGTTGTCAGCCATCTCAAGTGTCCCAAAAATATGATTTAGTATGGTTACAAAGTAAAGTAGGTAATAGCACTGTCAGGAGAGAGAAGTGTGCATGATCGACCAGTGATCATAGATCTACTGTGGCCAAAGCACAAAAAAAAAAAGATAGGAAAGAGAGGGGTCGCTAAGAAAGTGACTGAATGCAATGCATATGGAAGCCCCCCCCCCCTCCCCCCCCCCAAAGAGGGGGGGGGGGTGGCTATCACATATCCCATTGTTCCAGCCACTCAGTGCATGGAAATTTAAATCTAGGTCCCCCAAGGGGGATCCAGATATTTAGCCGGTGTGGCGACCTCTTCAGAACACCATCGGCAATACTGGATGAGGCAGGAATTTCTGCCTACCTGCAATGACAACCACATTTTACTGTGGTGTCTGCAGGGGCACACATTCCATGCCACCACCTAGAGTTAAATTTCCATGCACCCTATAAGAGAACCTACCAAAAGGGGGGGGGGGGGGAAGGGGTTGCAGTCGATATTGTAGTAATAAATGAAAAGAAAAAAGGGAGACTGCCAGTGCTAATATTTTAGGAAGATTACATAAAGTAGGTAATAGCACTGTCAGGGGAGAGAAGTGTGCATGATCGACCAGTGATCATAGGTCTACTGTGGCCAAAGCACACAAAAAAAAAAGACAGGAAAGAGAGGGGATGCTAAGAAAGTGACTGAAAGCAATGCATATGGAAGCCCCCTCGAAGGGGGGCGTATCACATATCCCACTGTTCCAGCCACTCAGTGCTTTTTTATGATTTAGTATGTTTTATGTGTATATGTACACCAACTAATTGTGTTGCAGGCCCTGTGTGAGTGTGTCGGTGTATCTGACAAAGATCCATTCACCGCTGTGTCCCACTGCTATTGTCTGGACAGTCAGCAGTCCAACTGGTGGTGGCAGCGAACAGTGACAGACCAGGGCAAGGATGTGGAAATGTCACATGACAAGTATGAGCGTCTTGTGGCCAGGTAGGTACTGGCCAAAGAGTCAGCTTCTATACGTAGTGTATGAGAAACAGATTTAACAGAGTTTAACTCATTCAGCCCCGACACACCGCAGAAAGATATGGATCGAGCATGATAGTTCAAGGGTGTTGCCAGAATAGCTTGGCGCCCATAGGCGCCAAGCTATTCTGGCACCATCCTTGAACTATCATGCTTGAGCTGTCTCTAGAATTGAAATACAGTCCTTTAGAGGACAACTTCAAAATTGGGGGATTTCGGTCCTGTTGTGGAATGAGTTAACTGATATGATTTGTGTACACAAAAAAAGAGTGGATTCAATTTTGGCCGTAGCACACAAGCCTATGGCAAATTTACTATAGACAGGCTCATATGTAACTATCTCATTTAAGTGTCTTGGGTCACAGTGTTTGTACTTTTATAGGTGGGTCTTGGCAAAACGCACCCAACCCCTTTTCTTGGCAAGTGTCAAAAAATGGGGAACCCAACGCATTCAGATCTTCCCCTATCTAAGTCTTTTGGTCAAGGCTTCGTAGACAGATGACGAATTTACAGCAACATATTCAGCAATCTGTGCAGGGCTAAATCTTGGGTCTGCATTAATGATTGCATGGATGCGAGAAATTAACTCTTTTTTGTAATTTTGTCTTTTTGCACTTTCCCCTTGCTCACTTAGACGGCAGAATTTTCTAAAGAAAAATGCTATATCCGCCTACCAACCATTGTAGATGAAGCAGAGGTAGGTTTAGGAGCATGTTAATCGGCTAGTACCTGCGCCATCGATTTTTAGAATGCTACATTTTCTTTTAGGACAGCTAAAAAAATGAGATATGGAAACAGTCAAATTTTGGTCCTTGTTTTGAGGCAGTGAAAACATGCTATACATCAAAATCCACTGGATAAAAATTTACACTATTTTGCTATGACTTACGAGAAATGTTGCTCTTGAAGTGGCATAACATTTTTGTGTTCAATTTGGTGGTTATGCAAGAAAACACTTTGTCTCAAAATATTTTAAAAGTCCCTTGTACTACTGGTCAGTTACAGAAGGTCACTTAACCGACTTTGTCATTTCAGGTTCTGTGGCCCTGCCACAACCATAGAAATTCCCACTTTGACCACCCCACGTCGAAGTGTCAAACTAAGGAATCTGTCAGAGGCTGTGGCATTGACAGGACTAACCATGGCCATGCTGACTCTTTACCCACTGCAGATAGACCTTATCAACCAGCCTGGGCTGCCACGGGTGTTTCTCTGGGGCCCGCCAGGTAAGCAATGCCGATGTAACTTTGTTTTGTGCAGCAAGACTTGTACTTGTTTGCAAAATATGTTTTGTGTTGTTTTACTCAGTGGTTTTCCTTCGATGTCTCACAAGGTATTGCTTTCAGGATGCCTGCGTTGGTCCGACCCCTCCGGCTTACTTCCAGACCACTAGGTTTTTAGCGTCTGTTTAGGGACGCAACCGCGTCAGCCGCTTCGCTGCTTTGTTTTACCGTGGGTTTTACAGTGGCGTTTAGCTTGTGTTTGTGGCTCGGCATTATAAGTCGGATATCTCTTCAATGCCTTCACCAATTGTTTTAAACCAAGATCAATAAGATTCAGCATGATAGTCACTTTCATTTTGTAATTTACTTCTAGTCTGATCGATTTTGGGTTAAACATTATTTTGGGATTTTGCACATTTTGCTTCATCCAGGTCCATGGAATAAAGTCCTTTAAAAATTCATAATTAATTCTAGCCTTAATTAATCAAGTCAATGTTTGGCACTAGTAAGACCACATTTGCGGCTCTCTCCTTAGTAGCAAACTGCAAGTTTCTAGGTCCTGTAGAAACAGAACAATAGTCAGAAAACCAAGAGCAAACAAACACAGATTTCAGCTTTCCCGCTCCAAAAGCACCTATTTCTGGAAACGGACAAGTGAGAGTTTCTTTACAGCCTGTGCATGCTGTATATAAAGTCCCTTCCGTGGCGCACACGCGGTGAAGAGTCCGAAATAGTTCAGGCGGTTAAGCGTCGGAGCAGGAGAGCGAAGGGAATCGCCGGGTCGTGGGTTCGAATCCCCATCCCGGCCCTGGTAGCTGGACTCGCAATCTAGGGGGAAAAGACAGGCTTGATCAATAGCATGTCCGTTTAAAGGTCCTTGTAAATCAAAGTGGCACAGTTGGAGTGCGCCTGAGTTGATCAGTGTTCAGGTCGTACTCCATAGATAACAGATTTCCCTGTACCCCATAACCCACCAGTCAGGGCCATCCATTATCACTTTGGTGCTGTGGATGTTAAAATAAGTAAACCCAAACTAACCAACCAGCAAGCGTGGTCAGTACCACTCAACTGTTACTTCGCATCAGACTACTCGCGCCACTACGACGATACAACTAGGAAGAGCTACAATGTCGACTCCCTCTTAGCTCTGCGCTGTTTCTTCAGTTTTCTTCACCTCAATAAAGACATGTCACTGCGATCCCTGTCTTCGACGTTGTTGCATCCCTCATTTCTTGCTTGACCCGGTTACATTGACAATCAGCTGCACACATCAAAATCGGTCCTGCTCAATGCTTCTTAGTGAGACCTCACATAAGGAAATGACAGAAGACTGAGGGGGTGGGGTGTGGGTGGGAGGGATGCTGAACAGTATGGTTTTCAGTCAGACCTCGGAAATAAAAAATAACTTCATTGTAAATTTCTGTAGTCTCTTCGGTATTCTTTTTTTTTTGCTTGAAGTTTTTGATTCTCTCATTTGTATTGTTGTACCATGTGAAAACTAGTCTCTACAGGTGTCTATGGGTAAATGAAAGTGGGAAGTGCTTCAAATGTGTGAGAATTATTCAATTAGCGCTCAATACCCAGGTTGTGAGTTCCCCCAAACTAGCCCGCTCTTTAATGCGAGAGGTGAGAAAGCGCAGTAGTTTGTGGGCAAGACAGCACGTTACTATGGAAGATCGGCAGTGCGAGCAGAAAAACTTTACATAAATAAATTACTGTGAAATAGCCCTACTTATGCAGAGTTTACTTGAAAGTTATTTGCCCAGGGTCAAGCATCTCAACACAGTCAGAAAACTGTCTGCAACAGATACTGCTGACAATATGTGTATGAGTCCTTTGTGTACTATCTTAGAGCTTTATGATATAAGTACAATGCCAAATGTCAAATTCATCGTTTGCAGGGTGTATTGCTTTTGTACCCGAGTCGCGGATTTATCGTCTGCATCAGCCTGGTTTTGAATTAATATGCATATTTATGAGCCTACGTCACAAGGCCGCAGAACCTGGCAAACTATCAGTCTATCGCAATACTGCAGGTCACAAGGTCATCGGTGTGGTGTTCACACGTGTCAGTGTACACGTGTACTGATTTTCTCCGGCATCCCTTTGATGTCATTTTCCACGAGAATTTAGAATAAACCTTCCATACTCGCTATGCTGTCAAAATCACAATACAGGTTCCACTTGACCTGCTAGTATTTACTAGTAATGATCGTGCTGCATCGTGCACTGAGGGTATGGCTTGTTGACTCTCCACACAAAGCGACTGAGCGCGCGTCCACCGTGCCTAGTTTGACCTTGATCCTTTATCCCTCGGAAACACGAAACAGAACATTGGTATTTATACCCACTTTCTGCACTGCAGTCAATTTCACATCTCACACATCTAAGTCTACATAACTGAAAGCATCACTGGAAACGCATCACTATGGCAGCAGAAACACTACCTCTGTGAATCGAGTGAATGAGAGCCCGCACAGACAAAAACGTGTCACAACCAGCGATGTGCAACTTGGACACACACACACCATAGTTTTCAGATCCTTGCAGCATATTTAATCTAATAACTAGCTCGTAACTATATGATAAAACAGGTTTAAAATCTTGCGAAATCAACAAGAGATAAATTCTACTGAAGATCATGAATTCTGAAAATCACTAGCGCTCGTGAAACTATAGAAAGATCGACAAAGTAGATTACTTACTGATTCACAGAGCAGGAAAGCGACAAATTCCGGATAGGCAGTCAAGCCAAGCTCTTGCGTTACGTGTTGCCACAAGTCCATATTCCGTTGTCCAATGTCAATTGTACCTATCTTGTCTCTCTTCCTCTTTCTTCTCTTCAATTCCGAGTCTGTCATTGTCGGCACGAGTCGATGCTGGATACTTTCTCTTTTTCTTCGCTGGTTCGTCCGCCATCTTGTCTCTGATTGGTTATAATTATGCAGATGACCTAATGTCGTATAAAATAGTTATGACGTCAGCTACCATCGCCTATCAGAAGCAATCTTTTCATGGTACCCGTCACAAGATTCTGGTGGGCCTCATTTCGCTTTGAACTGACGAAAGAAAGCATTTTGGTGGGACAATAGGGTGGTCACTGTCGAAGTGGGGTATGTATACTTACTTACTTACTTACGCCTGTCACCCCTACCCGGGTATAGGCCGTCGACGAGAGACCTCCAGCAACTCCTGTCCTGTGCTTCTCCTTCGATTCTACTCCAGGTGGTTCCCAGTCTCTTGATGTCTGCTTGGAGGTCTCGACGCCAGGAGTTTCTCGGCCTACCTCTTTTCCTCTTTCCCTGGGGGTTCCATGACAATGCCTGCCTAGTGATACTGGAAGCTGGCTTTCTCAGACTGTGACCGATCCATCCCCATCTTCTTCGCCCAATTTCATTCTCTGCTGTTATCTGCTCTGTTCTCTCCCAGAGTCTGACGTTGCTGATCTTCTCTGGCCAGTGGATTTTCAAAATTCTTCTAAGGCAACTGTTCATGAAGGTCTGTACTCTGTTGACTGTGGTTTTTGTCAATCTCCATGTCTCTGCTCCATATAGGAGAACTGCTTTTACATTGGAGTTGAAAATCCGGACTTTGGTGTGTTGTGACAGCTCTCTGGAACTCCACACTTTTTTCAACTGGAGAAAGGCTGCTCTGGCTTTACCGATTCGTGCTCTGACATCTGCATCAGTGCCGCCTTTTTTGTCTATGATGCTCCCGAGATAGGTGAAGGACTCCACCTCCTCCAACGGGGTGCCAGCAAGCAAGACTGGTTCTTCCCTGGTTGCGTTCAGCCTCATTGTCTTTGTTTTCTGTTTGTGAATGGTGAGGCCCACTTGGGACGAGATGTCAGCAAGCCTCGTGGTCTTGTCCTGCATTTGTTGATGAGTGTGGGACAGTAATGCCAAGTCGTCTGCAAAATCGAGGTCGTCAAGCTGTGTCCACAGTGTCCACTGTATTCCACTTCGTCTGTGCTCTGTGGTCATCTTCATGACCCAGTCTATGGCCAGTAGGAAGAGGAACGGAGACAGCAGACACCCCTGCCTGACACCAGTTCTGACCTGGAGCTCCCTGGTGAACTGCCCTTCGTGGATCACGTGACATGTCATGCCATCATAGCTGCTCTTGATCAGGCGGACGAGCTTTGTGGGTACACCGTAGTGTCGTAGGAGTTTCCACAGAGTCTCTCGGTCCACACTGTCAAATGCTTTCTCATAATCCACAAAGTTGATGTACAGCGGGGAGCTCCACTCCAGAGACTGTTCCACGATGATGCGGAGAGTGGCGATCTGGTCTGTACATGATCGGTTCTTCCTGAATCCTGCTTGCTGGTCTCTCAGCTGGGGGTCAACGGAGCTCTTCATTCTCTCTAGGATGATCCTGTTGAAGACCTTTCCTGGTACTGACAGCAAGGTGATTCCTCTGTAGTTGGAACACTTGCTGAGGTCGCCTTTCTTGGGAAGCTTGATTAGGTACCCCTCCTTCCAGTCAGCTGGCATCACCTCCTCTTCCCAGATCTTTCCAAACAGTGGGTACAGCATCTCAACTGTTGTCTCTAGGTCTGCTTTCAGAGACTCCGCTGGGATGCCATCTGGCCCTGCTGCTTTGCCATTCTTCAAAAATGCTACTGCTTTTCTGATCTCTTCCCGGCTGGGTCTGTCACAGCTGATGGGTAGGTCAGTCTCTGCCGGCTGGATGTCGGGGGGGTCGGGTGGGCTAGGTCTGTTCAGTAACTCTTCAAAATACTCGGCCCATCTGTCGAGTTGGTCTGCTCTGTCTGCAATAGGCTTGCCTTCTTTGTCTTTTACTGGTCTTTCTGTATGGCCATACTTACCCGACAATCTTCTGGTAATGTCGTAGAGCTGTTTCATGTTGCCGCTGCCTGCTGCCTTTTCTGCCTCTGCTGCCAGTCTGTCTGTGTAGGCCCTCTTGTCTGCCCTGATACTCCTCTTCACCTCGCGGTTGGCTTCCGAGTATTCCCCCTGTGCCCTTACTTTGGCTGCTCTCGTGCGACTGTTGTTGACCGCTGCTTTCTTCTGCTTCCTCGCTTCTATCTTCTTCAAGGTCTGTGCCGACAGCCAGTCCTTGTGGTGGTGTTTCCTGAACCCTACAGTGTCTTTGCAGGTTGAGTTCAGCGCCTCTCTAACTGCCTTCCACTGCTGCTCTGTGGTGACCGCCTCCTCTTCATTTACTAGCTCCTGTAGCGCTTGAAACCGGTTGGACAGCACCAGTTTGAACTCTTCTCTAACTCCAGTTTCTCTCAGGAGGCCTACATTATAGCGCTGTCTTCTTGTTGTCTCTGTGCGGCTTTTCTTTAGCTTGAGCTTCATTCTTAAGGTAAGCAGATGGTGGTCTGAGGCAACATCTGCTCCCCTCCTCACTCGAACATCTTGAAGGGATCTTCTAAATTTCTTGCTAATGCAGATATGGTCTATTTGGTTCTCTGTTGTATGGTCAGGTGAAACCCAAGTTGCTTTGTGTATTCTTCTGTGTGGGAAGATGCTGCCTCCAATGACAAGTCGGTTTAGAGCACAAAAGTCTACAAACCTCTCCCCGTTCTCACTCATCTCCGAGCCTAGTCCCTGTCTCCCCATCACCTCTTCGTATCCGGTGTTGTCCTCCCCTATTTTGGCATTAAAATCGCCCATGACGATGGTGATGTCTCGCTCCGCACATTTGTCCACGGCACTCTGGAGTTGGTCGTAGAACTCTTGTTTCTCTTCCTCGTCACTGTCATTGGTGGGCGCATAACACTGGATGACGTTCAGCTTGAGCTTTTTCTTGGTTCTAAAGGCTGCTGTTATAATTCTTGGCCCAAGAGGTTCCCAGCCCATCAGCGCTCTCTGTGCCACTGGTGACAGCATGGTATGTATACTGAAGCCCAGTAAAATATTTTAGCGAACTGAAGCCTTCAAAAAGTTCAGTTGTGCCCCTTTGAATAAAATGTAAACTGTTGATATAACACAGCTAAATAATAATACTCGCTATTGAAAAAACATGGCAGACCATTTTCCAAAGCCACTTTGACTGGCTTCATCACTATATGCCGTTTTCATGAATGTTGCAAGATAGTTTTTCTCAGATTTATTTCCACAAAAATAAAAAAGGGCTGCATTGTAACAGCTGTATGATCAAGAAGCAATAGTCGACAGTTCTTTGTCAGTCTGAGTTTAAATATCCTGCATGTTGTATGCAATTCACAGCAAAACAGTATTGGCTAAGCTTCACAGCTAGCCAAGTTGCCCACATTTTGTGACTCCCCAAGTCTAGTCTTGGCTCAAAGTCGCGTAATCTAGCGAGCATTCTCGCGCTGCTTGTAAACTCACAACCGGCCTATTGTTCAGTGTATACTCATGAAGGCACAAGACGGACAGCCATTCAATAGTACGAGCAGCAAAGTGACATCATAATGAGCTTCACTCTCAGAAATAGCTATCACTGATTATTGAGGCACTGAAGTAATTGGATGTAAGTGGCACTCCTCACCTTTTCTAATGCTTCAGTTTGCAAAAAGCTTTTACTGGGATTCAGTATACACACCCACTTGGACAATGACCACCCTATTGTCCCACAAAATGCTTTCTTTCATCCGTTCAAAGCAAAAAGAGGCCACGGGAATCTTGTGAATGAATGCACTAAAAGATTGCTTCTGATAGGCGATGGTAGCTGACGTCATAACTATTCTATACAACCTTAGGTCATCTGCATAATTATAACCAATCAGAGACAAGATGGCAGATGAACCAGAGAAGAAAAGTATCATCGACTGGCACCGACAATGACAGACTCGGAATTGAAGAGAAGAAAGAGGAAGAGAGACAAGATACCCCCAAGTAGAACTCATCGGACAAGGGAATACGGACATGTGGCAACGCATAAAGTAAGAGCTTGGCCGTTGCCGCCCACCTAGAATTTGTCCCTTTCCTGCTGAATCAGTGAGTAATATACGATTTTTGTCGATCTTCCTATAGTTCCACGAGCGCTAGTGATTTTCAGAATTCACGATCTTCAGTAGAATTTTTCTCTTACTGATTTTGCAAGATTTTAAACCTGTTTTATCATAAAGTTACGAACTAGTTATCAGATTTTATGCTGCAAGGATCTGAAAACTACAGTGTGTCAAAATTATGGCACATCGCTGGTCGTGACACGTTTTTGTCTGTGTGGGCTCTCATTCACTCCATGATTCACCAGGGGTAGTGTTTCTGCTGCGATGGTGCATTTGTCGTTTGCAGTGATGCTTTCAGTTACGTAGACTTTGATGTGTGAGATGTGAAATTGCAGTGCAGAAATTGGGTATAAATACCAATGTTCTGTTTCGTGTTTCCGAGGGATAAAGGATCAAAGGTCAGTCAAACTAGGCACCGTGGATGCTGGCTCAGCGCAGAGACTGAGTCGAACAAGCCACACCCCCGGCCGTGCAATGACGATGCCGCGCAGCACGATCGTTACTAGTAAATATTAGCAGGTCAAGCGGAACCCGCGTTGTGACTTTGACAGCATAGCGAGTATGGAAGGTTTATTGTACATTCTCATGGAAAATTATGTCGAAGGGATGCTGGCGAACATCAGTAGACGTGTACACTGACACGTGTGTACCACACCGATGACCTCGTCACCGGCAGTATTGACCGGGTTCTGCCTTCTGACGTAGCTAGTAAATATGCACATATTGAAAACGAGGCCGATGCAGACGATAATCTGCGCTCTCGATGACAAAAACAACACAACCTCCAAACGATGAATGTCGACATTTGGCATTATATTTACATCGTAAAGCTCTAAGTTAGTACACAAAGGACCCATACATATACTGTCAGCAGTATCTGTTGCAGACAGTTTTCTGACTGTGTTGATATGCTTGATCCTGGGTAACATAACTTTAAGGAACTTCTTGTAGTAGTTCCATAAAAACAGAACAGCTGAATGGAACTTGCATTTCAAAATTTAGCATTTCCAGAATTCTGCCAATTGCAACCAAACCTGACCTCATCTTTCCTTCATTTCTTTTTCTTCAGGCACAGGAAAAACGGTCATTCTTGTCATAAAGGGCTCGCAGTGGGGCCACCAAGGGAAGGACATTCATTTGCTTAGTTCACACAGAAATAGTCGTGCCGCCATCTTGCTCATCAAAGATCAACTGCTGCACACTCCTGGAATCAAGTTTACAGTAGAAGCAGCACCCTCACCAAGATCAGCTGGAACAGCAAAGCCAGCATCCAGTCCACGGGTCTACACTCATTTTTATGACTTTAACAAAATAGGAAATGTGCAGTTAGCAGTTGAGGAACTGGCATTAGCCACATGTAACGAGGAAATTTTCATTATTGCTGATGAGGCATTCAGGGACAGGTAAGTTAAACTGTGTGTGAGTGATAATGATGGGGCACTCATGATGGACAACTGACAACTGCGCATATGTTCATGAAATTTTCTCATGAGTTGTTTTCATACATGCAAGCATGTAGTGTGGATACTTTTTGCAAGAACTTGACTATTCAAGATTTTAAAACTTGTATCATGTACACCATGAAATTACATATTCAATGATCTGCAACTGGATGTGCTCATTAACCAATAACACCACACAAGTTTATGCACAAGGCACAATGAACCACTCATCCATCACCAAATACAAGCAAGTTTGTTATGTGTGAGGCTGTTGTGTTTCTAAAAGACCAAATGGTAAATATACAAATTTTACCAGAAAAAAAAAATCAACCACTCTTCATTGACAATAACATCACTGCAACATGACACCCCTGATTGATCGTCTCATCCTCTCAGCCAGCCATTCTCTGTTACAGCCAAAGTGACACGGCCAACTGTAGAGGCAGGTTCGCAGAGTTCTGTACTCAACTGGCTGCCCGAGTGCCAGCACTACACCTCTGGGCAGCTGCAGTTGAGCGTGATATCACAGCAGACTGCATGTGTGAGGTGCAGGTAACGACACCACTCAGGTGTCCGCCAGCAATAGTACAGGAGGTGGCTAAGTCCAAGTGGTTGGATGATCGTGACATTCCCCGCTATACCAGCAGTGGTGTTCCCTCTCCGACGGACGGACCAGAGGTCATAAGGCTACATCACCGACAATCACCTGATCATGACACACCATTGTCTGGTCATGCAGGGCGCCGGCCTGAGGACTGTGAATGTTGTGCTGATGTCATTACCGACCTGATATTGGAATTTGGAGTGGGTCAGCCAGGTATGTCCTTCATAGGATTGTTTTTTCAGGTATGTGCAGTGTTCTCTGTAGGATTCTTTTCTGACCTAGCCTGACTCTTTGATGAAATATGTGAGACTGAAACAAACTATTAATTTCACTTCAGCACAACTTGATAGGCTGGTGACACATTGCTACCCAAGTCCCAAGTTAATAATACTTCTTAATATCCCAAAGTTTTACTTCACAGTGTCCGAATTGTGCACCAGAGACTTCAGCGAAGCTACTATTACTGAGTACTATGGTCACTTCCCCAAAGCTGTCAAAGTGCCTTCGTACAATGACAAACCTGTTAGTTGAAGTTGCTTCGGCTTTCGCCACATCTGATTGGTCAGTGAAACCGAGGCCATTCAAATGAGAGACACACAAAATGGCGAGTAGGTCAGCTGCTTTTCGTTGTTTAGTGAAATTATGTCTCAGTTACTGCCAAGGAATTTAGCGACTCTTTTGTGATTTTTGATTAGTTAGTTATTGGGGTTTAATGCCGAGCAGGCGACTCAGGCCATCTCATGGTGGATTGTGATTTTTGGGATCGCCAGTCATGTAGTGTTGAAGATGGAATACCACTGATGCTGGATATAAAAGCAAAACCGTCAGGGCCAAGGGCTATCTACTGTCGGTTTGCAGGTGCTTTCGGCAGACTCGGAGATCAGAATACAGCATTACACCACCAGATACAAATACACTGTAGGCAGATTAATAAAAACTGAGGGACTTAGGCAATGACAGGGCCCGATACCTAAGGCAACCACCCCACACCAAAACAACACTAACAAGACGGGATGGGATGAACTAGCCCACAAAGTCTCTTCTGTATGAACTTGCATGTATTTAACCACTTTTTGCACAATACACCCGCAGGTCTACATCATAAGAAAAATAGAGGATGTCTTCCTAAATCAAACAAATTGTCTGTCACAGAGAGAGAGATAGAGAGCATTGCATCAATTCATGTATAACACTGTGTCTGGTTCTTTGCATCAAGTCAAAAATATTGCATAACACTGACATCTGGTGCTTTGCAACAATTTAGGAACATTGTATGACACTGACCTGTTTGGCGCATTTACATCATGGTCACTTTCTGATCCTTCCCTAAAAGTAAAAAATTCTTATTTTTTAAATTTTTTTCTGCAATAAATGATCTTTTACGAAAACGTTGAAAAGGTACAAAGCTGGCTAATGAACTCATCCAATGTCTATCTCCAAGCTAGCTATATCTAAAATTCCAAGTGAATAGAACAAAAATTACAGACTCAAATGCGGGTCAACCGACTTTATATAAATGGCAATTTTTCTCTTTAATGAGTCAACCAATTTAAATGTGCTTGGAGGCTCTCCGAAATACATCTTGGTCAAATTAATTTCACAAAATGTCAGGCCTGTAAGTACACAAACACTGGAGATACTTGTGTCTAGATATCAACAGGACTATATTCTCGTAATAGATGCACAACGGTGTGCTACAGAAAATTTCACAATGTGGTCACCTCTTGCGCTCACAGGAAATCACCTCTGTCACTCTAACACAATCAAACAAACGACTATCTGCATTGTCGAAGAACTGGTACTGCTGAGACAGCAATACTAATGAAACACACACACACACACACACACACACACACACACACACACACACACACACACACACACACACACACACAGCAATAACTCACTCACTCATTTATAAACATGCGTGCACAAAGACCTGATTAATTGCACACTCCAGAACAATCAGAGAGTGCGCATTATGCATGCGACAACAGGACACTGCTTAAACAGCCATGCTATCCTGTCGCATGCACATCACTCGCTCTCTTGATGTTTGACTGGTCAGTCTATGGAAATGTCTTTGCATCTGTGTTTCCAGATGATCTTTGACCCGATCATGGCACTTATGGAACAGTATTTAGCTAAGGCTTTAGCTCTACTGGCATGAAAAGCAGCGATTTTCAGCTCACTGACGAACTTACTGTGTACACTGCCAAGTGACCCAACAACAAGTACTATCATTGTACACTGATAGCTCATATTGCTCATTCTTTGGCACGGGGGAAAGTATTTGTCAAATTTATGCTGGTAACAGACATTTATGAAAGCGTCATAAGGAACAGCAAGTTTTACCAATAAACAAGACCTCTCTTTATGACCGACAACACAGAGGTCAGGCCTAGTGTTACAGATGTCAACAAAAGACTGATCAGCACTGTGCTGGTCAAAGTGTGTCAGTTTTACAATTTGATCTTTCAGACTGACAGCTTCTGGGTGTGTGTCAGTTACCACATTTGCCACAATGTCAACAAGCCTGTTATGTCTTTTTTGAATCGAGTTCTTGTTTTTCCTGCAAGACATACATAAACAAACAACTACATACACACACACATGGCACTTCCCGCCAAATGTACGTTCAGCAGCGCAGTTAGCGTAGCTAGACATGATGTAATTTCTATTGTGTTACTTTACTGTCAGAGTCCAAGGTCTGCACGACTTTGACATCACTGGCATTCTGCAGGAATTGCTGCACCACATCCCATCCTAAAAAGACTCTTCTATAAATAGAAGAGACTTAAAAAATGAGATAGTATAG
The DNA here is from genome assembly GCA_036245525.1 of Semisulcospira habei. NCBI lineage: Eukaryota > Metazoa > Mollusca > Gastropoda > Semisulcospiridae > Semisulcospira > Semisulcospira habei. The sequence continues at coordinate 113,884,714 of BTPG01000007.1, read as the reverse complement.
GCAGCATCATAGAGAGAAAATTTGAGTCACGCTGGCATGGGAGGAAAGGCACCACAACATTGTGGCCCTTGATGAACTGCGGGTTGAAGAGAATGCTTTGATATATATTAAGATGCAAGAGTTTGGCGATGTCCACTTCACGAAAAAAACCTTCGGCAAAGCAAACACAGGATTCTTCGCGATATTAATATCGCCTCTAATACAAACTATTACATAAAATTCTGGTTAAAAAAGTGCTTAGCTTCCCTGGAATCACTTTTCTTCACTTCCAAACTGTTTCCCAATGCACAAAAGGCAACATCGGCCACGACGGCCTATGTGCATTGGGAACTAGTACAAATTCCTGTTAGTAAGAAGTGATTTTCAGCACCCCCTTGGAGTACTTTTTCTCAGGACTTGGCCATATTCTAAAACTCTGTCTCCATAATATCGCCATGTCTGTGCATCTCAGATGCACAGCTGTTTGTCATCCAGACACAAATGTGTCATTTACTCACTGACTAATTCATTCAACAATTCATCCACCTACTGAATGAATAACTTACTCTATGTTATCAATTACTGTTACATCATCATTATCATCTTGTTGCGTGGGTATGTTGGGAGTATGTGTTGTAAGATGCAAGGTGCGTGTATGTTAGTATGTCATTTGTACCACGCCAAGAGCTTTTTTATTTAAAGAATAGGCGCCTTAAAAATATAAATTATTATCATCTTTGATATTTTTATGTCTCACTAGGTAAGGACCTGCAGTACCGGGACACCTTCATCCTGTGTGGTAACCCACATGACAACCTGCCTGTTGTCACAAGTCTCAAAACACGTGGCCTGCCCGTGCAAGCGGTGACGAAACATGATGATGAAGCTGTTATCCATGAAGTAGCGCTGGCTATGCGTGATGCTGTGACTGTTACAGACAGTTGGGTGGTCAGTGGACTGGAAAGGAGGGTGGTTGTTGTGATGGGCTGGGGGGATGTTGATTACACAGACAGACTTTACGCAATGTCAAGATGTACCGCTCTCCTGGTCTGGCTTAATTAGAATACATAGTTGTGCCTGTAGCATCACAATAGTAATGATGTTGACTGTGATTGTGCCAACTCTGTTGCTCATGGATATTATGGTGATAATGATGACAATGGCAGTGACAATAATGATGACGCCACTGCTAAAGTTGCCATACTAATAGTAATGACAAATGTGAGATGGCAGTGTTGATGCTGCTGATGTTAATGAAATGGCAACATCAAAGGTGTTGGTGTTAATTCCCATGTGCATGCAGCCACTGGCAGTGTTTACAGTACCAGTGACTACAGGCACAAGGGGGTTAAAATGAATGTTCATTCATTCACCTACTCCAGCCAGCCTTGGGCAATTTCAGGCAACTTTTTATTTTTTTTTAAATCTTGACATGGCTAATAACATCAGCTCCCAAGCACCTTCTCATCAGAGACCTTTCCCATAGTTTAAGGTCACAGCTTGTCTAAAAGTGTGTTTACAGTACTGGCGATTTTCATTCTCAAGGGTATTTAGTGACCCTTGTCAAGGGATAAAAACGTTGGAGACAAACCTGTTCAGAGTGTGCGATGTTTCGGTAGGAAGGCACAATTTTCATAGTGACAGATGTAGTGGCTTCCTTCAGCAGCAGCATCATGTCCTCTGGTGTGTACACCTCAATTCCATTCACCTCACGAACTTTGTCATCAACATGAAGCAAACCTGATGAAAGAAAACATTTTTTATCTATTTTTTTTTAATGCATATGATGCGGTTGGGTGCCCTGGTATTTGTTACTGAATTATTACTTAAATTATTGATTTACATTTCATTCATTCATTTGTTTGGTTAGGTTTATTTTAACAACAGTATTGTCCCATGAGAGAAAACTGTTAACCTGTTGGTTGTCAGTAGCGCTTTTTGTCAAGGTGATTCCTGCAGGAAACACCTTGACAAAATAGATTTTTTCTAAAAATACTTACCGGTGGCATTACCACTAAAAAGGTTCGCTTAGCATACCAATTTTAGCCCCAAAAACTTGTTGTGTACATACCACAACCAGGGAAGCGACTCTAGGGGGTCATTACCAAGAGACCCTGAGTTGCCTCCCTTACCTACCTATCCGGTGGCGCGCTCAGGCGTTTCCCACCAGTCTCTTTGCCTTAGCTCACCGGCGTCAAGAGGGGTAGGAGGGAGGGACCTCTGAGTAATGCCATCGGTAAGTATTTTTTGAAAAAATACATTTTAGAGAAAAATCCATTTGTTTTCTCAAAATCTGTACTGATGGCATTACTACTAGGAAGAATGCCGACCCCAGTGCAATATGCCTCGGTGCCCCCGCACGCTAGCTATCGAGGCCACCCCCTTCGTGCCCACTCCCGACAATTTTAGCTAGGCGTTACCCATGGCGCCTGTGGTGCCGGGAGGGAGTGCTACGCTGCTGAGATGTCCCCCACTAGGACCAGGTTGTCGCACTGGCCGGATAGGTCTCGCAGGAAGAAGCGGGCGAAGGTAGACTCAGCCCGCCAATCCGCGGCAGCCACAATGTCTCTCACTGTGCAGTTGCGGTCTGAGGCGATGTCTGCAGCCACTGTTCCGCCCTCATGTGCTTGGGCGCACATCGTCCTTGCCTGCGCTGGGGAGAGCTCTTTGTACGCCGGCCGGATGACCCAGAGTAGCCAGGAAGGGATCGTCTGCGCGTAGAAGACTCGTCTGCCCGTAGCCAAGGGCAGGAACAGGCGTGAGCGCCCTTGTCTTAGTGGCTTAGTTCTGCGCAGGTATACTTTCAGCGCCCGGACGGGGTGCAGAGATATCTCGTCAGCCTGGAGCGACGGACAGGAACATACGTAAGCGCCTTTGTCTTAGTGGCCTAGTTCTGCGCAGGTATACTTCAAGTGCTCGGACGGGATCCTGTTGACGGCCTCCTGGGGCTGGTCTGTCGCCCTAAGCGGGCTGCCGGTCAATATCTGCGGCGCGGTCGCTGGGAGCCAGATCTTAGCCCACCCGTAGGATCGGTGAGAAGCTGTACAATACAATACAATACAATAATACTTTATTAATCCCTCATGGGGAAATTTGCTGTCTGCCCATACAACACATGGTATCATCATTCACTCAGTGAAATATTTAAATAACCCACAACTCTCAATTAAAGAGATGAACTGTAACAGACCTTTGTAACACTTTTGGCATCAGAAACACTTATGTGGATTCCCCCTGTGCTTCTCGTGTCAGCAATGTTGAGGTGAACTTCTGAAAGGGCTAGAACTAAAGAATGGTGACAGACATTACTGATATTACTGTTGAAGAGGGTAACAGCCTGAGGGACAAAAGAGTTGGCATAACATGATGTACTACTTTTGGGTACTCAAAGTCTGCCACTTTGTTCGATAAGTCTGCTGTCAAAAGATCATATCTAGGTGGATGTGTTTTGTCATCAAGAATATCAGCCAGTTTGTTTGTAATCCGTCTGTTGTACAGTGCGTCCAAAGTATCCTGGGCCCTACCAATCACCCCGACCCCTTTCCGGATTACTTTGTTAAGACAATCTTGATCTCTTTTACATAAATTTCTACCCCAGCACGTCGGTCCAAAGGTTAGAACGCTAACAGTACTGGAGCAGTAAAACATCTGTAAAAGCTGAGAGCTTACACTAAGTGATCTGAGCTTTCACAAACATATGTACCAAGCCATCGGCCTTGCGTTGGAGACAGGGGGGGTCGCACCGAGCCGGAAGCCGTTCCTCCTGGTAGCGTCTCCAATCCGCGCTGGTGGAAGAGGCTCGAACCATTCCGAGTTGAGCCCGGTGAGTACCCAGGCCAAGCCCCAGCGAGGAATCAGCGAGCAGAAGGACGGCCGTTGAAGATCCAAGTGCGCCATCAGCTCCGAGAGGTCCTTGCAGGCACCCGGGTCCGGACGTCCCCGGCGTCGGTATGTGTCCACCACCATTGAAAGGTAACCTCGGATGGTGACGGGTGCCAGGTTCTGCTTGGAGAGTAACCACAGAAGAAACTCGGCCAATTGGGGGGTAGTCAGTTTCGTGGGGGAGAGCCGTTCTGCTGCGCACCCTGCCTGGAGTACCTGCCACTCCCCTGGTAGCCGTTACAGTCGAGGCCCTGTGAGCCGCTGCAATTGCTTCCACTGCTGCCCCTAAGGCGCCTCTTTCTGCGAGGGCCTGCCTGATCATCTCCAAGCGTGTTTCAGCAGTCGTTCCGGGCACGGATGGACCGCTGCTGTCGGGGTTGCTTGAGCATCGTACGCGGCGTGGGGAGCCTCTGCGGCAGGTCCGTGGCGAGGGTCAGGAGGTCTGTGGTCCAGCTCCTGGTCCAGCTGAAGCGGCCATGAGGATCCTGATCGTATTACTGCCCCTAAGCTTCTGGAGCCCCTTGGTACCAGCACTGTGGGAGGGAATGCGAACGCTAGACGTCCATCCCACGGAAAGGAAAGCGCATCTACAGCCCCGGCTTGTGGGTCCGGGATGTGGAGACAAGAGTGGCAGCTTCCTGTTTCACCTCGTGGAAAAGAGGTTGATCCTTGGTGTCTCCCAGCGTGCGCAGAGTAGCTGGTAGATATCCAAAAGCAGTGACCACTCTGTTTGAAGAAGCTGGCTGTGGTGCGATAGGGAGTCCAAGAGGACGTTGAGATGGCCTGGGATGTGCTGCACCCGCAGCGTGATGTCAGCACACATGCAAAGGGAGGGCGCATGTCGAGTGTCAGAAAGCACCAGAATCTCCTGTTGTGCGAGGCGTTCCTCCCATCCGACTAGCACCAGCCACACGGCTTTGATCTCCGGCCAGTTAATATGTCTGCCTGCGTGTTCCCCCATCTAACTGCCCGAGGTTGTGACAAACTCCGGCAGCAGATGCGCTCCCCAGCTGGCGCGGCTTGCGTCCGAGCAGATGGAGAGCTGTGGCAGAGGTGAGAAGAGTGGAACCCCTGACGCTAGCCAGGCCCTGTCCATCCACCACTGGAGATGAACTTACTTACTTTACTTACGCCTGTCACCCCTCCCAGGGTATACTGTCGACGAGAGATCTCCAGCGACTCCTGTCCTGTGCTTCTCCTTCGATTTTACCTCAGGTAGTTCCCAGTCTCTTGATGTCTGCTTGGAGGTCTCGACACCAGGTGTTTCTTGGCCGGCCTCTTTTCCTCTTTCCCTGGGGGTTACATGACAATGCCTGCCTAGTGATACTGGAAACTGGCTTTCTCAGACTGTGACCAGTCCATCCCCATCTTCTTCGCCCAATTTCATTCTCTGCTGTTATCTGCTCTGTTCTCTCCCAGAGTCTGATGTTGCTGATCTTCTCTGGCCAGTGGATTTTCAAGATTCTTCTAAGGCAACTGTTAATGAAGATCTGTACTCTGTTGACTGTGGTTTTTGTCAACCTCCAAGTCGCTGCTCCATATAGGAGAACTGCTTTTACGTTTGAGTTGAAAATCCGGACTTTGGTGTGTTGTGACAGCTCTCTGGAACTCCACACTTTTTTCAGCTGGAGAAAGGCTGCTCTGGCTTTACCGATTCGTGCTCTGATATCTGCATCAGTGCCACCTTTTTTGTCGATGATGCTCCCGAGATAGGTGAAGGACTCCGCCTCATCCAGCAGGGTGCCAGCAAGCAAGACTGGTTCTTCCCTGGTTGCGTTCAGCCTAATTGTCTTTGTTTTCTGTTTGTGGATGGTGAGGCCCACCTGGGACTAGATGTCAGCAAGCCTCGTGGTCTTGTCCTGCATTTGTTGATGCGTGTGGGACAGTAACGCCAAGTCGTCTGCAAAATCAAGGTCGTCAAGCTGTGTCCACAGTGTCCACTGTATTCCGCTTCTTCTCTGCTCTGTGGTCCTCTTCATGACCCCAGGCATGCCTACCCTCAATTTGAAGTTTCAGTATTAGCTATTTGAAATTTCAGTAATACTATTACAATTTCAGTAATACTATTACTATTGTTACCTATTATTTCTGCACAGTTTTTTATATTGTGCCTTTTATATTAGCACGAGCGCAAAAATAAAAATGACACACACACACATCACTGACCAGGACACATATAGTTTGCACATCTCTGTAATGGGTTAAATAATGGTTGGGCGCCCCCCCCCCCCCCCTCCTCCACTTAATTTTTTTAATTTTCTTTTTAAACTTGCACAATGCGAAATTTTCTGATCATTGCACTTAGGTCCAACCAAGGGAAAGCAGACACTGACAGGTTGGTTTAAATAAAGAGACGTAATCGAGCAAATTGTCCTAGTGTGCTTACTCCCCTTGTTATTGTTTTAATTTGACTAACTCCAACATTTACTTTATTTCTAGATTTAAAAGGCAACTAATATTAATGATAAATTAGGAAATCATATAAACTATTATTTTATGTACCAATTTAAAACAAAATGCAAAATAATTGCATTTTTTTGTCAGAGTAGAATATCTTTTATTGTACAACTTCATACACAGCTTTAAACTAAAATAAACACTTGGATTATGTTAACAACAACGATATTTCTGATGCAGAAATTGGAAAAAGTCTTTTAACATCTCAATATCAAAGATAAAAGTTGAGCTGCGTAGTGTGCGATGGCTATGCGACCTGCCGGAAACCTGTCACAGCCAACCATAGGCCAATGAGTTTGTTTGGTGGTTGTTTTTTTTTCCCCTTTCTTTTTTTGTGTTTCCGTAACATAAAACAAGCTTCCGTAGCGCTAGCTCGATTTTTTAAAATTTCCGTAAAAAATACGGAAATTCCGTATGGGTAGGCATGCCTGTGACCCAGTCTATGGCCAGTAGGAAGAGGAACAGAGACAGTAAACACCCCTGCCTCATGCCAGTTCTGACCTGGAGCTCCCTGGTGAACTGCCCTTCGTGGATCATGCGACATGTCATGCCATCGTAGCTGCTCTTGATCCGGCAGACGAGCTTTGTGGGTACACCGTAATGTCGTAGGAGTTTCCACAAAGTCTCTCAGTCTACGCTGTCAAATGCTTTCTCGTAATCCACAAAGTTGACATACAACGGGGAGCTCTACTCCAGAGACTGCTCCACAATGATGCGGAGAGTGACAATCTGGTCTGTACATGATAGGTTTTTCCTGAATCCTGCTTGCTGGTCTCTCAGCTGGGGGTCGACGGAGCTCTTCATTCTCTCCAGGATGATCCTGTTGAAGACCTTTCCTGGTACTGACAGCAACATGATTCCTCTGTAGTTGGAACACTTGCTGAGGTCGCCTTTCTTGGGAAGCTTCCAGTCAGCCGGCATCACCTCCTCTTCCCAGATCTTTCCAAACAGTGGGTACAGTATCTCTACTGTTGTTTCTAGGTCTGCTTTCAGAGCCTCCGCTGGGATGCCATCTGGCCGTGCTGCTTTGCCGTTCTTCAAAAATGCCACTGCTCTTCTGATCTCTTCCCGGCTGGATCTGTCACAGCTGATGGGTAGGTCAGTCTCTGCTGGCTGGATGTCTGGGGGGGTCGGGTGGGGTGGGTCTGTTCAGTAACTCTTCAAAATACTCGGCCCATCTGTCAAGTTGGTCTGCTCTGTCTGCAATAGGTTTGTCTTCTTTGTCTTTTACTGGTATTTCTGTATGGCCGTACTTGCCTGACAATCTTCTGGTAATGTCGTAGAGCTGTTTCAGGTTGCCGCTGCCTGCTGCCTTTTCTGCCTCTGCTGCTAGGCCATCTGTGTAGGCTCTCTTGTCTGCCCTGATACTCCGCTTCACCTCGCGGTTGGCTTCCGAGTATTCCTCATGTACCCTTGCTTTGGCCACTCTCGTGCAACTGTTGTTGACAACTGTTTTCTTCTGCTTCCTCACTTCTATCTTCTTCAAGGTCTGTGCCGACAACCAGTCCTTGTGATGGTGTTTCTTGAACCCCACAGTGTCTTTGCAGGTTGAGTTCAGTGCCTCTCTAACTGCCTTCCACTGCTGCTCTGTGGTAACCACCTCCTCTTCATTTACTAGCTCCTGTAGCGCTTCAAACCGGTTGGACAGCGCCCGTTTGAACTCTTCTCTCACTCCCGTTTCTCTCAGAAGGCCTACATTATAGCGCTGTCTTCTTGTTGTCCCTGTGCTGCTTTTCTTTAACATGAGCTTTATTTTTAAGGTAAGCAGATGATGGTCTGAGGCGACATCTGCTCCCCTCTTCACTCTAACATCTTGAAGGGATCTTCTAAATTTCTTGCTAATGCAGATATGGTCTATTTGGTTCTCTGTAGTATGGTCAGGTGAGACCCACGTTGCTTTGTGTATTCTTCTGTGTGGGAAGATACTGCCTCCAATGACAAATCTGTTTAGAGCACAAAAGTCTTTGAACCTCTCCCCGTTCTCACTCAGGAGATGAACTTGACCAGTGTCAACACCGGAACCAGGGTTGCCAGATCGCCCAAGGAGGGGCGCCAGTGCAGGAGCAGATGCAGCTGTATCGGCCAAGTGTAGAGCCTGCCGAGGAGTAAGAGATCCGCTGCAGCGCTTAGAAGGCCCAACAGTTGGAGCCAGACCCTGGCCGGGAAAACTTCTGCTATCTCCGCTATCTTCTGTATCCACCTTTCGGGGCGTCGTACCCGGATGATGTCAGTCGGAAACTCTATGCCAAGGTGGAGAAACCTGCGCGATGGAGTGAGGTCGGACTTGCCTCCGTTGACCAGGAATCCGAGTCGGCGGAGCAGATTCAGCAAGGCATCCCTGTCCTTCTCCAACGCTTCCACCATCTGGTTCCGGAGGAGCAGATCGTTCTGGCAGTTGGAAGTTGGGCTGGAGGCCATTTGTCCGAACCTGGAAACGACAGTGTCTGAGGTCCAAATGGCAGGGCCCAAAACTGATACACCACCCCACGGAAGGCGAAGCGCAGATACTGCTGTGAAGCCAGGTGGACGGGTATGTGGAGATATACGTCCACTAGGTCGAGGCTCACGGCGAAATCCTGGGGCTGCACCGACCATCGCTGAGGCCTATCTCTTCAGGGGCGGAGATGGAGGGAGGTACTCCAGGGGGAGGAAGGACGCAATGAGCCAGGACGCCTTGTCCAAGGAGCGGCGAGTATGTGAAGCCGGAGCCGCGTCAGCCGAGGTGGTGGAGAGTGACAGATGGCCGCAGGGTGATGCAGGGTGTACGTCGCCTACGCCCAATGCTCACACAGAATCCTCCGGGTGAAGACTGAGCGCCTCCTCATCATCCATTGCGTCTGCGAAGGGGGAGAAACTGGAGGCCTGTGTGTCGACCGAGGAGTGTGCCCCGAGGAGTGTCTGCTCCCCGAGAAACGTTGAGGACCGCTTGGGGGGGGGGGGGGGGGGGGGGGGGGGGGGAGGGCGGGTATGTGCCGAAGAGAGGCTGAGTCCGTCCCGAGGCTGCTAACTGAGTAGCCGAGTCCGCGAGGTAGATCGATCTCTGGAGGTCCGGCCGGTGTTGCGAAGAGGTCCACCGCTGTGGCGTGCTTGAGCTTGTCCGCTGGCCCCGAGAGAGGAGCGGGAAGTGGAGACATCCCCTCGCGTGTGGTGTCTGCGGCGCGCTGACTCCTTCTGCTGGGTGTCGTGTCTCTCTCCATGCTCCTAATGCGTGGGGGTGGCGCTCCGGGGGCCCAAACTTGACGAGGAAGCACGTCTCGTCGGCTGTCATGGCTGACCGAGCTTCCTTCCTCTCCACGGAGGGCTTCGGTCTCGGTCGTCTTGCCCTGACGGAGAATCTCATCTCATCTGCTCTGTTCTCTGTCAAGGGACCCTCAGGGTTCCCAGCACAAAATCACCACAAAATCCACAAACTTTCAAGTACCCTTTGCTATAAATTCAAAGACCAATATAACCCAAAGTAGTGGGGGTGGGGGTTATTTTAATTGTGGAATGAAAAAAAAATTACTTACGCTCCGGACTATAAGTCGTGAACACTGAATGCTTGAACACACCAATACACAAACTTGAAAATTAAAGAGTTCAAGACCTGCGCTAGCAAGGGCTCCTTCGCCCATACTTCCAATGTCGATTGATTTTCGGCATGCTGCACAAATAGATGAGCGTTTGTTGGCTGAAACTTTTCTCAGCCACTGTTTATACTTAGAAGCTTCAAGCCACAAATCGTTAAAAACACAAGCGCCAGGCATGGTCAATGAGTGAGCGATGTGACCGGAAATAATATTAAAGGGAAATAATCATTCGCAAGTACATCCGGTCGAAATCGAAAGTACGTTTTTGCGTAGCTTTGTGGTAGCCGGATTTTATTTGTTTCGTTTGTGTGCGTGTATTTTGTTTGTTTTGTACATTATTTTTTTTAAATTCGAAAAAATCGAAAAAGCAAAATGTGTACATGATGAAGCCAAGTAAGCAGAATTGTAAAATTCACAAACTTTCACAAACCCTCCCCAAAAATGTCATTTTTCAAAGACTTTCCAGGGCCTGGAAAAAGGATTTTATTTTCCCCAAACTTTCACAAACTTTCCCAATCGCTACGAACCCTGGACCCTGAAACATGGGTTCGTGGCCTCTCCGGTCGGCGGCTAACATTCCTTTCCTGGGCTCTCCTTATTTCTCGCTCTCCTGGGAGGTGTTTGAGCAGCCCAACTTTCTCCATGCGTGGGGACCGAGCTCCTGATGCCTGTACACACCTAGGGGATGAATCCCGTTGCGGGCGGTCAGGCATATCCCAGGCCGAAAGGCAGGGTGGAGCTCCTGGTGCCAGGACTTGACTGGGGGGCAAGGCCCGTTGGCTGCTATTAGGCTCGTTCACCCGCTTGTGGTGGAGCAGCACTGTCCAAGGAACCGGTGGGGGCAGCAGGTCCCTTCCCACGCTGACAAGCCCACGATGTCTGAGGTGGCCCTTCTCTGCGATCCAGTAATGGCTGCAGTCGCTGCATGGGCAGACGGCTGTCTGAGCTGTGCCAGTCTCTCTCTCCGCTAAAACGCCCATAGCTGCAACCATCGTTCTTCCTCCCATGTCACGCAAGTGTTGCACGCCCGACTGGGCAAGCAGCCTGAGCCGTGTAGGCAAACATCATGGGCGCCGCTAGGCCACTGGTATTCGCAGCACCTGGTGCAGGTCCTCACCTGAGTACTGTAACATAAGACAAAGGCCGGAGCGAGTGCACGGAGCCTCCTCCGGTCAATGCCGCCACCCTGAAAATCACCGGCTGAGGCAGTAACCAAAGCTTTACTTTGCCATGACCCGAGCCCGGTAATCCTACAGTGACCAACAACCAGGGAGTCCTTGGAATCCGAAGGTAATCCACTGCACCCAGCACAAACTCCCACAGGTTGCACCACAAGTTCAAGTAATCCAACGTAACTTCCAGTTCACCACTGGTAATCCCACCTTACACAGCCGGAGCACGCGGGGTGCACACGACCGGTCTGGTGTAGCCAAGCGAAGAAACTGGCAGGAAACGGCTGAGCACGCCACCAGATGAGGTAAGGGAGGCAACTTAGGGCCTCTTGGTAACGACCCCCTAGAGTCGCCTCCCTGGTTGTGGTATGTACACAACACGTTTTTTGGGCTAAAATTGGTATGCTAAGTGAACCTTCCTAGTAGTAATGCCATCGGTAAAGATTTTGAGAAAAACAAAAGCACTATTGACAGGCAAAGGACTAACCTCCCTTGGGTACCTCAAACCAAGATGTTCAGGGGGCTGCATGTGATCATAAAAATGCATGCCTCTTGCAGCTTGAGCAGGCTGGTTGAATCCAATTACATGTAAATCTGACTATGATAGTTCAAGGGTGGTGCCAGAATAGCTTGGCGCCTGAAGCGCCAAGCTATTCTGGCACCACCCCTGAACTAAAATGGTTGTAATTTGTAAACTCCAAGCATTTCTGACTTGCCTTTAATTCTTATTAAAGGTGTCAGTTTATACTTAGGGCAAAAAAGACCAGAAAGGCAAAGCCATTACGGCTCACGTGTATGACCTATTTACATATCTGTGACTTTTGTGACATTAACTGTTAAGTAAAGGGCTGGCTTCTGCACCAGCAAAATCCATGTTTTCTCAAAATGTAAGCATTTTTCACACATGTCAACCCCATGTGACCCTTGACCTTTGTGATGAGTCGACTAAATTAGTATGCATAGGAAGGTCTTATCATCAGCTACCTTTGTGATAAATTTGATTGAAAAATTTGCAAAAATGTTGATAATACCCATCATTTTATCAAAATTGGCATTGTACACAATTTGTTGGACTCTTGTGACCCTTGACCTTTAAGAGGGGTCATACAAATTAGAATGCATAGATAGGTCTTACCATCAGGTATCTCTGTACCAAATTTGGGTTTGAAGTTGTGAATAGTATTTGAGGAAAAAAGCATTTTTTGAACCTATTTCCTAAGCTCTTGTGACCCTTGACCCTTCTGAGGGATGAACCAAATTAGTATGCATAAAAAGGTCTTACCATCAGGTTTCTCTGTAGCAAGTTTGGATTTGAAGTTGTGAAAAGTATTTGAGAAAAAACATCTTTTGTCAAAATATGGCTATTTTTTACTTATTTCCTGAGCACTTGTGGCCCTTGACCTTTCTGAGGGCTCATCCAAATTAGTATGCATAGCTAGGTCTTACCATCAGGTATCTCTATAGCTAGTTTGGGTTTAAGGGTGTGAATAGTATTTGCGAAAAAAAACATCTTTTGTCAAAATATGGCTATTTTTCACCTATTTTCTGAGCTCTTGTGACCCTTGACCTTTCTGAGGGATCAACCCAAATGAGTATGCATAGAAAGGTCTTACCATCAGGTATCTTTGTACCAAGTTTGTGTTTGAAAGTTGTGAATAGTATTTGAGAAAAAATAAATTATGTCAAAATATAGCTATTTTTTAACTATTTCCTGATCGCCTGTGACCTTGACCTTTGTCAGAGTCACTGAAATTGGTATGTTTAGAAAGGTCTTGCCACAAAGTATCCTTGGGCCAAATTTGATAACTGTGGCTTGAATAGTCTCCGAGAAAATGCCAACGTTAAAGTTTATCACGGATGACCACTGGCCCAAAACAGAGACTCACTTTTGCTTCGCACGTGAGCCAAAAACCCTGATCTAGGAATGCTCAGCAATGATGCATATATACTCACCCTGCTTGTCCGCCAGGCTGCCCTGAAGGATGCGAGCGATGATGAGATCGTTATTTCGGTCCAGACTCACTGTGATACCCTGGGGAAAAAATGTATTTTTCTTTAAAATATTTTTTTTTGAAAAATACTTACCGATGAGATTACTGTTAGGAATACTGATCTAGCTAGCCTAATTTTAGCCAAAATTGTTGCATGCCTACATGGCAGGGGAGGTAACAAGGGGCGCTATAATCTAGGCAGTCCCCGGGGTAGCCTCCCTTCCATCCTCATCCGGTCATACAGCTACCGGAATCGCCATTCTGTTTCATAGTGAGCCAGCGGCAGCGGGGCAGGCGGGAGGGTCCTCCGAGTAATGTCATCAGTAAGTATTTTTCAAAAAAATATATTTTCAAGAAAAATACATTTGTTTTCTCAAAACAACATTACCGATGACAATACTGTTAGGAAGAATATCGAAGAGGAGGCGGGTGCCGCTTAGAACGCCCCAACCCCTGGGTAATATGGAGACTCGCCCTCCCTGGTACAACCTCCCGATAATTTTAGCTAAGATACCTGCAGCACCTGGGGTGCCGGGAGAGAGTGTTGTGCCGCCGTACTGTCTCCCACCAGTGACAGGTTCTCGCGCTGGCTGGAGAGTCTCCTCAGGTAGAATGGGGCGAAGGTCGCCTCTGATCGCCAGCCCACCGCCGGCACAGGTCTTGACTGTGCAGTTGCGATTGAATGCGAGCTTGTGGCCATGGCTCCTGACCCCAAGTGCCCTGACGTTCATGCATCTGGTTGAACCAGGGCTGAGGTCCTGGTAGGCGGGGCGTATCAGCTATGTAGCCCAGAGGTCGACTGTGCTCACCATTTCCCGGCCGTCATGATATCTGTGACCGCGTCGATGTGGCGAGCGCTAGGCTAGCGGTCATGGCTCTGATCTCGGGCGCCCTGGTGTTTAATCGTTTGGCTGCAGCAGGGGCGAGATCTTGGTAGGCGGAGTGAATCACTCAACGTAGCCAGCAGGATATCGTCTAGGCCAAGCCATGATGTCTACCTGGGGACAGAGAGAGGGAAATGCGGGTACATCCCCTGCGTGGCGGCGTGGTCTGCCGCAGGGACGTGTGTAAGGCTCTCACCTGGTCCTGTCGTCTGGATTCTCGGGTAGAGCCCGGACCCCTCCAGGGCTGGAAGGTGACCACCTTCGGGGCAGCCATGGAGAAGGGTCATGGCTAGGAAGCCAAGTCGGACAGCAGTTGCCAGCATCGTCCGTACGGAACTGTAGGCATGGTGGGCGTGTGGAAAGGTGTGTATCCCGCTGACCCTGGCCGCATGGCGAGAGCCAGTAGGAAGCCTGTTCTCCACGTCATGTCCAATGCCTGCGCCAACCAAAGTGGTTAGAAGCGGGTAGGGTTGGTCCACGTCCGCGTCCAGGGTAGGTCCCATAGCGGTACAAGTGAGTGGAGGGGAGGACACCCTCGAACGAAGCGCGCCCTAAGGTCAGCCAGGTCCTTGCAGCTGTCAAGGTCGGGCCGTCCCACATGCCGGTACGTCTCATCAGACACCGCTAGGTAGCTGCAATGGTGATAGGTGCCTGAAGCTGGACAGTGAAGAACTAAGCACTCGGCCAGCCGGAACCGTCCGCTCCGTGGGAGGGAGACGCACCTCGTTACACAGGACTCGCCACTTCATCGTAACTCCCCCAGTCGAGGGTCCGCGGCTGTAGCGGTAGCTTCCCCCGCTGAAGAGAGAAGCGTCTAGTGGTGAGGGCTTGTTGCACCACTCCAGGCGTGGAGATGAAGTTGCTCGGGCACGGGTAGGGCAGAGCCCGCCAAGTTGCTGAGCATCGTGCGCGGGGCAGGAAGCCGCCACGGGGCTATGGCGAGGTTCAGGAGGTCGTTGGTCCAAGACCTGGTCCAGGCGAAGGAAGCCACCAGTACCACTTTGGTACCGGTCTCAGGCCACTTTACAAATTTCAAATACAAGCGATCAAAAATTCTCTGTAACTTCAGTAGCTGACTGGCCCTTCGTTTGTCTTGTACTGTGTTTGTCTTAAATGGCGTAAATCCGTGTCTGTTTCGTGAGTGTGTGAGTTGGGTTTCAGGCGCGGCGCTTTGAGTCGATTTTCCCAAAATTGAGAAAAAGCGCCTATATATTAACGGTATTATTATTATTATTACCATGACTACGTTGCAATCTGTACGCTTGAGCAGGACCTTGGGGATGAGAACCGTCCCTGGAAAGGAAAGAGTGTCGACTGCCCAGGCTAGTGGATCTGGCATGGGGAGACGAAGAGGGAGAAAGTTGGAGAATCCACCTCGTCGTGAAGAGGTCGATCCTGGGGTGCTCCCCCTGGGTGTCGATTCGTCGAAGATGTCCGGCCCGAGGATCCACATGGAGCATAGAAGCTGACCGCGTCGCGTGAGGGAACGGGTAGGACATAGGGATGACCCGGGATGCCTGGCTCCGAGAGTAAGTCGGGAACATCACACCACCGGAACTGCTGGTAGAAAGGATATCGAGGGGCGGGGAGCGTCCTGCCCCACTATTGGAAGTAGGTGAACACCGTGGGGTTGTCCGAAGGATGAGCAGCTCCAGGTGAGGTAGACGTCCCCCGCGTTGAGTGCTTGCCAGACAACCTTTCGTTCTAACCAGTAGGAGCGCTGGACCGCGTGGTCCGGGGGCCAGGAGGCGGAGGCCACGACGAACATCCGAAGAAGGTGAGCGCCCTAACCGTGAAGCTGGGGTCGACGCCCCGGGACAGCCGGGGAGGAGGCGAGTAGAGGGGAACTCCCGACGCGCCAGCCCGGCCCCGCCCAACGAAGTAGCATCGGTAGCCCGGCGCAGGAGCCTCGAGGTCGCCCGTCACTGGTGGCCATAGTAGGAGACGGTGCAGCTGAAGCGGGCGGTAGTAGAGACGGCCAAGGGGGAATAAGTCCGCTTCACAACATCAGGTCCAGAGGCTGAGGCCACTCCCTGGTGGAAAGTCACCGTCCAAGGGCAGGTTCGCCAACCCTGATGCTTGGCACTGTCAACTTCACCTAGTTGAGCTTGGAGCAAGCCATCCCCAGAACGAAGTGGTGGAACGGCACAAAGTCGGATGTACCCTCATCGAGCAGAGTCTGGCGCCCAAGCTAGTAGCGCATCTCGAACCGCTGCCCATCTGGCCTCCGCCTGGTTCCGCGAGCGAAGACCTGGTCCAGGGAGTCTGACGTAGGGCTCGAGGGCGTCCGTCCGGCCCTAGCTACGATGGCGGGCAAGAAGTGGGTGAACCCCAGGGCGTAGGCCGCGGCCGACGGGTAGAAGCGCGATCTGGTAGACCAGTCCATGGCAGGCAAAGCGCAGGTCACATCCAGAGGAGGGGGACATGGAGGCATGGAGAGAAGCATCGGACAGGCCAAGGCTGACAGCGAGTGTATGGGCTGCACAGGGCCCGAGGCGCTCGGGTAGTCTTCATGCGAAGGCAGGGCGACGATACTTGCGTACACAACAAGCCTGTAGCACTCACTGCTCCTTCCCATAGCCGTAACGCCAGCGACTCCTGAGTTGCTGCAACAAAACCACTGTCGTCGCCGAGAAGCCTCTAGGTGCGAGTGAAGACTGTCCCTCTCCCAGCGCGAGGCATGAGCCGCTCTGCGACTGAACCAAGAGCTGCCAGGGTTGCGATCGTCTCGGCCGCAGAGCTGAGGCAGAGGCGAGGAACCCGTCGTGAGGGGGGGGAGCGCGCTGCCGCATCTTAACTCATAACCACCTGAGGCAAACCGCTACCAAAGTGCTCTGCAAGCACAGGTTACGCTAGAAGAAAGAACACTGCCCCAGGCCTTAAGGGCGGCTAGCCAGAACAGCGTGAAGCCTAGCGGCGCCAAGCCACTCCGGCGCTACCCTAGAACCATTCCTATTCGAACGTAAGTCAGTGTCTGGTGGACCGGACACGAGTGAAGAAGACTTCCACCAACCTGTCGTTTGAAGGTGGTTATCCAACCAAGGAAAACCTGCCGCCGAAGGACACCTTCGGTGAACGGGACAACCAGGGCCAAGCAAGGATGTAGTCTATGCGAGGGGTCGGTTCCTCGACGAAGCCCATCCCCAGTCAAGGCTTGAGGTCGAACCCAGCGGCCACAGGGGAAGCCGCTCCTGTGCCAATAGAGGAGAACTGGCCGATCATCGGAGTCGCCTCATACATGGAGCGTAGTAGGAAGGCCGCCGGGCGTAGTAACTGTCTTGTCATTGATGCGCGTCCGCCAACAACCGCAACCAAGGGTGTATCCGCCTGCGAGTTCACTCGTAGCTATCCCGCTGGTATCTGTCCGGGACTCCCTGCCTAGGAGAGAACAGGGAGCTGGTCCCGCGCCTGGCCGCTTCGGAGATGTCGTCGCGAAGCAACACCGCACTAGAGCCCTCCGGGTCCGGCTGGGAGCAACTACCCGCGCCACTCTGACGGGTACGCGGTGGAACCGTCACTTCTTACTTACTTACGCCTGTCACCCCTACCCGGGTATAGGCCGTCGACGAGAGACCTCCAGCAACTCCTGTCCTGTGCTTCTCCTTCGATTCTACTCCAGGTGGTTCCCAGTCTCTTGATGTCTGCTTGGAGGTCTCGACGCCAGGAGTTTCTCGGCCTACCTCTTTTCCTCTTTCCCTGGGGGTTCCATGACAATGCCTGCCTAGTGATACTGGAAGCTGGCTTTCTCAGACTGTGACCAATCCATCCCCATCTTCTTCGCCCAATTTCATTCTCTGCTGTTATCTGCTCTGTTCTCTCCCAGAGTCTGACGTTGCTGATCTTCTCTGGCCAGTGGATTTTCAAAATTCTTCTAAGGCAACTGTTCATGAAGGTCTGTACTCTGTTGACTGTGGTTTTTGTCAATCTCCATGTCTCTGCTCCATATAGGAGAACTGCTTTTACATTGGAGTTGAAAATCCGGACTTTGGTGTGTTGTGACAGCTCTCTGGAACTCCACACTTTTTTTAACTGGAGAAGGCTGCTCTGGCTTTACCGATTCGTGCTCTGACATCTGCATCAGTGCCGCCTTTTTTGTCTATGATGCTCCCGAGATAGGTGAAGGACTCCACCTCCTCCAACGGGGTGCCAGCAAGCAAGACTGGTTCTTCCCTGGTTGCGTTCAGTCTCATTGTCTTTGTTTTCTGTTTGTGAATGGTGAGGCCCACTTGGGACGAGATGTCAGCAAGCCTCGTGGTCTTGTCCTGCATTTGTTGATGAGTGTGGGACAGTAATGCCAAGTCGTCTGCAAAATCGAGGTCGTCAAGCTGTGTCCACAGTGTCCACTGTATTCCACTTCGTCTGTGCTCTGTGGTCATCTTCATGACCCAGTCTATGGCCAATAGGAAGAGGAACGGAGACAACAGACACCCCTGCCTGACACCAGTTCTGACCTGGAGCTCTCTGGTGAACTGCCCTTCGTGGATCACGCGACATGTCATGCCATCATAGCTGCTCTTGATCAGGCGGACGAGCTTTGTGGGTACACCGTAGTGTCGTAGGAGTTTCCACAGAGTCTCTCGGTCCACGCTGTCAAATGCTTTTCGTCGGCGTTTTTGTAGCTATTTCCTTTTTTGCAGGGTGGGGAAGCTACCCCCACGCCCAACCCCCTTACTAGGAGGACCAGGGGTTTTCTGTTGGGGTCACCTTCCCTTAGACCATGTTGGTTCACGGCACCTTATTTCATTCGGTGCACCCCTCTCACGAGGGACCCCCTATCCACCACCCAGGGGACGCGCCTCAACGCCGTATGGTCCCAGCGCGAGGGAACCGTCACTTCACGGCCACGTTACTGACGTCCGTAACAATGGCTTGCACTTAGCTGGGATGGGCTCAAGGGCGTAGACGCTTGACGGTCCAAGACGTTGTAAACCAGACCAGGAGGTAATCAGCGAGTTGACGAATCCTGTAGACGTCCGGTGCTGGCCCAGCTTGGCGTACAGCTTTACCAGTCAGCCGACGAAGACTGTCGTCAAGAGTCTTAAGATGGAGGAAGCGGCGCTAATGAGTCCTGTCAAGTAACCGGCGCGTTGTGAGCGTGCGTGCGTGACTGTCCACACGTGTACTAGTGTGTGTGTGCCAATGTCATACGCAATGCGAGCCTATCACTGCTCGCCTACTAAGGTGACATTTCTTGACCGGGAGTCTAACCGACTGCGCTATCGAGGCATTAAGCTATACTTGGCGGTGACCGCCCGCGCACGAACACATGCGCGCGCCCGCGCTGCCACCCATATTGACGCATCATGTACTTTAGTTGCACTAGAAGAGAACAAGTCTAACCCCTAGCTGCTGGGTCCCAACCCTGAGAATGGAGGCGCAGGGAGAGAGCCAAAAGCAAGTCCCGTGCCGAAGGCAGCGCCGAATGCGCTGTGAGGGGGTGGCCGAAGGCGCCACAGCACACTCGGCAAGGATCCATGCGGCGAGTGAGGCAGAGCGGCATGACAGCTGAAGGAAGCCGTACCCCAGCGTCGAAGGCCTAGGGTGTCGGAAGGCATCCCGGTCTTTGGAAGTGAAAATGTGAACGAGGACGCTCGTCCTCCTCTAACTTACGTACGTTCGGACGGCCGTCAGGCACCTAATCGCCGAAAACTAGCTGAACGGGTGCTCCGTTCGTGCGATGCCTGACGCTGCAAGCTCAACTCGTCACTAAGCACCTGTGCCGAGGGGGCAGTTATAAGCCTAGGAAGTAATAATTTTACTGACCTCCGTAACAGAAGGCTTGCGCTTGCTTGGACTGCCTCATGGGGCGTAGACGCGTGGAGGTCCATCGGAGGTAGTTGGCCAAACCCGGTGGTATTCAGCGAGCTGACGAACCCTGTAGCCGTCCGGTGTTGGCCAAGCTCGGTGTACCATTTTACCAGCGAGCTGATGTACCCTATTGTCGGAGTAGCATGTTGGCCAGGCTCGGTGTCTCAACTGCAGCGAGCTGACGAACCCTCCGACTGTAGCCCTAGGCTCCGGATCAGCGCGTGCGTCCCAATTCGTGAGTGTCCAAAGCATCACCTCCACTGAAGGGGTCGAGGCAGCAGTAGGCGTCCGCTCCCAGACTGGGATCGGTCATTACTTACTTACT
Source organism: Semisulcospira habei (assembly GCA_036245525.1). Taxonomy (NCBI): domain Eukaryota; kingdom Metazoa; phylum Mollusca; class Gastropoda; family Semisulcospiridae; genus Semisulcospira; species Semisulcospira habei. The sequence goes on along the minus strand of BTPG01000007.1, from coordinate 113,864,647 downwards.
TACGCCTGTCACCCCTACCCGGGTATAGGCCGTCGACGAGAGACCTCCAGCAACTCCTGTCCTTTGCTTCTCCTTCGATTCTACTCCAGGTGGTTCCCAGTCTCTTGATGTCTGCTTGGAGGTCTCGACGCCAGGAGCTTCTCGGCCTACCTCTTTTCCTCTTTCCCTGGGGGTTCCATGACAATGCCTGCCTAGTGATACTGGAAGCTGGCTTTCTCAGACTGTGACCGATCCATCCCCATCTTCTTCGCCCAATTTCATTCTCTGCTGTTATCTGCTCTGTTCTCTCCCAGAGTCTGACGTTGCTGATCTTCTCTGGCCAGTGGATTTTCAAAATTCTTCTAAGGCAACTGTTCATGAAGGTCTGTACTCTGTTGACTGTGGTTTTTGTCAATCTCCAAGTCTCTGCTCCATATAGGAGAACTGCTTTTACATTGGAGTTGAAAATCCGGACTTTGGCGTGTTGTGACAGCTCTCTGGAACTCCACACTTTTTTCAACTGGAGAAAGGCTGCTCTGGCTTTACCGATTCGTGCTCTGACATCTGCATCAGTGCCGCCTTTTTTGTCTATGATGCTCCCGAGATAGGTGAAGGACTCCACCTCCTCCAACGGGGTGCCAGCAAGCAAGACTGGTTCCTCCCTGGTTGCGTTCAGCCTCATTGTCTTTGTTTTCTGTTTGTGAATGGTGAGGCCCACTTGGGACGAGATGTCAGCAAGCCTCGTGGTCTTGTCCTGCATTTGTTGATGAGTGTGGGACAGTAATGCCAAGTCGTCTGCAAAATCGAGGTCGTCAAGCTGTGTCCACAGTGTCCACTGTATTCCACTTCGTCTGTGCTCTGTGGTCATCTTCATGACCCAGTCTATGGCCAGTAGGAAGAGGAACGGAGACAGCAGACACCCCTGCCTGACACCAGTTCTGACCTGGAGCTCCCTGGTGAACTGCCCTTCGTGGATCACGCGACATGTCATGCCATCGTAGCTGCTCTTGATCAGGCAGACGAGCTTTGTGGGTACACCGTAGTGTCGTAGGAGTTTCCACAGAGTCTCTCGGTCCACACTGTCAAATGCTTTCTCATAATCCACAAAGTTGACGTACAGCGGGGAGCTCCACTCCAGAGACTGTTCCACGATGATGCGGAGAGTGGCGATCTGGTCTGTACATGATCGGTTCTTCCTGAATCCTGCTTGCTGGTCTCTCAGCTGGGGGTCAACAGAGCTCTTCATTCTCTCCAGGATGATCCTATTGAAGACCTTTCCTGGTACTGACAGCAAGGTGATTCCTCTGTAGTTGGAACACTTGCTGAGGTCGCCTTTCTTGGGAAGCTTGATTAGGTACCCCTCCTTCCAGTCAGCCGGCATCACCTCCTCTTCCCATATCTTTCCAAACAGTGGGTACAGCATCTCCACTGTTGTCTCTAGGTCTGCTTTCAGAGACTCCGCTGGGATGCCATCTGGGCCTGCTGCTTTGCCATTCTTCAAAAATGCCACTGCTCTTCTGATCTCTTCCCGGCTGGGTCTGTCACAGCTGATGGGTAGGTCGGTCTCTGCCGGCTGGATGTCTGGGGGGTCGGGTGGGCTAGGTCTGTTCAGTGGGATCGGTCATTCCCGCCGATATAATGCGAAGCTGTGATCGCTGCTCCTCCCTCCGGGGTTGCAGTCGCCGCACAGGGGAGTGGAGGCGCAGGCCCTGCATGGTAAGCAGACATCCTATGAGCAGACAGCCACTGGAAGTCCCTACATCTCGTACCGGTGCGAACTTGACCACTGCAAAACATACACAGAGACCAGCGAACGAACGTGGTTCCCGAAACCACGCACCAATGCTAACGTGTGTACGAGTTTCAAAAACGAATCCGCCACACGACCAGTGCCGACGCCCGGCGCTCTCCATCCCCCCTGAGCGCCAGTCGTGGGCACTAACTGAGGTTATACTTAGTCAAGCCAGAGAGGCGGGCGAGGCTTCGCTGCAGGGACCAACGAGAAGTAGAGCCACCCAAGTCGACCGGTCGCTCGTCGGTAAGTCCCAGGAACAGTCCAAGGCCCAGTGAACTCAGAACTCTGTCGCTAGTGAGCCCCAGCCCGAAGCAGAGCTCAAGCCACAAGTCGCCAGTCCCAACCGGTCACAGTATACAAAGTCCAGACGCAGAGAGTAGGCACGCAACCTTCCTACGGCTCAGCTAAGAACAGAATGGAGATTCCAGTAGCTGTATGACCAGATGAGGATGGAAGGGAGGCTACCCCGAGGACTGCCTAGCTTATAACGCCCCTTGTTACCTCCCCTGCCATGTAGGCATGCAACAATTTTGGCTAAAATTAGGCTAGCTAGATCAGTATTCCTAACAGTAATGTCATCGGTAATGTTGTTTTGAGAAAACAAACAATAACACAGATCAGCTTCAGTAAAGTCAATTGCACACCACTATTCCACAGAATCAGATATAACGCAGTTCCTGGGCTGCACACTCCCAGGATCACCAAAACAAGGGTGAGAGGATTGATTGCGTGTGTTGCTGCTTTTGACCCCTTCCTTGCCAGTTGACTCAAATTGTGTTTCTTGCAACCACTGTAAACACAATGTCAAAGATCTGCAGCTGTCCAATGAACATGGACACAAGGGGGTTTCAGCAAGAGGCATAGATTCTCATAAGCCCCCAGAACTGCGCAGTATATATCAATACCTCTTGCAGTTGGATGGCATTCAGTTTTTCTCAGCAAAGCAGAGGTAAACTCATTCAGCCCAGCGCACATATTTCCCAAATTTTGGAGGCGTCATCTAATGACTATGCACCTGATGCAGGAGATGGATCGACCATAATTTAAGGGTAGTGCCAGATTAGCTTGGCACCAACAGACGCCAAGCTAATCTGGCACTACATATCATGGTCAACCCATCTCCTGCTGAAGTGTCAGGGCTGAATGGGTTAATTATGTAGATGGACACGCTCTATCTTCTGAGGAAATATGATTTAAATTAACGAAACCATTTCAGAACAAGAAAGGCAAAGCCCTTATGGCTCAGGTGTATGACCGATGCACGCGTGTGACCTTTGTGACAATAAGTAAAGCTGAGTTGGTATACCTTGCCCTGTGCCTAGGTGACATGCATCAGCGACACCATCGTTGCTATTTTCGCACCTGACCGGTCGCTCGGACCAGTCCTGTGCACCAGATCGGTGCTCTCTGCACTTGTGATGAGCTGTCTTGGAAAAAGAATTACATGATGTTTGATTGCTGCAAAATAATATGAAAAAAACCCTTTCCCATATGCAATTACTTACTTACTTACGCCTGTCACCCCTACCCGGGTATAGGCCGTCGATGAGAGACCTCCAGCAACTTCTTTCCTGTGCTTCTCCTTCGATTCTACTCCAGGTGGTTCCCAGTCTCTTGATGTCTGCTTGGAGGTCTCGACGCCAGGAGTTTCTCGGCCTACCTCTTTTCCTCTTTCCCTGGGGGTTCCATGACAATGCCTGCCTAGTGATACTGGAAGCTGGCTTTCTCAGACTGTGACCGATCCATCCCCATCTTCTTCGCCCAATTTCATTCTCTGCTGTTATCTGCTCTGTTCTCTCCCAGAGTCTGACGTTGCTGATCTTCTCTGGCCAGTGGATTTTCAAAATTCTTCTAAGGCAACTGTTCATGAAGGTCTGTACTCTGTTGACTGTGGTTTTTGTCAATCTCCATGTCTCTGCTCCATATAGGAGAACTGCTTTTACATTGGAGTTGAAAATCCGGACTTTGGTGTGTTGTGACAGCTCTCTGGAACTCCACACTTTTTTCAACTGGAGAAAGGCTGCTCTGGCTTTACCGATTCGTGCTCTGACATCTGCATCAGTGCCGCCTTTTTTGTCTATGATGCTCCCGATATAGGTGAAGGACTCCACCTCCTCCAATGGGGTGCCAGCAAGCAAGACTGGTTCTTCCCTGGTTGCGTTCAGCCTCATTGTCTTTGTTTTCTGTTTGTGAATGGTGAGGCCCACTTGGGACGAGATGTCAGCAAGCCTCGTGGTCTTGTCCTGCATTTGTTGATGAGTGTGGGACAGTAATGCCAAGTCGTCTGCAAAATCGAGGTCGTCAAGCTGTGTCCACAGTGTCCACTGTATTCCACTTCGTCTGTGCTCTGTGGTCATCTTCATGACCCAGTCTATGGACAGTAGGAAGAGGAACGGAGACAGCAGACACCCCTGCCTGACACCAGTTCTGACCTGGAGCTCTCTGGTGAACTGCCCTTCGTGGATCACGCGACATGTCATGCCATCATACTGCTCTTGATCAGGCGGACGAGCTTTGTGGGTACACCGTAGTGTCGTAGGAGTTTCCACAGAGTCTCTCGGTCCACGCTGTCAAATGCTTTCTCGTAATCCACAAAGTTGACGTACAGCGGGGAGCTCCACTCCAGAGACTGTTCCACGATGATGCGGAGAGTGGCGATCTGGTCTGTACATGATCGGTTCTTCCTGAATCCTGCTTGCTGGTCTCTCAGCTGGGGGTCAACGGAGCTCTTCATTCTCTCTAGGATGATCCTGTTGAAGACCTTTCCTGGTACTGACAGCAAGGTGATTCCTCTGTAGTTGGAACACTTGCTGAGGTCGCCTTTCTTGGGAAGCTTGATTAGGTACCCCTCCTTCCAGTCAGCTGGCATCACCTCCTCTTCCCAGATCTTTCCAAACAGTGGGTACAGCATCTCAACTGTTGTCTCTAGGTCTGCTTTCAGAGACTCCACTGGGATGCCATCTGGCCCTGCTGCTTTGCCATTCTTCAAAAATGCCACTGCTTTTCTGATCTCTTCCCGGCTGGGTCTGTCACAGCTGATGGGTAGGTCGGTCTCTGCCGGCTGGATGTCGGGGGGGTCGGGTGGGCTAGGTCTGTTCAGTAACTCTTCAAAATACTCGGCCCATCTGTCGAGTTGGTCTGCTCTGTCTGCAATAGGCTTGCCTTCTTTGTCTTTTACTGGTCTTTCTGTATGGCCATACTTACCCGACAATCTTCTGGTAATGTCGTAGAGCTGTTTCATGTTGCCGCTGCCTGCTGCCTTTTCTGCCTCTGCTGCCAGGCTGTCTGTGTAGGCCCTCTTGTCTGCCCTGATATTCCTCTTCACCTCGCGGTTGGCTTCCGAGTATTCCCCCTGTGCCCTTACTTTGGCTGCTCTCGTGCGACTGTTGTTGACCGCTGCTTTCTTCTGCTTCCTCGCTTCTATCTTCTTCAAGGTCTGTGCCGACAGCCAGTCCTTGTGGTGGTGTTTCCTGAACCCTACAGTGTCTTTGCAGGTTGAGTTCAGCGCCTCTCTAACTGCCTTCCACTGCTGCTCTGTGGTGACCGCCTCCTCTTCATTTACTAGCTCCTGTAGCGCTTGAAACCGGTTGGACAGCACCAGTTTAAACTCTTCTCTAACTCCAGTTTCTCTCAGGAGGCCTAATTATAGCGCTGTCTTCTTGTTGTCTCTGTGCGGCTTTTCTTTAGCTTGAGCTTCATTCTTAAGGTAAGCAGATGGTGGTCTGAGGCGACATCTGCTCCCCTCCTCACTCGAACATCTTGAAGGGATCTTCTAAATTTCTTGCTAATGCAGATATGGTCTATTTGGTTCTCTGTTGTATGGTCAGGTGAGACCCAAGTTGCTTTGTGTATTCTTCTGTGTGGGAAGATGCTGCCTCCAATGACAAGTCGGTTTAGAGCACAAAAGTCTACAAACCTCTCCCCGTTCTCACTCATCTCCGAGCCTAGTCCCTGTCTCCCCATCACCTCTTCGTATCCGGTGTTGTCCTCCCCTATTTTGGCATTAAAATCGCCCATGACGATGGTGATGTCTCGCTCCGCACATTTGTCCACGGCACTCTGGAGTCGGTCGTAGAACTCTTGTTTCTCTTCCTCGTCACTGTCATTGGTGGGCGCATAACACTGGATGACGTTCAGCTTGAGCTTTTTCTTAGTTCTAAAGGCTGCTGTTATAATTCTTGGCCCAAGAGGTTCCCAGCCCATCAGCGCTCTCTGTGCCACTGGTGACAGCATGAGTGCTACTCCTTCTGTATGGGGGGGCATTCTCCTCTTCATGACCTGAATACAGAATCATCTCCCCACTTAACAGCCTTTTCTGGCCAGACTGCGTCCATCTGGCTTCACTGATGCCTAGCAGGGAAAGGTTGTACTTTTGCATTTCCGCTGCTATCTGGGCGGCCTTGCCGCTCTGGTACATGGTCTTGACGTTCCATGTGCCCATGGTTGTATCCCTGGATAGAGAGAGGTGGCTCGGTCCTGTGGCTTCCAAAGACTTCCGGCTTTCACCACAGGACGTCATAAGTCTTCTAGTAGAAGAACCTTCCTCCTCCAGGAAAGGAATTACTGTTAATCTTTTCGTCGGCGTTTTTGTAGCTATTTCCTTTTTTGCAGGGTGGGGAAGCTACCCCCACGCCCAACCCCCTTACTAGGAGGACTAGGGGTTTTCTGTCGGGGTCACCTTCCCTTAGACCATGTTGGTTCACGGCACCTTATTTCATTCGGTGCACCCCTCTCACGAGGGACCCCCTATCCACCACCCAGGGGACGCGCCTCAACGCCGTATGGTCCCAGCGCGAGGCATATGCAATCCGGCACAGCAATAATGCATCCTTATGCTAGCACCATGAAACACTACATGATTTAGCAGATTTGAAAAATAGCTTTTTTCCTAAATGGTCGTGATTTTATAACATCTGCGTCACTTTGCAGTGACCCAGAGTCATCTTGATGGGGTCCTTCCTCCACACCCCCTTTCAAAGCAGGTTTGCTGCTTTCACAGCATAAATCTTCTCAAAATACATGTACAAGGTATATCAACTTTGCAGCACATAACCTGTCTCCTCCATCTCTGCGCAAAACTGGCGTGCATGAGGAGGTACGCTAAAATCGGAAACATACCATTTTTCGGCTGCGATCACAATCTTCTGCGGGAACGTACGAGACCACAGTACAAGTGTAAAAGCCTACCTGCGCATGCAGTTCTGGTGTACAGGACCAGTCTGAGCGACTGGACAGATGCGAAAAGAAAATTGCAGTAATAGTGCCAATGGTGTGTTTAACCTAGGTACAAAGCGAGGTATACCAACTCAGCATAAGTAAAGGACTGGCTTCAGCACCAGTGAAATCCATGTTTCCTCAAAATGTAAGCATTTTTCACACATCTGTCAAACCCCCATGACCCCTGACCTTTGTGATGAGTCTACTAAATTAGTATGTGTCTTGCCATCAGCAACCCTCACGCCAATTTGTTTGAAAAGTTTGCAAAAACTTCGATAAAAACTATAATTCTAACAAAAACAGACATTATTTTACTCATTACAGACCTCTTGTGACCCATGACCTTTCCAAGGGGTCATCCAAATGAGTATGCATAGATCTTACCATCAGTATCTCTGTACCAAATATGGGTTTGATGTTGAAAATAGAATTTATGAACAAATATTTGTTGTCAAAATATGGCTATTTTTAACCTATTTTGGGATCATCCGACGACCTTTGACCGTTGTGATGGGTCAACTAAATTAGTATGCATAGAAGGAGCTTATCATCAGCTACCGTTGTTCCAAATATGATTGAAAAATTTGCAAAATTGTTGAAAAAATCTATAATTCTAACAAAAATTGGCTTGTTTTCTCAAAACTCTTACCGATGGCATGACTAATAGGAAGGTACACTTAGCATACCGATTTCAGCCTAAGCATCCGATGTGTATACTATATAACTAAGGAGGCGACTTCAGAGCGTCGTTACCAAGCCCTGAGTGGCCTCCCCTTCCTCCATATCCGGTGACGTCCTTCCCGTCAGTCTTTTTTGCTTAGCCCTTCCGTAACGGTTGTGTTCAGTCTCAGTGGAATTTCTTCGTCGGTTTTCGGCGTGTTCCCGGTGTGTTTTGTGGGAATCAACTGGCAGTGTGTTTTTTCTTGGATTCATGACAGATTGTGTCTTGCCTTTGGCAAGATTCCGGGCGGATTAACAGAGATAAACGCTGCAATGGCAAGGTAAGGCCTCGGTTAATGCCACGTGGCCGGCAAGATGGCAGGCCAGAATTTGGCACTTTCCGTGGATTTTGCTCAAATGTCAGACGTAGCTCGACTTTTCGTGTACTTGCTTAACGTGGTCTCAGATATTCGAATGGCGGATATAATATAATTTCCATCTGGTGGAGCGAAAAACAGTGCTATTAGGCTTGTTTTTCGGGAGCTGAAAAATCACACTAAAACGTACTATTCAACTTCTTCTGTTCGTGCGTTCGGATATCGTGACCTCAGGGGGTAACCGCGATCATACAGCGGTACAATACCTTATCGACACGCAGATAACCCGGGTTAAAACCCGGTCGAGGTCGAGCTTTTCTGGTGAACACTCGCTGTCACCTTTCCCGTTTGTTTTGTGTTGCAGTTTACAAGTAAAGACCTGCCTGCAGCATGGAGACTTTCAGTGGCCCAGTGACACCCATGCTGTATGCCTCCCCTGTTCCGGTTGTGCATCCGGACAAACTTGTGATATTTGCGCCAACTGGGTAGAGGAACACTGGTCACAGCTATGGAGATTTTACCGGCGCGAAAGACCTGTGCCTTCCCAGGCCTACCCTCCTACCCCGAAGGGATCGTCCAGCGCGCATGCTCGGATTTGGGAGATTTACCTTCTCGTAGGGCCCAATGTTTACCTTCAGGTCCCCGGCCAGTCAAGCCCTCTCGGGCCTTGTCCGCCCGCTCTATGGCGGAGCGCAGTCGACAGCGGCCTCGATCGCCCCGCTACGCGGTTGAACTTTCTTTGGGTCCCGACATGTCCTCTAAGACTTTGTCCGCCCGCTCCATGGCGGAGCGCGGCCAGCAGCGGCTTCCGTCGCCCCGCATCGCGGTGAATGACAGACCTCCTATCTACCACAACTCCACTGGCACTTTGTCCGCCCGCTCCACTTCGGGGGGCGCGGCCAGCAGACGCGTAGGTCACCCCGCAACGCAGTGAACAACAGCTCCCCCCTTCGTTATTTAGCCTCTAAGACAGTGCCAGTGCATCATTGACACACAGCCACCCCCCACTCGCTGGCGCCACGAGACCGAGAGGAGAGGTACAACACGCAAAGTACAGCCCCCGGTCCTTCACTTATTCGGGCTCTTGCTCTGCCTGTTTTGCCGCCCCGAGGAAACGGACAGCTTCACGCCCCCCGCTGCATTCTTCATCGCACAAGCGACGCCGCTCTCCTACGGCGGTGCGGGAAACTTTTCGGGAATCCTCCTCTTATAAAGATGAGTGTACCAGGACCCGACGGGTGGATCCACGTGGACGCAGTCGTTCCCCCAGTAGTCGCCGGTCCTCTCACCGCAGTGATCGGTTTGTCCGCTGCAGTTCGAGGGAATCTTCTCCTTCACTTCACCGCCTCCCCCCTCATCGGATCAGCCATCAGGTGAGCCATCCTTCTTCCCCCTTAAACACCGATCTTCGGCAGCATGCTACAAGGGACGTCCCCTCATCCCAAGCTCGCTCTTGTGATATGCACATGCTACCCTCTGGCAATTTTCCTTCCTTTACCGGGTCGCGGCTTCCCTCCCGGCGGTCGGCTTCTCTTGCTGATGAGGAGGTCCTGAGTATACTACCAGAGGATTCTGTCTCGACCCTGCTTTTCGATGATCGTCGGTCTGCGACTCTGATCTCTCGGACTTCCGGCAGCTCCTCGGCATGGGCTCCCTTCGTGGCACCGAGCACAGAGACTCTGCGGTCCTTAGACGAAGCCGCACGGCTTATTTCGTCCATTCTTCCTCAGGACGCCTGTCCCCCGTCTCCCCCTCTCAAGAGGAAAGCTTCCACTTTTGTGGATGCCCCCAGGCAAGCCAAGAGGTTCAAGTCCCTCCCACAGCCCCCCGGATTCCAGGATCTTGCGGACGCATTTTCGGCGCACTTACAGCAGGTCTCCTTCAGAGACTCCAGCTTCTTCGCAGACTCCAAGTGGCCAGAGGGTTTGGATATCGCCTTTCGCCAGCGTTGGTACGCCGGACATTCTCAGGCCTTTGGTTGCCCCCTTCCAGCAGTGGATAATGCAGCGGAAAGTCAGGCGGGCGGCCGCAGATCCCTACATCTCTGGATGCCACGAGGGCTGGACAAAACAGCGGTCCTCATCCGCAATGCTCTATCCTGTGCTGGTTTTTTAGACCTCACCTAGCGATGCAGGCTGTGGTGAGACACGTGGAAGATGCCTGGAACCCCTCTATTTCGCCTCTGTTAGGAGCCTTAGCGGTGGCTGCTAATCGGGCTGCATATCATACTTCCGTGAATGCCATGGCCGCCGCGGCTAACTGCGACCTAATGCGCAGAGATGTCGTCCTCCGAGGTTGTTCGACCCTCCCCGCGTCGGTGAAGACACAGCTCCGCCAGGCGCCGCTCGGAGGTTCATGGCATTTTGGACCCACCTGGCAGTCGGTCAAGGACGCGTCTAAAGACATCTGGCCCACCCGCTCCGCTCCCACCCGCTTTCAGGCTGCCCGCAAGGCCGTGGGTCGCGCCCTGCGGACCGCTAGACCCACTTTTCGCCCCTACTCCAGGGGCGCCCGCTTCGCCACTCGTACCCCAGCTGCCGGCCACTCTCGTCCTTTCCCCACCCCGACTCCCTCCTGGCCCAAACCCGCCTGGTGGACCGGTCGTGGGAGGGCCCTCTGACTCACTCCTATTACTCCCCCCCCCCCCCCACTCTCTGCAGGGTCTCCAGTTGGCGGGAGGCTACACAACGACGCGTGGCGCTCGCTACTACCGGACGACCCTTGGGTCCTCTCAACCATCTCAGAGGGCCTCCTAATCTCATTTCGCTCCCCTCCTCCTCTGCGCCGCTCCCCTCTCTGGACCAGAGAACCAGTCGACCGGATCAAAGCGGACGCTCTTCTAGGCAAGATCACAGCTCTGCTTCAGAAGGCCGCCACAGAGGTGGTCTCTTGACATGACTCACCGGCATTCTACAGCCGTCTTTTCGTCGTTCCCAAACCCGGCAACAAGTGGCGTCCCGTCATAGACCTCTCGGCTCTCAAAAGATACATCTCTGCTCCGTACTTCTGGATGGAGATGTCCAGGGCTTTGAAGGCGTCGATCCAACCACTGGACTTTGCAGTGAGTCTCGACCTGGCGGACGCGTACTTTCACGTTCCTGTGCATCCGGCCTCCCGACGGTATCTGCGCTTCGCGTTCCGCGGAGTGGTGTATCAGTTCCGGACGCTCCCCTTCGGCCTCAATCTCAGCCCTTGGGTTTTTACCAGAATCCTGCGTCTGGCTTCCCGCAGCTCGGATTCAGAAGCTGGCAGCACTGGCGCTCCAAGTCTCGCGTGCAGGAGGCGGTTCCGGCCAGGGTATGGCTCCAACTCCTGGGACTCTTCAGCGCGGCGGCATACCTGCTGCCCCTCGGCAGACTCTACTTCAGGCCAGTACAGTTGCATCTACTCCTCCACTGGCGCCCGTCATCTGGCGATCTGAAGACCCCTGTTCCAGTGTCTCCTTTGGTCAGGCCTCACCTCCAGCGTTGGACGGATCCTTCCTGGCTTGCATCGGGGGTTCCCCTCGTCTCCCCCTCTCCTCTACTCTCCATCTGCACGGATGCGAGCCTAGCTCGCTGGGGTGCAAACCTTCTGCTGGAGTTCATCACAGCCTCAGGCAGCTGGCCGCAAGATCACATCGGCAAACACATAAACTGGTTGGAGGTAAAGGCCGTTTGGCTCGCTGTTGTTGCCTGGGAAGATCGTCTCTCTCAGCAAGCAGTCCTGATTCTCTCCGACAACACCACGGTAATTGCTTACATCCAGAACCAGGGCGGGACACGGTCGCCATCTCTCTGCATGCTCCTGTACAAAATTCTCCTGTGGTGCAGGGATCGCGGCATCATTCTTCGAGCGGGCCACCTAAACGTCCTCACGGACTCCCTCTCACGGCGGGGCCAGCTTCTCCACACAGAGTGGTCTCTCCGTCCGGACATCTTCCGGCTCATCTGCACCCGATGGGAGACACCGATGATCGATCTCTTCGCCACACGGTGGAAAAAGCAACTTCCCCTTTTCGTCTCTCCCATTCCGGATCCCCAGGCCTGGGCGATAGACGCTCTCTCCATTTCTTGGGAGGGCCTGCTGGCATATATGCATACCCGCCGTCCGTTCTGGTACCCAAAGTCCTCCAGAAGCTCCGGGGCCTGAATGCAGTTCTTCTGTTGGTGGCACCCTTCAGCTGGACCAAGAGTTGGACCACAGACCTCCTGAACCTGGCCACAGATCCGCCCCCCCCCCCCCCCCCCCTTGCGCCTTCCCACCCCCCGCACGATGCTCAAGCAGCCCCGACAGAGTCTTTACCACCCGTGCCCAGAGCGGTTGCTCCTTCACGCTTGGAGATTGTGTGGCAGGCCCTCGCCGCAAGAGGCTTCTCGAGTGCAGCGGTGGCGGCTATCGCAGCAGCCCGCAGAGCTTCCACCCGCAACGTTCACGAGAGCAAGTGGAGAATACTACAGTCTTGGTGCACTTCCCAGCAGCTCTCCCTCACGGATATGACTATGCCCCAGCTGGCCGAGTTCTTTCTGTGGCTTTTCGTCCAGCAGAACCTTGCGCCCATCACCATCAAGGGATACTTGGCCATGATCGCAGACACTTACCGCCACTTGGGTCGACCGGACCCAGGGACCTGTAAAGATATCTCGGACCTGATGGCACACCTAGACCTTCAGCGGCCGGTCTCACGATCTCTAGTCCCGCGCTGGGACTTGGCCTGGGTTCTGACGTGGCTCAACTCTACCCGCTTTGAACCTCTACCTTTAGCACGGTTCAGTGACTAAACCAGGAAAACATGCTTCCTGTTGGCACTCACCACAGCATCCCAGGTGAGCGAGTCACATGCGCTCTCAGTGCGCTCTGCCTATCTGCAATTCCGGACCGATGGTTCGGTGCAGCTTCTCACTGACCGGTCCTTCTTGGCCAAGAATCGCCCACCCGCAGCCGCTCCACAGGTCATAACCATATGCCCCCTCAGACGTACGGACCAGACCCCGGAGTCCCATCAACAGGATCCGGTCTGAGCGCTGCGAATTTACTTGCGCAGAACGAAACCACTCAGACAAGGGCGTGCCCGCCTTTTCCTGCCTTTAGCCCCAGGCAGACGGGATATCTCCTCACAGACAATATCATCCTGGCTATGTTGGGTCATCCGGTCTGCTTATGCACAATTCTCTCCCGAGAGAGCAAAAACGATGCGCATAAGGGCACACGAAGTAAGGGCAGTGGCAACGAGCATCGCATTTGATCGCAACTGCGCAGTACGTGACATTGTGGCGGCCGTGGGCTGGCGGGCGGAATCCACCTTCGCCCGCTTTTACTTGAGGGACCTATCCGGCCAGCATGACAGCCTGGCCATGGTGGGGGACATCTCGGCGGTGCAGCACTCCCTCTGGGCGCCGCCGGCGCAGTAGGTACGCATAGCTAAAATCTTCGAGAGTTGAGCGCATGTGGGGGGCCTCGATAACCTAAAGCACGGGGAGTGCACTTCTGGCGATTTCGCTGGGGGGGTTGATGTTCCCGGAGGCACCCACCTCCTATTCGCTATTCTTCCTATTAGTCATGCTATCGGTAAGAGTTTTGAGAAAACAAATGTATTTTTCTATTAAATGTATTTTTTCGAAAAATACTTACCGATGGCATGACTCGGAGATCCCTCCCTCTATTGAGCTAAGACAAAAGACTGACGGGAAAGACCTGTCTGGCCTACTTTTGTGTGACGTCATAGCGCGCCGGGATTTTCCAACATAGGGGCTGTTAAATAGCAGCCAGATTTTTACAGAATATTCCAGTGTAATGTTTATTTATTGATATTTAGGAGTTTTAGTTGCATATTTTGTTCTGATTGGTTGTGTCGTACGAATTTCCTAGATTTTTCTGAAAAGCATTTCACTATAAAGGGATCGTGCTAGGAAGCATGTGCGTACATTGTCTTGCAATTGTGCAATTGTCAGTTGTAGAGACACACAGTTAGCGTAGGCACGTGGCCCGAGTAGGGTGTACATTGTGTGAGACGCTGTGTATGAGAAACTTTGTGTCGGAGTGTGGACATTGCAGAAGAGAAATTGTATCATTGTTGATGCATTTGGAACTGCATTGTGTGGATATCGCATCGCTGAATTAAAATATTGTTGGAACTGTTTCTCCAGTATTGTCTACATCCTTAAGCCACGTGTGACGGATTGCAGCTGAATGAGGTTTATTTCAAAGAACCTTACGTGCGTGCGTCTGGTGTGTTTATCATACTATGACAACAACTCCACCACGTAACAAGTCGCCTCCTTAGTTATATAGTATAGACATCAGATGCTCAGGCTGAAATCGGTATGCTAAGTGTACCTTCCTATTAGTCATGCCATCGGTAAGTATTTTTCGAAAAAATACATTTTAGAGAAATACATATTTTACACACATTTGCTGACTTTTGACCCCTGACCTTCAGCAGGGGTCATCCAAATTAGTATGCACAGATATTTCTTACCATCAGGTATCTCTGTAGCAAGTTTGGGTTTGAAGTTGTAAATAGTATTTGAGAAAAAACATCGTTTGTCAAAATATGGCTATTTTTTACTCTCTTTTGATCCTTGACCTTTCTGATGGATCAACCAAATTAATGTGCATAGAAAGGTCTTACCATCAGATATCATAGTACAAAGTTTGGGCCTAAAGTTGTGAATAGCATTTGAGAAAAAATAAATTGTGTCCAAATATGGCTATTTTTTACCTATTTCATCTCCTGTGACCTTGACCTTTGAGAGGTCACTCAAATTGGTATGTTTAGAAAGGTTTTGCCATAAAGGTCTGCCTGCTCCAACTACCGTGGAATTACACTGCTGTCCATTGCCGGAAAAATTCTTGCAAGGCTGCTCCTGAATCGGCTGGTACCTGCCATCGCTGAAGACCACCTCCCAGAGGGCCAGTGTGGTTTCAGAACCAACAGGAGCACCACCGACATGGTCTTTGTGCTGAGACAGCTTCAGGAGAAGTGCCGCGAGCAGAACAAAGGGCTGTACATAACGTTTGTCGACCTAACAAAAGCGTTCGACACTGTCAGCAGGCAAGGCATGCGGCAGATCCTGGAGCGACTTGGCTGTCCCCCAAAGTTTCTCAGCATGTTCATCCAGCTACACGAGGACCAGCAAGGCCAGGTCAGACTAAACAATGACCTCTCAGAACCATTTCCCATTCTCAACGGTGAGAAGCAGGGCTGCGTGCTGGCACCGACCCTCTTCACCATCTTTTTTAGCATGATGTTGAAGAAGGCCACAGTGGACCTCGACGATAATGATGCAGTGTACATCAGGTATCGTCTCGATGGCAGTCTGTTCAACCTCAGACGACTGCAGGCCCACACCATAACCCTAGACCAACTGATTTGTGAGCTGCTCTTTGCTGATGACGCTGCCCTCGTTGCACACAGTGAGAGAGCCCTGCAGCGCATCACGTCCTGCTTCGCAGATGCTGCCCAGCTCTTTGGACTCGAGGTCAGTCTGAAAAAGACAGAGGTCCTCCATCAGCCGGCACCCAAGGTAGAACATCGCCCTCCCCACATCTCCATCGGCGAGTCTGAACCGAAATCAGTGCACCAGTTTACCTACCTTGGCTGCATCATCATGTCAGACGCCAAGCTGGACAAGGAGCTGGACAGCAGGCTGGCAAAAGCGAACAGCGCTTTCGGGCGTCTATACAAGCGGGTGTGGCACAATCAACAGCTGAAAACAGGCACCAAGATCAGCGTGTACAGAGCTGTCATCCTCACCACCCTGCTGTATGGTTCCGAGTCCTGGGCTCTCTACCGCAGCCAACTATGACACCTCGAACGCTTCCACCAGCGCTGCCTGCGTACCATCCTTGGCATTCACTGGAGTGACTGTGTCACAAATGTTGAGGTCCTTGAACAGGCAGAAACTGTGAGCATCGAGGCTTTGCTGCTGCGGACACAGCTCCGCTGGGCTGGGCACATCTCCAGGATGGAGGATCATCGCCTACCCAAGATCACCCTGTTCGGCGAGCTCACCACTGGACACAGAGACAGAGGGGCACCAAAGAAGAGATACAAAGACTGTCTCAAGAAGTCACTTAGTGCCTGCCAAATCGACCACCGTCAGTGGTCTTCACTTGCTGCGGACCGCGACACCTGGCGCTCCACCATCTACAAGGCAGCCGTCTCCTTTGAGGACTCTCGCAGAGCTAGCCTTAAAGACAAGCGGCTCAGGAGAAAAAACAGAGATGCCACAACTCAGAACCCTGACCAGACCTCCCTCTGCAGCCACTGCGGTCGTACCTGCCTGTCCCAGATTGGACTCCGCAGTCACGAGCATGCCTGCAGACGCCGTAGGCAACCCCTATAGAATCTTCGTTCGCGAAGTCAAGCCAAGAGAGCCATAAAGTATCCTTGGGCCAAGTTTGAAGGCTTGAATGGTCTCTGAGAAACTGCCAAAGTTAAAGTTTACCACAGACAATGACAGACGGATGACAGACAATGGACGGATGACCACTGGCCCAGAACATATACTCACTTTTGCTTGACACATGAGCCAAAATTAATTACTAAGCCTTTAGTGTTAATAAACTTATTTTATTTAGTATATTTATGCCATGCCCGTAACAAATATTATCAGACTAGGCTGTCCCCAACACAGCAATAAAGCACCTGCCAAAAATGAACGAGGTGTGAGGTTTGCTTTCTGGTTGCAGCATCAGACTTTTCTCAAAAGTGTCACCATTAATTCAGGTGGTCCCACTCCTCCTTCCCCTCTACAGTTTCAGCCACTTGATAAAATTTTCACACAAATTCAAATTCATAGACTATAGAGGGTCTCTGGGACCCTCTGGCTGGAGTAACAACGGGTCACACTCACAGTGGAATCTTTGGGGGTACCAGTGGAACTACAGAAGGTTCACTCAGACACCCATGAATCGTTGCAAGAAACAGACACCATCTTGTGCGCCACACTCCTCTTCTGATAAACGGAAGTTGTTCCTTCTGTCCAAACTAAGATTTATGGTCAGCGCACTTTTGTTTATCAAGCCCCAGTTTTGTGGAATACACTTCCTCTTCAGGTCAGAAACAGTGATTCTGTCTCTGGCTTCAAGAGGTCATTGAAAACTCGCCTTTTGAAGCTTTGCATTGAATAACTACCAGTGTATGATGTCTTAGTTAAAGTCCTGTAATCCTGCTTGGATTAAATGATTAATGTAATATATTAAGTATGCATTATTGTTTGTTTTAACTCATTCAGCCTGATGGCCTTATTTCCCAAATTTTGGAGGTGTCATCTAATGACTATGCACCAGCTGCAGATGGGTTGACCATGATAATTCAAGGGCAGTGCCAGATTAGCTTGGCACCGAGAGGCGCCAAGCTAATCTGACACTACACTTGAATCATGGTCGACTCATCTCCTGCTGTAGTGTCAGAGCTGAATGGGTTAAGCACTATATAAATACCTGTTCTTATTATTAATATTTTTTGTATTAACCCTTTTCTGACGAGCTTCATGTACATATGTGTGTAATGGCCAAGCAGCCTTCAGCATCACGCCATCAGGCTACAAGTATGTCTGCAATGGGATGGGGCAAATTAAATCCATCAGTTTGAACCTTATTTTTTGAGTCCAGATCACCTTTTAGAGATGTTCCCTTGCTAATTTACATATAGAGTTACAGATAGTTGAAGTCAACTGCCTGAAGTGTGAGTGTTTCTTTGTGGCAACCTCACGCAGCTGGAAAGCACTTGCCTAAGGTACTATCAGTTACAATAGGGTTAATAGAAGCCCTGGCTGATTCGCACCACGTGAGTGTCCTGTGTCCATCTTGTACTGATTGAATATATGTGTTTCATGTGACCATGTGTGCAGCACTTAATCGATTCTTAGCCCTTTGGCTATTGGTAAACGGACAGAACTGGGTAAAGTGCATATTGCTGTTGTGATTATTATTACAAAAAAATAAATTTTTTTCTAAAATATATTTTTTGGAAAAATACTTACCGATCACATGACTACTAGGAAGTGTCTACTACTTGCTCAATTTTAGTCTAAGAACCACACAACCCGGGAGGCACTCGGGGAACCCCCAGAGGTGCCAAGAGTTGTCTCCCGTCCCTGCCCTACCGGTTCCGGGTCACGTGGTAGACCAACCAGTCGGAATACTTAGCTCGCCAGCGGCAAGCGGGGCAGGTGGGAGGGTCCTCCGAGTCATGTCATCGGTAAGTATTTTTCGAAAAAATATATTTTAGAGAAAAATTAATTTGTTTCCTCAAAAACATTACCGATGACATGACTACTAGGAAGAATTGCGATAAGGAGGCGGGTGCCGTGTACCAACAGTAAATCAGAGCCGTCCTCCCTGTTGCAAACTCCCGACAATTTTAGCTAAGTGCATACCAACAGCGCCTATGGCGCCGGGAGGAGTGTAGCGCCCCAGAGATGTCCCCCACCAGTGCGAGGTTGTCTTGCTGGCCTGCCAGATCCCTGAGGTAGAAGCTGGCGAAGGTCGATTCTGTCTTCCAGCTCACGGCCGCCACGATGTCTTTGACAGCGCAGTTCCAGTCGGACGTGGCGCTCGTGGCCATGGCTCGTACCTCGTGTGCGCGTATGTGAAGCCTCTTTGCTCCCTGCGGGGAGAGGTCCAGGTAGGTGGACCGTGTGTCCCAGCGTAGCCAGGAAGATATCGTCTGGTCTGTTATGTCAGATCTGCTGGGTTTGAACGGTAGAAAGAGGCGTGAGCGTCCTCTCCGGACAGCTTTGGATCGTCGCAGATAACACGACGGGCGCGCACAGGATCCTGTTGCCTGGTCTCCCAGGGAGAGTTCACTTTTCTCAGCGGCCGTAAGGTGATCACCTGTGGCGCAGTCAGAGGAGACCTAGGCTTGGCAAGGGAGGCAGGGTCCGGGAGGAGCTGCACGGAACCATCCGCTTTAAGTGCAGGCAGGCAGGGCACGCTGAAAGCGCGTGTAGCTCGCTAACTCAGGCCGCGGTGGCAAGGCCAACAGGAAGCATGTCTTATGAGTCACATCCGCGAAGCGGGCCAAGGGCAGCGATTCGAACCTGGCAGCGGTAAGCTACGTCAGTATCCAGGGTAGGTCCCAGCGAGGAATGAGCGAGCGGGGAACTGGCCGCTGCAGGCTAAAGTGAGTCATAGGGTCGGCGAGGTCTTTGCAGTCGCCGGGATTCGGGCGGCCGAGGTGCCGGTAAGTGTCAGCAATCATGGACAGGTACAGCCTGATGGTGATAGGGGCCAACCCTTGGTCTCCAAAGAGCCAGAGGAAAAAGTCCGCGAGCTGGGGATTCGTCAGTTTAGGGGCGAGGCGCTGGTCGTCGCACCACGAGCATAGGACTCGTCATTTTCCCTCGTAGACGCATCTGGTCGAGGGTCTGCAGGCAGTAGGGATCGCCTCCACTGCTGCACTTGAGAAGCCTCTAGAGGTGAGGGCTTGCCGCACCATCTCCAAGCGTGAAGGAGGAGCCGCTCCGGGCACGGGTGGGACAGTGGCTGGCGGGGTTGCTTGAGCATGATGCTCGGCGTAGGTAGCAGCAGGAGGGGGTGGGGGCTTGGAGGGGGGGGTGGGGGGTGGGGGGTTGGCTTGGGGTGGGGGGCCCGTGGCGAGGCTGAGGAGGTCGGTGGTCCAAGAGCGGTTCCATGAGAATGGGGCAACCAACAAGACGACCGCATTGCATACTCGAAGCTGAGGAGGACTTGAGGACGAGAACCGTCGGGGGTTAAGCGTACGCAATGAGACTGTCCCAGGGAATGGAGAGCGCATCGACCGCCCAGGCAAGGGGGGTCGGGGATCGGGGAGACAAAGAGGGGAAGCTGGTGATTCCACCTCGTAGCGAACAGGTCGATCATAGAGGCCTCCCAACGATTGCAGATGTTTGGAAAGATGTCCCTGCGGAGCGTCCATTCTGTGAAGAAACTGCCCGCGCCGGGAGAGAGAGTCGGCCAAAACGTCCAGGTGTCCTGGAAAGTGTCGGGCTCGGTGAGAAATGCCGCGGTCCTCGCACCAGCGCAACAGATGGTAGAGGAGCATGCACAGGTTGGGGAAGCACGTCCCGTCCTGTTTCTTAATGTAGGACGCTGCCGTCGTGTTGTCCGTGAGGACGAGTAGCTCCTGGTGAAGGAGGTGAGCTTCCCACGCCAAGAAAGCTTGCCAGACTGCTTGCATCTCCAACCCGTTGCTGTGAGTGTCCACCAGCTCCGGAGGCCAGGGCCGGACGTCGTGAGGAACCGCAGTAGTAGTTGGGCACCCCAACCGGCAAGACATGCATCGACACAGAGGGGGAGCTGCGGGAGCGGAGAGGCCAGGGGGACTCCCGAGGCGAGCCAAGAAGTGTCCGCCCAACTCCAAGATGGGGACGCAGCATCTGTGTCACTGGCACCAGGGCAGCTATGTCGCCGGAGGATGGACACCAATGGAGCAGGAGGTGCCGCTGTAACGGCTGGGAGTAAAGACGACCGAGGGGGAGAAGATCTGCGGCAGCGTTCATTAAGCCGAGAAGCTGAAACCGCACTATGGCGGGGGCCACATCCTCCTGAGCTAACTGGCCAGCTGGGGTGGTAATCTTCCGCATCCACGGCTCTGGTAGACATACTCAGTTGAGATCGGCTGCAATTCCATGCTGAGAAGGACAAACTGGCATGCAGGAGCGAGGTCCGACCTGCCCGTGTTGAACAGAAAGCCCGAGCGTGATAACCGGCGAAGCAACGCATCCCTGCCCATCAGGTCGGCCTCTGACTGGTTACGTAGGAGGAGGTTGTCTAGGTAGGTCGACGTCGGACTGGAAGACGGCTGTCGGGCCTTGGCCACTACGGCGTCCATGATGCGGGTGAATACCCAAGGGCTGAGGTTGAGACCGAACGGGAGGGTATGAAATGGTAGACGACCCGTCGACTGCAAAACGGAGGTATCCCCTGGAGACCTGGTGCATCGGGACGTGGAGAAAACGCGTCGGACACGTCCAGGCTGACCGCGAAGTCTCTTGGCTACACGGCAGCCCTCCAGACCCTGGCGGTCTCCATACGAAAGGTCGGGGCTGAGATATGCTTGTGCATCTCCGACGGGTCACCACTTCCTGCTTAGCTTTGGTACGACGAGGAGGCAGCTGTGGAAGGCTGGAGTGTCGGTGCGCCGCACTACCTCTGTGGTGGCCTTCTGCAGAAGGGAGGTCACCTCTCCGCGCAGGGCGGAGGCCTTGAGGTGGTCGCTTGGAATCTCGGTCCAAGGTGGGAAGCATCGTAGCGGCAGCGGCGAGAGAAGCCGCAGCGTAGCGGGGCCAGCGGTTGGAGAGGGCATCCTTCACCGATTGCCACGAGTCGCCGAAGAGCAGAGTACCTCCAAGGGGAGCGCGAGACAGCTGAGTACGCAGATCAGCAGGCATCCCATGGCAGATTGGAAGTAAGGAATCCTGACACATCAAGACACAATAGGTGGCGGTTGCCATGGCGTTGACCAAAGGATGGTACGTCGCCTGGTTGGCCACTACCGCGAGAGCGAGGAGGTCTCCAAGTCGGGGCGTGAGCGAAGGACGCCTTTGGTCCTCAACGCGGCGAACGAAGGCTTGGGACAGGCTCCAGGAAACTTGAACAAGCCAGGGTGTACAGACGAGGGTAGCTGTCCTATCAAACCCGCGGGGAAGGACGTCTGAGCAGAGTGGGGCCACCCGCTTGTGTCATGGCCGGAGGATCCACCAGAGGGAGAGTGGCGGAGAATGACTGGGAATGGCCCGCGTACCAGTGGTGGCGGAAGGAGATGTCAAGTCCGGCTGGCCACCTACGGTCTGAAGAAATCAGCCTCGCAACTGGCGGCTTGCTGCAGACTTGAACTCCTGCACTTGACGGGCCACGTCGACGAAGGCAGAGGCCTTCCTCTGAGAGGGGGGGGGGGGGACGCGGGGCAGGCGTCTGGAGGAAGGGTTGCAGGGAAGAACCGAGCGGTCATGTCGAGGGCCAGCAGTGTCTCCACACGAGAAGCTGATGGAAGCCTAGGGGAGTCCAGGTCATCGCGGGAGCGGGTCGAGCGGCTGTCAACGTCGCACAGGGCCGAGACGGAGTCCTCGGGGAGTAGACTCAGGGTCTCGTCGTCCAAGGGGCGGGCGGGCGAATGGGAGGAGCCCTCAGTAGCAGGGGCCCGACGAGACATAAAAACGGCTATCCTGCGGCCCACGGCTCTCCAGTGACAAGACATGTCGATGGCGAGAGGACGACGAACGCAGCGAGGCGACGAGGGGCTGGAGCGCGGCAGGCGTCTGACATAGGGAGAGCGACTGCATGCCGGGAGCGGGGACGATGATCCCTCACAGGCGAACTCCTGGCAGGGCGCCTCCGGGGAGAAGACGAATGGCACCGAGGGTGCCGGGGCGAGGGAACCGAACGTCGGGAGGGAGCGCGCGCCGAAGCGGCACGCGAAGAGGACGAGGAGTGTCAGGGGCTGCGGCCACGATTGTGGTGTATGGTCCTGTCCTTCCGACGGAGCCCGTCGGGCGAGCGAGAATGTCTGGAGCTGGTGGTGGAACGGGAGGTGGGTCCATGGCTGGACTTCAAACGCCGGGACGCAGTCTCTGCTGGCCGGGCTCAATGAGGCGCGTGCTCTGCCGGCATTTAGACCCCTCGGAGGGGTCAGTGGGCTTTTCAAGGAGAGACATACGAGGACTGCCACTTAATAAGGCACGGCACAAGACACGATGCTGCAGGCCGGGCTTAGTGAGGCGGGCACTCTGCTGGCATTTAGACCCCTCGGAAGGGTCAGCGGCCTTGGCAGTGGACGCAGTCCTGTGGTAAGCACCTTTGGCGTGTGTCCGATGTGTCGTCCGTTCCAAAAAGGCTGGGTCGAGTAGGAGCGGTCACTTCTCCAGAAGCGGATGGGGGCGGCAAAGGAGCCGGTCGTTCACTAGCTGGCATAGGGCGCTCGCGCCGGTAAAACTCCAAGGTGAGACCACCGTAGCTCGGGCCAGGACGAGCAGACATCACAGAGGTGGTCCGAGGAGCAGCCAGCACAGGGGAGGCAGACCACATAGTCATCCGTCGGCCACTGGGAGTCGCCACACAGGGAGCATGTAAGCACCTGGGAGCTGCAACACACATCAGGCATGCTAGGTGACCGAACGTGGGCACCTGAGAGCATAATACCAGCGACAAGAGGTGCTTCTGGTCGAATCAACAGTGACACATGTCCGACACAACACGCTAAAGGCGAGTGCACAAGGGGCCATGCCAAGCTAAGACGATCGTCGGGGGCACAATGGTACAACAAAGTACAAATGAAATGAAGCACTGCTGACCAACGGTGGCGCTAACCACCCGTAAACGGTGAGGGCACGAGGGGCCCCACCAAGCTAAGACGAGCATCAGGCGCGCAATGATACAACAAAGTACAAGCAAAATGTAGTGCCGCTGAACAATTGGCGCTAGCCACCCGCTAACGGTGAGGCCACAAGGGGCCCCGCCAAGCTAAGACGAGCATCGGGCGCGCAATGGTACAACAGAGTACAAGCAAAACGTAGCGCCGCTGACACAGCTTTACCAGCCAGTGCTGGCACCTAGCATTTAGTTCGCTTCCAGCTGCCAGAGAGATAAGGCTGCCGCGAGGTCAAATTCCACTCTCACGTGCTCATTCTATTTATATCACACTTGCTACTGTGCGGTACACGGCGTGACCGGCGCTCTGCCGCTATAACAACTACCTACTGGTTTGTATTCATAACACATCTCTGCCTAAAGTGACTGTTGTGGAAGCAACATCGTTCAAAAGTTGAAATTCTCACCTACACCCTGATACCAAACATGACAACATTACGACTTACACTTGTGTAGCAGGTTATGGTGAAAATAAAGGTAACGAGAATTTGTTGATGTACGATGTCGGTGTTTGTTGTGAAATTGACAAAGTTCCCACAGCCATAACACGAAGACGCCACTTTTCCCAACGAAACACACTTGCATGCATAAGGGTCAGCATGCCTATAGTAAGTATCACTTACCGGATTTTGGTTCAATGGTGGGGGACGGAAGCAGGAGGGTGGTTAATGAGGTCACTGACAGGTCGCGTGTTCTGGCATTTATCGCCCGCAGTCTCGGTACTCCACAGACTGCTATTGCCATCCCGAAATCCGATCAGTCCATCACAGGTCACAATATTCAACAGTGTTTTTAAACATACCTTGAGGTTTAACACATTTTCTGACACACTAGACATAGGAACCGAATACTGAGTTTCTGTTCACAGATACACAACTCCGGCGCCGCCTATGCGAGAATTTTTTTCTGACTACTGGACACGCTGGTAGTCCTCCTTTACCTAGCTGCATGAAGTGAACACACGCGACACATTCTTCAACACTCGTATTTGGATCGAACATGGTCCAAACGTGTTGTGATGAGGCAATATCAGATGCCGCATTTCGCATTGTCTCCTCGGACACACGTGTTTCAGTCGAGTCTATCCATTTCATCCGACTATAGCAACTCCTACACATTGTTTTGGAGTGCATCAAGTCTTTGTCTTCCTGGATATTAATTCCATAACACTTCTGGATTAAGTGTTCATAACTGATACAAAGAAATGACTTTTTATCCGTGTATTTCTTTTGTGATCTCTCGCCACATATTCTGCACAATGCATTTACTCTCATTGCATGGAACACACCCGTGTGTACACAGACTGTAGGCATTTCATCAGACTCCATCATGAGCAAAAGTTAAATCAAAAGTACATTTACAAGGTTGACTGTTAGTGTTACACTATTTCCCAAGAAAGAAACGTGGCTATCTCCTCAATAGTATCCGTGTAACTAATAATAATAATAATAATAAGCGCATTAAATAGGCACTTTATCCCAATTGAAAATCGGCTCAAAGCGCCGCCGCGAACTGAACCCAACAAGCACGCTCACGTGAAACACGTGCATTCACTCACACACTGTACATAAACACAGAACATTCACGTGGTGCTAAGGGCAAGCTCAAGCGAGCTACTGTAGTTTTTGGAAATTCAAAGTCGTTTGTATTTGAAATTTGATTAACTAAGCCCTCTCTTTCCCCAATTCCTGGAGTGTACACCAAGGCGGATGTCTGGAACTTGTCTGTCAACACCTGTCAGTGACCTCATTAATTACCCTCCTACTTCCGTCCCCCACCACTGAACAAAAATCCATTAAGTGATACTTACTGCAGGCATGCTAACCCTTATGCATGTAAGTGTGTTTCATTGGGAAAAGTGGTGTCTTTGTGTTATGGCTGTGGGAACTTTGTTAATTTCACAATAAATTCTCGTTCTCGTACATCAACAAATTCCCGTTCTCTTTATTTCACCATGACCTGCTACACAAGTGCAAGTCGTAATGTTGTCATGTTTGGTATCAGTGTGTAGGTGAGAATTTCAACTTTTGAACGATGTTGCTTCCACAACAGTCACTTTAGGCAGAGATGTGTTATGAATACAAACCAGTAAGTAGTTGTTATAACGGCAGAGCGCCGGTCACGCCGTGTACCGCGCAGTAGCAGGTGCGATATAAATAGAATGAGCGCGCGAGAGTGGAATCTGACCTTGCGGCAGCCTCATCTCTCTGGCAGCTGGAAGCGAACTAAGTGTCAGCTATGGTAAAGGCGTGCTGAACAATTGTCGCTAACCACCCGCTAACGGCGTGGGCACAAGGAGCCCTGCCAAGCTAAGACGAGCGTCGGGTGTCAGAAAATATGACGTATGAAAGAGAAAACAAGGCGCCCGAGGTGCAGCTGGGGCCCGGCTCGGGGCCCAGCTGAGGGCTGTTACCGCTACCTTACCTCTCAGAGGAAGCGGGGACGGGGGGGAGGGGGGAACCTCCATAACACCAGCCCAGCGCAAGGCGGGAAGCGGGCCACACCAAGCAGGTGCAGAAGAGGCAATGGTAGCCGAGGCAAACGAAGCCCCCTCAGCAGGAACCCGCAGGGGAGAAGCACCGCAGCACAGGCAGAGGAGAACACAAAGTCCGAAGTCGTGTAAGCAGGACGACCGGTCACCGGTCGAAGCAACACAGGTAGAGTCCCAGGCTAACGCTGAACACGTCTTCACAGCACGAGCTAAGTAGGACGACTGGTTGGTCTACCACGTGACCCCAAACCGGTAGGGCAGGGACGGGAGACAACTCTCGGCCCCTCTGGGGGTTCCCTGAGTGCCTCCCGGGTTGTGTGGTAACACAACGGGTTCTTAGGCTAAAATTGAGCAAGTAGTAGACACTTCCTAGTAGTCATGTCATCGGTAATGTTTTTGAGGAAACAAACAAATAGACTCACCAATGGTTCTTTGCCCTGTTTTGTGATAGTGACTAATCTGTGTTCCTCTGATGCATGGTCGAAGGCAGGTGGTGGGGGAGCCGGAAGGTCATGTGATTTTAAGGCAGGGGACATCCCATAATCCTCCTGTGCGATGCTGTCATGGGCTCGCATCAGTGCCTATAACCATTCACAATCATACATCATGAATCAATTAATATTCTTTATAACCGTATTGTACAAAAGTGTTGACACACATGGCTGCATGCACATGGGGGTTCATGTCACGGACAATGACACCAAAGTTAGTAAGCATGTTAGCCAAAACAACTACACTTCACAACACTATAAATCATGTCATTTATTTTCTGTAACCCTCTGTGAAAGAGCCTTTTGAATTTCTTGTTAGAAAAAGTCTCAAATAGAGGATTCTTTTTTTAACTTAATATAATGGAATGTACTGTATATTAACAAGCATATTCTGTCATTTCCGAAATTATCCTTGATATATAACTACATGCAGAATTTACTCAATAACACCAGTGTTCAGTCTAAAAATGTATGCACATGGGTCATTGACCTGAAGAATACCAATCCAATGTGGCATTTTTGAAACTGAATGGGCAAAGTGAGCACCTTCTCAACAACCGCCAAAATATCAAATACATGTACCAGGGTGGGGAGGTGGGAAGGCCTTTAAACACACGTGAAACGGCCTGCTGCCTAGAGAAACCTATGGGTCATTGACCCATCAACTCAAAATGTTATGAGCCATTTTGCGTTTTGATGCGCCAATGGCACACAGCATGTTAAAAAAATAAACCCTTTAACTCGCATGATTATAGAAAGAACTGATGTCTACATAATCAGACAAAATTGCTGCACTGAGTCGACAGTCTGGCATGCAGTTGCCTGCCAGTGCTTTGTCTCCTGAATCAAACCTGAATCTGCAGCAAACTAAAGGATCTGAAGGATTCCAGGCAAAAATAAAATTAAGCTAAAGATTGCTGCAGAGAGTGCTGATTACAGATGCGATTACTTGACACCAATCAAAATGTTCTTGGATAACTCCTCCTGTGGTCTGATTTGAGTCTTGTAATCAAGCTAGCAAGCAAAATGTGGCTCAATATAATATTCTTGTGTCTGTACAGAAGTTACCAACTCACCTTAAAATGTGGTGTGTTCAAAACATCCCTCAGCTGTTTAGCTGTGCTGTTGGTAGCGGCCCGAGCTTTCATGACATCAAGGACTTCTTTAAACATTTCTCTTCCCTCTTCATCTTCTGCGTCAGGAAGGTCACCTTCTGTTAGGTCATCATACATCTGTGGCATGCAATAAGGAGATAATTCTACATTGGAAGTTTATTCATATTCCCTATTAAGGACTACATGCATTATCTTTCTATATCCAAGAGGTAACATTACCTCATATTACCTCATGACCAAAGAAGGATAAGTAGCTCAATTACTGTCTTCCTTATTTGTCAACTTTGAAAAAGATTTTCCCCCTGAAATTCAGTCAACTGTTTTGTACTATTTTCTAGTCCATTGATTGTGTTTTTATTTTTCCAATTCAATGCACCCACACCTTGGTCAGCAAGAGGAATAGATATACATCTGCCTTTTGAAGGTAAAGAAGATGAGGAGTTTCCCAAAGTCTACCATGTTGTTTTCATCTCACATGTGTTTTACTTTAAGACATTCAGAGTTGTTCCTGTTTTTAAGCTTCATCCTGATTTATCTCTCTCCATCTACCCCCCGATCCGCGCAGCAATGGCACACACAAACACTGACAGACACATGGTGCTTAATACCAGTTATACATTCTCTGGGTTGGCGGAGCCAAAGCCATTCTGAAGAAGAACAAGATGGGATGACCCATGCACACAAAGCCTCTTCTATGTGAGCTTGCATGCATTTTCCATCTTTTCCATAATACGTTTGCAGACATATACATGTAGCAAAAATAGAGAGAAATCAGAGAGAAAGAGAATTGCATCAGCTCATACACATGTAAAATACTATGTGCGGGTGCTTTGCGTCAATTAGGAACATTGTATAACATTGGCACGTTTGGTGATTGTACGTCACCGTCACAGTCTGATTCTTCTCATATCTTATTCTTCTCATAAGTCGAGGATTTTTGCTTTTGTCCTTTTTTTTTCTGCAATGAATTTTTATTTTCGAAAAAGGTGAAGAGGTACAAAGCTGGCTAATGAGCTCATCAATGTCTTTCTTCAAACTAGCTATATCCAAAATTTCAAGTGCACATAATTAAAATTACAAACTCTAATGTGGGTCAACCGACTTTCTGTAAACGGTCATTTAACTCTTCAATGAGACCTCTAATTTCAATATATGCTCGGTAGCTCTCTTAGCCACCCCTTGAATAAAGTATTTTGCCAAGTTTCAAGCTTGTGCGTATAAATGATCCTAGGCACCCCTTGACTGAAGCACAACCTTTATTTTGAAGCTTGTACGTACACAAAAGTCAAAGATTTTCATGTTTACATACATACGCACACACACACACACGGCACAGTATGCCAAACCTACGTTCAACAGCAAGGTTAGAGTAGCTAGACTTTATTTAATTTTTATCTTGTTACTTCTTTGCCAGACTATGAGGACAGCCCACCTGTTATGTCATTTGCATGCTACTGAATGGGCTCCGACTAGCCCCATCCAAGCATTTTTTGGCAAAAAGCAAGATTCTTACTGTACTGGTAGTGGTACATGTATTACAATGAAAATCTTGCTGTTCACAAAAACAACTGTCTTTTGCCTTTATACAGCAGAAATTCTCATAAGCCCCTGTTGCTGCAGGGTGTTGTGATAATCTAAGCCTCTTGCAAATAAGACTGCATTATCTGCAGATTATACCTACTTCTAACAGAGCACCAACGGCAGGGTTGTCAAAGAAATCCTGCAGGAAATCTGCCTGCTCCTCAGAAGCCCCAACATCTTCAAATGTGTCGATGTTGTCCTGAATGGTTTCCAGTGCATCTGTGGAATTAATTTGGAATAATAAACAATACATGTTAAAAGTTATTATTTTCAATAAAGCATGTATTAAAACATGGAGCTCTAGAAGTGAAAATCCACACATTGTTACGATTGTGGTTGTGTTGTCCTGTGAGAGCATGCATGGATTAATCGTAGGAAACGATCCGATGTTTATTTGAGCTGTCATGGTTACGTATCACGTACCTTTTCAGTGAGATTCTTTATTGTTCGTCCATGATAGCGGTGTTGGCTTTGTTATGATATGTTAATTTTAGTCCGAAAGCTTCTAGAAAAGTCGTACGGATAAGAGCGGTCGATTTTTGTTTTGCGTAGATTAGTTGAGAATGAACCAGAACGTTCGAATCAGGGTCGCGCTGTCTAGTGATATCGTACATGTGACGTCAGAAGAGTAAGAAACATTTCGCTACTTTGTTTTATAGACGAGTCATAGTTGTTTACTGTTCGCGTGAAGTTGGCAGCCAGTCAGTACGGTTTTTGAAAGATCGTGTAAGTTCTGGAAGATTCCGACTAGGTCGTGAACTGCCTGCCATACTTTTGTGAGATGTCATTTTACATTAGGATTTGGAGCTGAATTGAGCAGCCAAATTTGTGTAGCTTATTGTAGTTATTCCAGAAAAAAATCCTTTCTTTATTAATATTTATGAGTTTCAGTTACGGGTTTCATTCTGATTGGTTGCGTTGAATGATTTTTTTTGATTATTCTAGAAAGTTGTCTTACTATATAACGTTGGTGCAAGGAAAGCGCGGATATACATTGTCTTGCATTGTCAGTTGTAGAGACACACAGTTTATCGTAGGTACGTGGCCCGTATAGGGTGTACATTGTGAGAGACACAGCGTAACAGTGGTGTACGTCGTGTGAGGAACTTTGTGTCGCCAGTGTGGACATTTGCTGAAGAGACTTTGTATCAGTGTTGGTGCATTTGGAAATGCATTGTGTGGAGTAATAAATGAAAAGAAAAGGAGAGACTGCCAGTGCT
This sequence comes from Semisulcospira habei, assembly GCA_036245525.1. NCBI lineage: Eukaryota > Metazoa > Mollusca > Gastropoda > Semisulcospiridae > Semisulcospira > Semisulcospira habei. The sequence goes on along the minus strand of BTPG01000007.1, from coordinate 113,834,388 downwards.
AATATTTTAGGAAGGTTACAAAGTAAAGTAGGTTATAGCACTGTCAGGGGAGAAAAATGTGCATGATCGACCAGTGATCATAGATCTACTGTGGCCAAAGCACAAACAAAAAAAAGAGATAGGAAAGAGAGGGGGCGCTAAGAAAGTGACTGAAAGCGATGCATATGGAAGCCCCCCCCCCCCCCCCCCCACCAAAGGGGGGTGTATTACATATCCACTGTTCCAGCCACTCAGTGCATGGAAATTTAAATCTAGGTCCCCCAAGGGGGGTCCAGATATTTAGCCAGTGTGGACAGCTGTTTCGGTCTTGGCGACCTCTTCAGCACACCATCGGCAATACTGGAGGAGGCAGGAAATTCTGCCTACCTGCAATGACAACCTATGATCACTGGTCGATCATGCACATTTCTCTCCCCTGACAGTGCTATAACCTACTTTACTTTGTAACCTTCCTAAAATATTAGCACTGGCAGTCTCCCCTTTTCTTTTCATTTATTACTACAATATCGACTGCAACCCCTTCCCCACTTTTGGTAGGTTCTCTTTTAGGGTGCATGGAAATTTAACTCTAGGTGGTGGCATGGAATGTATGCCCCTGCAGACACCACAGTAAAATGTGGTTGTCATTGCAGGTAGGGGGGGGGGGGGGGGCTTCCATATGCATTGCTTTCAGTCACTTTCTTAGCGCCCCCTCTCTTTCCTATCTCTCTTTTTTTTTTTTTTTTTGTTACTTTGGCCACAGTAGATCTATGATCACTGGTCGATCATGCACATTTCTCTCCCCTGGCAGTGCTATAACCTAATTTACTTTGTAACCTTCCTGCATTGTGTGGAGATCGCATCGCTGAATTAAATTATATATTGTTGGAACTGTTACTCCAGTATTGTCTACATCCTTAAGCCACGTGTGACAGGTTGCAGCTGAATGAGGTTTATTTAAAAGAACCTTACATGCGTGCGTCTGGTGTGTTTATCATACTACGACTACGACTCTACCACGTAACACATCTGGGAGCTGGTCTCTGTGGAATACACATATATATCAGTTCAAGAGACATATCACACATATATCAGTTCAAGAGACATATAACACATAGGAGTTCAAGATTAAGTCAATCACGGCAAGCCGCATCCAGATGCAGCCTAGCGTGAATGAGTTAACTATTCCGAAATTACCCTTGAACTATCAAGGTCAATTGATGTCATGTTGTGGTAGGTCAAGAATGATCAAGTTTGTACTAAACTGATGCACAAAAAGCATAAAATTCAATCTGAGTTGTTTTTATGCAGGCTATAGGATAACTTTTGTAAGGAGATGTAAATACATGAAATATAGTAAAGCATTTGTTGAAAAACAATTACACAACATCCTTAACTCATTCAGCCCGATGCACATATTTCCCAAATTTTGGAGGCATCATCTAATGACTATGCACCAGTTGCAGGAGATGGATTGACCATGATAATTCAAGGGCAGTGCCAGATTAGCTTGGCACAAACAGGCGCCAAGCTAATCTGGCACTACCCTTGAATTATCATGGTCAACTCATCTCCTGCTGTAGTGAGTCAGGGCTGAATGGTTTAAAAAGCACCACTGAAAGTTTGACAAAGTCAGAAAAACAAGAACAGATGACCAGACGGCCAGCTTCAAATCAATTCATAAACAAAAAAAAAACACTCACCAATGGCACTGATCTTCTTCGGTGTTGATCCAGCAGGCATTTTGACGTTTTAACTGTTTCCACTAATTACAGATGCACACTCTCTGCAACATATGAAAAACAAAATAAACTACTCACAACAAGTTACAGACCACCCTGAAAAATGAGTGGCTTCAAATAAGCACCACACTGTACAATTTTAAGATCTTGTCTCAATTTGTTTTAACCCTTTGGGTGTCCATAAGTTTTAGTCGTGACTAAAACTGCCACCAACACCCAAAGGGTTAACAAGACTGTAAACTTGATCAACAGTCTTGTCCAAAATGCCAAGACCAAATCTTATAATTTAGAGGGTTGTGCTTACTTGAAATCATTACCCTTTTTTAGAGTGGCTCTTGCTCTTTACTTACTGTAAGTAGTATAGTTTTAAATCCATCTTTCATCAGACAAGAGATCTCAACATATCAGGAACCATTAATGATTATGGGTATTTTGAAATCAGCAGAAGTGACAATATTGTGCTGTCCCTTCATTGTGGACCTTCTGACAATGCACTCTTTGCTCACTTAACTACAGACAATTTTCCTCAAGCCTAGCAAGATATTTAAACTGATCTGTGCCACAAGTGCCAATAACTTGAACAAGAGATGCAGATTCTCCTGAGCCAGTGCTATTGCATCTAGGCTCATGAGAATCTACATCTCTTGCACATGGATGGTATCATGTATCATGGTGCATCATTTCCTTTCTTTCACCTGATTCTGATAACATATCCACTTAACATCCATTACATACAGTAGCTGTCATTATGGGCTTACCTGATGCAGGTATGCAAAGTCAGTAATGAACAAGAGTGGACAAGCTAAATGGCAAGGGCTATATGTACTGTTACACATTGTCAATACTGAACACACAAAGGCGTATATATGTGTGTAGTGTCGCCTCATCCCCAGCCTTCGACACCCAAATCTGTAGCGTCGCTGACCGTATGCAATGTTTGTGTGACTGGTGAATGTGTATGTAAATGTTTGCTCGTGTCAGGATGCCAAGTTCACACACACAAGCACAGTCACTCGCACTCGATACTAACTACAATAAGACATGTGAAACGAAGATCGCATTTCGTATAGACTATATTGCAGTGATAAAGCGACAACAAATGCCCCGGCATGAGGCCGTTTGAGAAAAATATATTCTCTGCTGGTCACAATGTCCTCAGACGTTATTACAGTAGCGCAGCAAAGTACTAATATCTAAGTCGTGTCTCTAAAAAGAATGACAAAGTCCGAACAAAGGAGAATCTAGTAAAATAACTAAGTCGGAGAGGCCATTAAATAAAAGGAAGCCTCGGCAAAAATGACAAAGTCCAAAGTGCCCTTTATAAAAGAAAGTCTATAAAAGTAGCTAAGTCAGAAAGGCCTTTGGTAAAAGAAGACCTGTACAAAAATGACTAAGTCCAACGCGTCCTTTGTAAAAGGGAAGCCTCGGAAAACGACAGAGTCCGAGGCGCCTGTTACAAAAGAAGAGCCCCGAAAATAACAGAGTCCAAAACGCCCTTTGTAAAGGGAAGCCTCGGAAAAACGACAGAGTCCGAGCCGCCCGCTATAAAGGATAACTATCTAAGAAAAATGGCAGAGTCTAAAAGGTCCTTTGATAAAGGGAAGTCTCGGAAAAACGACAAAGTCCGAGACGCCCGTTATCAAGGAAGACTCCCAAGAAAATGGCAGAGTCCGAAGCGCCCCATGTCAAGGAAAACCTCGGAAAAATGGCAAAGTCCGAAGCGCCCGTTATAACTAACTATCTAAAAAAATGGCAGAGTCCAAAAGGTCCTTTGATAAAGGGAAGCCTTGGAAAAACGACAGAGTCCGAGACGCCCGTTATCAAGGAAGACTCCCAAGAAAATGGCAGAGTCCGAAGCGCCCCTTGTCAAGGAAAACCTCGGAAAAATGGCAAAGTCCGAAGCGCCCGTTATAACTATCTATCTAAAAAAATGGCAGAGTCCAAAATGTCCTTTGATAAAGGGAAGCCTCGGAAAAACGACAGAGTCCGAGACGCCCGTTATCAAGGAAGAGTCCCAAAAAAATGGCAGAGTCCGAAGAGCCCTTTGATATTGGGAAGCCTCAGAAAAACGGCAAAGTCCGAGGCGCCCGTTTCAAAGTAGAGCCGCCAGAAAAATGGCAAAGTCCCAGGACTAAAACAAAAACGACAGAGTCCGGGATTCCCGTTCAAGGGAGGGCTCAGAAAAATGACAGAGTCCAAAATGCTGGTTTGTAGAGAGAACTCTGGAAAAACGGCAAAGTCGAAACAGCATCTGTAGAAGCAGTCGTGGATAACAACCGCTCAAATCCACCTATCTCCGCAGACCACTGAGGTACCACACCGCGATCTAAGCCAAAGGTGCCGACCGCAGCGGGAGCTTTCGCTAGCCGAAAACTGGCAAGTAGTGGAAAGTGACTCGCCCGACCAAAATCATTACGTGTTACAAAATGGTGAAGCACTTTTCCATGCGATAGAACATTACTCTCCTAGCTGAATACGCTTTTGTCAGTTCTGAAACTATTACCAACACTTAAAGCCCTTCAAACACTATATTGTTGCAAAAACCTCTTGCAAATAAAAAATCGTACCTTTACAAGACTACGTAATTAACAACCCAAATCCAACAAATCTCCTGTCGGGGGAAAATACTCCGCAGTAACCAGCTGTCTGGCACCGTAGCAGAGCTCTGGAAAGAAGGGAGAAACCGACACTAGGCGAGGTGCGGTCATCGAGTACATCATCTGGCCTTTGTCTAAACGTTCTTCCGTGTTACACAGCCTCGCCTCTTACTACTGGCGGTAAATGTACACTACACTAACTTCCAGGCTTGCAGGAGACAAAAATAGCTGAACTATGCAGTAAGCCTCAGTGAGCACACTGACTACAGAAAAAGAAAAGAAAAAAATAATACGATAAAAAAACGTGTACAAGGCATTTTTACCACATGTGCACACACCCACATATTACCTGCAATCTACCTCTGTGATGCAGTACTGCTGAATGCCTCAGTTTATATAAGTTATACAGAGCAAATCACATCCCTTTTACAACTGTCAGTAATGTGTCACAGAGATAAACTTAACTTTTTTTAGACTGAATGCAGCCTAGATGATTAATTGGGGCGGTCCGTGGCGCAGCGGTAAAAGCGTCTGCCACCAATGCAAGAGGTGCGAGGTTCGATACCCAGGACTTTTCTCCTCTAGTGTCACCATTAATTCAGGCAGACCATCAGGGGTTCTTTCTCCGGGTACCCCGGCTCTTTCCTACCCCATGAATTTGGTATTAATTTCAGTCCACTTTTAATCAAATTTTAAAAATATAAGAAACGATTTGAATTTCCAAAATTTCAGTAGCTCGCTTGAGCTTGCCCTTAGCACCACGTAAATGTTCTGTGTTTATGTACAGTGTGTGAGGGAATGCACATGATTCATGTCAGCGTGCTTGTTGGGTTCAGTTCGCGGCTATGTCATGCACATTGAGTTATATTATAAATATGAGAAATGCACCATATAAATACTATGTATTATTATTATTAATCATACATTTATCTCTTATGTGACTGTGCTTGAATCCAAGTCAGATTTATCTCTGTGACCTGAATCGCAAAACCCACAGGCATGTCCATATTACTCAATAGCAAAACAGACTGACCATAGCCTGCGGCTCTTTAGCAATTCAAATGTATTTGTTACTGGTCTATAGGCCCATGCTTGAATCCAAGTCAGATTTATCTCTGTGACCTGAATCGCAAAACCCACTGGCATGTCCATATTACTCAACTGCAAAACAGACTGACCATAGCCTGGGGCTCTTTAGCAATTCAAATGTATTTGTTACTGGTCTATTATGGGCCTGTTGATTACCTCTCGCAGACACAGAGCACGCTTAAAGATTAAGAATATTGTGAGAGTGTGCGGAGTCTGCGGCCAGAGGGGAGGAGTTCATAGAGGTGGGCAAGGACATGGGATCTGTCTGAAGCTATCCGCCTACCCTTTCTCACCACACGCTGTTCATACAGGGACTCCACACTGTTTTGCTTACTGCCAGTCACTTTGCTGCAGATGTTTACCATTCGTGCCAGGGTGTTCTTGTTCTTCACACTCAGACCTCCATACCAGCACACAGAACCGAAAGTGATGACAGACTCAATAAAAGAGCAGTAAAACGTTTGAAGGACAGAGGGGTTCACATTTAGCTTCCTGAGTTTCTGGAGGCAGTAGATGCGTGACTGACATTTCTTGTGTATGAGGGAGGTGTTTGCGTTTTTAATTAAGTTTATTTATTTTGACCTAGGCAACTGGTGTTATGTACTGAAAAACTACACGACACGAGGTTAGCCCACATACGATGAAGTGCCGATTGTATGCAAGATAGGACAACAAATCACGGAGGAACGTACAGAAAGCATTAAATGTAATGTGAGGGAGGGGGTGGGGGGGGGGGGCAGAAGCGAGATCGCTATCTCGTAATTCAATCAAGTCCAATGTCTATAAACGGGTTGGACCGTTTCCGTATTCGTGCTGCAAACACTGTCGCAGCGAGGTCAAAGGCATTGCTGGCGTTCCATTATGGAATAGTTTCGTTACACACAATCATTCACCCTGTTTCTGCATACTTCTTAATACTTTAGTGTGGCTTGTCCTTTACTATCTAAAGTCAGCTAAATATTTGTATTTTTAAATCTGCAGCAATTAACAATATCTTATCGGAAAGATAAACGTTTGTTTTTGTCAAACTTCCGGAAATATCATACCTGACCTTTTACAGTCGTAAACATCCTAAACCCTACCTATGCAGGTCAAATCGATGATATCTATGACTTCATTAAAATATTACTTCGATAGAAAATTCATCTATATACAACTCAATACCTTACCCGATTATTACTGAAACATCTTTCGCCCTGTTTGTGCGTTGTTGTTTTTCGTCGTCTGCACACACCTCACTTCTGCGCACCTGCGTTGTTAGCGTCTGTCGCACAAGCTTACCACCAATGACCTACTTTTAAACTGCGCGATGACTGCGGTTGTTTCCCTTAGGCCATAACACCTTCACTGCCAGTGATAACAAATTGTATGCAAACCCATGCAGATTAATAATCTATGGGCCTAACTCTTTCAGGCGGTTGAGAAGGGTACTTTTTTTTTTTAATGACCAGAAGAGACAAGATCACCATGACCCTGAACTTCTACTGATGCTTATGAGAATCATCAGTGCCTCGTATTGATCATGTAGGTTACTGCAGAGTCAGTGAAAGGGTGAAACACTTAATAATGTAGACTGAACGGTCCGTTTGATGCTATCCGGCGGTTTTGTGCTGTCAGTTCAATTTCAGACCGCCCGTAGTTCCATTGATAAACTTGAAGAATACTGGGTTCTTTTACTTTAGTAACGTTTCGAGAAGAAAACAGGGTTCATATCAGGTTCAGTTTGGCCGCCTTTCAGTCAAGACTATAATTATTGACCGCTAGGCATTCCGCCGGCATGGCCAGTGAAGCGCGCCACCATGTCAGTCCACGCCGCTACTGCGTCTTTTTTGCAGTCATTGTACATGTATTAATGGCCTGGGTGGACAGTCCCCAGCGAAGTTTGCTGGCTGCTTGGTGTGTGCCTTTCTTCAGTTGTGGCCTCGAGCTCACTGTCAACCAGGTTGTGTGGCTTATTTATCATTAAGTCAGAATTGCTATACAACAAACAGGAGGTGAGGTGAAACTGAGTGTGTGCGTCACGTGGAGTGCGTATACTTTCATTTCCTGTCTGTTACACACACACACACGCACGCACGCACACACACACACACACAACATGATCTTATCGGAGTATGATCTATAATAATATGTATGTCAATTGTTTGTGCTGTTGCCGGAAAGTCCATGTGTTGTATTTTTGATATATAATAATCTAACGCATACCTTAGTCTCAATGTTAATGTTATATTTATTTCTTGAGCACAGTTTATGATTGTGTTTTTGTCAATTTCCCTCAGTCATGCCCCCAGTGGCTCCGAGATTGAATAAATGATACTGAAACTGAAACTGAGCCAGGTGTTGTTTGCATGGTTTCAGTAAATGCATGCCGCGTCAGTTTTGTGCCGTGTGTGTGTGTGTGTGGATGGGGGGTGGGGGTGGGGGTTTCATAACTAAATACTAAACAGAGGCGCGCAGAAGGGGGGGGGAGGGAGGGGGGCTATGCAAGCTTGAGCCCCGCCCCGGCCCATCCGTTTGATTTGCATTGAGTTATTCATTATTTCTCAGTGCTATTCGGATATTCGGACAGGCGGCTGTGAGTGGACTCTCAAAGTCAAGCCGCTAACCGTGATATTTCAGTTTCCTGCCATATTCAGTTTTAGGTCAGTTTTCCGCGGAGTTTCAGTCTGTAGTGAAAAGTTGAGTGTAGGCCACCGCTGGCTCAACTGCGGCTGGCTGTTTGACCGTACTACGCCTTCATCATGTCAGTGAATTCAGTTGGCCATATGCCGAGGGCTCATAAGGGTCTATGGCGGGCCGTTGCCGTGGGCTAGGCTCTCCGTTACGTTGTAAAGGGGGTGGCCGGGGTGACTGAGATGGGGGAGGCTATAGGTTGATATAATGTTCAGCCGTCTGACGCGGAGCGTTTAAAAAAATCATCCGGGAGTACGAGTAGTGCTTTAAAAGACCGCTGAAGTGCACGTAACTTGAGCCGCGGGGGAGAGAGAGGGGTTGGGGGGGGGGGGGGTTCATCACTCACTGACTGCCGGTTGGTATAGTTATGAGTTCTTGGACCCGTCGTGCGCGGGCCTACTACGGCTGACGTCAGTACTCCCGAAAGTACTGAGTACTGAATCGGGGGAATTATCATGAAAGCGGAAGAAGTCTGGACGGCCAAAGCAACAATAACTAAGTCATTAGTACATGTAGTAACTACTTAATACATGTATTATCCCAACCAATCAGAGTTCACAAATCGGCCCCGTGACCGACATAGTACATGTAATAAGTCAATGTACCAGCCAATCCAAACCGCGTAGTATCAGAACGTGTAATAAGTCACTTTTTACATGTTTTATTATGAACAGCCAATCAGATAAGCGCTTACAGATAACCGCAGGGGTTACACCCTCATCAAGCACATTCCGCGGGGTACTGCTAAAACCCGGAATAACCTGTCCTAAGCTAAAAAAAAACCCAACATATCCATACTATTATTGCGTACCTAAACACAAAATAATCATGTGTTAGAAGTTTGGTTTACATTAAAGTTGATTTAGTTGTACTAGTAAGCCGTTTCAACTGCCGTTGACAAGTCGATTACTTCCCTTGTTACACGATCGCGCTGTCCAAAAACAGTCGGAATAACTTCTCCTAAGCCCAAATAACCACATATTATTAAGTACTTAGTCGTAATATTCCTATATTTGAAGTTGCAGGTGCCGCAAAAATTGTTTATTTAGCGTTAGAAAGCTTCGAAGGGCTTGCTCTTTGAGCCTCTTGATCCGCTATGCCTATCTTCACCCTACGTGCATTCGCCCAGACCGTTCGTCCCAATCACATTTCGTCCCATGATGTTTCATCCCCTATGCTATTTATTGGAACACATTACGCTATGAACGGACCACGATAATCAGTTGACATTCAAAGAGAAGATAACTGGACCGTTTCTGAGCTCAAATATTTAAAGGAAACGTTTCTGAGTTCGTATTTTTGAAGCAACCCTTAATTTATGTTTAAATATTTTGGGGCAATGGATTAAATTATTATACTCTGTGTGAATTAAATGTATTATACTCTTTTTATTTTAAATTTCTTTGCTTTGTTGTTTTTTAAAGTCCCCTCTATTTATGGAAGGGACTTTTTAGGATTGGTCACGGTGGGGCGAATTTAATAGAATATCCATCATGTCAAAGGTGGGCACTGAGGCCCAAACCTCTGACAAATGAATAATAAGATAAAAATTACGTCATGTCTAGTATGTCACAAAAGGCGGTATGTGTGTGTGCGTGTGTGTGTATGTATGTAGACATGAGAATCTCAGATATTGCTGTCCTGGCCGTACAAGCTCACTTGAAACTTGGTGAAATACTTTATTTAAGGGATGGTTAAGAGAGCCTCCGAGCATTTTGAACTGGATGTCTCATTGAAGACATAAAAACCGTTTACAGAAAGTCAGTTCACCCAGATTAGAGTCCGTAATTTTTGTCATATTTACTTGAAATGTAGGACATAGCTAGTTTGAATAAAGAGAGAGAGAGAGAGACAATGACGATGATTCTTTATTTTACAACGGTGAAAGTTTTGGTGAAACCATTTTTCGAACTTGCTGTTGCTAATCTACTTTACATATAATGCACAAATCACAAAATATTATCTTTAAATTGGGAGAAACAAAATATAAAAAAGAACCAAAAATTGAAATATAAACTTTTAAAAAATAAATCATTGAAGAAGTGGAAATAAACATAGAAAATCTCACACATACACACACTTGTGAAGGACAAAGGTGTACATATCCATACATACATTCATAGACACAAGCACAAACACACACGTGCGCACACACATACACTCAATACGTACAGTATTATCATCTTGTATTAACTGAAGATATAACTGAATTGAACAGTTTGAAAGGGGAAAATCGTACACTGCAAGTGCAGGCTGCTGTGAAAATCTTACGATGATGAGGTGAGGTAGTTAAAGAGAACGGTTTTAAAAGACGATTGTTGTTGATGTTGTAACATTTTTGGGCAATGTGTTCCACATGCTAGCACCCGAGAATGCTAAACTTTTCTTATAGAGATCGATACTAGGTCGTGGCACAGTAATGGACTGCCTTTATCTGGAGTATGTTGATACCGAGAGGGAAAACTTTTTTTTAATATACTCGGGGAGTCTGTTATTCAATACTTTGAACATTGTTATTACCTTATTGTATATCCTATGGTTTTTCAAGGGGAGAATTTCTAAGGTTTTCAGTTTATTATCCGTTGTTGAGTTAGGGTCTGAAAGGATAATCTTCGCAGCTCTACGATGAAGAGAGTTCAGCCTCATTAACTGGACCTCGCTTGGGCCATCCCACATTGTAGAAGCATAATCTATATGTGACCTGATGTGGGCATTGAAGAACAGTTTTTGTGTTTCTGCATTAGCTATAGGTTTTAACTTGGATAAAATAAACAGTTTCTTTGATATTGTCTTACATAATAATATTACTAAGATGGCATTGCCATTGAAACTGGTTATCTACAGTAACACCGAGAAGACTATGTTTCGTTACCTGGCTGATAGATTTGCCTTGAAGGAACAAGCTGAGTGAGAGAGCCGAGCTGGTGCTTTTAGCGGGTACTTACAACCATACATTTAGTCTTTGCAAGGTTTAAGATCATGGAATTGTTACTGCCCCAGCTGTTAATGTCCTGTAGTGTGTTTTGTAGGCGTGTGTCAATTACTTACAAATCCTTATCGGGAGTGTGTATCGCCCCAGCCAGCACACCAATATAGGTCCAATATTGGCTTAGATATTGGGCCGATATATGGGTGTCGATATTGGTCCAATATTGGAAGTGCAAATTTGCCCGATGTTGGCCCAATATCGGGTAAATGTTGGCTGCCAAGCTGGATCCATCCTAGGGCCAATATAGTGAATGTTGGCTGCCAATATAGTGCCAAGCTGGAACCATCCTAGAACCAGTATGGTGCCAAGCTGGATCCATCCTAAGACCAGTATGGTGAATATTGGCTGCCAATATAGTGCCAAGCTGGATCCATCCTAGGACCAGTATGGTGAATATTGGCTGCCAATATAGTGCCAAGCTGGATCCATCCTAGGACCAGTATGGTGAATATTGGCTGCCAATATAGTGCCAAGCTTAATCCATTCTGGTGCCAACATGTAGCAAATATTCTGCCAACCTTTTTCCAAACTGTATAGTATTGTCCCAGATTTGGATATTGGTAATTTAATCCAGCTTTCAGTCATCTGAGGAAAAAGACCATCATCCAAACATATATAAATCTGATAGTTAGCTTCATTATGAGCCAACACTAGGCCTGGACAATTGCCATTTTCTCTTTGCATGGCAAGATCAAATCAAACGTTCATCAAAATATGTAACACCTACCTCAAAACACAACTTAAAAAGAAAGACCTGAACTCATAGATTCACAGTGATGCACAAGTTTAATCTGATTCTCAGTTTTAAAAATAGAAAACACTCTAACTATACCGATAGTAATTATAAGCATGCAATATGAATAATTAAGGACAATGATTATCTCAGCTAACCATTTTCATCTGATAATTTCTGCCTGAAATAATTTGACTATGATAGCTCAAGATAAGTGCCAGAACAGCTTTGTGCACAGTTCTGGCACCACCCTTGAACTAAAATGGTTGATGTATATCTCCTTACCCATAACATAGCTTTCACAGAGCAATCTGAAGTTAAAACAAATCATCCTCAGGCAGGATTTAACTGATTAATTAACCCCCCACTTACCCATCCACACAAACCTGTCTGTAACAATACACAAAATGTACACAAAAAAAAAACATGCCCACAATTAGCAAAAACAATTGTTCTGATGCATGACATACAAAAACCATCTCTGAATATACACACAGATGTTGAGGTACTGGCAATGGGATCTGTACACATAACAGATTTTGTATACAGCGCATTCTTAAACTGCGCCCATGACTAACTTTCTTACAGATTAATAGAATATACTGACAATTCGATTGGAGACAAAATTTCCTCCTAAACATACAGGATTTGGCACAAACAACATTGGTTATGAAAAAAAAAGAATTTCATATGACATGTCCTTATTAACCCTTTTCATCCTGATACACTCCTGCTTGAAATTAATTGACTATGATAGTTCAAGGGTGGTGCCAGAATAGCTTGGCACCTGAGGCACCAAGCTATTCTGGCACTACCCATGAACTAAAATGGTTGATCTGTCGCGTAATATTAATGTAGCCTTCATAGGACAATAAGCAAATCTGACAAAATCAGCATCAGGATGTAATGGGTTAAAAAGAGAGTCAAATTTATGTACATAATACTGATCAACTGGCATCGGTACAATTTTAAAAATGTAACCATGAAACCATAATATTAATAATAAATGTAAATATGCAGGCAACCATGACCTGTCATATTGATTCTAGCAACACAGAATTTTAAAAAAAGTATTTAAAAATTGCCTCCAGTGACATATAATACTGACTAGAGTGTTGGAAGGGCGCTTACAAAAAAATAACCAACAAAAAAAAAAAAACCCAAAAAACAAACAGAAATTGGCACAATAGTTAAAACAAAATAGAAATGCCAATAATACCGGTTATTATATAGGCGCTTTTCCCTATTCTGGGAATCGGCTCAAAGAGCCGCGAACTGAACCCAACATGCACGCTCACGTGACACACACTAAAGACAAACACAGTACAAGACAAGCACAGGATATTCACGTGGTGTGAGGGGTCAGCTCAACTACTGAGGTTTTGGAAATTTCGATCGCTTGTATTTGAAATTTTATAAAGTGATCTGAAACCGGTACCATAGGGGAGGGGGAGGAAGAGCCGGAGTACCCGGAGAAAAACCCCCCGACGATCCGCCTGAATTAACGGTGACACTTACTACAGGAGAAAAGTCCAACGCCGAAAACCCATAATCGAATCTCGCACCTTTAGCACTGGTGGCAGGCGCCTTAACCACTGTGCCACGGACCGCCCCCAATGGATGGGTGGAGAGGGGGGGGGGGGGGGGGGGGGGGGGGGTGGGGGGGGGGGGGGAGGTAGTCGTTAAGCAAACAAAGAGAATTATCTTTATAATCATGCATGCAGCCAATTAGCATTTGTATAACTTGCAACTAAAAACAGGTTTGCTCTACAGTGCTTGAAAACCCCAACTACCTGCCATCACTTTTCAAACATAAACACTTGTGCAACAGATGGTTACAAAACATGTGCATGACTTATTAAAATGTTATCTGCATCAACAAAAAACCCACGAGGCAAGCTTAATTGCTCAGGCAGACTATACTAGTAAAAAATAAACAATAATATGTAAGCAGCATCATCAGCGAACATATCGCATGCAACACTATCATCGCTAATTGTGTCACAATAGTGTCACAGGATTGGAGTTCTTGTTCATTTTATCTCCTTGTGACATGCAAGGGGAAGTGTTGCAAACCATATTATCAATCACTAATATTTGCATTTGCAACTGGGAATGGTTGATTGGTCGATTCAAAACGGTTCACAGACTAAACCTTGTATTTGTGTGTTCCATTCACCATGTCCAAACAAAATCTGTAACCTTATAAAATTACACAAAATTCAGAAAACTGTAAAGAAAGTACATGTTTATTTCACAAAAAATACACAGTTAATGTCTCAAAGTTATATTTCCTATTGCTGTTACTAAAGGTAACAGGTGAGCTTAAAAATAAAACAACAAAATACACAATCTACTGCAATGAATAACCTGAAGTCAAACACTAGGATGATTTCATCCCGAAGTCTTCTACGGTACCAGTATGAAATCAGGTCTGGGGCACAGTATCGGAAAACACTCAATTGAACCCAAAGAAGCATGAGAAATAGGAAAGTAAATATTTTTCATCTTGCACTAGTATGACTCGGGAGCATCATAGACAAAAAAGGCGGCACTGATGCAGATGTCAGAGCACGAATCGGTAAAGCCAGAGCAGCCTTTCTCCAGTTGAAAAAAGTGTGGAGTTCCAGAGAGCTGTCACAACACACCAAAGTCCGGATTTTCAACTCCAATGTAAAAGCAGTTCTCCTGTATGGAGCAGAGACATGGAGATTGACAAAAACCACAGTCAACAGAGTACAGACCTTCATGAACAGTTGCCTTAGAAGAATTTTGAAAATCCACTGGCCAGAGAAGATCAGCAACGTCAGACTCTGGGAGAGAACAGAGCAGATAACAGCAGAGAATGAAATTGGGCGAAGAAGATGGGGATGGATCGGTCACAGTCTGAGAAAGCCAGCTTCCAGTATCACTAGGCAGGCATTGTCATGGAACCCCCAGGGAAAGAGGAAAAGAGGTAGGCCGAGAAACTCCTGGCGTCGAGACCTCCAAGCAGACATCAAGAGACTGGGAACCACCTGGAGTAGAATCGAAGGAGAAGCACAGGACAGGAGTTGCTGGAGGTCTCTCGTCGACGGCCTATACCCGGGTAGGGGTGACAGGCGTAAGTAAGTACTAGTATGACTATGGTGCACAGGTATAGTCTGTCTGGGTACTAGCTGTCTACTTTTCTTTTACTGGCATGCTGTTTCCTTTTTCACATCCTGAGAAAATCTTGGTGTTGTTTGGAAGTTAAGCAATGTAACAAAAACCCAAATGTTTTCACCGTTTTCCTCATGTATCATGTTTTCAGCCACTGCGTACTCTTGCTACATCAATTACATGCCATAGGAGCACTATCATACTGATAGTAACTTACTAGCACTAACCATGTACAGATGCTGATTAGCTCTTCATAGAGACTACTTTAAACTGCATGCACACATCGGTAAGCATCACCAAAGGTCTGAATTGACTTTGAAAAAAAAAAGCGGAAATTAAAAAGGCGAAAGAAATTATACACGGAAACAGTAGTAGTAGTTTGAGGAGCGGAAAATCGGCGAGATTACCAAGGAAATCCTCGAAACGGCGGAACAATTCAGACCTTTGATCACCCCTGAACAGACAGTTTGCGTGGGAAAATCTGTGTTTCAAGTCAGAGCATAGATAAAATACATGGTCCACATCTTTGAAAAGTTTGTATTTAACCCACAAAGTAGCTTACAGTTACACTGAATGATGCCTTGCATTGGGAAGTACATACCCGGTTGTCAAGAATTCTTTACTGTGTATTTATATAGTCCTTACTAACACTTTAGTAGCACTAGCAGGCATACATGATTAATTTTAACAAGTGGAGATGTGACAGGCCCATGGGCATGTAATCGTTGTAATGTAAATGCCAATGAAAGCATTGTGTAACTGGAAACAAAGTGTGCCCAAACACATTATTACCAATGCAGATATTTCACTGTCGGCAATGAATCTCAGGACATCCTCGTAAAGCCGCACTCCTAACTTCCTCATGCTGTCCAGCCGTAGTTCTGGAGGACAACGGGTCGACAGTAGCCTTGAGAAGCTGAAGTCTGTCATTCATCAAAGGGCACGAGATTCGTTCAACTTCTCTTGCCTGACCTGTGGGTGCTGGCAGCTGCCTTTCATCATCTGCAGCAATGGTAGCCTCAAGCTGATGTCCTTCAAATATGTCTCTCACAGCTTCATTAAGAAAGAAACAACAGATTTTGTAAAAGGACACAAAAATAAAAAATAAAAAAGGAGGAGAAATTAACAACTTGCACAGTTCACATGTATGACTAAACTGCATAAACTGCTGGCGTTGTCGAATCACTTATCACTTTCGAATCACGAATCATACGCGATTTTCAATGACGAAATGATGAAAAAAAAAAAGAAAAAAAAGCTCAAATGCTATGGTTTCGACAAGACGCTGTCATATATACTATCACCCTCTGACTGTTTTACACCGCCGAATAGTGCCCAAGAAGATACTGTGCTGTGTGCAGCACTGCGACACTTTCAGAGGTTTTGGTTGCGTGTTCTAATAACTTCAGCACGAAGAAGACATGTGGTCGACATGCATGCATGTGTGTGTCCTGCGCGCACGCATGTGCTCACTGTTGTGTGTAAAAGAGATTACCAATCACTCAGGGAGAGGGAGTTAGGCTTTGAATGTTTAATTCACCAGTTATTTAATTTTAAACTAAAGAACATGGAAATGATGAAATTTTTCTTAAATAAATTTTCTGACCCGTTATTATACTCAGATGGGGGTCTGTGTGCACACCTGGGGGCTTACAGACCCTTGAAGCAGTTGTAAAAACAGAAGCCCCAACAACAATATTTTGTGACCTTTTGGCCACTGAAATGAGCCACAGTTTAAGTGCCTTAAGTCATTTTACCGCATGGCTGCATTTCCACATTTTGAATGTGTCAAATGGACTATGTACCAGTTGCAGGAGCTGAATCGACCATGATATCCGACACCAAGCTAATTTGGCACTACCCCCTGAATTGTCATTGTCAAACGCTAGTGCATCAGGGCTAAATGGGTTAAGTAAAGGGATGGCTTTGTGTCAGTGAAAATGTTTTCTGGAAATGTACCAACCTTTTTTGAACCCTTTGCGAGGGGTCAAATGAATTTAGTATGTATAAGAACTCAGCTACCTTTTGGCCCTTAAAAGTTTTTTAAAAAACGCTGTTAAAAATTGAATAGGTACCACGAAACAGGCATTTCTGATTATTTGCTGACCTATTCTTTAAAAGGCTCCAGTAAAATTTTAAAAAATGTTAAAAGTGTGTACCTGGACAACCGTTCCTTTGCCCTTTAACCTTGCAGCAACTGAATTTGACCCGATCTTTTTGTTTCCAGTTGCTCACCTTGTTGGGCAAACCAGCTAATCTAATTCAGCGTCTGCAATTTGTGAGAATCTGCTCCTCTGAAGGATATCGTCTCTGCCAACAAGCAAAAGCCAATAATTGAAACACATCTAGTTTATGTACATTTTTTACCAGTATCATACATCAACCACAAATGCATGTGGATGTCTTAACTCTTTGCCTATGGATCTAACTTCAACAGCTTCGCAATTACTTCCCACAGAACACTATCAGTGGCAACATCTGCCAAGCCAAGGTTTGTTTGCAGGAGTGTTCTTAGCTATTTTTAGCTGTGAATGTGTCATTACAAGCCATTACTTGGAATGCACACAGGACCCAGAAACAAACTCTTAACAAAATTACTTAATGGCAGAGTACGTCATTATATATATCTAATGCTGCCTGAGTCAATAATGCCATTCTTAAAGTCATATCAGCTACTCATTTTGCAACATACCTTAGCCTTGAATTCACAGTTGCGACTGAAACTTCAAGTATTTTAGCCATTTCTGTTGTCCTGAAATGCACATCCTGCAGCAACTGCAGCTGTTCCTCAGGTATGTGGTATCGAGGAGCGTGGGCCTCACCCCTGGAAACACACCAAACTCTGTAAGTACTGTGGGCTGCCAACAAAAAAAGAATTATTAATCCATGGCGATGCTACAAAGTGGCCCAGCAATGACTACAGTGAAGACAGCACATTCCCTGAGGCACTGCCTATCACATATGTTGTGTACAATGATGTATGTAGTGTATTGTTACTACATGTGTAAATGTACAAAGAAAATGTTCCCACCTGTCCTCTACACTTTTCACAGTTAAGGAAGGTGTACTTTTTTCTAAGAAAATTATTTGCAAAGTGTACTGAAAGTTTCACTAGTGAAAGAGAAACAACCCGTGTAAGACTAAGAGCTGCGTTATATTTTTTCTCAGTCTTGTACAAGACATGGGCTCCAGTCTATGTGTTCTCACTTTTTGCAGGATTAAAAATCAAATAGAGGTACAATGGGGCAAACCATGTCACTATGTCAATAAAATACAACTTACTTGGCGCATGGGATTCTGGCATTTTCGGGACTCCTCCAATATCTGCGTCACCTGATCTTTCAGTGACGCTGCCGTTTCCACTGGAAGAGTACGGCCAGACACTTGGGCAATGCTCCACTCTAGTGATTCCAGGCTGCAATTACAGAAAGACATCTCTGCATGTATATTATGTAAATTCCTCAGCATCCCAATCAACAAATGCCAAATTACTCAATACTCTTATTAGAATGCTGACCAAGCCTAACTAATACTAGTAATAG
The DNA here is from genome assembly GCA_036245525.1 of Semisulcospira habei. Taxonomy (NCBI): domain Eukaryota; kingdom Metazoa; phylum Mollusca; class Gastropoda; family Semisulcospiridae; genus Semisulcospira; species Semisulcospira habei. Next base: position 113,815,903 of record BTPG01000007.1, on the reverse strand, counting down.
ACACATAACAAAACAAAATCAAAGAGATGAAAACAGCACCGGTATGGGAATTTAATACAACCAGTGAATATATACTCTAAACAATTGGTCAGCTCAGTCTGCTAGCCTGAAACTAAATTAAATTATTAATAATTCTCAAAAAGCATGCTAAAGGTGCAGGACTAAGTTCACTCATGCAACTGCCCTTTGCCTGGTCTTTGTCTTCACTGTGAAAGATGTCACCAGAGCCAATAATTTCTCGGAGCTTACTTTTTGCATGCTGCATTTCAAAGCCACATTGCCAATTGAGTGAAAATTGGCAGATCGTTGAGAGTATTTTACCTTTGACGACTTTTCGCTGGCACTAGTTCAAGTTCCAAATTCAAGAATCAACGTTTGATTCTCCGCTAAACCAATCATATATCATGTTTAGAGGCCATACTATCAATATTAATTAAATTCATTGTGACTTTAGGACGCTGCAATGCAATAAGACTGTCTTTATGTATTAACATGAAATTAGGATTCCTCTTTTTTTTTTAATAGAAAAAAAAATAAGAGTCTCGGAAACATTTATATTTGAGATCAGAAACGGTCCTGTTATGTTCTCTTTGAATGTCAACTGATTACCTTGGACCGTTCATAGCGTAATGTGTTTCATTAAATAGCATCGGGGATGAAACGTCATTGGACGAAATGTGTTTGGGCCGAACGGTCTGGGCGAATGCGCGTAGGGTGAAGACAGGCATAGATCAAGAGGCTCAAAGAACGATCCCTTCGAAGCTTTCTAATGCTAAATAAACAACTTTTACGGCACCTACAACCTCAAATATAAGAATATTTCGACTTTAAGTACTTAACAGAATGTGTTTATGTGGTTATTTTGGTTTAGGAGAGGTTATTCCGACTGTTTTCAGACAGCGCGATCGTGTAGCAAGGGAAGTAATCGACGCAACAACAGCAGTGGAAAACGGCAACTAAACTAAATCATGGTAATGTAAATCAAACTTCTAAAACATGATTATTTTGTGTTTAGGTACGCAATAATAGTTACATATATGGTTATTTTAGCTTAGGACAGGTTATTTCGGGTTTTAGTAGGACCCAGTTTCACCGAGGTAATCCTATTAGAAATTTGGAGTCCGTTGACGCTTTCTATGGTATTAACTGTATATTTGAAGGGATAAATGCATGAATATTTTACATACCTTGTGATATTACAGCAGGTGGATCCACACCAGGTATCAGCGAGTTGCCACAATGTGTCAATCTTTGTAGCGCACGGCGAAGAAATGTCTGTCCTTCCGCCATGTTTACTCACAACACATTTTGCAAACTGTAAGCGCTGCTTTGATTGGCTGATTCAATAGTACATGTATTAAGTATTTATTGCATCTACTCGCTGACTTAATACATGTTAAAAGTCTGTCACGTGTGTCGATATCTGGACTATTCATTGGCTGCCTTAAATACATGTATTAAGTACTTAATACATGTACTAAGGACTTACTTCACGGTGTTTTGGCCAACCGTAGAAGTCGGGGCAATGTCGGGAGTCTCCCCGCGGCGTCGAAATCGGGAGACTTGGCCGGTGCCTCACGTAAGTTCGCTTTATGCAGTGGATCACACGTCTGCTACATCACTTTCAGGCCGAGGACATTTCTTACCGATGAGCGCTTGTGTCACACAGCGGGTGTGGGTGTCTTAGTGACAGGCAAACAAGGTTAACCGATAAGGATGCATTTCCAAAATGTTGGTGAGGTGTCACCTAAAGACCACCTGAAGGAGATGGCGCCACTGAAGCTCATCCGACACTACCCTTGATCATGGTCAGCCGTTCGGCATCTCCTGTTGTAGGGCGGCGTTGGGGCTAAATGGATTAACTCATTCAGCCCTGACGCACTACAGCAGGAGATGGCCCGACCATATTAATTCACGGGTAGTGCCACATTAGCTTGGCGCCTATCGGCGCCAAGCTAATCTGGCACTACCCTTGAATTATCATGATCGATCCATCTCCTGCAACACTGAGACGCGTAGTCATTAGATGACCCCTCCCAAATTTGGGAAATACGTGCGCCGGGCTGAATGAGTTAATAGTTCATATCGCTCCCCCGAGAGGTTTCAAGTAAATCGGGCTCTGCACTACATTGAGCTGTCATGGTCATTCTGGCCCCTGTAACTTGGTTGTGTACCAGCACAGTTGTTGTTGGCATCCTTCTGTCTCGGAAGACAATGGAGTATATGTGCTTGCTGGGTCAGTCCGTTTTTAAGATTTGCAGTGTCTGCTGTGACTAATCAGTCCAATGCGAGAGCGGCAGTGTCTGTTTCATTTGCTACAGGTGAAGCCTGTGACTGTTGGTGGTGAACATGAACATACTGGGATTGTTGTTACTGAGTGTTTACCCACTAATTATTTTATTATGGTAGACTTTAATTATGCAGCGTGTGTAATAATACTGTGTAATAATGTACAGAGACGTTTGTATAATAAGTAGTGAGGGTTAGGACTAGGTTGAAACACGCGTATTATGTATGCATATGTAGAGGAGGGTGTGAATGTATAAGTGCCGCTCAGTTCAGTCCATAAAAGATGTTTGTGTGAGATGTGTAAGAGTTATGTGTAAAGATTTTGCAGTGTTTACTTTATCCATTTGGAATTTGTAGCTGTGCAAGTGCAGGGAGAAAATGTTCATAATTATGCTATAATGTTTTTATGTCTTGTTTGTACTATTTGTTATAAATGTACCACAACCGAATTTCTCTTTTCGAGATAATAAAGTACTCTTATTCTTATTCTTATTCTTATTCTTGTTGTGGGCACTGGCTCTCCTTTCTTTCGTCTGCGCTGCCTCTTCTCCTCCCACTGTTTTTCTCTCCTGCCCTCGCTCAGCTTTATGCTGGTCTTCACTGCGAGCCGCCATGAGCTGGCAGTGGTGACGATCTGCGGTGGTGGCTTCTAAATCTGCGGGCCGTTCAGGCTTCCAGCTTTTAGATCACGCTTGCAGACATCTTCAGTTTGTATAACGGCTGGTCTGCCTGTTGGTCTGGTGCCGGAGGCGAGCTCACCATACAAGATGTCCTTAGGAATTCGACCATCCTGCATGCGGCAGAGTGAAAGGAGTGCGTACATGCCGCTAGGAATGTTTGCCTGGGCAAGCACTTCAGTGTTTGGAACACGGTCCTTCCAAGTGATGCCCAAGATTCTCCTCAAGTGCGCAGATGGAAAGAGTTAAGCCTGCGCTCTTGACGGGTGTACAAACTCTACGTCTCGCTGCTGTAGAGAAGAATGCTGAGCACACAGGTCTGGTACACTTTCATCTTAGTGTTGATTATAAGAAAGCTGTTGTTCCATACTCTCTTGGTCAGGCGAGCCATCGCTGTTGATGCCTTGCCGATTCTGGGGTCCAGTTCGTTGTCCAGAGAGAGGTTATTGGAGATAGTTGCGAGCCAAGGTAAGTAAAGTTCTCCACTACCTCGAGGGTGTGATCGCCTATAGAGATGCAAGGGGTGCTGCTGACTCGACATCCTGGCCCATTGATGTTTGTCTTCGTCAGGCTGATGGTCAGCCCAAACTCATCGGTGGCGCGAGCGAAGCTGCTGACGAGACGCTGTAGTGCTTCCTCAGTGTGGGCAGTCAGGGCGGCATCATCAGCAAACAGCATTTCTCTGATCAGGACCATAATAATAATAATAATAATTATATTTATAAAGCGCAAACTCCCTGCAGTGCAGGCTCTAAGCGCTGAAAGGGTAGACAGAAACAGATCTTAACCATGCGCACCTTGGTCTTTGCGCGCAGACGTGAAAGGTTGAAGAGGCTTCCTTCACTCCTAGTGTGGATGAAGACGCCATCTTCTGACTGAAGGCATGGCGCATCAGCAGCAGGGAGAAGAAGATGCCGAAAAGTGTAGGGGCGAGTACGCAGCCTTGCTTCACGCCGCTTCGGATCGGGAAGGGTTCTGAGGATGAGCCCCCCACCCGGGTCTGCCCTGGGGGACTTGGGTGGGGTTAGGTATTTTTTAGTTCCCAGGGTCACCCTGGTCAGCCCCACAGGGTGGGTTTTTCTCTCTATTCTGGGGCATGTGTTTCTGTCTACCCTTTGCCCATTCACCTGTATTTGCCTTTTAAAAACTCTCCCTACTGTCTGCACTGCCTGTAGCTCTTGATATTGGATGTGTGTTGCTAAATGGTCTTAGCTTTATTTAGCCCCATGTTTTCGGTTTATTTAACGTATTTGACCGGCTGGCGACATACATTCAATGTTCTGTTAGCAGTGCAGGCACGTCCTGAGAAAGCCTTGTTGCTGTCGGGACGTTAAGCAATGTACAATCAATCAATCAATCAATCTGAGGATGAGCCATCATACTGTACGGTACCTTTCATTTCGTCATGAAAGGGTGTGACCACTTCAGAAGCTTGGGGGGTGGGGTGGGGGGTGGGGGTAGACATCCGATCCTGTGTAATAGGGTGAAGAGACCTCTTCTGCTGACCAAGTCGAAGGCCTTGGTCAGGTCAATGAAGGCGATGTAAAGTGGCTGTCTCTGCTCCCGGCACTTCTCCTGCAGCTGTCTCAATGAGAAGATCATGTCGACTGTTGATCTCTGAGGTCTGAAGCCGCATTGCGCCTCTGGGTAAACGCGTTCGGCCAACACTTGGAGTCTGTTCATCACCAAGCGGGCGAAGACCTTCCCCACAGTGCTCAGCAAGGAGATGCCTCGATAGTTGTTACAGTTACTGCGGTCTCCTTTGTTTTTGTAGAGCGTAATGATATTGGCATCCCGCATGTCCTGAGGGACTGTTCCCTCCTCCCAGCACTGAAGTAAAAGCTAATGGTGGTGGTCAAGGAGGACACTCTTTTTGCCAGCCTTGAGAACCTCTGGGGGAATACTGTCATTGCCTGGAACTTTACCACATGCTAAGGAGTCAATGGCCTTGCTGAGTTCGTCTACAGTGGGCAGAGTATCAAGTTCTTCCATCACGGACGTGGGAGGAGGGGGGGGGGGTGCTGTCCACTGCAGTATCAGTGACGTCGTTCTCCCTCGAATACAGCTGCTGGTAGTGCTCGGCCCATCTCTCCATCTGCTTGCCGCGGTCCGTAATGATGTCTCCAGGAGTGGACCTCAGGGGGGTGATCTTAATGGTGCTTGGGCCAAATGCTTTCTTCATGCCCTCATACATGGCACGGATATCCCCAAAGTCGGCGGAAAGCTGGATGCTCTGGCAGAGATTCAGCCAATAGTCGTTGGCGCATTTCCTGGCGATCCGCTGAGCATTACTTCTGGCCTTTCGGAGTGCAGCTAGTGCCTTCTCTGAAGGTTCGCACTTGTAGTCTAGCAGTGCTGCACGTTTGGCTGTGATAGCTGGTTCAAGTTCGGTTATTCCTGCTTCGAACCAGTCTGGGTTTTTCTTCTCCCTCTTGCCAAAGGTTGCCATGGCTGAATTGTAGATGGCGTCACGAATGCGGCTCCCTCTCTTCAGTGTTGTTTCCTGAGCAGTCCTTGAGGGCCTCTTCCATGGCACTAGCAAAGCGTGTGCAAACTTCTGGTACAGATGTCAGGGTTGTGTTGATATGTGGCCGTCCTTTCTGCTTGGAGTTGTGGATCCGCTTGGAGTGGAGACGTACCTTGCTCCCAACCAGTGAGTGGTCAGTGTCACAGTCGGCGCTGTGATAGCTGCGGGTAGTAAGAACGCAGTTCACAGCGGTCTTCCGGTAATGATGAGATCCAACTGGTGCCAGTGACGTGATCTGGGGTGTCGCCAGGACACTCGGTGGCAGAGTTTGGTTGAGAAGAACGTGTTTGAGATACACAGGTCGTGGTACGGAACAAAATTCTAGCAGTCTCTGTCCATTTTCGTTGAGCTTGCCGAAGAGAGAGAACAATAGAGTCCCGATAGACAATGAATTCAATAGAGCCGCATCAGTCATTAATTTACATCATTTTTTAATATCAAAATTTTGACCCCAATTTTACCCCCCGTTAATTCTGAATCAACCCTTTGATTTTAAAAAGTGACGAGCATGACTGATGCGGCCTTATTGATCTGATTATCTATCGGGACTCTATTGTTCTCTCTCTATAACTATTGTCTCTGTCAATACCCAATCATTTACCTGATCAAGTGATGCCAAGTGAAACTTAATACTTATTAACAAGTTGCAACTAACTTTTAGGAACCTGCAGAGGTTACCTTTAAGTGTGTTGCCATAAGAACTTATTAATTACTTACCCTAAGTTCTTACAAGTACTTACCCTAAGTTCTTACAAGTACTTACCCTAAGTTCTTACAACAACTTGACTCAAGTCCCAAGACACTGAGACAGATTTATCAAGATACAAGGACAATAAAAAAACTTTTTTTTCTCAGTAATACTCAGGTGGTGGTGCTGATGGGGTTAAATAATCAGGCACAAGTGGTGTAAATGACGTGTCATCTCTCTGCGAAGCATATGACAAAAATATTGATTGATTACCAAATCTGATTTTTATTTGTTTAAAAGATTGTGTAGTTTTTCTGTGGTTTCCTGTACCCCTATCCTTTTTCCCTCTGCTAAAAAACTGGCCTTAAGTTCTTCAACATTCACAGGAGATTGACTACGCATCTTATTCTGTATTTCAGACTTCTGTTTCTTGTAATTATTTAAATCATCCTGGACTCGCTTAAATTCTTCATCATCAATAAAATTATCGTTTAATGCCTTACTGATAATAAGTTTCATACTGCTCAGCTTTGCACCAGCAAGCGTACTCAATGCTTCATGTTTCTGTAATTTTGTGTGAAACCTCTTGTTCAAGGCTTCCAAACCAAAGCAAGCCAGGCATGTAGCAACGCTAACACCCTCAACTGCTATTCCAGCCAAACTCCCAATTCCTGTGGCGAACAGAACAATACCCCCTACAGAACATGAAGCTGAAACTGCACCAATAGCCATAGAAGTGTTTTGAACAGAATTTAAAATAATAATAATTACGGTATTTATAATGCGCTTATCTTATAATAATTATAACTCTAAGCGCACACTCACAACTCGCGCACGCATGCGCACGCTTTAGACAATGACTCACGTACCACAAACAGTGAAATACATTACGACGGTCAGCTTGGGGTGGGGAGTGCGGTGATATAGTGCTAAAACTGTTGAAAGAGGTGAGTTTTGAGGGCGGACTGGAAGGAGGAGAGAGAGTGTTTCTGACGGAGAGAGAGTGGGAGAGTGTTCCAGATGGATGGACCGTAGACGGAGAAGGAGCGGGGACCGAAAGTGTTAAGTTTGGTGCGAGGGATGTGGAGGCGGAGAGGGTCGGAGGCAGAGCGGAGGGAGCGGGAAGGTGTGTAGGGGTGAAGTAAGTTGGAGAGATAGGCAGGAGCGCAGTTGTTCAGGGATTTGTAGCAGAGAGACAGAACTTTGTATTGGATGCATTGGGGGATGGGGAGCCAGTGAAGGAGTTTGAGCAGGGGTGTGATGTGGTCGGATTTTTTCTTTCTGAGGACGAGGCGGGCAGCATTGTTCTGGACGCGTTGGAGAGTGAAGATGGTGGATTGAGGGAGACCGGAAAGGAGAGAGTTGCAATAGTCGATGCGAGATAAGATGAGAGAGACAGCAAGTTTGGTGGCAGCTTCGGTAGTGAGGTATTTTCTGATCTGACTGATGCGGCGAAGGTGGAAATAGCATGCCTGGGTCGTGGCGGAGACGAAGTTGGTCATGGACAGAGAGGAATCGAGGATGACGCCGAGGTTCTTGGCCGAGTCAGAGAGGGAGATGGGGGTGCTATCGAGTTGAAGGTGGAGAGAGGGAGGGAGCTGGGAGAGTTTTTGGCGAGTGCCTAAATTAAATTAAATACTGACTTATACCTCCTTTTGCACCGTGAGTACTTAGCCTCCTCACTCTCCAAATATTTCAAAGCTTCTGTAATATTATTTAATCTGAATGCGTCTGCCTGTAATGTTTTATCTGAAGCAATTGGCACAGCTGTCACCTGTGGATCAGGCGCAAGTGTTGTTTTAGTCATCACATTTGTTTCAGTCGGCTCAAGCGTCGGTAGTTGCGGATAGAAGTTTACCATTTTTTTATTCACAAATATTTTTTTTAAATTTAATCAGCAATTACATTTTGCAACTCTTCAAAAGTATACAATTTGCTGGCATAATAAAATGCAACAAGATCAATGTGTTCAAGGATTATGTAAGTTAGACGAACAAAAGTTGTTTTGTCAACCACCACCTTGACAGCTGGAACACTGCTCGAAACATTAATAACATCATTATTTTTTGTAATGGCAATAAAGACCTTTGTTGATTCTGATACTGTGTCATTCCATGTAAGTTTAATTCCTTGTGCAATTTGAGCCTCTTTAGCAGTAGTTACTGATCTCATGATAATTTCAAATACTATTGTTGCTTCTCTTGCAATCAGAAAGTTTATTGGTGCAAACACGACCTTCGCATCAGACCTACCCTTCCTATGTGTAAGAAGATATCTCCGTCTCTCATAATTTTCAACTTTCAGTTTTTCTCTGCTATTGTCGTCTAAAGCAAAGCTTGGAACAAGACTTACAATAAGCGGCCCCGAGTTAACAACCTTCCTAAACACTAAGGCACCTTCGTCATCAGTGTATACATAAGGACTAATAAATTCAATCTTTATGTCCCAGTCAATTGTGGGTGGTGGAACAGGTACAGGTGAAACCACCCACTTATTTCCCACATGTATTAAGTTGTAAGGCGCATTATTTACAGGTGGAGTAGGTACAGTAACATCACGCAGCTGACCAAGTTTAGGAATCTGTTTTTCACCGTCTTTCATGTCAACAATTACTTTCCTCTTGTACATGCCATTTGAATCAAGTTCAAAACCATATATTTCTCCAATTTCTCCTTCCTTCTCAAAATCCTGTACGTCTGCCAAATCTTTCAATTCTGTTACTGGACATGCAACTGGTATGATTGTTCGCTTTGGACCAAGACCACTCATTTTTATAAACAAAAATAAAATTATTTAACTTCTAACACTACACTAAAATCATGCATAAGAACTGGTTTGTCATCCTGATTAGTTACAGATATACTCAGTGACTCGAAGAAACTAGAACCTAATTTCTTAAACTGCAAATTAGGAAATCTAACAACTACACTTTCACAATACGGAGCAGTTCCAGTAGGTAAGCATCTCAACAAAGTTGAAGGCTTTCCATTGTGAACATTCTCAGATGTGTTTAGTTCTTTCAAATAAACATTTAGCACTGCGTGTACTGACAAATTGACAGGACGTTTTCCAGTTATTTTAAGTTTTTTTGTCTTCATTGTTATAATACCAAACTCAAATTCATCAATATCATCTGATCTATACCAATCTTCATCAATATAAAATCCAAGTAAATATGCAAATCTATCTGAGATCTTTAACCAATCTTGTGTCGGAGATTCTAATGTAACAAGTAGGTTAGCTGGATTTAAAGTTGCTTTAATTTTAAAATTACTTTGAAACCATTCAGCTATAGTACAAAAGTCATAATACCCAGGCGGTAAAGCTTCCGTCTTACCACCAAAAATTACTTTATTATATATATCATCTTCTACATTAAACCATTTTACTGTGTAGAACATTTCATGGATAGCTACAGCCTTACTACCATCACGATTATCAATCCCATTAGTTAACCACACTGATTTGCTTGTGTCAAGATTTGTTAAGGTAATAAACATTTTTATTATCTCATATAAAAAAGGATGGAATTTAAATCGCCAACCATTACCACTACAAACGCATTTCAATTTAATGTGAATGCCAAATATAATGTTGCACCTACTTATGAACAGAAAATAATTCAACTAAATCAGCTTGACATAGCTGTGTCTGAACAAGATCTATTTCAAGTCAAAGTACCCAATCCGTTTGACCATTACCTAAACCCTCCAATAACAGACGACTCAACTGCAAGAAAGTGGTCCTCAAGTCCACTACAGATGTTTCAAAACCAACTTAACTTTGCCATACTATGTTCAACTACAGGCTGTGGTGTTTCTTTTACAGACCATTTGAATCACTCAAACAAACTGATTAGGTCTGTGTATCGTTTCCATGTTTATTACCAGCTTAGACGTATTCTGTCAGAACTTCATACACCACTGCCCACTGAATCCAGTTTCAACAGGTATAACAACCCCATGGATATGAAAGCGTTTGAACGCATCTGTAATGAATTTAACATCAGCCCCAAGTATGACTTTACACAAAAACTTGATGATCACAATGGTATGGGTACATTATATTATGCTTTGAGTCACAGACAATACCCACAAGATTACTACCCTGGGTACACTTCATTCTCATCAAAATCACAAGTTTGGATAGGATCAATAGAGCAAAAGCAGTCTAACGCCTGGACCACATTTGTCTTAGATAAATCTGACGGGTTTACTCAAGCGGGAGTCGAGCGCGTAAATGAGTCAATCAGAACATATGTCTGGTGTTTACTAGGAGCACAATCACTAACAAAATCAAACATTTTGAATGGAAGTGGTAAATTTGAAGCACAAAAACAGTTTCTTGCAAATCTTGAAGATTCAATTAATTCAGTGGTTGATCTCCCATCAAGCATACAGCGCTACCAAGACGTTTTAAGATATGCCAGATCAAAAGTTGACTTTGTAGTTGGCATCGGGTTATACATGTTACCATCTGACCTTCAACTCCAAATGGGTACAATAACAAATTATAATAATGAAATCATTGTTGCAGGTGTTGGTCAAAAACTCGGTCTCAATCAATCTGTAAACTTAGGAGCAACAACCACACACGTACAGCCGTTAAAACCATTACAGACGGTAACAACCCCGCCCCCGGCCCCAGCCCCATCACCGGCACCCATACAACCAGTACAGTCAACACCAACCCCTGACACACATGAGTCAGAGAGAACTGCATTGGTAATAGGTCTAACAGGATTAGGGGTTTTACTTCTTTATCTGTTTCATTAAATAACCCACCATCAACCCTCCTACTGTCACCAAAAAGACCCACACATGCTCTGCCATAAACCCAACTACCTTTGCTGCTGTAGTAATCAGCCAACTGACAACTGTGCCAATTATGCCAGGCAAAGCATCCATTGCTTTCAGAGCCAATTTTTTAAGCAAGTCTGATATGTGAGACAACTGTTTCTTTACCCATGACTGTAAATCTTTTGGATCTGTGGGAGTCGGGGGGCCCGGGGTTGGTGGTGCCGGTGCCGGGGGTGCACCACCACCACTGCCGGAGACAGCTAATACAACAGTACTGATAATAAACCCAAGAGCTGTAATTAAACTAGCAATTGTGATACCCTGTTCTCTGAAAAGTGTTTTTAGTCTCTCAACCAGAGTAGTGTCTTCGTGAAGTATTTTCTGAATAGTTTCTCTAATTCTGTTGACCTGTGATTTCAGTTTTTGTCTTCCAATACTAATTGTTTCTAACCGTCCTGATCTTTCTATCTGCAAATCATTTAATCTGTGTTGGATTCTTTCTTTCATTTCTGTGTCAAGATTCCCATTGTCTGCTGTAGCCAGTTTCTCTTTTTCACGTTCTATGTGTTTATCAAGCTCACCTAGTTTGGCAAGATTATTAACCATCTCACCTCTTATTGTCTGCAGTGATTTATCCAATCCCATAATCTCCCTCATTGACAAAGGTGGGTCGTCTATTGTTTTCATAGCGTCATTTAATTGCCCTTCAGTAAATGAGGTTTCTTGTATCACTGTGTTTGCTATTTCTGGTAGGCTTGTTACTGGTGCCATTTCAATTTGTTGCCCTGTTGGCAACTTTGTTTGCGTGTCATGAAGAACACTAGCCAGTCTTGGCGTGACAGGAGACCCACCAATTCCAAGTTGGCGTAAGGCACCAACACCACCTTCATTTTTTATTGTACTTAAAGCCCTAAACCTACTAGGGTCTTTTTTGTTAGTCAATAGTACTTTTCCTTTGTCAACAGTATTTAAATATAAATGACCCTTGCCATCAAGTTCAAACTGATTAGGATCTACGTTGTCTGGGCGGCCACCAACATGATCATAAAACGAGTTTACTTTGGTTTCTAAAAGTTCATGACGTAAACTGTAAATATTTCTTGTACCAGTCATATCTGCCATATCTGTCATATCTGTTGTATTACCAAAATCATACGTGTCATCCATTTCAAAATCTTCATGATTAAATCCTCCTGCTGCCATTGTTTTATTAATTTATTATTTTTTATTGTGCATAATAAAAATGACACAGTCTTACGGATCAAAGTTAGACCCATACAGAAAACTACGTGAGCCTCTGGGTGTTAAGGGCATAAGACAATCAATCGTCATCACAAACAATCCAAGTACCATAGACCAGAATCAAACACTTACAGTCAAGTTTCCAAACCTAGGTCCCAGTGACGTTATTGTTCCTGGCACTGCACGCCTAGCATTTAATATTGAACTATCATCAGACGCAGACGTGAACAGAACACTAGTTAACAATCTTGGCAGAGCAATTGTTAGAACTATTAAAGTAAAACTTGAAGGACAGGAAGTGTTTAGTCTTGACGACTCAGATGTGTTCTACTGTTACAAAGACCTTTGGCTCACAAGAGAAGAACGAGAAGATCGTATTTACCAAGGCATACAGCCAGATAATGTTTGTAAACTTCGAATCAATGCCGGAGACAAAACAACTACTGGGGTACCAAAGGAAGTTATTATAGCTGAAACATATGGAACTAGATTTTACATTCCACTCGAGTTTGAAATCCTCACAGCTCATCTGCCTTATTATCAAGGGGCACTGAATGACCGTCTGAGTTTTGAACTAACCTTCAATGACTACTCCAAAGTTATTAAATCATCTGCCACAGATGCAACATACAAGATCTCTAACATTTCCTTAGAATATGAGATTGTCACACACACTGAACTAGCCAGACTCATACAAAATCAGTATCAGTCAAGACTTCCAATTTATTATGACAGGGTGATTAGACATAGTTTAATACCCAAAGACAAGAGTGACCCAATGTGGAACGTAAACTTAAACACACCAGCTAGGTCACTGAAAGGTATTCTTATGTTGTTTGTTGAACCAGCAGAACCATACAAACGGGATTCAGAAAAATTCTACAATCCTAAGATTACACACTTGTCCTGTACAATTGAAGGCCGCCCTAATCAAGTGTACGCGTCTGGAATGTTACCTTATCAGCACTATGACGAAACCACAAAGTATTTTGCAGGAGGAAGGATTAGAGATAAACCTGCAAACATTGCGTGTAAAGATCTACATCTGTATGACGTTAGGATTGGACAATACCTTACAAACAAGTATGCACTGTGGCTAGACCTTCGTAGTACGGATGATGATTATCTTCATGGGTCAGGACGAACTGTCGAAAATGGTAGTGATGGAATAACAATTCAGATACAAAAGAAGGTTGAAACTGCTGCAGCCATAAACATATATTTGTACCTGATATATGATGCACAACTCAATATTGCAGAAAGCAGACTGAGTGGACACATATATTAAAATTATATTGTGTATTAAAATGAACCGTAGCTTAATGACCCTTGACCCACACTGTGGCTTATTTGTTGGTGCCACAGGGTGTGGGAAAACTGAATTTGTTCTTAACCTATTACAAACAAGATACATACACCACTTTGAAAACATTGTAATATTTTGTCCTACTATTAAACACAACAAAGCTTATCACAACCGTTTATTCATTTGGACTGACAACAACATTTACTTAGTTGACCCTGAGAAGAAACTGAATGACTACCTACAATATTTTTACAAGCAATTTGAAGGACAGCCAACGTTGTTCATAGTCGATGACTGTTCTGCAGAGAAAGACATTGTTAAGAAAAGAAACACACTGGCAGAACTTGCCTTCAGTGGCAGACACGCAAACATTAGTGTATGGATTCTCACTCAGAAATATAATGCTGTACTGAAAGATTTTCGAGAACAGTTAAAGTTTATCTGTTTGTTTTACTGTAAGGATCGTGACAGCTTTGAAGACTGTCTCAGAGAAAACGATGTCATACCAAATAAACATGAACGTGATGATGTAAAAAATAAACTGAAATCAACTAAGCATCTAAAGCTCATTTTAAAGACAGATCAGCCCACAGGGTATGGGTTAGTAAATTAATTTTTGTTTTTTAAAAATAACAATATAAATGAACCCTGATGAAATCTTTCTATTGAATGATATCAATGCTGTTGAGAACAAAGACTTAGACTCAAAAAAACAGCGTCTTTTGTCTGTGATTGTCTCAGGCAAATCAAAGACTTATCTCGGGAAACAATACACAACAGAGGATATTGAATCTCTTACCTCTGACGAGCTAATCAAGCTTCATTCAAAATATGAAAACCACATCGCTTCACTAATGACACGTGATTTGAGTCGATCTCTAGTATGCCTATACACAAAAGCAGTGAGTCACTTTCTACCTGTGGATAGTGACAGTCTTTCACACGACCTTGAAAGCAATCCTATTGTTTCAAGTTCAATTGGCAAATTAGCATGTGTCATGTTTTACAAGTTTGGAAATTACCTTGCTCCTGTCGTAACCCTTCTTGTTACTGGGAGTCATATTGATTTTTCGAAAATAAATTTTACTGCAGAAGAAAATGGACGAAACCCAGACGACTCCACAACTGAACCCCGACCCTGTTTTGACGCAGGTTCAAACTGTGACGAAGACTAAAAGTCCAGGCAGGGTTGAAGCTGGAAAAAGATTAGCTGAATATAATAGGCAAAAAAAATTACAGCTTAAAGCACAAACAGAAAAGGCTCATGTGACTGACCAGGCGTCAGGATCGTCAGGACCGTCACTACCGTCAGGACTGACACCGACAGGACACCTTCATCAAAGTGAGAGACAAACAACTAAGTCTGACAGTGAAACAACAAAATATATAGTTGCCGGATTTGTTGTCGGATTTGGTTACGTAGGTTATCAATTATACAAAAAATACAAACCACAGACTCGTACAGTGACCAAAAAATCAAACACTCCAAAAACAAAACCAGAAGTCGCCACATTACCAGTAACATCCAAAGCCGTTGACCCATTTTATATGCAGTAAATAAAAATATTATTTTAATTTTTCTTGTATTAGAAAATGAATGACTCAAAAAATTTAATGAACCTTGTGTATCACTCTGCCGTAATCAGCGGATTAGCAGTAGCTTATTCTATGCTGGGGAAAAGTCTACTCAAAATGAAATCAGCAGACCTCAGTAGATTAGATTTTGAAGACAGCACTAAGCTAATTGTAGTTGTTACAGCGTCGATTGCGACAAAAGACTTTCTTGTCAAGCAGGGAATTATTCCCGAAAATGTTTCTATGTAAATAAAAATATTATGGCGACGATAGCTATTATGATAGGAGGTGCTATGGTTAATGCTCTGGCATTTAGTGGCTCTAATTATCTCTTTTCAAAAATGGGTAGAGAAGAATCTGCTCTGGAGATGAGACGACACAATGAGGCGTCAGAAAAATTAGCACAAGCCCAGCAAGATTATGAAAAGAATAGAATTGAGAAACTTGATTTCATCAATGAAAAACTCAGGCTAGAAGGCCATGCACAACATACGTTTTCAAATACAGACGAAGCAATCAGGGAATATTTTCTTGTCACAGGTGAAGACATGTCTATACCGAAACCAAAACTAAGTGACTATTACAAACCGAGTACAGAACAAAGAAACGGGGAGATAATCTTTGTTCTAGTGGGAATGACATTTGTTTATTTTACAGGAGTTTTCATTGCTAGAAAAAATGGCAGCCGAAAATAAACTAACAAAAATATATTACTCTCCATCAGGCTATTGGAAAGGAGCAACAGCTATTCAGAAATTACATGCTGCTGTGGGCGGAGATATAACACTCAATCAAGTCAAGCAATGGTTACAGAGACAGGCAATTTGGCAGATATATCTTCCTGCTCCAAGAAAAATAACAAGACCCCATTTTGAAAACACTACCCCAAATGACACACACCAAATGGACCTCCTGTTCTTACCACATGATACAATAAGAAAGAAACGATACAAGTATGCACTGACTGTTGTAGACATTGCTTCAAGGTACAAAGACGCTGAACCCATATCTGACAAAACAGCCAGTACAGTTGCGAATGCTTTATCAAAAATATATAGTCGAGGCCCTTTAAGATACCCCAGACTAGTGCAGGTCGATGACGGATCTGAATTCAAAGGTGCTGTTAATCAGTTATTTGCAAAGCATGGTGTACTGGTCAGACGAGGCATTCCAGGTGTGCACAGATCACAGGCAATTGTAGAGAACTTTAATAAACAGTTATCAGAAAGACTTTTCAGTTACCAGTATTCTAAGGAACTCATGCATGACACCCGTAACACTGAATGGGTAAAGAGATTACCACATGTGATAAAAGCAATGAACAATGAAGGACACCCAAAACCTGCTGATGCTATTAAATTGAAAACAATTACAGAGCCAAAAACAATGACAGCCCAGGCACCGCTTGCGCCAGACACAAGTTTATTTACTAAACAGGTGAGATATTTATATCAGCCAGGGGAGGCTGAGAACGACGACAGACGCAGGGCAACAGACCCTATCTGGTCAACGTCTGTACACAATATAAAAAAAATAGTCCCCGGTCCTGACGGTCCAGACGCAACAATATATTATCTGTATGACCCTGCGCCACAGAGGGCATTTGTCAGAGAAGAATTACAGATTATTCCCTCAGACACCGTTACTCATTTCAGTAACTAACTCATCAATTAATTCATCAACCAGTTCATCACAAATGTCTTCAGATAACTTGAGCCTGTAATGTCCAGGTGCATAAGCTTTTTCCTTAGTGTGAAACACTCTTTTCGTGTCCCCAACTGCCAGTGATTTCTTATGTGTTTGAATTATTTCAAGATTATGTTTGTTTGATCTCAGTGACTTGTTTGGATAATCAGGCATTAATGCTCCATCTAATACTTGCTTGTAATGTTCATGACGAATGTCTTTATTTTTTATTGCTGTTTTTTTAATTCCTTTGGCTTTCGACTGACTTCCCTTCTGATGCAGTATAGAATACATTTTGGATCTCAGTCCAACGTACTCAACTATTGGCACACCATTCAGTTCATCTTTAAACTTTCCAGGCACTTTTTTATTCTGTGTGCTAAACAGTGGATGGTCTTTTGGGTAGTCAGATGTGTCATACATGTGTAACTCTGTTTTCATGTCTTCATAAAAGTCTTCAGTACACACATCAATGATCATAGAGTCAGTGTCAGTGTATAACAATCGACAGTCAGGATACTTTGGTTTGAAGTAATCATAATAAAATTCAAGCATCAACAGTTTTGATAACTCAAGAATTGCCATACCAATGAATACTGGCTTGTCCAGTTTGACAATCTTTTTTTTGAGTGACACTGCATACAATGATGAATGAAACTCTTTGTACCCTGTGTACTGTGGCTTGCCTGTAAGTTTAATTGCACCCGATTCAGTTGTAACAAGTCTCACATCTTTTCTGTGATGAGGATTTTCCATTGTCTTGCCAAAACAGGCATTGTTCATAAGCTTAAAGAAGTCTTTGTCAAATGCAGTGTTGCCGTCTCTGGCACGCAATGTTGTGTTCTTCATTATGTAATCTTTCATGAAAGCACTCTGATCAAATTGAATTCCTCTGTGAACTTTCTTTAGTACTAACCCGTGTCTGATGTAAAACTGTAACAAGCGGTAGTGACAAACGTAATTGAATTTATCATTCAGATTCGGTACAAGTTTGGTGTCTTCTTTTTTCCCCGTCATACTCATTTTCTCAACTGCTAAGGGATAATCATTGTGGTAATCATGTAGATGATGTGGGTACTCCAGGTCTACTTCAAAGATCCAACCCTTCGCGTCGTTTCGGTCAAGATTCATAATATTGTTTGTTAACCCTGACTCTGTTACATCATACTGTGACAAATCATACAGACAAAAGTTTTTCAAGGGCAATAACTCACACATTGCCCAGCCATACAAATTGTTAGCGTCAAGGTACGTAATGAATGACCTTGACCCAGGGTTTGAGGGGTCAAAGTTGTCCAGATATTTGTTGTTGGCCTTGGCATAATTGTTCGCTGCAATACTAATGCCACCCCTCAATCCACGTTCCACCATTTCACCCATCGTACGATCAGACAACAGGTCTATAGATATCTTACTGGATTTCAAAAATGCATCCCATGTCATGCCAGGACTAGTTATGTAACAAGCAGGGTCAAGTCTGTAGTGTAACAACCCCTTTTCACGGTAACTTTCAAATACGTCTGCTAGCAAACAAACGTCTGCTTTCAAGTACTGGTCATGGTAGTCACCAATTGTCTGACATCCCAACTTCCCCCACGCATCAAGTGCATGTTGATATTCAGAGTCAGAAATACCTTTTCCAGTTAGTGTAGAATAAAATTTCTCTTTTGGTGGCAGTCTTGTTTCCTCAAACACAACCCAGTGATCAATGTACTCATACGGATACACACCTTTCTTAACCAAGTCTGGCTCAAAATATTTACTTGTTATTGGATACTCAGTCAGTCCTTCTGCCAGACTAGCCAATCCTAAAGACAAATGTTGCATGGAGTCATAAAATGCTAATTTGTCTAACCTAAAAGTCAAGTATTTCTCAGTTGTCTGGGCAATACAACTAATGTTTTTGTACGACTCATCTACAGCCTGCATGATAATGTGTGAATCATACCCTTTGAGATTGTGGAAAAAGATTGGTAACTTGTATGTCTTTGGATCTGTTTTTAATAACAAGTTACAATTGTTATGAGCAGCGCCTCTGTAACGCCCAGTTATGTGGTCATGGTCACGAACTTTATCACCACCTAAAGGCTGTTCACAAATCCAACACATCTCAGCTGTATCAAATTTTAGTTTGTCTTCTTCTGTCATCATCAAAGGCATCTGGCTTGTTGTGAGATACTGTACTACCTGACTATACAGATGTCTCATTTCTGTTAAAAACAAACATGCTGCATTTTCACCTCTGTAGATAACAGGTTCTGAATGAAGACCATCTGACCTAACAATAATGTACCCGAAAGAACACACCACTTGGTCACTCAGTTTTATAGTCTTTGGTAATGACTCTGGAACATGACCTTCATACGGAACAACCAGTGATTCAAAATCTGCATACACTACAAACGGCAGCTTTTGCTGATTCCCATAGTTCTTAAAATACACTTGACTACCAGGCTCTGGATACTTAAGTACAGTTTGTATGTCATCAGCTGACCTACAATGCAGGACGTGTTTATGTGCCACTGCAATAGAAGAAAACCTCTGTAAACATCTATTACAAAATTCCTGTTTGCCCTTGTGTTTTGTTGTATGATTATGAATTAGACGTGACATATTCCTAATAATTGTGTAGTGAAAGTTATTGTCATCTCCGATTAGCAACATGTCAACATGTTTATCTTCTGACTGACCATAGGTTGGTGCCAGTGGTGATACTCTAATTGGTTGCAACTTGTTCTCAGATTCATTATCCCACACAAACACATTCACAGATATACCAGGATTTAGTTTTTCAAACAAATCTATGTCCTCTATTTTAACAGGGAACTCAATGCCACTAAAATCGAGTTCGTTTACAAATTTGGTGTAGTTAGAAACACGTTCAGGTTTTATTTTTACAAAGTGTAGTTTAGCAAGCACACACCACATGAAACAATAGTTGTCATTGTTCTGTATGTTGACGACAGCCTTTTTGTTTACTACTTCTGTTGGCAGTGGCAACCATGCTTTACCTAATATAGGATGATACCTAGACTGCTTTAGTTGCAGTTCATGTACATGTCCTTCGTGCCAGCCAGACCCCTTCATTTTTGCACTGTCAATTGCCTGTAGAAAGTCTGGTAATAGTCTGTCTCTAAACACGTTCTCCAATTCTCTTCTTGTGTTAACAGTGTGTTGTCTTGTTGATATATACGATACAATTATCTCACCGCCCATTCTAGTGAATTCGATTTTCGCAACAACCTGAATCTTAACACTGCCTGTCAGAAGATTTTGTTGTATGACAGAAAAAGAGTTTTCTATTGATTCGTAAACATTATTAGTATTGGATATGGGTAAGTTTGTTGTGTGAAACACGTTTCTTAAACCAGATGAGCCAGGGTTTGATGGGTCAGGGCTTTGAGCATTGTCCGTCATTTTTATTTGTCCGTCAAAATAATAAATGAAAAAAAAAAAAATTATCACTGTCACACCATATGTAATACTGTATTATCGGTAGTTATGATAAACAAGTCAACTACTTTCCTGGTGTTTGTCTTGAAGTCTTGTCCTGCAGGTGTAATATCACTTTATTAAATGTAACACTTTCAATGTAACAATGTAGTTTTCTTAATTGAACAAATATGTCATTACACAATACCTCAAACCAACGCAAGTGGCCACTGTTAGCATTATAAACTTTAAAAGCATTTGTCTTAAGATCAACAGTCTCATAATCATAACCTGGTAATCCATCTGAATATTCCAAAGTAACATTATATGTCGTGTATATCCTTATTGACGGTGTTGAGAGTTTAAAGCTGGGTCCAAACACACATGATTTTAAGTCAGTAAAGTGCATAACATCTTTGAAGCAGTGTGTAACATCAAACACTTGGGTTTGTCCGTCTGTCATTTTTATTAGACAAACAAAAGAATAAATGAAAAAATATTACTGCTACCACAGTAAATATATTATCTATTTTCTGCACATGGGACATAATCACTTAAAAAAGTCAACCACAGACAACCACTAAACAGGATTTGTCTCCCATAGACTTATATGCACACCCACAGATTAAAAAAACAACTTCACCACTCTGACTGGTGTAAGGCTAGTGTGTGTGTGTGTGTGTGTGTGTGTGTGTGTGTGTGTGTGTGTGTGTGTGTGTGTGTGTGAGAGAGAGAGAGAGAGAGAGAGAGAGAGAGAGAGAGAGAGAGAGAGAGAGAGAGAGAGAGAGAGAGACCACCGTTTGATTTCACAGACATGAGTACATTAAGCCCACTTGAAATCACCCCTTCTTTAAAAGTCCCTGTTGACTTTTGACATCACTTAGTGATTTAAAAGGCTGTATTTATGAAAGGCTTTTGACGGCTGAGGGCCTTTCAAAAGCACAGTCCCGCTTGCGGCTTGTGCCCGAATTGAAAAGAAATGGAATGCGGCCGCTATTGAAAAGCGCGGTGTGAGGGCAACACAAAAGGCGACCAACCGTGACACTAGCCGGCAGCTCAGGCTTACGGTAAAATTGTACTGACATGAGTGTCTGTAAGTGTGTTTGTAAGTGAGTGTGTCTGTTTGTTTATGCGTCTGTTTGTTTGTTTGTGTGTGTCTGAGCGTGCGTGCGTGTGTGTGCGCGCGTGCATGTGCGTGCGTGTGTGTGCGCGTGCGCGTGTGCGCGCGTGCGTGCGTGCGCGTGTGCGTGCGTGCGTGCGTGCGCGTGTGCGCGCGTGCGTGTGCGTGCGTGCGTGTGTGCGCGCGTGCGCGTGTGCGCGCGTGCGTGCGTGCGCGTGTGCGCGCGTGCGTGTGTGCGCACGCGCGTGCGTGCGTGCGTGTGCGTGCGTGCGCGCGTGCGTGCGTGCGTGCGTGCGCGCGTGCGTGCGTGTGTGTGCGCGTGCGTGCGTGTGTGCGCGCGTGCGTGCGTGCGTGCGCGCGTGCGTGCGTGTGTGTGCGTGCGCGTGTGCGCGCGTGCGTGCGTGCATGTGTGCGCGCGTGCGTGCGTGCGTGTGTGTGCTCCGCCGGCCTAGGCAACGCGGGGAACGTCCCACCAGAAGGGTTTACTCCCCCACATTTGGCCGTTGGATCAAGCCTGATCTCCTCCGTCCTTTGGCTGTCAGAAAGTCGTGTTCACACTGCACCACTGACTAGGCGGCGGACCAGCATTATCATATAACAACTTGAATGCTTGTCAAATACTGATATATAATTTAACATGTTTAACGTCCTTTTGCAAGCAGCCACCATGCACAGGGGCCGCCGCGGGTCCGGCACTGATGCCAGAAAGTGTATACTGATAAAGCAAAGTGACATATGTGTTTATATTCAGGGGCGGATCAGTTGTCTCCAGGGGTCAGTGGAGTTCCAACTTTTTGTTTGGAACCTTCAACCCGCTAGTGACACCAAAGCTTCATCGACGCCGCTAGAAAGTGCTCGAAAAATCAGACAACGGAGAGGGGGGGGGGGGGGGGGGGAGGATCAGGCCGGTGCACATGTGTCAGTGTCGATCAGTCCGGCAAGACTCTCACAACTCGCCAGTCCCAGTCAGTGAATATCATCAAACTAGGGAAGGGGGGAGGGGGTGAAGGTGCATATGTATCAAGACTCACAACTCAAGAAAATATCATTCAAACAACGGGGAGAGTGTTGGGGGGGGGGGGGGGGGAGGACGGCGGGAGCCGATGAACTGAATGCAATGCGGCGTGTATGCCGGCGCCGACCGCAGTTGTGTCAAAACTCGCCGCCAAGACGGTCCGGTAGGGGCCGGGGGTTGGGGTCCAAACCGGCATCAGTCACAAAAAGGGACTTTGTTTTTTTGGTCGGCGGGGACCCGGCGGGACGGAAGGGGGGTGGGGGGGGGGGGAACCTCCCAACTCAGCAGGGGCAGTACCCGCACTAAGTGACTTCAGTCTCAAGTTGTTACGCGGCCGGGGGGCCGCCGCTGTACCGTCTGTGTGAGTTTGTATGTCAGTCAGTCAGAGATGCCGGTGTGCGCGGCGCCGGCTTGTGTATGTCAGTAAATACCTTGAAAATATAGTCGTCCGGCTATGGCGGACCTATATCTAGCAGGATAATGCTCACATTCAAACACATGCCGCATCATTCAAGACCGCCGCTCAGCCTGTGACTGCGGCACATGCAACCGGCTGACACTGAGTGACTACCAGTGACAGCCGAAACTTGAAATCACTGATCCAACTCAGTGCTGGCGCCCTAGACTAGTCGACTGAAATGCCGCGCACTTACCTAGTACAGAGGACAGGGGGCGACTACAAACTTGGCCATACACCGTCACAGCTCGAACAAAACTCAATAAGTCCTGTTATTTCTATGTGTACGTAAACTAAAATTCATGTGGAGTGGTCACAAAAGTCTACTTTCTTATTCTCACTTTGCATCTTCCTCGTTTGGGCGATTCCTCAATGTGTACGCTTTCCACATGATAAGAGATTAACGTTCGATTTTCTAACGGGCTTTTACCAGCACGTTTTGGAAACGCATTCAGACCAATCAAAATATTACTGTACAGATAATAATTACAGCCCGGTTAGTCGGGCGATTACTGAGGGGGGTAGGCTTAGCAGTCGATCAAACTTCCATCTACCAGACGACGCGTGACTTCCACGAAAAGTTGCAAACAAACAGCCGAAGACGACAGGCTGAGCACTTCGAATGGCTGTTGAACAGTTTTTCGACTTTATTCTGGCAAATCCTCGGTGGATTGTCATTGGGCTTACAGTTTATGTCGGCATTTACATTTTGTCGCAAATCTTTTTCGGACGTAAGCCAGGACGCAATCCGTTTGCAACCGACCACAGAAGGAGCAAGCAGCCGCTTGTTGTTGACCAGCAAGCAAGGGATGCTATATTGAAACAAAGTAAGGCATTGAGAACGTTAATTTACCCCCCCCCCCCCCTTTTTTTTTTTTTTGTGCATGCGCAGCCACCGGTACTGTGCATTGTACCAAAGACAGTATATTATTAATATACTGTCTTTGTACTAGGGATATGGAAAAATCATTCATCTGTTGATGCATGTGCAGGTTCCTGTCAGCTCGCACATGTGACATCTCAACAAAAGTATACATAATACAGTCAGTTGAGTCACTGTGAAGTCGCCCAAAGAAAGAGTTGGGTCCCAACCTCGGCCAGATTGACAAATAATGCTAAAAAATAGTAATGGTAAGTTACAGTTAACTTTTCAGCTTGAATTACTAGTGTTCTCAGAATGGGTATAAAACTATAATAAGGTATGTCATTGATCAGCCATCCCAATGGCCAACAATCTCACAACATTGGTGTGACATATAGTGCTCACGAAAAAAGTAAGGGATATCATAAATTCAGTTTGAATTACTAACATGTTGGAAAACGCCTTATCTGCAAACTGCAGTCACCTTGTTGGTCTGATTAAATGTTTAAACTTTTTTTGTGGACATTTTGATAATTAAAGCTAAAAGTAATACATCCTTTATTTTTGTGAGCACTATATGTCACACCAATGTTGTGAAATTGTAGGCCAGTGGGTTGGCTAATTATTGATGTACCCCTTATTATACTGATCCTGAGGACTTTTTGTAATTCAAGTTGAAAAGTTAATATACCTTACAATTTGTGAGCAGTTATATGTCACTATGGCTGAGGTTGGGTCGACGCTGAGGTTGGGACCCAACAAGAGTAACTCGCCCAATATCGTTGGCTTGCGTGTTCCTGGACTGTTTGTTCATAGATGCATGGCCGGGTGTTTGGAGGGGAGTGCACAATGAAAATCAATGAATATATGTGTACGTGCGTCAGAGTCCACAAAAGACTGGGGTAAAAATACATACTGCTTCAAGGGCAAGTTGATCACAACCTTGTGCAACATGACTGCTACAAAGGGTTAAGAATGTATGACAGTGGTCAAGTCTGTGGCTCAGTTCCAGTTGTACTACGCACAAAACGGTCTCTATAGGCCTAAACTTGGTTTCAAAATTCTATTTCATTCTCCGGAATTTTTTTATCTGAAAGTTAATTGTCCCAGCAGAGTGCCATAGCAACAAGTTTACAAGTAATGTTTGATGGTTGTGCAAACATTTTTTTTTATTTGACTAAGTTGACTGTCACCACAAATACAGAGATTAAGTTATGTGAAATAAATCATGAAAGCTCAGGTTACCGTATAAAAGAGAGCTTCAACAAGCAATGGAAACTGTTTAAAGATGAATAATTGAGATCTAGATTAGATTAGAAATAAGGAAACTGTTCTGTTTCAAAATTGTGTCATAAAAATCATTTTTATTACCACCCCTATTTTTACTCCCTGTGCACCATTATACAACCATACATAGCGATGCTCCTGCACAGAGACTAAACCAGTTAGGATTTGTGTGCTGTCTGTAATTACTGATGAGGGTGCAGCACATACTTGAGTTCAGGGCCAGGGTAAAGAGCCATTGTTGGCTGCATGATCAAACTGACTCATCGAAGTGAGCTTATCAGCTGACATCAAATGGGGCCTTCACTTGGCCTCCATGTTATCATTATCTGTATTGCAAGTGAGTCACTGATTAGCTTGGCATGACAGTTTAGCACTTTTCAGGCTGTGAACATGTTAGCTGAGCATGTACCAATGAAAAATGTCTGATAAATGAAAGTTTAAATCATCAGTACATGTAGTGATGTACATTCACATGTTTTTTTACGAAATAAAATTTAGAGAATTCATACATGTACAAATGTTAATTTATTCTAATACTTTCTATATACTTTTAAGTTTGGTCCCAGTTTATTTGCAGAACGCCATGAAAAAGTAAAAACTTTTTCATTTTTATGGAAACTCACAGTTTCTCAAGCCCTTATTCAGTTCAAGATATTCTGCCTTTGTGACTGTTGGTGTAATCATGACTAGTCTGCATAAACTCTAGCTGCATACATGTTAATTAGTATTACTAGTGCCGGATGTGATTCCATTGACTGCTAACCCCTTAGGCGTGCAGCTGCCTGTATTATTTGCAGTACTACTATTGCCTGCATGCATGATGGGGCTAATTGTCCGTGTCTACCATGTAAATGTGCATGTGGCTTGTTTTACTTCTGATCAAACATGATCAGAGATGATCTCAGTGGGTTTGGTGTGAATGAGGTTTATAACAAAAATTATTCCCAAAGGAAAAACAAAAAGTTAACCTTATCGTTCGGAATACACCAGTGTGTGAAATGTTTGACTAAAATAGTTCAAGGGTAGTGCCAGAATAGCTTGGCGCCAAGCTATTCTGGCACCATCCTTGAACTAAAGCCATTGGTCTAGATCTCCTTATCTGTAAGTACTATAATGTAGCTTGCATTATGGCAGTGCACAAATGTGACGCTTTTAGCCTCAGTATGATATGGAAGGAGCCCAACAGAAGTTTTCTGTTGCTATTTTGAAGCCCAAAAGGCTGTACAGTCTGTCATGTAAACACTTCAATAATATCATACATGTAATACAATATTTTTATTTAGTACATACAGGAACTCTTTCACCCACTCTCACTCATAAAAGTCATACCAACTTTTACACACACAGACTTGCAGACACTTGTAATATGTTTCCACAGAAAGCAAGAAGAAATGTGTGTGAAAATCTTCAGGGGTGAATCAAATTATGTGTCGGGTGTCAGACTGCTTTCACTCTCGCGTATCATTACTTGGATATTTCAGCAGAAATGCATCAGCAGGGCTCTTAGGATGAACATTTTACGGGCTGACATGCGATAGGAAAAGCGAGTCTATACTTGGCCATCTGTCTAACATCTAGCTGTCATCCTTTCGTTGTCCACTATGGTAAACTTTATGTGTTACCGGTACTGTAGCTTTTTCTCAGGGACTTTTAAAGCTTCAGTCTTCACACTTAGCCCAAGGATGATTTCAGTAAACTCTCTCAAAGGTCAGAGTGACTGGGAATCAGAAATAGGTTTTAAAAAAAGCTATTTATTGACACATAATTGTTTTATCTCGCATATGATACTATTTTCAACTTCAAACCTGGAGTTGGTATTTATGTGTACTAATTTGGATGACCTCCCAGAAAGGCCAATTGTCACATGAGATCAGCATATATGTGTGAAAAATCACATTTTTGGGGGTAGGACTTGTGTTTTCATCTTTTTTTTTTTTTTTGTTGCAGACTTTTCAATCAAATTTAGCACAAAAGCTAAAAGCTATGATAGACCAATTTTATGCATATTAATTTAGTTGACCCCTCACAAAGGTCGTGGATCACATGGGGTTGACAAATATGTGAAACAGTTTGTGACAGTGTGAATGTCACTGGTAGAACACTGAGTAAAGTCATGGTCACAATGGTCAGATTGCCAATTAATTATGTGAATAGGTCATTCCACCTGAGCAGTAAGAACTTTGGTTTTCTTGTTTTTTAAGTCTCTTCTATTTAAAGAATAGACTTTTTAGGATGGGTCATGGTGGGTGCATTCAGTTGAACTACTAGAATGCCCAAGACAACATAGGTGGGCAGATCTAAAAATCTGACACTATTTTGACAAAGATGTTTTTTCTCAAATACTATTCACAACTTCAAACCCAAACTGATGATAACTGATGATAAGAGCTATCTATGCATACTAATTTGGATGACCCCTCAAAAAGGTCAAGGGTCACAAGGGCTCAGGAAATAGGTCTAGAATAGCCATAATTATTTTGACAAAAGATTTTTTTTTTTCTCAAATACTATTCACAACTTTAAACCCAAACTTGCAACAGAGATACCTGATGGGAAGACCTTTCTATGCACACTAATTTGGTTGATCCCTCGGGAAGGTCAAGTGTCATGAGAGCTCAGGAAATAGATCTAAAATAGCCATATTTTGACAAAAAAATTTTTTTTTTCAAATACTTTTCACAACTTAAAACCCAAATTTGGTACAGACATACCTAATGGTAAGACCTATCTATGCATACTAATTTGGGCGACCCCATTAAAAGGGCAAGGGTCACAAGAGGCTGGCAAATGTGTGTAAAATGCTGACTTTTCATAAAATGGTAGGTATTCCCAAATTTTTGCAAATTTTTCAACCAAATTTGGTACAAAGATAGCTGATGATAAGACCTTCCTATGCATGCTAATTTAGTCAACTCATCACAAAGGTTATGGGTCACGGGGGGTTGATAGATGTGTGAAAAAGGCTTACATTTTCAGAAAACATATATTTTGCTGCTGCAGAAGCCAGCTCTTGTCACAAAGGTCACACATAATAATAAATAATAATAAAGGTAATTTGTATAGCGTCTAATCACCAAGGTGCTCTAGGCACTTTACAATCACAGTAATGAAACACAAAGCAAAATACAAAAACAAGCACATACAACAACAAAAATACATTTATTTACAAGGAGCAAAAAACTCTCTCTCTCTCTCTCTCTCTCAAACACACACACACACACACACACACACACACACACACACACACACACACACACATACACACACATGATGAGCTGGCAGATAAAATGGTCTTTACATATATGCAACAGAGAAAAGGTGTTTTTTAAGCTTGGATTTGAAAATGGAAAGAGATGATGAGTGACGCACATCAGCTGGGAGAGCATTCCATGTAATGGGACCAAAATACGAAAATGCATGATGACTTTGAGTGACCTTATTACGTCTAGGGATACGGAAAACACGAGTGTCTGAAGCAGAGTGTCTGAAGCATTTGCATATATGTAAATCAGTCATACACGTGAGCCATAATGGCTTTGCCTTTCTTGTTGTCATTTACTTTAAATATTGGATATAGCTAGATTGCAGAAAGACATTGGATGAGTTAGCCAGCTTTGTATCTGTTGAACTTTTTCAGTAAAAATTAATTCTATGCACAAAAAGAAATTAAAAGACCAAAAACCTCGACTTCTGGGGAAATCAGACAGTGGTGGTGACGTAAAAGCAACAACTCCATCACAACACCGACACAATACTCTAGATATGATGTCACAACGCAGATATCAATGCAATACTCATCATATGACCTCTCTCTCTCTCTCTCTCTCTCTCTCTCTCTCACACACACACACACACACACACACACACACACACACACACACACACACACACACACACACACACACACACACACACACACCGCTGTCAGAAGAGCACACGCGTTTACATTAGAAATACTAGAATGTCTGTATCTAGGTAAAGTCAACCTCACTTCACACACATTATAGCAAGACTGAAAGTGGACTGTGAAATTCTAGTTTTGTCACCATCTTTCTCAAGTCTAGAAGGCATGAAACTGATATCAAGTAAAATATAAAATTACGTAAAACTAACATTACGTCATAACAAATGATGTATTTCAAACCAGTGACGCATAATTATGCACTGTGCCCCTTATAGAGCTCACCGACACATTCGCAAATCTAATGAGGCTTTTTCAATAGAAGATATTTTAACATCAGATTCAGGTCAAAGACAATAGGTATAGACCCCTGACAGTGAGGACAGCTCGCATATAAAAGGGACTTTGTGGATTATAACTCTCATATATAGAAGAGACTTTGTGGGTTATGGTTCATCCCATCTTTTTATTTTTCTTTTTGACTCTCTGGGCATCTAACAAAGATGTCATACATTCTCATTGTTCAATTTTGTTTTGTTCATTCACTGATTCAGTATTAGGGGAAAAGTAGTGCCTGATGCATGGACTGATGAATATGGTTGGAGGG
Source organism: Semisulcospira habei (assembly GCA_036245525.1). Taxonomy (NCBI): domain Eukaryota; kingdom Metazoa; phylum Mollusca; class Gastropoda; family Semisulcospiridae; genus Semisulcospira; species Semisulcospira habei. The sequence continues at coordinate 113,786,433 of BTPG01000007.1, read as the reverse complement.
TAATCTGACACTACCCTCCAACCATATTCATCAGTCCATGCATCAGGCACTAACTTTAAAATTGGCATCTTCCCTGTTGCCTGTCTAATGTGACACTAAGATATCATCACTATGTGGCATCTCTCACTGACATTACTCTTCAGACATTTCAGAACATTGTCAAGTTATTTTTTAAAAGTTTTCTGAGGACAGCATGTAAGAAAAGGTTGTAGTCTACAGCTCTGTCCGGCGATAAGCATATTTAGAGAGATCATTCTTTTCTAAACTCCTCCATCTTTTTCAAACAAACCTATCTCAGAGTGCTGTGTTATGTGAGTAGACAGAACTTGACTAGACAAAAGCGCTGTGCAAATGGACATCACCATGTATCTTTCAATATCGATATCAATTCAATATCGATACCATAATTTCTTTAATAGGCTTTTGGAAAAAAGAAAGCGGAACAAAACTGCACATTTTGATGAAAAGTGTGGATTAAAAAATCCAGACAGAACATGTATGCTTGTCCAGGCTTTTAGGTATAATCCTCTATTGTGACTATTTGCATCAGAAGTCCCACATGTTTTGTCTGATTTACCTGTAGACACCTCTATTACACATTTTCAATTTATACATTTAATCTCAGGATTCAAACCTGGAAAGGTGCCAGAGAATCTGGATGTGATCATTGTTGGCAGTGGTGCTGGGGGCCTGGCAGCGGGCGTTCTGCTGGCGCAAGCAGGAAAACGGGTGCTGGTGCTTGAACAGCATGACCAGGCTGGGGGATGCTGCCATACTTTTGTGGAAAAAGGATATGAGTTTGACACAGGTACACTGGACATGTATGGATGGAGTGAAAAATAGTTAACCCTTTGTGTCTGTAGTGCTTTTTGTCAAGGTGACTTGACAAAGAGCGCTAGATACTAATAAAAGGTTAACCCATTACGTAATGAGGCTGATTTTTTTAAAACAATTTTATTTTTTATTGTCCTAAGAAGGCTACATTACAGATTAGGAGATAGGTCAAGCATTTTAGTTCAAGGGTGGTGCCAGAATAGCTTTGCGCGTTAGGCACCAAGCTATTCTGACACCACCCTTGAATTATCATAGTCAAATTTATTTCAAGCAGTGGTATATCAGGAGGAAAAGGGTTAACAACTCAAATTTTACTTCTCTATTGTCATTGCAAAAAGATACTGATTAAAGATGCTGTAGTTTGACCACACTTTTTGAAACTGTTAAATATGGTCATCATGGTTTTATCATGTACATACAACTTTGTTGTCAGACGAAACCAAAAATGAACGTGTGCTGATCTGTGATTTTAAACTTCAGGGCTTCAAGCTGTATAGTCCAAATTGACAGGTTAGTTGCATTTGCAAGTGAAAACTTTACATGTTCTTTGTTGTGGCAGGTATCCACTATATTGGTGACATGAATGGAACGCGGACAAGAGACTTGCTGGACCAACTGACAGGGGGTCAGCTAGACTGGGCACCCATGGATGTTGAATTTGATACGGTCAGTCATTTCAGTTTAGATCTCTTTTAGAAGTTCTACACTGTAAAATTAATAGGCAACCAATTTCGCAAAATTTGACATAAAGAGTTTTGCAGTATTTTGGCACTCTTTTTGGCTCATGTTTGATGGCAAAGGCGAGTCTATAATAATATTGGGCCATCCATCATCTGTCCTCTGGTAAACTTTAACCCTTTGCATGTTGGTAGCAGTTTTCGTCAGGATGATTCCTGCAGGAATCATGACAACTAAAACTGCTACTGACACACAAAGGGTTGTATTTTATGAGAGAAAATTCAGCTCGTCTCAAGGGCACTTTGTTTCAAAACCTTTCTATCTAATGTATGAGTTGGAGTGTTTTCATTCTGACCAATCGTTGAGCGGGAAGTATGATATGACGCAGTCATGTGTTAGGCAGACCATTTGGGTCTTCAATGAAGATTATATTCGGTATGGGGCTATGTGTCTGTGTGCAGGTGGCTTTGGGAGATCCAGAGAAAGCAAGGCGCTACCCCATGCATGGTGGGAAGGAGAAATACTTTGAACACATTGCAGAGTTCTTTCCACAGGAGAGAGAAGCCATCATGAAGTATCAAAAGCTGATTTTGGTGAGTGTTCTTATGTCATGGTTTGGTAGTCAAGAGTATGTCATGTTAAAATCAGATGTTCAGGATAAGTCAAGCTAAAATGTGTATTTAGTTTATTTAGCCATACAGAAAATAACTGCATGCATGGAAGTTTTGATGCACTTACTGGTTTTGTAAGATAATCTATGGGTGACAGTCTTCTGTTCTGGAGACTGATTCACCTTTTACAAAATTAAGGAAAAAAAAAATTGTTTCCTCAAAACACATTACCGATGACATGACTGTCAGGAAATAGTCTACTTGCTTACCAATTTTAGCCTAAGACCCAAAGGGTCCCCCCAGGAGGCTCTCGGGGATCCCTAACAGGGACGAGAGTAGCCTCCCCTGCCCATCCGGTCACGTGCCAAGTGGTGTCTCCTTTAGCCAGTTGTCTACTTCGCTGTTAGCGTACGCACGCGTTTTCTAGAGCCTACGGACCCGACCTTTATGGAGACTGTGTACGGTGTGACCGTTCCTCACCGGCTTGCTTTCTCCTTGCCTTTCGTCTTCCGCTTCCTTGTGTGGCCTCCTTCTTCTCTGCCTGGCCGCTTCTGTCCCTCGTGCAGTTTGCTGGCCCGGGAACCTTCTAGGCTTCCGTCGCGCGGTGGTTTGTGCTTCGTCACCCTGCCATTCCGCCATGGACAGGTAAAGTCTCGGCCGCTTCCTACGTCTCGCCCGGCTGGGCCGGACGTCGGGCTTCGCTCGAGCTACTGTTGTTTTCTCTCCGCATTTCACTGTGAGTTTCGCGTGTTTCTTAAATTTCGAAGCTTTAAATGGCGGGGTTTGTTACCCGCCCTCGCGCTGGGACCATATGGCGTTGAGGCGCGTCCCCTGGGTGGTGGATAGGGGGTCCCTCGTGAGAGGGGTGCACCGAATGAAATAAGGTGCCGTGAACCAACATGGTCTAAGGGAAGGTGACCCCGACAGAAAACCCCTGGTCCTCCTAGTAAGGGGGTTGGGCGTGGGGGTAGCTTCCCCACCCTGCAAAAAAGGAAATAGCTACAAAAACGCCGACAAAAAGACTAACAGTAATTCCATTCCTGGAGGAGGAAGGTTCTTCTACCAGAAGACTTATGACGTCCTGTGGTGAAAGCCGGAAGTCTTCGGAAGCCACAGGACCGAGCCGCCTCTCTCTATCCAGGGATACAACCATGGGCACATGGAACGTCAAGACCATGTACCAGAGCGGCAAGGCCGCCCAGATAGCAGCGGAAATGCAAAAGTACAACCTTTCCCTGCTAGGTATCAGTGAAGCCAGATGGACGCAGTCTGGCCAGAAAAGGCTGTTAAGTGGGGAGATGATTCTGTATTCAGGTCATGAAGAGGAGAATGCCCCCCATACAGAAGGTGTAGCATTCATGCTGTCTGTCGCCAGTGGCACAGAGCGCGCTGATGGGCTGGGAACCTCTTGGGCCAAGAATTATCACAGCAGCCTTTAGAACCAAGAAAAAGCTCAAGCTGAACGTCATCCAGTGTTATGCGCCCACTAATGACAGTGACGAGGAAGAGAAACAAGAGTTCTACGACCGACTCCAGAGTGCCTTGGACAAATGTGCGGAGCGAGACATCACCATCGTCATGGGCGATTTTAATGCCAAAATAGGGGAGGACAACACCGGATACGAAGAGGTGATGGGGAGACAGGGACTAGGCTCGGAGATGAGTGAGAACGGGGAGAGGTTTGTAGACTTTTGTGCTCTAAACCGACTTGTCATTGGAGGCAGCATCTTCCCACACAGAAGAAAACACAAAGCAACTTGGGTCTCACCTGACCATACAACAGAGAACCAAATAGACCATATCTGCATTAGCAAGAAATTTAGACGATCCCTTCAAGATGTTCGAGTGAGGAGGGGAGCAGATGTCGCCTCCGACCACCATCTGCTTACCTTAAGAATGAAGCTCAAGCTAAAGAAAAGCTGCACAGAGACAACAAGAAGACAGCGCTATAATGTAGGCCTCCTGAGAGAAACTGGAGTTAGAGAAGAGTTTAAACTGGTGCTGTCCAACCGGTTTCAAGCGCTACAGGAGCTAGTAAATGAAGAGGAGGCGGTCACCACAGAGCAGCAGTGGAAGGCAGTTAGAGAGGCGCTGAACTCAACCTGCAAAGACACTGTAGGGTTCAGGAAACACCATCACAAGGACTGGCTGTCGGCACAGACCTTGAAGAAGATAGAAGTGAGGAAGCAGAAGAAAGCAGCTGTCAACAACAGTCGCACAAGAGCAGCCAAAGTAAGGGCACAGGGGGAATACTCGGAAGCCAACCGCGAGATGAAGAGTAGTATCAGGGCAGACAAGAGGGCCTACACAGACAGCCTGGCAGCAGAGGCAGAAAAGGCAGCAGGCAGCGGCAACATGAAACAGCTCTACGACATTACCAGAAGATTGTCAGACAAGTATGACCATACAGAAAGACCAGTAAAAGACAAAGAAGGCAAGCCTATTGCAGACAGAGCAGACCAACTCGACAGATGGGCCGAGTATTTTGAAGAGTTACTGAACAGACCGAGCCCTCCCGACCCCCCAGACATCCAGCCGGCAGAGACCGACCTACCCATCAGCTGTGACAGACCCAGCCAGGAAGAGATCAGAAGAGCAGTGGCATTCTTGAAGAACGGCAAAGCAGCATGCCCAGATGGCATCCCAGCGGAGTCTCTGAAAGCAGACCTAGAGACAACAGTGGAGATGCTGTACCCACTGTTTGGAAAGATCTGGGAAGAGGAGGTGATGCCGGCTGACTGGAAGGAGGGGTACCTAATCAAGCTTCCCAAGAAAGGCGACCTCAGCAAGTGTTCCAACTACAGAGGAATCACCTTGCTGTCAGTACCAGGAAAGGTCTTCAACAGGATCATCCTGGAGAGAATGAAGAGCTCCGTTGACCCCCAGCTGAGAGACCAGCAAGCAGGATTCAGGAAGAACCGATCATGTACAGACCAGATCGCCACTTTCCGCATCATCGTGGAACAGTCTCTGGAGTGGAGCTCCCCGCTGTACGTCAACTTTGTGGATTATGAGAAAGCATTTGACAGTGTGGACCAAGAGACTCTGTGGAAACTCCTACGACACTACGGTGTACCCACAAAGCTCGTCAGCCTGATCAAGAGCAGCTACGATGGCATGACATGTCGCGTGATCCACGAAGGGCAGTTCACCAGGGAGCTCCAGGTCAGAACCAGTGTCAGGCAGGGGTGTCTGCTGTCTCCGTTCCTCTTCCTACTGGCCATAGGCTGGGTCATGAAGATGACCACAGAGCACAGACGAAGTGGAATACAGTGGACACTGTGGACAAGCTTGATGACCTTGATTTTGCAGACGACTTGGCATTACTGTCCCACACTCATCAACAAATGCAGGACAAGACCACGAGGCTTGCTGACATCTCGTCCCAAGTGGACCTCACCATTCACAAACAGAAAACAAAGACAATGAGGCTGAACGCAACCAGGGAAGAACCAGTCTTGCTTGCTGGCACCCCGTTGGAGGAGGTGGAGTCCTTCACATATCTTGGGAGCATCATAGACGAAAAAGGCGGCACTGTTGCAGATGTCAGAGCACGAATTGGTAAAGCCAGAGCAGCCTTTCTCCAGTTGAAAAAAGTGTGGAGCTCCAGAGAGCTGTCACAACACACCAAAGTCCGGATTTTCAACTCCAATGTAAAAGCAGTTCTCTTATATGGAGCAGAGACTTGGAGATTGACAAAAACCACAGTCAACAGAGTACAGACCTTCATGAACAGTTGCCTTAGAAGAATTTTGAAAATCCACTGGCCAGAGAAGATCAGCAACGTCAGACTCTGGGAGAGAACAGAGCAGATAACAGCAGAGAATGAAATTGGGCGAAGAAGATGGGGATGGATCGGTCACAGTCTGAGAAAGCCAGCTTCCAGTATCACTAGGCAGGCATTGTCATAGAACCCCCAGGGAAAGAGGAAAAGAGGTAGGCCGAGAAACTCCTGGCGTCGAGACCTCCAAGCAGACATCAAGAGACTGGGAACCACCTGCAGTAGAATCGAAGAAGAAGCACAGGACAGGAGTTGCTGGAGGTCTCTCGTCGATGGCCTATACCCGGGTAGGGGTGACGGCGTAAGTAAGTAAGTAAGTTACCCGCCGCCGGTCACCTTTCATGTGTGGGTATGGGTTGCAGTTACCAAGTGCGCCTCTCCCCATTACGGCGACTTCCAGTGACCTAGTGTCCGGTGCTTTGTGCTTCTTCACTCTGCCGTTCCGCCATGGACAGGTAAAGTCTCGACCGCTTCCTACGTCTCGCCCTGCTGGGTCGGACGTCGTGCTTGGCTCGGACTTCTGTTTGTTTTCTCTCTGCATTTCACGGCGAGTTTCGCTCGTTACTTCGGAGCTTTAACTGGTGGGGTTAGTTACCCGCCGCCCGTCGCCTTTCATGTGTTGCAGTTACCAAGTGCGCCCCTGCCCAGGACGGCGACTTCCAGTGGCCTGGTGTCCGCCACACAGTGTGTCGACCGGGTGCCGGCTGCTCCTCTGTCATCGGCTGCGCTGGCTGCGCCTCTTGACCGGAGGTTCTTGGTCTCTACTCTGGTGTTTCCACCGGCGAGCTACCCGTGACTCTCCGCCTTCCTTGGGACCTCCCGCGGCACGGTGGGATTGTTCAAGCTCCCCTCGGACTTGGGATAGCCCACACCTCGCATCCCTGGTAAGTTTGTAGCCTATTCGTAGACGCGTTACGCCCGCTGACTCCTCCGGCGAGTCGCCAAGCCGGCTACGTGCCCCCGTCCTTTGAGCCCCGGGCACCGCGACCTCGTCGCCATTAGTTCACGCGTCGGCCTTCGGCCCAACTTCTAGCCCGCTGACTCCTCCGGCGAGTCGCCTAGCTGGCTTCGTGCCCCCCTCCTTGAGCCCCGGGCACCGCGACCTTGTCGCCTGTTACATTTAAAAAAAAAAAAAAAAAAAAAAGTTGACGCCTTGGCCTCACGGCCCCTCCTAAGCCCGCTGACTCCTCCGGCGAGTCGCCAAGCCGGCTATGTGCCCCCCTCCTTGAGCCCCAGGCACCACGACCTTGTCGCTAATTAGTTTACACGTCGGCCTTCGGCCCTACTTATAAGCCCGCTGACTCCTCCGGCGAGTCACCAAGCCGGCTTCGTGCCCCCCTCCTTGAGCCCCGGGCACCGCGACCTTGTCGCCTGTTACATTAAAAAAAAAAAAAAAAAAAAAAAGTTGACGCCTTGGCCTCACGGCCCCTCCTAAGCCCGCTGACTCCTCCGGCGAGTCGCCAAGCCGGCTATGTGCCCCCCTCCTTGAGCCCCAGGCACCACGACCTTGTCGCTAATTAGTTTACACGTCGGCCTTCGGCCCTACTTATAAGCCCGCTGACTCCTCCGGCGAGTCGCCAAGCCGGCTTCGTGCCCTCCTCCTTGAGCCCCGGGCACCGCGACCTTGTCGCTAATTAGTTTACGCGTCGGCCTTCGGCCCTACTTCTAAGCCCGCTGACTCCTCCGGCGAGTTGCCAAGCCGGCTACGTGCCCCCCCTCCTTGAGCCTCAGGCACCGCGACTTTGTCGCTAATTAGTTTACGCGTCGGCCTTCGGACCTTTTAAACCACTGACTCCTCCGGCGAGTCGCCAAGCCGGCTCCGTGCCCCCCTCCTTGAGCTCCGGGCACTGCGACCTTGTCGCCTATTTGTAGACGCGTTGGCCTCGCGGCCCCTCCTAAGCATGCTGACTCCTCCGGCGAGTCGCCGAGCCGCTACATGCCTCCTCCTTGTGCCCTGGGCACCGCGACCCCTGTCGCCAATTAGTCCACGCGTCGGCCTTTCGGCCCCAGCTGACTCCTATGGTGAGTCGTCAAGCCGACTATGTGCCCCCCTCCTTGAGCCGGGCACCGCGACCTTGTCGCCTTTCGTTCTCACTTCGGCGCTTCGGCCTCAGTCTCTGGGCCCGCTGACTCCGACGGCGAGTCGCCAAGCCACTTTGTGCCCCCCTCCTTGAGCCCCAGGCAACGCGACCCTTATCCGGGCACTGCGTCTGGATCGTCTTTCTTAATACCTCGGGACTTCGGGCCATTTCCCCTGGCGCCTGGTCTGTGGCCCATCTGCTTCCCTACGGCCTTTCCATGTTGTTTTCACCGGTTCTCGTCTGTTCACCGAAGTTAAGCAATGTCGCGCTCGGTTAGCACTTGGATGCGTGCCCTTTTGGGTACACCCAGTGCAAGAGGGGATCGACATCTTAGCCCTTGTCGCCTGGGTAGTTGCGGCGCCCGGCGTTCGTCGCCCGCCCGCTCGACTCCCTCCTGTGTCCCGGTCGAATTTCGCCTTGTGCTCGGCGCTGTCGTTCTCCTCTGGACATCCGTCTTCCCCGCTCTCAGCACCCTTCACATCCAGCATCTCCCTGACCCTCTCCGGTCCCCCACCGGGTCTGCCCTAGGGGACCTTGGTGGGGTTGTCTACTTTTTAGTTCCTAGGGTCACCTTGTCTAACCCCTGCAAGGTGGGTTCTACTCTTTTGGGGGTTTGTATTTCTGTCTTTCTGGTCCATTCATCTGTATTTTTCTTTTGAAATTCTCCCTCCTGTCTGCGCTTCTTGCAGTTCTTTTCTTCATTTAGCGCAGGCACGTCCTGAGAAGGCCTTTGTCGCTTGCGGGACGTAAAGCAATCTATACTCACTCACTCACCTGACCCTCTCCGGTGGATGACTCGGCGTCCTGCTGCCCTGTCCCTCCTCGTGGCGGGCTCTACGCGCCTTGGAGCGACGAGGCCCGTCTCTTCGCGCTTTGCCACCGCTCAGAGGATGCTGCTGCCTTGTAGACGCTCTTCTGCCCCTCCAACGAGTTCCGCCGCTGACACGGTCCTCCTGTTCGCCGCTGGCCTGCTGGTGTCGTCTTCGCCTTCGGCTCCCTGGTTCGCCGGCCACTCGCTCCCCTTCGTGCCCGCTGCCTCCGGTGTTTCCGCCGGCGCTCGTGCTTGCGGCAACTCTTCCCAGCTCAAGCCAGTCTGTTACATTTGTGAGAGGTATAAATTATCATGAGCCCCTGAAATCCACAGGGACTCATGAGAATTTATGACTCTTCCGCGTGGCTTCGGACCCTCCGCCTCCTCGCCTTCCTTCGTTTGTGGCGGACTGGCTCCCTTCCCTGGCCTTCCCCCCCCTGATGCGACGTCGCAGCTCTACCGTGCTCCTGTGGGTGCCTGCGCCCTTCGGCCCTGCCTGGCAGTCTCTGAAGGAACCCTTCTAGGCCTGTGGGCCCAGCGCCACCCTTGTGGACTGAGTTCCCACCCGTTCGGACCAAGCCCTCGCCCTTCGCGCGCAGGTCTCCGCTCTTCTTCGGGAAGTTGCGATGGTGCTCGTCGCTCGGCACGACTCCCCCCCGCCTCGGACCCTTCGCGTCGCCTTCAGCCCATGGTCGTCGCCGCCAGCCTGGATCTGCCTGATGCTTCTACGCGTCCCCATGCCTCCCGCCCCCCGCCGTTGCCTTCGCTTGCCGTCGACGGGACCGTTTCCAGTTCGGCCTCTCCTGTGTGGTCTCTCCCTCAGCCCTGGGTCCTTGCGCGGATCGTGGATGCCGTGGTTGCCCGAGCCCTTCGGTCTTCCTCCGGCCGATCTCCTCCTTAGACGACCTGCTTCTGCGGAATCAGTCGGTGGTCTCTCTTCGTAGGGCAGGGATGCGCTGCTCCTCCTGTTTCTCGCCTGGTCGCCCTGGTCAACGCCAACAGTCCGACCTCTCGCCACTTGTTCACCTGGGGATGGAGTTTGTGACCGACCGCAACTTGTTGCGTCTTCCCGAGCCTCGGATCCAGAACTTGCCGATCTAGCCCGTGGGTAGCTGAGGACGCGGCGGTCCCCGCCTGACTGTGGCTCCAGCTCCTCGTCCTGATGAGTGCGGCGGCTGATCTCCTTCCCCTCGGTCTTCTGTACTCCCGTTCTCTCCAACTGCATCTTCTCCTCCACTGGAGACCGTCCTCCGGCGATCTCTCTACCCTGGTGCCGGTCTCTCCTGTGCTGCGGCCTATCTGCTGCGCTGGACGGACATTCTTGGCTCAGCTCCGGGATTCCCCTGACCTTGCCACTGCCCGTCTCTCTCTCTACATCGATGCCAGTCTCGACGGTTGGGGCACTCACCCTCTTCCGAGTTTCGCTCGACGGCTGGCCGCTGGCCCGTGAACCTGACTTCGCGGCACGTCAACCCACTGGGACTGTATGCAGTTGGGCAGGCCTTCTGTGCGTGGGAATCCGATCTTCGGGCACAGGACCTCCTCGTCCTCTCCGACAACTCCACAGTCGTGGCTTACCTACAGAAGCAGGGAGGAACCCACTCTCCCGACCTCTGCATCCTCCTCTATCGACTCCTTCGCTGGTGCGAGGACCGCGACATCTCCCTCCGAGCCCGTCACAGTCCAGGTCACCTGAACGTCCTGGCGGACTACCTCTCGCGACGGGGTCAGCTTCTTCACACGGATTGGACCCTATGCCAGGACATCTTTCGCCTGATCTGCGCTCGTTGGGAGACTCCCCTTATTGATCTCTTTGCCACGAGGTGGAACCTCCTGCTTCCCCTCTTCGTCTCCCCGATTCCCGACCCTCTGGCCTGGGCAGTCGATGCGCCTCGATCCCTTGGGACGGACTGGTCGCTTACACCTACCCTCCGATGGTCCTGGTCCCCAAGTCCTGCTCCAGCTCCGGGAATGCAACGCAGTCCTTCTCCTGGGGGCCCGTTCTCCTGGACCGGATTGTGGACTACCGACCTTCTCAGTCTCGCCACGGACTCGCCCTCCTTCTTCCCACCCCACGCACGATGCTCGAGGAGCACCGCCAGCCGCTCTTCCACCCCTGCCCCGAGCGACTTCTTCAATTATGCGGCAAGCCCTCTCTGCTGGAGGCTTCTCGAGTGCGGCAGCGGACGCTATCGCTTCAGCCCGCAGACCTTCTACCAGACGTGTTTACGAGGGAAAGTGGCGTGCTTCGTGCCTGGTGCTCTGACCGCCACCTCTCCTCCGTCGGCCTGTCGACTCCTCAGCTCGCGGACTTCTTCTCTGGCTCGTCCAAGACCAAGGTTGGCTCCCCTCTGGTTCCGCAGCTGCCCCTCTTGTTTGCCGACGCCTACCGTCACCTCGGCCGTCCCAACCCAGTGCCTGCAAGGACCTGCCTGACCTTTTGGCGCGTTTCGGCGTGCAGCGTCCGGTCTCCCGCTCCCTTGTTCCGCGCTGGGACCTCCCTGGGTCCTCCCCTGGCTGACTTCGGACCATTGTACCACTCCATCTGGCCCGCTTCACGGACGTGACTCGGAGACCTGCTTCCTGATGGCCCTCGCCACGGCGCCCCGCGTCAGCGAGCTACACGCGCTCGTCTTGCCCCACCTGCTTGCAGTTCTGAGTGGATGGCTCCGTTCGGCTACTCCCGGATCCTTCCTTCTCGCTCAGACTAGGTCTCCCTTGACGGCGCCTCAGGTCATCGCTATTCGGCCGCTTCAGGACCCGACTTCCTCGGGAGACTCCGCAGCAAGATCCGGTGCCTGCTCTTCGTATCTACCTGCGTCGCTCCAAGTCCGTGCGGAAGGGACGGTCTCGTCTCTTTTGCCGCTGACCGCCGGCAGAACCAGCATCTCAGCCCAAACGTTCTCCTCCTCGCTCCGCTGGGTATTACGGTCCGCCTATCGCGACCTCTCCCCACAGGGAGCCGAGGCACTGAGGATCCGCGCCCATGAAGTGCGCGCTAGGGCCGCACGTCTCGCCTTTGCCCACGCCTGTGCGGTTAAGGACATTGTGGCTGCAGTGGGGTGGCGGGATGAATCTACCTTCGCCCACTTCTACTTCCGCCCCCTGACAGTCCAGCGCGACAACCTTAACGCTGGTGGGCGACTTTCTGTGGCGCAACACTCCCTCCAGGCGCCCTCGGCGCCTTAGGTTGCACTTCGCTAAAATTGTCGGGAGTGTGCGATTAGGAGTGACGGGCCGGTTTGTCCCAAACGAGGTTTCTGAAGGGATTGTGTGGCACCCTCCTCCTTTTTGTCATTCTTCCTGACAGTCATGTCATCAGTAATGTGTTTTGAGGAAACAAATTAATTTTTCTCTAAAATGTATTTTTTCGAAAAATACTTACCGATGACATGACTCGGAGGTCCCTCCCTCCTCCCCGCTTGCCGCTGGTAACTCCGTAGACAACTGGATAAAGGAGACACCACCTGGCACGTGACCGGATGGGCAGGGGAGACTACTCTCGTCCCTGTTAGGGATCCCCGAGAGCCTCCTGGGAGGACCCTTTGGGTCTTAGGCTAAAATTGGTAAGCAAGTAGACTATTTCCTGACAGTCATGTCATCGGTAAGCATTTTTTCGAAAAAATACATTTTAGAGAAAAATTAATATTTCAGCTTTTTGGTTCTGACAGAATAACCCTTTAGCCAGTCTGTTACATTTGTGAGAGGTATAAATTATCATGAGCCCCTGAAATCGACAGGGACTCATGAGAATTTATGACTCTTGCTGGCCATGTATTATGAGGGATAGTTTGTTCATGTACTGTTTTCAGTGATTTCAGTTTGTTGCACCTGGTCAGTGATAATCTGTTTGTTTGCATGACCATCCCTGTCCGTGTTTTTATGCTGGGGTCTCTTGAAGGGATTTTTTCCCTTATTTTTCCAAAGTGCGTATCTTTTTTTCTTGGTCGCTTGTAATTTCTTCCATTTCACGTGCTCGGCAGTTACCTTTCTGGTTTGGATTTTATGGTGAGAATAGAGGCGTAAAAATAATTATGTCTGCCTCACTTCTCATATAACTATGTTGCAGGATGCGGACAAGAAATTTGATGGGGTGATCATCCTGAAAGTTCTGCCCAAAGTGCTGGTTAAGTTTCTCCTCAAGACAGGCTTGGTGCGACTGTTCTTCTCATTCCTTCAGTACTCCACAGTCACATTACAAGAGACACTAGACTTGCTGACAGATAACAAGGAACTGCAGACGGTGTTGTCCTACATCTGTGGAGACTATGGTTTGTAGTAGAGCTTTTGAACTTTAGGACTAGTTCTACTGAGTTGTGGAGATGTCCACTGATGACTCTGTCTATCAGCAGTGGGAGAATAATGGCCATTTTAGTTTTTCAAACTGTCAAAAAGTCAAAAAAGATTGGATTGTACAATGTGGTTGGATGAGTTCAGCAGCATGACAGGTACCTTAGTACTCAGCAGTTGACACTAGAAATGTGGAAATGTGTTGATGTGATGTAATTGTGGAAAATGCATCATTCATTATCTTTTTTTCTGGTGACGTGACACTTTTTGACTTCTCATGAGAGGACATCCTGTCTTTTATTTTAGGACCCTGTCCCTGATGCACAGACTGTCTGTAGTAATTTTAAGCCTGTGATTAGTGCTTACATAACCCGTGAGTGGCAGTCTGAGTGGGACAAAGAGAAAGCTAACAAGCTCCATAAAGCTCTTCCTAAAGTGTCCAACAGTCTACCTTATTGCTGCGGCAGCCACCATTGCGCACTCTTATTTATTAAAACAGGAGGAGCATCCATGGTGTTATGCCTGTGACAAGCAGTTGTTTCCTCAAAACACATTACCGATGATATTACTATTAGGAACATGTCTAAGCTAGACTAATTTTAGCCAAAAATTGTTGTGTACATGGTAGGCGAGGTAATAAGGGCACTATAGCCTAGGCCGTGACCCGAGTAGCCTCCCCTTCATCCTATCCGGTCACGCGCCCACCGGATGCTTACCAGTCTGTTTTTTCGCTAGACAGTGGAAGGTTGTGTACATGGATAGCTCTCCTGTTCCTGGTGGCCCGTTGTGCTGGACAAAGTCGCGGACCCCCCACCCTGTGAACCTCGCCTCGGCTCCCCCGCTGCGGCTGCCCACACCACGCACGAGGCTCAAGCAACCGCAACAAGTGCTGTCCCACCCTTGCCCAACTGACTCCTCCTCCACCACGCCTGGAGAGGGTGCGGCGAGTCCTCGTGGCTAGAGGCTTCTCCGGTGCTGCAGTGGAAGCCATCGCTACAGCTTGCAGATCCTCGACCAGACGGGTCTACGTAGGGAAGTGGCGAGTCCTGTGCCACGGGTGTGACGACAAACGACTCAACCCCACGCATTTGATGGTGTCCCCCAGCTGGCGGAGTTTCCTCTGGCTGTTCACCGACTTTCATTCAGCGTCAGTCACCGTTCGGGGCTACCTGGCGAGGATCGCTGACATGTACCGACTTTGGGGACGTTCCGACCCTGGCGACTGCAGGGACTCGCCGATCTTATGGCCGCCTTCGGGCTACAATGGTCCGCCCTTCGCTCGCTCGTGCCACGATGGGACCTGCCCTGGATGCTGACCTGGCTCAACTCTGCCTGCTTCAACCCGATCCAGTTGGCACAGTTGCCGGACGTGACGCGGAAGACTTGCTTCCTACTGGCTCGCCTCTGCCTCCAGGGTCAACGAGCTGCACGCCCTTTCAGCACGGCCCGCATACTTGCAGTTCTGGACGGACGGCTCTGTTCAATGACTTCCTGATCCGACTTTTTGCGCCAAGGCCCGATCTCCTGTGGCTGCCCCACAAATGGTCACCATTCCTCCTTACGAGTCCAGGCTCTTCCCGAGAGTCCAGACAACAGGACCCGGTGAGGGCTTACGCGTTTACCTGCGCCGGAACAAGCCGCTACGCAGGGGACCCACCCGCCTTCTCCTTCCTCTGTCCCCAGGTAGACATGACATTTCAGCCCGGACGATATCCTGGCTCCGTTGGGTGATACGCTCCCCTACCAGGATCTCCCCTGATGCAGCCAAACAAATGAACATCAGGGCGCACAAAGTCAGAGCCATGACTGCTAGAATTACGGTCGACCGCAACTGCGCGGTCAAAGATATCGTGGCGGCCGGGGGATGGCAAGCGCAGTCGACCTTGGCCCAATTCTAGCTGAGGGACCTCTCCAGCCAGCGCCAGAACATTCGCTGGTGGAAGACATCACGGCGGAGCAACACTCCCTCACGGCGCCCCAGGCGCCGTTGGTAATCTTCGCTAAAATTAACGGGAGGTTGCTTGGGAGGGTGGGTCTCATTGCCAAGTAACTAGTGGTTAGGGGCGTTATAGCGGCACCCACCTCCTCTTCGTCATTCTTCCTAATAGTAATATCATCGGTAATGTGTTTTGAGGAAACAAATTAATATTTCTCTAAAATATTTTTTTTCGAAAAATACTTACCAATGATATTACTCGGATGACCCTCCCACCTACCCCGCTTGCCGCTGTTCCGCTCAGAAACAGACTGATAAGCATTCGGTGGGCGCTTGACCTGATAGGATGAAGGGGAGGCTACTCGGGTCACGGCCTAGGCTATAGTGCCCCTTATTACCTCCCCTACCATGTACACAACAATTTTGGGCTAAAATTAGTCTAGCTTAGACACGTTCCTAATAGTAATATCATCGGTAAGTATTTTTTGAAAAAAAATATTTTAGAGAAAAATTAATTTTTCTGTAAAACACTTTGTTTCCTCAAAAACATTACCGATGACATTACTGATAGGAAACGTACACTTACACAATTTCAGCCAAAAATTCCGTTGTGTACCTACACAACAAGGGAGGTGACCCAAGGGCACCGTAGTCAGGTACCCTGAGTAGCCTCCCATCCCTCCCTATCCGGTCACGTGCCCAGTGGTGTCACGCCAGTCTGTTCGCTTAGCTTACAGTGGAATGTTGTGTTCTGCCTATTGGACGTTACGGCTGTGTATGGTTGTGCACCAGTCGTACCTTGGATTCTGTTCATCCTACTGAATTACCGGCAGCTGTATATGGTGGTGCACCGGTCGTACCTTGGATTCTGTTCAGCCTCCTGGATTTCCAGCTGTGTATAGTGGTGCACCGGTCGTACTTTGGATTCTGTTGAGCCTACTGGATTTTACTGGCTGTGTATGGTTGTTACCAATCGTGCACTCCTTCTGGATTCTTTGTGGACTTACCGTGTGTACTTGAAGTACTTCGTTTGGATTTACGTGCGGCGCTGCTGCTTCTGCCTGGCCTTTGTTGAGGTGCTTGGACTTCTCCGCTGCGGTGGTGCATTACTTACGGCCTTCGTGGTGGGTTCCTCGCCGGCCTCTCCGCCATGGCCAGGTAAGGTCTCGGTTGTTGCCCTCGACTGGTGCATCTTGTGCCGGGCGGCGGCACCGGCCGTGGAATTACTCTTTGTCGGAGTGAGAATTCGTGCGCACGTGCACTCGTTGCGTGGCCTTACGATGCCATGGCTGGTCGCCTCTTACCTTTAACTATGTTTTGCAGTTACCAAGTCCGCACCTGCACGCACTTTGGGGACTTTCAGTGGCCGAGTGATACGTATGCGGTGTGCCTCCCTTGTTCCGGCTGTGCCTCCGGTCACACCTGCGACACCTGCGCGCCCTGGCTGGAAGAGCAATGGTCGCACCTCTGGGGCTTCTATTGGCGCGAACAGCCGACGCCGTCCCGGGACCAGTCTACCGCTACTGACCGGCCTAGACGCACCCGCTCTGATGTTGGGGGATTTAAGACCAGCCGGACCAGACCCCCCCTTGCGTGCCCGCTCTCCTGAGCCTGGCCCACAGCGAACTTGTTCACCCCGCTTTGCGGAAACTAATAAGCTGCCCGCCACTACCCGGTCCCAGTCCAGCAGCCACGTCGTTCGTCCCGCGCCATGGTGACTGACAAGCGCCCCCAGCCGGACGAGGCTACTAGTACTGGACCCTTGCGCCCGCTCTCCCGAGCCTGGTCTGCAGCGAATTTGTTCGCCCCGCCTTGCGGAAACTAGTAAGCAACCCCGCCACTACTCAGTACCAGTCAAGCAGCATCGTCGTCTGCCCCGCGCCATGGTGAGCAATGAGCTCCCCCAGCCGGACGAAGCTACAGGAACCTTGCACGCCCGCTTTCCCGAGCCTGGCCCGCAGCGAACTTGTTCGCCCCACCTTGCGGAAACTAGTAAGCAGCCCCGCCACTACTCGGTTCCAGTCCAGCAGCGACGTCGTCTGCCCCGCTCCACGGTGAGTGACAAGCACCCCTTGCTGGACGAAGCTACTGGACCCTTGTGCACTTGTTCCCTTGAGCGTAGCCCACAGCGAACTCGTTTGCCCCGTCTTGCGGCCTGATCTGCCTCGAGCTCCAACGCGACTGGCCGGAAGCATTCAGCTTCACCGCGGACAGCATCACGGGAACCGGTGAGTTGCCGACACAGCCGACGCTCTCCCTGCTCTGATTCCTCTCCCGTCACCTGTCCATCGGCGCCGTCGTCCGCCGCGACCTGGACCAACCCCTCGCCCGCCCTGGCATGCTTTTCCCCGCCACGCCTGCTCGGCGTTAAACCCCAATAACTAACTAACTAATTTTCCCCGCCGTCCCCGACGCCTGCCTCCGGAGCCGGCGTCACTACGTTCTCGTCGCTCCTTCCCACGTGCGCGCTCGTCCCCACCCTCTCCCCACCCCCTCTCCACCCTTCCCCCCCCCCCCCCACCTTCCCCCACCCCGGACCCAGAGGACCCGCTCGCGCCCGCGCAGTCGCTCACCACGGTTTCGCTCGTCGACCCGGCGCAGCACAGCCCCCTCGCGGCGTTCGTCACGGGACTCTTCTTTGGCGGTCTCCATTCCCCCCCCCCCCCCCCCTTGGCGGAGCTCCCATGCAAGACGTGACCCTCTCAGCTCCTCCTCCGGATATCATGTCCACACTAGCGAGGCCCCCGAGAGACAGCCCCCTCCTGGACCTGTTGCCCGCCGGCATTGCTTTGCGGCCCAACCGCCGCCCGCCCATGCCCTCCCGACAATGATGACGCCCTCAGCTTATTACCAGAGGACTCCGTTTCAGCTCTCCTTAGCCGCTCGGCCTCCCCACCCTCGCGCTCGTCAGACGTTCCTTCGTCGCCAGTGGCCCTGTTGGCACCTAGAATGGAGACCTCCGCTCCCTGGATGAGGCGGCGCGTCTGATTGCTTCTTGCCTTCCCCTGGAGGACTGCCCTCCATCCCCACCGCTCAAGAGGAAGGCTTCGGCCTTTGTGGGTGCTGAACGGCAGACCAAATGGTTCAAATCCCTGCCCCAACCCCCAGGATTCCGGGACCTCCGCGATGCCTTCTCCGCGCACCTACAGGGCTCCTTACTTACGCCTGTCACCCCTACCCGGGTATAGGCCGTCGACGAGAGACCTCCAGCAACTCCTGTCCTGTGCTTCTCCTTCGATTCTACTCCAGGTGGTTCCCAGTCTCTTGATGTCTGCTTGGAGGTCTCGACGCCAGGAGTTTCTCGGCCTACCTCTTTTCCTCTTTCCCTGGGGGTTCCATGACAATGCCTGCCTAGTGATACTGGAAGCTGGCTTTCTCAGACTGTGACCGATCCATCCCCATCTTCTTCGCCCAATTTCATTCTCTGCTGTTATCTGCTCTGTTCTCTCCCAGAGTCTGATGTTGCTGATCTTCTCTGGCCAGTGGATTTTCATACAGGGCTCCTTGGGCAACGCAAACTTCTTCTCCGACTCCAAATGGCCAATGGACTTGGACATCTCCTTTCGACAGAGCTGGTACGCTGGTCACTCGCAGAACTTCTCCTGCCCCCTCCCAGAGGTGGATCTGCGGCGCAGTTGCAAGCAGGTGGCCTTCGTGCGTCGCAGCATCACATCCCACCCTGACTGGAATTACTGGAAAAGATAGCGACCCTCATTCGCAACGCCCTGGCCTGTGCGGGATTCCTAGATCTGGTCACGCAAGCTGTTATCCATCGCATCGAAGACGCTTGGCACCCATCGATCTCGCCGCTGTTAGGAGACATCCTCGCCTTGGCTGTGTCTGCCATCCGGGCTGCGTACCACACCTCCGTCAATGCCATGGCCACCGCCTCGAATTGCGACCTGTTACGTCATGATGCCATCCTCCTGTACTGTCCCGACCTCCTCACTGAGAAACAGAAGCATCTGCGGCAGGCTCCCCTCAGTAGCGCGCTCCTCTTCGGCCCTAGCTGGCAGACCGTGAAGGACTCGAACAAGGACCTCTGGCTGAGATGCTCCGTCTCCAACCCCTTTCAGGCAGCCCGCAAGGCAAGACCATCAGACCCTCTGCTCGTCTGTTCTCCAGTCACAGCCGCCTACCCCCTCACGCACCGGCCTTTGGATGCTCCCGCCCGTTTCCCAACTCCGCCCCCGCCCCCGCCTGGCCCAAGCCCGCTCGCCGCCCCGGGCGGGGTAGGGCCCACTGACTGACTCCGCCTCAGCCCTCGCCGACCTCTCCTGGTTCTCCTGTCGGCGGGAGGCTCGTGTGGCGTTTACTGCTCCCAGACGACCTGTGGATGCTCACCACCATCTCCGAGGGACTCCTGATCTCCTTTCGGTCACCTCCTCCTCTGCGGCGCTCCCCCCCTGTGGACCCCTGTCCCAACAGACCAGCTGAGAGCCGATGCCCTTCGTGGCGAGGTCGCCGCCCTGCTACAGAAGGCTGCCACGGAGGTGGTCTCGCGTCACTATTCCCCGGCCATCTCGAATTGCGACCTGTTACGTCATGATGCCATCCTCCTGTACGGCCCCGACCTCCTCGCCGAGAAACAGAAGCATCTGCAGCAGGCTCCCCTCGGCAGCGTGCTCCTCTTCGGCCCTAGCTGGCAGACCGTGAAGGACTCAAACAAGGACCTCTGGCTGAGATGCTCCGTCTCCAACCCCTTTCAGGCGGCCCGCAAGGCAAGACCGTCAGACCCCCTGCTCGTCTGTTCTCCAGTCGCAGCCGCCTGCCCCCTCGTGCCCCGGCCTTTGGCCGCTCCCGCCCGTTTCCCAACCCCGCCCCCGCCTGGCCCAAGCCCGCCCGCCGCCCCGGGCGGGGTAGGGGCCACTGACTGACTCCCGCCTCAGCCCTCGCCGACCTCTCCTGGTTCTCCTGTCGGCGGGAGGCTCGTGTGGCGTTTGCTGCTCCCAGACGACCTGTGGATGCTCACCACCATCTCCGAGGGACTCCTGATCTCCTTTCGGTCACCTCCTCCTCTGCGGCGCTCCCCCGCTGTGGACCGCTGTTTCTGACCAGCTGAGAGCCGATGCCCATCGTGGCGAGGTCGCCGCCCTGCTACAGAAGGCTGCCACGGAGGTGGTCTCGCGTCACTATTTCCCGGCCTTCTACAACCGCCTCTTCCTGGTGCCCAATCCCGGCAGCGGCAAGTGGCACCCCGTCATCAACCTGTATGTGCTGAACAAGTACATCTCCGCACCGAAGTTCTGCATGGAGACGGCCAGAGCTTTGCGGTCAGCGGTTCAGCCCTGGGACCTGTCAGACGCTACCTTCGCCTTCGGCGGCGTGGTCTACCAGTTCTGGGCACTGCCCTTCGGCCTCACCTCAGTCCCTGGGTATTCACTCGCATCATGGATGCCATCGTCGCCAAGGCCAGGCAGGCATCCTCGAACCCCACCTTGAACTACCTCGACGATCTCCTCTTGCGGAACCAGTCGGAGGCTATCTTGGCAGAGATGCGCTACTCGATCTGCTCGATCGACTCAGCTGCCTGGTCAACATCAGCAAGTCGGACCTCACGCCCTCCCACCGCTTCGTGCACCTCGGCATGGAATTTCGGACCAACCTCAATGAGGTGAGACTCCCGGAACCTCGGGTCCAGAAGTTGGTGACTCTAGCCCAGCAGGTGTCTTTAGAAGAGGTGGTCTCCGCCAGAGTGTGGCTACAGCTCCTGGGCCTGATGAGCACAGTGGCGGACCTCCTACCTCTCGGCCGACTCTACTCCCGCCCGCTTCAGCTGCACCTGCTTCTCCACTGGCAACCCTCCACTGGCAACCTCGAGACTATGGTGCCGGTGGTCCCGATGCTCCGTCCACATCTCCTCCGCTGGGCGGATCCTGCGTGGCTTGCGACGGGAGTAGCTCTCGCCTCGCCGCTGCCCCAGTTGTCCCTCTACGTTGACGCAAGCCTCACTGGCTGGGACGCACACCTTCTGCCGATGTTCTTCACAACTTCCGGCCGCTGGCCTCCGGACCTCGCGAACAAGCACATCAGCTGGCTGGAGCTGGAAGCGGTTTGGCGAGCCCTCATCGCGTGGGAGTCGCGCCTTCATCACCAGGCACTCCTCATCCTCTCCAACAACTCTACCATGGTCTCCTACATCCAGAAGCAGGGCAGGATGCGCTCCCCCTCCCTCTGCATCCTCCTGTACCAGCTCCTCCGGCGTTGCGAAGATCGGGGCATCTCTCTCCAAGCACGACACATCCCGGGCCACCTGAATGTCCTCGCCGACTCCCTCTCGCGGTGTGACCAGCTTCTCCACACCGAGTGGGCGCTCTGACCGTACATCTTTCGGATGATCTGCGCCGAATGGGAGACTCCCATGATCGACCTCTTCGTGACGAGGTGGAATTGTCAGCTGCCCCTCTTCGTCTCACCCATTCCGGACCCCCTCGCCTGGGCGGTCAACGTGCTCTCCATCTCCTGGGTGGGCCTCATCGCTTACGCCTATCTGCCCTCGGTGCTAGTCCCCAAGGTCCTGCTAAAGCTCAGGGGTTGCAACGCAGTCCGGTTACTGGTGGCCCCATTCTGCTGGACCAAGTCTTGGACCACCGACCTCCTGAACCTTGCCACGGGCTCCCCCTCCCCACCCCCCACCCCCCCCGAACCTCACCACGGGCTCCCCCCCTCCCGTGGTTCCCCACCCCGCGCATGATGCTCAAGCAACCACGCCACGCACTGTACCATCCGTGCCCCGAGCGACTCCTCCTCCATGCCTGGAGATTGTGTGGCGCGCCCTCACTGCTAGAGGTTTCTCAAGTGCAGCGGTGGAAGCTATCGCTGCAGCCCGCAGACCTTCGACCCGTTGAGTCTACGAGGGAAAGTGGCGAGTCCTGCGTTCCTGGTGCGACGCCTGGCGCCTCTCCTCCACAGCTGGCCAAGTTCTTCCTCTGGCTCTTCAACAAGCAGAACTTGGCGCCGATCACTATCGGGGGCTACCTCGCCATGATCGCTGACACATACCGCCACTTGGGCCGCCCAGATCCCGGCGCTTGCAAGGACCTTTCCGACCTAATGGCTCACTTCGGTCTCCAGCGGCCTGCTCCCCTCTCACTGATTCTGCGATGGGACCTACCCTGGGTGCTGATGTGGCTCAAATCGGACCATTTTGAACCGCTCCCCTTGGCGCGATTGGCTGATGTGACCCAGAAGACCTGCTTCCTCCTGGCTTTCGCCACGGCTTCCAGGGTTAGCGAACTGCACGCGCTTTTGACACCCCCCTCCTGCCTGCAGTTCAGAGCGGATGGCTCTGTGCAGCTACTGACCGACCCGACCTGCCTGGCCAAGACTCGGTCCCCATTGACTGCGCCCCAGGTGATCATTCGGCCGCTGAGGGGGATGAACCTGACCCGGGAGACCAGGCAGCAGGACCCGGTGAGGGTCTTACAGGTGTACCTGTGCCGATCCAAGCCTCTCTGCAGAGGACGCTCCCGCCATTTTCTACCTTTGTCCCCATGTAGAACTGACATCTTGGCCCAGACGATATCTTCCTGGCTCCACTGGGTTATCCGCTCCGCCTACCAAGACCTCTCCCCAGACAGTGCTAAGAGGCTCAAGATCAGGGCGCACAAGGTTAGAGACATGGCCACAAGCGTCGCCTTCGACCGCAACTGCGCCGTCAAAGACATTGTGGCGGCCGTGGGCTGGCGAGCAGAATCGACCTTCGCCCTGTTCTACCTCAGGGATCTTTCAGGCCAGCGGGAGAACCTAGCCCTGGTGGGTGACATCGCCGCGGCGCAACACTCCCTCCTGGCGCCTGTGGCGCCATAGGTAATCCTTAGTTGAAATTGTCCGGAGGTTGCCCCGGGGGAGGGCGGGTCTCGTTGGTAGTATGCAGGGGATTAGGGTGCTCTACGTGGCACCCACTTCCTCTTCGCTATTCTTCCTATCAGTAATGTCATCGGTAATGTTTTTGAGGAAACAAATGAATTTTTCTCTAAAATATATTTTTTCGAAAAATACTTAACGATGACATTACTCGACCCTCCCGCCTTCCCCGCTTGCCGCTAGTAAGCTAAGCTTCAGACTGGTGTGACACCACTGGGCACATGACTGGATAGGGAGGGATGGGAGGCTACTCAGGGTACCTGACAACGGTGCCCTTGGGTCGCCTCCGTTGTCGTGTAAGTACACAACGGAATTTTTGGCTGAAATTATGTAAGCTAAGTGTACATTTCATATCAGTAATGTCATCGGTAAGTATTTTTCGAAAAAAATATATTTTATAGAAAAATTCATTTTTGCTGTCTTGTGCTGATCTAATGACAAAAAATAAAAACACTTCACAGCAGACTAATGGAAGGTTTTGTTCCAGGATGTTCCCCTGGACAAAATCTTCAGTTTTCTGAAATAATGCAATATTTTTAATAAGATTTGAGCATTCATAGACTATGTGAATTTTATTATTTTGATCTTTTTGAGAGTCTGCAGACTTTTCCTTTCAAGACCTGTGTGACATTTTAGCATGACATTTTTAAGATATATTTACATATTGTCTTAAGACCTTCCTTTTAGTCTGGCTAGCCAGATTTTTACCCATCTCGCCGTGAGATGGCATTAGTCGCCTGCTTGGCATTAAACCCAAATAACTAACTAATCTTTTATTTTAGACTGCTTTTTATTGCAAAACAGATCCTACTGTGTCCTCAGAACAATGGTGCCATTGTGGGTGGAGCCAGGCATTTACATCACATTGTATTTTTTACTATTTATTTCTTACAATGACATCTTGATTGATACTGATAGAAGCATGGACATTGTTTCCTGATTCTGCCATTGTATACTACCAAGAAAGATGCCTTGCAAAATGCCTTTTAGGGTGGTTGTGAGTTTTGACTGCATCTCCTAGCCCTCTTTGACTGTCCATAGTTCTTTTGGTTTAGGTGATTCCTGCAGGAATCACCTCAACGAACAGTGATAATTGATATGGACAGCCAAAGGGCTATAGGAAAACTGGAAATAGGGTTAAAATAATAATAATAATAATACCGTTATTATATAGGCGCTTTTTCTCAATTTTGGGGAAATCGACTCAAAGCGCCGCGCCTGAAACCCAACACACACACTCACGAAACACACGGATTTACACCATTTAAGACAAACACAGTACAAGACAAACGAAGGGCCAGTCAGCTACTGAAGTTACAGAGATTTTTGATCGCTTGTATTTGAAATTTGTAAAGTGGCCTGAGACCGGTACCAAAGTGGGGGGGGGGGGGGGTGGAAGAACCGGAGTACCCGGAGAAAGAACCCCCGACGGTCCGCCCGAATTAACGGTGACACTTACCAGAGGAGAAAAGTCCAACGCCGGAACCCGGTATCGAACCGCGCACCTTTGGCATTGGTGGCAGGCGCCTTAACCACTGCGCCACGGACCGCCCGTTAAAAGCATGTGATAGCTTTACAGTACAACAGATTCTTTTTGTTGTAGGGCTATCACAAGCTTTCGACTCCATCCCGGAGTCTTCCTCCAGGAAGACTCCGGGATGGGGTCAAAAGCTCGTGACAACACTACAGCAGACTCTGCATGGTAACTTTTTTGCAGCTGCAGGGGCTCATGAGAAAGTATATCTCTGGCAGATGAAGCGGGCTGTCTTCGGATGGAGAGTCGAGGGCTATCTGAAGTGATCTTGACTGATATTTATTTGCAGGTGTGCTTCCAAAGAATGTGCCATTCATTTTGCATGCTATTCTGATACGCCATTACTGGAATGGAGCATTCTACCCAGTGGGCGGACCGTCGGAGATCACTTACCAGATGGTCAACATGATCGACCGTCTGGGAGGCCGAGTCTTGGTTCAGGCGCCAGTCACTGATATCCTGTGCAATGAAGCCGGCAGAGCCCATGGTGAGTGTTATTATTTTGTACTTTTGGTAAGCTTCTGATGTAGCAAAATGCCATGGGATGAACAATTACTGTATGTCGGAAGTTTATTGTAAGCATCATAATTTACGATACACTGCCAAGAGGAATTACTTAGTGCTGGACAAATGGTTAGAACCCCTGCCACTTTCTGTCAGGCACCCCATTGCCAGCCCATGGAAAAATCCACACATAAAGAACATGATGATCATACACATCCCAAATGAAGGATTATCACATCATGCATTTAACCCATGACATCCTGAGGCTGATTTGTTTTCTCAAAACTCTTACCGATGGCATTACTATTAGGAAGGTACACTTAGCTTACCGAGTCAGCTTCACAGAGATGAAGACCATCATTAAGTCTGTGTACAGATGACCACAACGGCCCCTAGACAGTTACCATCAGCTGTCCAGACAAGAGCAGGTGACCATCTTCCGTCTGAGGACTGGGCACAACCGACTCAATTTCCACCTGCACAGACGCTTCCACCTCGTGCCATCTCCCCTGTGCCCTTGTGGAGAATCAGAGCAGACCACAGAGCACATTCTCCAGGACTGTGGTATGCTGAGGAAGGAGATATGGCTGAAGCCCGCCACTCTACAAGAGAAACTGTACGGGCCTGTGGAAGCGCTACAGAGGACCACAGATTTCATTTTGAGAGCCAAACTCCAAGTGTGACGGCGTTCGAGAAGAAGAAGCTTACCGATTCAGCCTAAGCATCCGTTTACGTACACTACACAACCAGGGAGGTGACTCCAGGGAGTCGTTACCAAGAAACCCTGAGTGGCCCCCCTTGCCTCCCTATCCGGTCATGTGCTTGGTAGTATCCCGCCAGTCTTTACGCTTAGTTCACTGTGAACGGTTGTGTTCAGCCTTCAAGGATAGCTTCGGCTGTGTATGGTTGGATTACCGGTTGTTTGGTGCTGTGACTTCGTTTTGGATTACTCTTTGTGTGGGTTACTTTGGTTGGATGACTGGTTGTGGACCCATTTGTATTACCCTTGCAGGGGTGGCATCTGGGTGGTTTACCATAGCAGTCCTTTCCTGCTGGGGGGCTTACCTAGCAGCTTTGCTGGTTTTGGCAAGATAAGGCCTCGGTTAATGCCACACAGCCGGCGGGATTGGTGGGCCGGCCGGTGGCAATGGCCGTGGAAATTGGTCCTGGTGGACATGACTAACTTGTCCGTGAGCTCGGTTCACATGGCCTAGGAGGATGCCATGCGCAACCTCCGCGCACATTATTTCTCTGTTGCAGTGCTCAGGTGAAAATCTGTGCCAAGGGTGGGGTCTTCATATGGCCTAGGGACACCCATGCTGTATGCCTCCCCCTTTGCGCTTGGCCTCCGGGCGGACTTGTGACACACGCGAACGGCCTGTGATGTCCCAGACCCAGCCTTCCCCCTCCCCCTCCCCCCTCCCCCCCGGCTCCCCTCTCCACTGCGGGAGGGCTGGTCAGATGCGCCTCCTCGGACTCGGGGTCACAGCCTTTGCTCGGATATGGCGAGGTAAGGCCTCGGTTAATGCCATTGAGCCAGCAAGATTGCGGCTGCCCCTGGCATTTCCCATGAAACTGCAGCAAATTGTGCAGTGGTAAGGGTGCTCGTATTGAGTGGTAGTGAGCTCAGTTCACGTGGCCTCAGCGCCACGTGGGATGGTTTCACACATATATTTTATGTTGCAGGCCGCAGGTAAGACCAGCACCTATGGCGGGGATTGCTGGGGCCAAGCGGCGCCAACGCATGGTGCCTTCCCTTCAGGATGTGTCTCACGCATGTGAGACCGGCGCACCCTGGGAGGAGCAGCATTGGCATACTTGGGGGGATTGACCAGCGCACGCGCCCAAGGAGCTCTAAGAAACCACCCCAGCTCCTCCCACCACAGTGGAGCGCGCCAGGTTCAGCACCTCGGCCTCAGTCAGCTTGTCTTCAGTTCGCATTTCTTGGACGGGTTGCAGCGCCCGCCCGTCAGTTGGTGACTGTTGATGAGGACGAGGCCCGTAGGTTACCCCTGAAGGGCTCCGTTCGGCCCGGCTCTTGGATGACCGTCGTTCCACTATCGCCCCTTCGGCCTTTGTGCCCCGAGGATGGAGATTCTTCAGTCCTCGGAGGAAGCGGCCTGACTGATTTGTTCCTGCTGCCACCGGACGCCTGGCGCCATCGCCACTACTCATGAGTAAGACCCCCAGACAGGCCAAGCGGTTCATCCCTTTCTCAGCCCCCAGGCCCTCGGGATCCCGTGGAGGCGTTTCGGCTCACCTGTGGCAGGGCAGCTTCGTGGCTCCGGTTCTTCCCCACCGCCAAGGGGCCGGCGGGAGGGGACTTCTCCTTTCGTCAGCGGCCCCTCCTCTGAAGCGGACAGTGGCGGCGTGCTAGTTGCGCCTCAGCAGGCTAAGCGACTCAAGCCCCTCCCTCAGCAGCCTGGCTTCGGGACCGCTCAGAAGTTTCGGCACAACTCCGGAGACTAGGGCATTTTCTCAGGCTCCTACTGATCACTCCTAGAGCTGGCGACGCAGTCCGGGGTGAGATGCTTGGAAGCACCTGGGATCTCTCGACCTCGGCTCCTCTATGCGGCCTTCACTCGGTGCTAGTGGCGTCGAATTGGGCTGAGTACCACTCCATGACCAACCCTTGGTGGCCTCCAGCGGCGACCTGAGGCATCTGGATGTCTGGCTTGGGCTCTGCTCCTCGTCCGTCGTGACTCTCCCCCCTTTGGAAGCGGGTTACAGGCAACCAGTGCTAGGCAGCAGCTCTTCAGGGCGAAGTGGTCTCTCTGTTCCGGTCGTGGCCTCGGAGGTTGCCACTCGTTACGATGCCGCCTCTTCATCGTCCCCAAGACCAACGCCTATACCATGTTAAATACACCGGTTCTCGTCCCCAAGCCAGTGGCAAGGGTCGACCCGTCATAGACCTCTTGGCGCTATTCAGGTGCAGATGGGCGCCTCCCCCTTCCGGATGGAAACAACCGGAGCCTGGACAGTGGCGGTACAACTCCTGGACTCCGCAATAAGCCTTGACCTAGTGGACGTGGATCTACACGAGCCCATGCACCCGGCCTCCTGACGGTATCTTCGCTTCGACTTCCGCAGAGTGGTGCGACAGTTTCCGGGCACTCCCATTCGGCCTCCACCTCAGCCCTTGGGGTTGCACCAGGATAATCGACGAGGGCGTCTCCAGGTTCAGACAGACGGCCTTGAGCCCGACTTCCTCTACCTTAATGGTCTGCTCCTGCTTGTGACAGCCCTAGAGGAGGACAGAGACGCTCGGCTGACCCTTCTCCGCCAGCTAGGAGTCCGGGTCAACAGAGACAAGTCAGTCCTCACGCCCTCACGCAGGCTAGTGCTTTGAGTGTCTCGCGCGGGAACCTTACCGGCCAGGGTCGGGCTACCACTTGGGACTCCTGGCTGCAGCAGCGGACCGCCTGCCCCTCTGTAGGTTCTACTCGCAGCCGACCCAGTTGCATCTGCTCCTCCAAGGGCGCCCGTTTACTGGCGATCTGGTGGCCCTGACCCCAGTGTCCCCTTGGTCCGACCTCATGTCCTAGCTAGCGTCGGGGGTTCCACTCTCCTCCCCTCCGCCCACCACTCTCCATCTACACGGACGCGAGCCTCTCCAGATGGGGAGCACTCTGGCTGCCAGAGTTCGGCACATCTTAGACAGCTGGCCAAGGGACATCGGGGTAGAGTTGAAGGACGTTTGGCTTGTGCTCGTCACTGGGGAGAATCGCCACTGTCCCCAGGAGATCCTGGTTTGCTCCAACAGCGCGACAGTAGTGGCCTACATACAGAACCAGGGCAGGACGCGCTCACCCTCCCTCTGCATCCTCTTGTACCAGGTCCTCCGGTGGTCAGAGATTGGGGCATCGTCCTTCGAGTGCGGCACATCCCGGGCCACCTGATCGTCCTCGCGGACTCCGTCTCGCGTTGCGGCCAGCTTCTCCACACAGGGTGGGCGCATCGCCATGACATCTCCGACTGCTCTGCGCACATTAGGAGACTCCCATGATCGACCTCCTTGCCTCGAGGTGGAACAGACCGCTCGCTCTCCTTGTCTCGCCCATTCCGGGCCCACTGGCCGGGGCAGTAGACGCGCTCTCCATCCCTTGGGACGGCCTGCTTGCATACGCGTTTCCGCCTTCCGTCCTAGTACCCAAGGTGCTCCAGAAGCTCGCGGGCTGCATCACGATTCTGCTTCTAGGGGCCCCATTCAGTTGGACCAAGAGTGGGTCCACCGACCCCCTGAGCCTCGCCATGGACCCTCCCTAGAGGCCCCCTACCCCACGCTCAAGGCTTGTGCACCCCTGGCAAAATCTTTACCACCCAGGCCCGGAGCGGCTGATGCTACTCACTTGGAGGTTGGCTGGCAGGTCCTCACTGCAAGAGGCTTCTCGAGTGCAGTGGTGGAAGCTATCACAGTGGAAACGAAACGTCTACCCGAAACGTCTATGAGGGGAAGTGGCGGGTCCTCCAGTCCTGGTGCTTCGCCGAGCAGCTCTCCCCCACAGATCTGACTACTCCTCAACTGGCCGAGTTCTTCTGTGACTCTTCTTCCAGCAGAGCCTTGCCCCCATCGCTATCAGAGGTTACCGGGCCATGCTTGCAGACACTTATCACCACTTGGGGCGGCCTGACACTGGTGCCTGAAAGGACCTCTCTGACTTATTGGTGTGCCTGGATCTGAAGGGGCCAGTCTCCCGCTCGCTGCTTCCTTCTAGCTCGTGCCTCAGCAACCGGAGTGAGTGAGAGCCATGCTTTCTCACTGCAGTCCTCTTGTCCCCAGTTCCGGGCCGATGGATCGGTGCAGCTCCTCGCTGACCCGACATTCCTGGCCAGAAATTGCCTACCTGCCGCCGCGCCCCAGGTGCTTACCTTCTGCCCGCTCAAGGGGACGGACCAGTCCCGGGAGTCCCATCAGCAGGACCCCGTCGGGTGTTGAAAATCTACCTGCGCAGAGCAAAGCCACTCAGACAAAGGCGCTCTTGCCTATTCCTGCCCTTGGCTCCGGGCAGACATGACATCTCTGCGCAGATGCTCTCGCCCTGGCTACGCTGGGTCATCCAGTCTGCGTACAAAGACCTCTCCCCAGAGGGGGCAAGAAGATGCGCACCCGGGCGCACAAGGTCAGAGCAGTGGCAGCAAGCATCGCCTTGACCGCACCTGCGCAGTGAAAGACATGGTGGCAGTCGTGGGCTGGCGGGCTGAATCTGCCTTTGCCCGCTTCTACCTATGGGACCTATCCGGCCAGCGTGAGGTCCTGGCCCTGGTGGGGTACCATCTCGGCGGTGCAGCACTCCCTCCTGGCGCCACAGGTGCCGTAGGTCACGCTTAGCTGAAATCGTCAGGAGTGGGCGCGTGGGGGGGGGGGGGGGGGGGGGGGGGGGGGGGGCCTCGATGCCTTAATACACGGGGGTTGCAATTGTTCCAAAAATGGTGTTACGAATTAACACTTGGAGTTGGCATGGGGGGGGGGGGGTGGGGGGGGGGGGGGGCTCACCCTCATCCTATTCGCTATTCTTCCTAAAAGTAATGCCATCGGTAAGAGTTTTGAGAAAACATGTATTTTTCTCTAAAATGTAATTTTTCAAAGAATACTTACCGATGGCATTACTCAGAGGTCCCTCCCTCCTGCCCCACTTGCCGCTTTTGAACTGAGGCAAAGACTGGCGGGATACTACCAAGCACATGACCAGGTAGGGAGGCAAGGGAGGCTACTCAGGGTTTCTTGGTAAGGACTCCCTGGAGTTACCTCCCTGGTTGTGTAATGTACACAACGGATGCTTAGGCTGAAATCGGTAAGCTAAGTGTACCTTCCTAATAGTAATGCTATCGTTAAGTATTTTTTGAAAAAATACATTTTAGAGAAAAATACATTTTTTGTTAAAAATTGCTTATTGTCATATTAAAGCTACATCACAGATTAGGAGATAGTTCAAGCATTTTATTTCAAGGGTGGTGCCTAAATAGCTTGGCGCCTGGCACCACCCTTGAACTATCATAGTCTCATTTATATCAGGCAATTGGTGTATCAGGGTAAAAGTAATTTACTTAGAAAAGCACAGGGCCTCGGAGGAACAGGTACATACCCAACTTTTGTTATATGTGCGACTGTTGATTGGCAGGTTGACCTATCATGTAGTTGCTTTTCTGCTTGTTGCAGCAGTAATTGTCTCAACGGAGGAGAATTGAACTTTTTAAAACTTCTACAATCAAAGGGTTTACATTAGTAAATGTGTGCATGGCACTTCCTTTCATCTTTTATTACTTTAACAACTATTATCATCTGTGCAGGTGTGCGAGTTGGCCGCAGTTCAGGCAATGTTGAACTGTTTGCCAAGAAGATCGTCTCTGATGCTGGAGCGATCAACACTTTCAAGAAGCTGCTGCCCCCTGAGATCGCCAAGAAATCATGTAAGTTGCTGTTGTTTGCATCCATGGGCTTAACCCGTATCATACTGAGGCTAAAAGCTTCAAATTTGTGCACTGCCATATATGCAAGCTACATTATAGTACTTACAGATAAGGATATAGACCAATGGCTTTATTTCAAGGGTAGTGCCAGAATAACCAAGCTATTCTGGCACTACCCTTGAACTATTTTAGTCAAACCTATTTCACACACTGGTGTATTCCGAATGATAAGGGTTAACACTCTCAGGTGTCAACCAGTAGTCTGAAAGTATTGCTTGTGTTGCTGCTTTTGATTACCCCACGTTTCAACTTCAGATGAAAGTTTACAGGTGTCACTAGCCTGTATTGATGAATTGTCAACTACCGCAGCTGTAGCAGATCATGAGGAGTTACCCCTTTGACTGATGGTAGTGTTTTTTGCTGGGATGATTCTGGCAGGATTTGTTACAACAAAAACCGCTGGAGGGTCAACTTGGGTTAGAGGGTTAACTTGGGATGATTATCACAATCCGAGATTGCAGTTGAAGCTACTCATTGCTAGGAAGATGCAATTCTCATGAGCATTTGCGAATGTAGGACACATTAGAATACATACTGTACATTTATACATCTTGCAGATGGAACATGCTTGCCTATTCCACTGAATGTGTAAACTTTTCACATTTTCTTACCATGTCTGATTTAACCCTTTGGCTGTCGGCAGTTTTTTGTCACAAAATTTCCTGCAGAAATCATCACCACAAGCTTTTGACAGCCAAACAGTTAATCCATTTTATCCCTGGATCCCCTACAGCAGGAGATGGCTTGACCATGATAATTCAAGGGTAGTGCCAGATTAGCGTGGCGCCTTCAGGCACCAAGCTAATCTGGCACTACCCTTGAATTATCATGGTCAAGCCATCTCCTGCAACTGATACATAGTCTTCAGGTAACACCTCAAAATTTGAGACATGGGACCTAGGGACTAAAAGGGAAACTTTATCTCTTTGTTCAAGATGACCCTCCTCCCCTCCTCCCCCCCCCTCCCCTCCAGTGCACGCAGTTACTGGTACTTTTTACAGCACCGGTGGCTGCATGCACAAGGATGTATATATATGTTACTTCATGTGATGCTGAATTTCAAGCAACATGTGAATCACAGATCACAGAGATGTTTCACTTGTAGGTATCTACCCTATGCTGGATAAGGTTGGACCAAGTGTGTCGTTCATAACTACGTTCATTGGCATTGATGGCAGCCAGGCAGATCTCAAACTGCCCTCTGGCAATATCTGGTACTACAGGAGGTAGGCATGTACCGGCCACTATAACTTTTGTACAATGAAGTTGATTCACACTCTGTACTTGCCAAACATGTAAACAAACAATTAACTCTGAAACTCCCAGAACTAAATGACTTCCATTTTGTTGAATGGAAGTCATTTAGTTCTGGGAGTTTCAGAGTTAAAGCAACCTGTTTTTGTCCTGTTCTTCCAAAGCATGTTTCTTTATCATTTCCCTGTTAAGTTGGTCGATAATATCACTTGATGGTAACCCCTTCCCATTCTGAAACACTGTTGCTTGAAAAAATATGACGATGATAGTTCAAGGGTGGTGCCAGATTAGCTTGGCGTCTGAGGTGCCAAATGGTTGATCTATCTCTTAATCTGCAAAGCAGCCTTAATAGAACAATAAGCACTTCTAAAAAGTAAGTAATTCTTTTGGGTGGTGCAGGGGTAAAAGCGCCTGCCACCAATGCAAGAGGAGCGAGGTTTCGATACCGGTTCCGGCGTCAGACTTTTCTCCTCTAGTAAGTGTCACCATTAATTCGGGTGGACCGTCGGGGGGTTCTTTCTCCGGGTACTCCGGCTCTTGCCTTCCCCACGAATTTGGTATTAATTTCAGTCCACTTAATCAAAATTTCAAAAATATAAAAAAATGAAATTTAAATTTCCAAAAAATTCAGTAGCTCGCTTGAGCTTGCCCTTAGCACCACGTGAATGTTCTGTGTTTATGTACAGTGTGTGAGGAAATGCGCGTGTTTCACATGAGTGTGCTTGTTGGGTTCAGTTCGCGGCTATGTCCTGCGCATTGAGTTATATTATAAATATGAGAAATGTGCCATATAAATACTATGTATTATTATTATTATTTTTTTAACAAATCAGCCTCAGGATGTAATGGGTTAAACTATGCACCCTTTATATTAATTACACTGTGCTACTTTCTTCTGGTGTGATTTCAGCAATGACATCAACAAGGAAATGTCTGATTTCCTGGCTCTGTCGGTGGACGAAGTCGCCGCTGCCCCCCTACCGCTGTGCTACATCTCCTTCCCCTCGGCCAAGGATCCCACCTGGGAGCAAAGACACGGCGGTAACCTTTCACTGTTAACCCATTTAACCTCACAGGCGCATTTGCAAAATTGTTGAGGTGTCGCCTAAAGACTGTGTGCCAGCTGAAGGGGACGGATTGAACATGATCATTTAAGGGAAGTGCTGGATGAGCTTGGCGCCAGTAGGCGCCAAGCTCATCCTGCACTACCCTTGAATGATCATAGTCAATACATCTCCTGCTTTAGGTTGTTGGGGCTAAAGGGGTCCAAAAAAGGGGAAAATTATACTTCTTTACTTTTGTTTTAGTGTATTTAAATTTGTTTGCCTTCAGCTTGACCTGAGGGAGATAAACGGAACTTTTGTGTGTTGGTCTGAGATTTTGGACCTTACACTGAGCTAACAGCCATAAGGTCCAATATCTTGGACCAGTACACAAGGAGCTGAGAACTAGGAAGTCTGAAACGATGGGCTGGCAAACATACAGTACTTCATGGGTAACGGAGAGGCTCCAAGCTGATCTTTCATTACCCTTGAGCTATCATGTTGGGTCGAGATCTGAAGTTAGCCGCTTAGCTATAGGATGAATAGGAAAAGGATTTTTTATTTTCTCAAAATCATTACCGACAGCATTACTACTAGGAATACTTCGCTTAGCTTAACAATTTTAGCCCAAAAAAACTCGTGTACATTACCACAGGGGAGGCAATCACTAAGGGTGTCGTTACCAGGACACCCGGGGTGGCCTCCCCTCCTCCCTATCCGGTGGCGTGCTCACCGTTTCCCGGCAGTCTCTTCGCTTAGCTGCTCAGGACAGAACGTGTGCACTTCGTGCTCCGGCTGGAGTTAGGTGGATTACCGTTGTGTACTGTGGACTTTGGATTTATGTGTTCGGACTTTCGTGGATGGTGGATTATGTGCATTGTGTTGTGTTTGGATTACCTATGTGGTCACAGAGCTGAGCGCAATGTTTTACGCGAGCACGCGATGTGTGTATAACATGCCCAGCATCTTGCCGTGTACCGCTGGACTCGGCGCACAGCAGCGGAGAGGAGAAGACGCGCACAAGCAGAGCTCAGTACATAGCAGAAAGCAGACCGGTGGCAGAGTTGTATTCTGCCCACCAATATACTTCATAGCATAGCACAACTATCGAGGATAGATAGGGTGTGGTAGATAGGGCGTGATAAGGAAAACGGCAGCTGCAGGGACCGATAGCCCGTAAAGGCGGTGGACCCTGGCCCCGGTATAGAATAGTGACAAAGAAAGAAAAAAACGGTCGCGAAAAAGATCCACCACAAACGCTTCCCAAGCAAGCAAGCAAGCGACGTACGGTTCAAAACAAGGTAGGACCCCACGAGGGCCTTTGTTTTCCCCTATTACGACAGAATAGCAAAAAAAAAAAAAAAAAAAAAAAAAAAAAAAAAAAAAAAAATTTTGGAAAAACCCCAGCCGGGGGAAACAACCTACGACCACATGGAAAAACCCTTGTCTCCTTTGTCAAATAGAGCCCCACGTGGTGCTACGTGACAACGCGTAGGCGGGTATAGTAGTCGTTTTTTTTATAGCCTAAAAGTACCCCCTACATAGGTCCTAAGCAGTAAGTAAGCAGTAAATAGCTTTGTTTTGTAAGAAAGAACAGCACAAGTGTAAAATTTTGTTTAGATTGTCTCCCTTGTACAATAGTGCCCCACGTGGTAATAGGAGTTGAGGCCTATACAATAGTCGACTACTATAGCTTACAGAAAAACTAAAACCGGCCAAACAGGCAGCGGCTGGGTTTTTGTAAGAAAGAAGAAACACACAAGAGCAAATTCTCGTTTGGATTAAACGGAAATCTGCCCGTGGAATCCTCGCTTGGTTTGGACTTCTCGTCGAGCCCCAGAAGAAGAAGGAAGGAAAAAAAAAAAAATTTTTTTTTTTTTTTTTTTTGCTTGACCGGGAGCCCCCCACCGGGCCTAGGAACCCCCTAGAGTTTGATAGCCTTTGGTGTAAATTAACAGATTACAAGTTCCCAAGCAGTAAAGAGCTTTGTTTGGTAAGAAAGAAGAACAGCACAAGCGGAAAATTTGGTTTAGACTGTCTCCTTTGTCCAATAGAGCCCCACGTGGTGCCACGCGGTAACAGGAGTACGCGTAGTCCTATACAATAGTCGACTACTATAGCTTAAAGCAAAACTAAAGCCGGCCAAGCAGGCGGCGGCGGTATTTTTGCAAGAAAAAAGAAACACACAAGAGCAGATTAGCGTTTAAAGTAAACAGAAATCCGCCCGTGGAACCCTCGCTTGGAAATTTTTTTTTTTTTTTTTTTTTTCTCGCCTTGTTGTAAATTAACAGATTACAAGTTCGAAATATTCACAGCAACGTCCAAGATACAACGCACATTCTGTTTCACAGCTTGAAAACCAGTCTACCAACTTAAGCTTACCAAACCAACCTGTTCTGTTTCTTACGCGGAAACCGACTTCCCGTTAAGTAGTTAAGAAATATCCGACCCCATTCTTCCTCTTTTCTCCCCCTTCCTTTTCCCTGCTAGGCCGATTAATTACGATCGGAAACCGAGAAGTTGTTCGTTGGAACTTGAGCGCGCCCGAGGCCCGCAGTACGGTGGCCTACCCTAGCGTATACTAGCCTACTCCAACTATTACTATATTTTTCTCATAAGCCCACGGCCGACAGGCCCCCCCCCCGGGGGATCGCCTCGGCAGAACATCAAGAGCCAAACAGGCGCCAAACAGCCGACTCCAAAATGGCCACCAATAGCATGATCAGAGACCAAGATGCCCCAAAAAGTAACAAAGGCCAGTGCGCACAAAAGCAAGCCCGGCGAACAACCGAGCGCCCACTCAAACTCCCAAGCAAAGACCAAAACCAGTCAGATAGAGGGTCGATTCACTCGCCGGGCCCACTGCCAGGCAAAGAGAGAACCAAAACCAAGAAAATGACCAAGAAAATGACGTCATTCAGTCGGGTGGGGAGACCGACACCGAAACAAACAATGACCAATCAGGAAAGACAAACGAAACAGGCCGTGAAACGGAGCACGATCCGGACCGGGAAACAAATCATAAACATAGCCAGGGCCAATACAACCAGTCCGATATCAAAAGCGAAACCGAACACGAAAGCGAACAGGGCGGAGACTATGATAGTGACAGCGACGCGACTAGCACCGTAGTCGATGAACAACCATTCGCGAGGTACAAAAAACCAATGAGAAAGAGAGAGAGGGCCCGGAAGCGCCCTGAGAGGACAATCCTGACCTTCCCCATCATTATTACGCCAGAGAACGAAGACGCCACCCTATTTAAGATGAGTATTGGCGGGCTAAACGAGGCTCTGACAGAGGCGTTCGGACCGCCAGTAGAGATAAGAAGAATAGCGTTCGGCAGGCGGATCCTGATAGGGTGCCCCACAAGCGAAGTACAAAGACTAGCCACTAGCAGGCACACAGTGGGGGGAATCAAGGTCACCTGTTCCATCCCCCGGGCACCGGGCAAGGGAACAGGAGAGGCCCGAGCACTCGGCGTCATCAAACCCATCCCAACAGAAGAAGACTTAGCATTTATCGAAAATGAGATCAAATCGAACCACCCTAGAGCTAGAGTACTCAAAAGACTGACAATGCAGGACGGGCAGGCCAGCCGAGCCATCCTAGTCCAGTACCCAGGCGAAACACTCCCCAAAACGACCAAAATAGGAGGAGAAATCTTCCACATAGACAGATTCAGAGGGAAAGCCTTACAGTGCCAAAAATGTCAAAGGTTCGGTCACCCAACCAAATATTGCAAAGCGGACGCGAGATGCGCAAAATGCAGTGGAAACCACCTCACACAAGAGTGTCAACACAACAAACCAGAAGAATACAAGTGTCCAAACTGTTCCGGCACAGGGCACTCAGCCAACTTTGGGGGCTGTAAACTTAAAAAAGACCACAATAGAGCCGCGCGAATAGCCAGCCTAGGTCGCGTGTCCTACGCTCAAGCACTTATGAGCGAAAGACAAAACCGCTACAAAAACCAAAACAGCAACCAAAAGAGGGAAAACCCACCGAACGAAACGACTAATGACACCACGCTCAGACCAAACGACAACACACATATGAGCCCAAACGAGGCAACACACACCCAACAACCCCCCCCCCCCCCCCCCCCCCCCCCCCCCCCGAAGTCGCACCAACTCCCCAAGCACCACAACCAACCAACAGGAACCAACAGCACGCAAACACCCAAACAGTGGCAGGTAGGAACGAGGGGCCCCCACCGCCGCGGAGGGGACCCCGATTGGACAACACGGGGATAACCGACGCCACTCGCCCCCCCCCCCCCCCCCCCCCCCTGCAGTGGGAGAGCTCGACCCTCCACCACCCTTCCCCCCCCCTCCCCCCCCCCCCCACCCCCCCGAACACAGGCGGGGAGGTGGGGTCACACGGCGGCCCCCTTTAGCCACCCCAACCTGGGAAACACCAACCCGCCCCCCGCGCCCTGGGCCGGGGGGGAGGGGGACATAGCGCCACCACACTACCCAACCTACAGCCAGGACAGATTCGAACTACACCAAAACATACTCTACATAATAGACTTCGCAAATACGGCCGCCAATGACATATGCAAGAAAGGCGACCTCCAAACATTCAACCAATTCGTAAAGCAAATCCGCAGTTTCCTGGAAACGCTCAACAAGGCCTTCAAGTCCTAAATTCGCAGGCTTCCAAATCCTCCAATGGAACTGTAGGTTCCTGTACCCTAAACTAGCTGAATTCAAAAACTGGTTAACCCCAAACCCCCCGGAAATCCTCACCCTCCAGGAGACGGGTTTCCGTGATAAACCCCCCCAAATAAAGGGGTACAAATACCCACCCATTTATAAAAGTAGGACAAACAAAAAAGGAGGAGGCGTAGCCATTTACTCCAAAACTGACATAGCGATAACAGAAATCCCCCATACTCTAAACCCACACATAGAGGCCGTAATAGGAGAGATAACCACACCAACTAATCAAAAAATTAAAATAATAAACGTATACATCCCAAACGAAAGAGACTACTCCCAAATACCAACAGAACATCTTAAAGACCTACTGCTGGCAGGGGACATAGTGGTAGGGGACTTTAACGCCAAAAGCCCGCAATGGGACGAAAACCAAATAACAGCAGACACAGCCGGGAAAAAACTAGAA
The DNA here is from genome assembly GCA_036245525.1 of Semisulcospira habei. Taxonomy (NCBI): domain Eukaryota; kingdom Metazoa; phylum Mollusca; class Gastropoda; family Semisulcospiridae; genus Semisulcospira; species Semisulcospira habei. The sequence goes on along the minus strand of BTPG01000007.1, from coordinate 113,747,609 downwards.
ACAGCAATAAATGAGACCCAACGATGCATCCTAAACACAGGGGAGCCTACCCACATGTACGCTCAGGGGGGCAGTGACATCATGAATGCCCTAGACATAGCCATAACCACAAACACCATCGCCGTGGAAACCCAATGGCAAGTAAACAGTGATAATCTAGGAAGTGATCATTTCCCGACGCTAATAACAATCAAGGATAAAAACGAAACTCCCCTACCACCAGACTCAGGAGCCCCACAAAGAATCAACACCAAACGGACAAACTGGGAGAAATACCACGAAACCACTAGATTCAACCCAAATTGGGACGAGAGACATAACATAGATGACAAAACGGCCCACATCACAGACCACATTATCAGATCAGTCACGGAGTGCACGCCTGCCAGATCTGATAAGGGAAAGCCAGGGAAATCCTGGTGGACCAAGGCCTGTGATCAAGACGTAAAAACCAGGAAAAGGAAGCTCCAAATCTGGAAGAAACACAAAACGCCCAAAAATAGGATAGAATACAATCATGCCAAAGCCATAGCAAACCGCACCGTCAAAGAAGCCAAAAAAGCCGACTGGTACGCCTTCACTGAAGCAATTAATATCAACTCCAAGATCAAAGAAAGCTGGGACAAAATTAAAGCCATCAACAACGGCCCGAGAAGTAGCATGCCATCCCTCAAAAAAGAAAATGTAATATATGCCACAGACCAAGAGAAAGCTGAAGTACTAGCCCACACTTTCAGCCAAGCTAGCTCCAACGACAACTTAACACCAGAATTTAGGGACCTCAAACCCCACCTGAGTACATGCTTTACACCACCGCCCCAAACAAACAACTACGCATTAGACAGCGAGATAACGCTACTTGAGCTAACTCAAGCCCTAAGAACCGCCGGGAACGGCAAAGCCCCCGGCATAGATTTAATCACATATATGAAATGATACAAAAAAGCCACCCCACCATGAAAAAAGCAATAGCCACCCTGTTTAATGACATATACACGCAAGGAATATTCCCCACACAATGGAAAAAAGCAGTAGTCTTCCCCGTCCCAAAACCAGGTAAACCAATGCACCAACCCGACAGTTATAGGCCCATTGCACTAACATCCCAACTGGGCAAAACACTAGAAAAAAATACTCAAACACCGACTCATGACCTACTGCGATAAACACCGCATCCTACCCCCACAACAAAGTGGATTTAGGAAAAAACACAGCACGTTAGATCACCTAACCACCCTACATCAGGAAATTTTAAACACCCACCGAGAGAGGGGAACCGAACTCGTAGGAATCTTCCTGGATATAGAGAAAGCCTACGACATGGTTTGGCACGAAAAACTACTTAGCAGAATGGGCGACCTCGGAATAACAAATAAAATGTATAACTTTGTCAAAAGCTTCCTGGCAGACAGAAAAATAACAGTAAGAATAGGGAGCTCAACATCCAAAGAACACTCTTTAGACAATGGGGTACCACAAGGCTCGGTGCTCAGCCCCATCCTATTCTCACTCCTACTCACAGGGCTACAACACGTAGTCAGGCACCACAAAATAATGCAATTTGCCGATGATACGTCATTAATAGGCAAGATCAAATGCAGACAAAGAAATTTTAAATGGGAACTAGTAGGCTTCGAAGAGTTCCAACAAGATCTAACCAGAATAGAGAAATGGCTAGTAAGAGCAGGCTTCAAAATTTCCCAAAACAAAACCCAAGCGATTATATTTTGAAGCAACCGAAGCCTAAAATACCAAGTAAAAGCCCATATCCCCAAACTACAAATAGGGCAAACAGATATCGAATACCGTCAAAACATTAAATTTCTAGGAGTTACATTCACAAGTAGCAATAACTGGTCACCAGACGTAGAACAAATATGTCAGTCTGCCAGGAAGGGAATAAATCTCATGCGCAAAGTCAGCGGAGCAGACTGGGGCACTGACCCCAAATCCCTTCTAAATCTATATCATGCCTTCGTTATGTCCAGACTACTATATGCAGCCCCCATGCTCACCAACCTAAATAAGAGCCAGACCAAAAAACTGATGTCAGTGCGAGCGGACGCGTTGAAGGTGGCCCTGGGAGTCCCCAGACACACCCCAAACCTGCTTGTACTGGCAGAGACCCCACCCGGGTCTGCCCTGGGGGACTTGGGTGGGTTAGGTATTTTTTAGTTCCCAGGGTCACCTTGGTCAGCCCCACAGGGTGGGTTTTTCTCTCTATTCTGGGGCATGTGTTTCTGTCTACCCTTTGTCCATTCACCTGTATTTGCCTTTTTAAAACTCTCCCTACTGTCTGCACTGCCTGTAGCTCTTGATATTGGATGTGTGTTGCTAAATGGTCTTAGCTTTATTTAGGCCCCATGTGTTAGGTTTATTTAATGTATTTGACCGGCTGGCGACATACATTCAATGTTCTGTTTTTTTTTCACATGCAGTGCAGGCACGTCCTGAGAAAGCCTTGTTGCTGTCGGGACGTTAAGCAATGTACAATCAATCAATTGTACTGGCAGAGAGTTGGCAAAAACCTATAACGATCATAATAAAGGAAAGAGCAGCAAACTACTACTATAAAACAATATGCATGCCAGACGACCACCCGGCCAAATACACGCTCCCCACAGACCACAAAACTAGAGGCAAACGCAGCCAGACACCTCAAATAAAAGCTATAGTCCAAGAAAGCGAAGCCACTATAAATCTAAAACTATCGGATAGGCCACCGAAAATACAAATAAAGACACCCCCATGGAAACTCCCCCAAATAGAAGTAGATCTGGACTTAACCAAATATCTGAAATCAGAAGATGGGCCCAAAATGAAACTAGAGTTTAGTATCAAAAAGGACACCATATACAAAGACTACATATATTCATATATACAGATGGGTCCCACGATCCAACCACACACGCAACCGGACTAGGTATCCACGCCCCCGACAAATCGGATAGGGCCATTAAACTACCTGACCACTCGGCGGTCTTTACAGCAGAGCTCACGGCCATCTTAGGAGCATATAAGGTAATAAAGAGCGACCTCCCAAAAAGCAAACGCATACTCATAGTAACGGACTCGCTCTCAGCCGTCCAAGCAATTCAAAACCTAGACTCGTTCAGAGACGATCTTACGTATCTGATCAGAGCTCAAGCAGCAGAACTATCAGAACACGGGAAAACAATCAAAATCATGTGGGTCCCCTCTCACGTGGGGATCCCAGGCAACGAATGCGCCGACAGAATGGCGAAGAAAGGCCTCGAACAAGAATCGACCTTCTTCAACCTACCTCTGTCGGCAAACGAAAGATCCAAGGCACTCCGACCCGCCTTTCAAAAACTATGGGTAGATGAATTTCAACAAAACAAAAGAGGTAGAAGAAAAAACCTCGCGAGGGAACTCAAAAACAAACCCATTCTCTTCCAAGGAAAAAGGAAAGACCAATCCCGACTAACAAGAATCCGATTGGGGGGCGAAAGATACCTAGTCCTTCCAAACCAAATAATATGCATGTGCGGCCACACGCTAACAACGGAACACATCCTACTAGAATGCCAACACACAGAAGAAACCAGAACCACAATAAAAGAAAAACTAGACACCCCCCTTACCTTAGAAGGCCTCATAAATCCAGATTCAACAAGTTGGTACATCTAATCAACAAACACCCCTTTGTTAAGTACATATAAAGTAAGACGGTGGACATATGTGTCCACCAAAGCACGGGCTCTCCCCAACGACCCAGCCCCCTGGGGCGCGGGCAGACATGGTGAGCGAAAAAACAAAAGTGATGCGCTGGCGTCAGCGGTGAACAGACAGGATAGACCCCCCCCCCCCCCCCCCCCCCCTAACCCCCCCCCCCCCCCCCCCCTGGACGAAATCAGCGAGAACTGGAAGTCCATGTCCCTTTTTAACCTCATCATCACCTATGTGGTCTATGGATTACGTGGTGTTGGTTTTCTGTGGTATCACCAGTTTGGCAATGGCAAGGTAAAGTAGCGGTGACTGCCTCTAACCGGTTTCGACTGGGCAGTGGCAGTGACCGGGCTGTAATGTTTTGCAAGCCGACCGGGAGCGCGGTTCTTCTTTGGAGGTTCCCCGTTTTCACCTGGTTGTTTTGTTGTTTTTTGTTCTGTCCTTTGTTACAGTACTCAGGTACGGACATGCACCAAGTGTGGCGCCTTCCTATGGCCGGGCGAGGGCCATGTCGTCTGCCTACCCTGCTCGGGCTGCTCCTCCGGCTAGACGTGCCACGAATGCGGGACTTGAGAGGAAGAAAGATGGTCACAGCTGTGGGCGTTTTACCGGAGTGAGAGACCGGCGCCGATCTCACAGCTGAAGTCGAGGAAGGCGCTACAGCAGGGCAGAAAAGGCAGAATCATATGGAATTGAGAATAAAAGGGGTCTTCTATCCCCGCCGGTGCCTCGGGAAAACTTCCCCGCCTTCAGCGGATGAATGAACCTAACATTTCGGATCGGGGCTTGCCCCCCGTCCAAGCCCGGGCACCAAGAGCTCCACCCCGCCTCGTAGAGGTCCCCGGTATGCTAGACCGCCAACGATGGGGTACGCCCTTAGGCATGGGTCGGCATTGGGAGCTCGGTCCCCCCGCAATAGGAAGATTGGGCGAGATTATCACCCCCCCAGGTGAAAGACAGAGAGCGCCCAAGCGGGGGACCTTCCCCCTCTGAGAGGAGAGTGCCCGCTAGCCTTAGGCCGGACCAGCACCGTCACCGGGCCACGTCTTCAACGCACCTCTCAGTCAGGGACGGGAATAAGAGTCACAGAGTGAACTCTACACCTCCACCCCTCCACTTGAGGGCCAGGATATGGGAGAGCGATCGCGGCGAGATTCGTTCCCACGGCAGGAATGGTAAGACGAGGAACGAGGCAAAGACAGAATTTGGTTGGACCGAAGCTGTTCATAGGAGGACGGACATTCAGTCATTAGAGCCAGCCGACAGGAGGTGCGTCCCCGTCGCGAGTGAAACACCAGGACACCTCCTCCACGCCATAGAAACATGGCAAATGACACTGGCTATAGGGTCCCCGAGTCGAAGAGTGGAGCCACAGACAAGATCTAATGCACAGGGCAGATCCCCCATGTCCGAAGCCCTATTGGGAAGAACTAACTCGGTCAGCAGTCGACGAGAGGTGGTGCCAACCACACCCCCACACTCCACCCTTGGAGATAGAGAGGAACTCACAGTGGCCATGGACCTGCATTGCGCGGGGAGGAAACCTTCATGTTCGGTCGGGCGACCACAGCAGCGGGAGGAAGGGTGCTACAGATACCTATTGCTTGGGAACGCCTTCTTCCTTCTTCGCCTCTCCGACCAGCGGACAAGCTCGGGTATGGTGCAGCGTGGGATCTCTCGGTGACACAGAGCATCAGAGGCGCCCGGCAAGAGCGGCCGTTCTTCAGACCAGAGCTTTAAGGGCCGATTTCCTCGGGGAAACTTCTTTCTTCTTCTTCTCGAACGCCGTCACACTTGGAGTTTGGCTCTCAAAATGAAATCTGTGGTCTTCTGTAGCGCCTCCACAGGCCCGTACAGTTTCTCTTGTAGAGTGGCGGGCTTCGGCCATATCTCCTCCCTCAGCGGCTGGTGGTTCCCACAGTCCTGGAGGATGTGCTCTGCGGTCTGCTCTGCTTCTCCACAAGGGCACAGGGGAGATGGCACGAGGTGGAAGCGTCTGTGCAGGTGGAAATTGAGTCGGTTGTGCCCGGTCCTCAGACGAAAGATGGTCACCTGCTCTTGTCTGGACAGCTGATGGTAACTGTCTAGGGGCCGTTGTGGTGGTCTGTACACAGACTTAATGATGGTCTTCATCTCTGTGAAGCTGACTCCATTTTCATCTTGTTCTTTCTCTGCGCCCACTTTTGCCATTCTGTCGGCTTCTTCATGGCCGTAGATGCCACAGTGTGAAGGGATCCACTGCAGCACCAGTCTGGTGCACTTGATGTTTTGCAGTGCCTCTTGTAGACGTGGCAGTTTGCTTGCTGTTGCTGCCTCAAGGACAGACATGGCATCAGTAAGGAAGACAATCTGGGCATCAGGGTCTGCAGTGCCACTAAGGGTGTTAGCTGCGCGGACTAGGGCTTCCACCTCAGCTCTGTAATTTGTGCAGTGAAGGCCTGTTGGTACTGCCTCTGCCTGCCATTTTCCGTTTGGGTACTGAATGTACACCCCAACCCCTCCATCCTGAACTGCATCTGTGGCTGATCCATCAGTGTATGCCCGTATCCATGCTTCCTGGGGATACTTTTCTTCGAGCATGGCCAGTGTCAGGGCTTTCTTGCTCACAGTGCTGTGCTCATCTCTGGTGGTGATGTAGGGTACCGTGGAAGAGATGGTGATGTTTTCTGGCTTACTTTCCCAAGGTGGAAGGTCGCTAGCAGGATTCAGAGCCTCTACCTGCGCAGGCAGCTTTGTTTGCCTGGTGTTTTCTCTGCAGTGCTCTCGTCTCCTTCACAAAGCTTGATCTTTTCAGTCTCCCTGAGGTTGGTTGTTTCATCCTAGCGTTCATAGGATGGTCTTTGGAAGACTTGACCTTTGTGGCCTGTATCAAGGCTTTGCAATCTCTTCTCATGGGCAGGGGTGGGATGCCCGTTGTCTCTTCCATCTTTTCAATTGGTGTGGATCTCATTGCGCCGGTGATGATACGCAGTGCCTGGTTCTGAACTCTGTCAATGGTCTGCTGGTGTGACTGGGCTGCCGTCAACCATGCATTAGATCCGTACTCAAGGTGTGGTCTCACTGTGCCTTGATATACATTTTTGAGGATCTTTTCATTGGCTCCCCATTGTGTTCCAGCCAGTTTTCTCATGATGTTCAGCTTTCTTCTAGCTTTCGCTTCTGCATTCCAAATGTGCGGCTTCCACGTCAGCCTCTTGTCAAGGGTGACTCCCAGGTATGTATGTTGGTCTTCATACCGCAGCGGGGTGTTGCCCAGTGTTAGGTTGCCAGCCTTTGCCTTGTTGGAGAGAGAGAAGAGTGTGGCCGATGATTTTTCTGTGTTGATGGTCACACACCAGTTGTTGGTCCAGTCTGTCAGCCTGTCCAGGGCTAGCTGCATCCTGTATGTAGCAGTTGTTGCATACTCTTCTGTGCACCAGAGTACCAGGTCGTCTGCGTACAGGGCTGCGTGTACTCCTTTTGGTAGCTCTGGCACAAGGTCGTTGATGAAAAGTATGAACAGTGTCGGTGACAGGACTCCCCCCTGTGGCACCCCCTGATGCAACAGCACTTTTTGGCCACAGTACCCATCCACTGTCACACGGGCTCTGCGATTATGCAGGTATGACTTGGTCCACCGGTACATATTCCCTTGGATGCCACTGCGAAGGAGTTTCACAAGGAGACCATCCTTCCACACCTTGTCGAAAGCCTTCTGTAGGTCAATGAAGGCAGCTAATGTCACCTTCTGATCTTGAAAGGCATCTTCTATGACCTGTGCAAGGTGTGTTGTCTGGTCTTCTGTACTCTTGTAGCTTCTGAAGCCAGCTTGCTCTGGCACGATAATGCTCTCAGAGTCCAGGTACCACTGCAGGCGCTTGTTGATGATGCGCTCCATGGTCTTGCACACACAACTTGTCAGGCTGATGGGGCGATAACTCAGGGCTTTGGACTTATTCTTTCCTTTCTTCAAAATTGGGATCATCCTGGCTTCCTTCCAGCACTGGGGTACCTGACCTCCTCTCCAGCTGTGGTTAAAGATGTCCAGTAGCTTCATTAAGGCAGTGTTGCCAAGGTGTTGTAACATCTCGTTTGAGATGCTGTCTGGACCTGGAGATTTTTTCTTCTTCAGCTGTTTGATGGCCATCTTCAGTTCTGGAAGGGTGATGTCCTTCTTCATTGCATCATGGATGTTCACATCTCTTGTTCTCTCTCTTTCTTCCTGTCTGATTTCTTTCGCAAGCATTCGTGGGACAGTGTTGTCACTTTCTTTCGCATAGATCTGTGCAAACATGTTTGCAGCTTTCCTACCAGTCAGTGCTTTCCCTTCTTCTTCCAAGGTGATCTTCTGTTCCCTGGTGCCCTCATCGTTCAACGCCTTGGTCAGTCTCCACAACTTCGTGGTGTCCCTGTCCATGTTTAGTCTTGCAGTCTTCTCTCTCCAACTTCTTCTTGTGCACTCCAACTTCATCTTCAGATACTGGGCCTTACTGTGTTGTAGCTTGATGTTTTCTTGGCTGGGGTTGGTTTCAGCGTCTTCTCTGGCCCTAGTGAGGATGTCATGTGCTTTCTGAAGATCTGCGGTCCAGTATGGGGTGTAGTTTTTCCGGACCCCTCGAGGTATGGATTCCTTGGCTGCCTTACTGATAATGTCATTAAACTCTCTGACCACATTGTTGATGTTCCTTCCAGACACAGCGAGGTCTTGCATTAGCTCATTTGTTCGGATACTGAACAAGCGCCAGTCTGCCTTTCGGTAGTTCCATCTTGGCCGGTGTGGCGAGCTAGCTGCTGTGCATCCTTTTAGGGTTAGGAGGATAGGGCGGTGGTCACTTCCTCCTAGCTGTGGTCCTACTGTTCTGCTGAGGCACTTATGAACATCTTCAGTGCAAAGCGCCAGGTCCGGTGTAGTGGTGGTGTGCCAGCGGCGAGAGTAGAAGGTAGGTTGGTCCTCAGGGTCATTGGCAAGTATCAGGTGGTTTTCATCTTGCCACTCCTCAATGTCTTCTCCTCTCTTGTCCAGTGTGTCATATCCCCAACTCTGGGACTGGCTGTTGAAGTCACCAGTGATGAGGAATCCACTGTCCGGGACCTGGATAGTGTCGAGGGACAGCAACTTATCATTAGGGCAGTAGTAGTTGACAAGGTCAAGGGTGCTGTCACTGGTGGTTACCTTGACCTGGATGTATTCTGCCTCTTCCATGAATCTCCTGGTTTCGCTGGCATTCAGGTTGTTTCTAACTAGGGTCATAACCCCCCCTTTCTTCCTGCCTTGGCGATCACTTCGGAAGACCTGATATCCTCTGACCTTAAAGGGTTTCCCTTCTTGCAGGTGTGTCTCTTGTATACAGCAGATGTTTATGCTGTTTTCATGCAGAAAGTGCTCTAGTTCTGTTTTCTTGTTGGTAACCCCTTCGGCATTCCAGTGCATGATGTTCACATTGGCTTTTTCTTTGTCTCTGGTCTTGTTTTTTCGCTGGCCAGTCGCTCTACTTCCCAGTCCCCTGGCTCCTCGAGACAGTCGGGAAGGTCCTCCAGTCGCTGGGGGTGGGCTCTGAAGAGGCGCAGAGCCCGGTACTGCACCTGCCTGGTGAGACTCCACAGGGCGAGCACCATTCCTCTTGAATCCATCTCCAAGTGTCATATGGCTGTATATGCATGGTACTGTGGTTTATTAGAGTGCGCTGTGCAGCCCAGTACCTCCGTCTTCAGCACTCGGGGTTTCTGTCGGGGTTACCTCACCCTTAGCTCCTGGTCAAAAGGCCTTTCCTGGGAGCACAGGATGGTTTAGTTTTGGAGTATCCTTCTCCTAGATGGATTGCCGACCAAGGCTTATGGGTCCCATCTACTCAGGTTTTTCCTCGGAGTTTTCCTTCTCGAAGGAGATCTGCCAACCAAGGCTATCGAGCATCCCTGCCCGGATTTGTATAGGGTTTACTCCCCTAGCCTTTGCCTCTCCCAAGGCACCCACAAGGCAGTGGGGCTATTTACCCATAGCTGGGGATCTGGTTCATGGGCATCAGGGCTTGTCCACACATCGATGGGCCTGCATGCCGCATGTCTGGGGGCCAGATCTCCTCCGAGTCCTCTGTAGTTCAGCCCGAGTCCGTAAGGTGCTCGGTTACCATGAGTCACCACGAGGAGGCACTACATGAGGCTTGTTGTTGGAGAGGCTGTGTACTGGCAGGGAGAGACTGACATGTTCTGCTCCCCTTTTCGCAAAACTGCTAGCCAGTGGTGGGAGCTGAAAGCGAGAGCGACAAGCACAGACGCTACACTACCACACTAGACGCATCACAACAACCATTTGACCCACAACTCGGGGAAACGACAGCCTTGACACCGGCGCTGGGATCACGGAGATGGCAGCGGCAGGACGGAATCGCCCTCACTTTCGACACTCGACCTCTGCCTGTTGGATTATGGAACGAGCGTGAACACATCAGCACAGTGTGTCCCGCTCTCTTCCGAGTGGGAGCAGCGTCTCACAGGTCAGGATCCTCGTATGGGATGAGGGATCAAGTGGAAAAACACATTGACAGGCTGGAAATGGAAGCAGTGTGCTTTGCGTTCTCGCCGGGAAGCAGCAGCGCACAGGTCAAGATATCCTCGCCGTTGGACGAGAGATCAAGCCGTCAAACACCTCAACAGGTCGCAGATGAAGCAGGGTGGCTCGCGCTCTCTCTGTGGGAAGCAGCGTCTCACGAGTCAGGATCCTCTTAATGGACGAAGGATCAAGCAGACGAACACATCAACAGGCTGGAGATGGAAGCAGTGTGCCCCTCATTCTCTCCGAGTGGAAACAGTGGCTCACAAGTCGCGACATCCTCGTACATGGACGAGGGATCAAGCCGTCTAACACTTCTACAGGCTGGAGTGAAAGCAGTGTGCCCCGCATTTCTCTCCGAGTGGAAGCAGCGGCTCACAAGTCAGGATATACTCGTATGTGGACAAGGGATCAAGCCGTTCTAATACTTCAACAGGCTGGAGGGAAAGCAGTTTGACTCGCACTCTCTCTGGGTGGGAGCAGCGTATCTTGGGGCAGGAGTATTCATAATCTCCGACAGCTTGACAGTAGTGTCCTACATCCAGAACCAAAGGTCGAGGAGGCGCTAAGTCTACACCCGGAGGACATGGTTCGCAGTGGGGGTAGACAACGGACATGCATAGCAGACGGTCGGGGCACTCCAACACATCGCAGATTCGCCGTTCTTTGGACGAAGCGTCTGGGTTCGTCGCGTCATTCCGCTGGCCATCATCGCCCTGAGAGGAAGGCTGCGAAAATGACTGACGCATAGAGTGGCCCAGTGCGTCACATCGCTCCCTCGCAGACTTCGGGATCTAGCGGAGGCATTGGGCGACCACTCGGCAAGACGGCGGCGGACAACAGAGGTTCTTCTGAAGACTCCCGATGGCCAGAGAGGATGAACATCTACTTCCGTCGGCAGTGATGTGGAGTCTCTTCTGGGCAGTACCGTGCTAGTGGTGGATAAGGAGGCGTGGATGCTGTCAGCGGCTCCCCACAGACTACAGACTCAGGCGCGAGGACGCGGAAGCGAGGCTTGGACAGGACTGCGCCCGGGGTTCGCTTCCCCCTAGCGGACGCGGGGTTTCATCGAGAGGGTGAAGCCTTCCGTTAGTAAGTGTCTGGAAAACACCTGGGACTTTGCAGCCTCGGTCCGTCGAAGCGGGACACGCACGGAGCTAGTGACAGCATTTAGGATGGCGTACCACCCCGCAGCCTACTCCTTGGCGGAGATCGCCGGCGGCGACGGGACATGAAGGGACTTGCTGTTGTTTGTTTGGTTATTTTTGTTTGTTTGTTTGTTTAATTGTTTGTTTTTTGTTTTTGTATGTTTGTTGTTGTTGTTTTCGTTTTTTGTTGTTGTTGTTGTTTGTTTTTTGTTTGTTTGGGGTTTTTTTTTGGGGGGAGGGGGGTAAGTGTATTCGTGTGAGAACATACAAAAGAGTCAAGTAAATGAGTGTGAGGGGGCCGGGGGGGCGCAATTCCCCCGCCCCCCTCCCATACACCCGCCCACCTGGGTCGACAACAGGCGCTCGACTGCAACAACAATGGACCAACAGTCGTGTACAGTGAGTCGGAATGCAGACGAGGCATGATACATAACAGTTGCGAACTTACACTGGCTGTCTTCTTCGATTGCTGCGCTGATCAGCTCTGCAATCGAGGGAGACAACCAATGTAGTACGGCCTTAGCCGAGAGGAAGAGTACGTAAGCAAAAGGTCCTTGGGCCGACATCAGCCGTCGTTGGCAAGCACACAATTGTGCCGTAAGGGAGCATAGTTGTGTATGGGTGCACAGTTGTGCGCGGGCCATTGGCGGCCGTCGAAGGCCCAAGGACCTATTGCTTTCTGGTTATCGATGTCACCGTCATCGTCGTCGTCATCCATCGTTGTTGTCGGTGTTGTTATCACTGAATCAGCATCATCTGTTATCCGCAGGAGCATGTACAAAAATGTTCACTGTGCTCATTTCAGTGTCATCACACGCTCATACATGTGTCTTTTGGGATAACACAGCGGTGGAAGGCTCTGCGCAAGGACATTCTTCTGTCTGACTGACTTGGCAGACGATAAGGCGACAGCACAGGATCCCTTGTCACCTCGGCAGGATTGTCTCCACTCGCTCCCGTCAGCGGTGGCGAGATGGAAGCTTTGGCTACAGCGCGACTTGGTGATGCCCTGCCTAGAAGGAGACCACAGAGGTTGTCTGAGACCCTCATGCCCGACAGGTTACAGTAGGCCCTGACGGGTCCCGCACCCGGAGACTAGGTGACGTCAAGTGTCGGCTTTGGCGCTTACTAGTAGCTTCGGCCCTGCGCTTGCAACTACTTGGATGGTCGGCCCTCTGGACCAGATGATGAAGAGTGGGAAGACCCGGACTCCTGGCTAACGCAACGCCGCCGACGCGGATTCTGGGGCATCGGAGGCAAGTCCTACTTGGGACCAGCACCCAGTTTTTCCGCCTAGGCAGGGAGTGCCTGATCGATAACAGTGGGATAGCAACGGGGGAACACGCAGGCAGATACATCCACTGGCTGGAGTTGATGGTGGTGCAGCTGGTGCTCGTCAGATGGAAACTATGGCTTACGCTACGGAAGGTATGGTTGCGTGCCGGCTACTCGACAATGGCTTACGCTATGGTAGGTACGGGTGCGCTCTGGCTACTCGACAATGGCTGACACTACGGAAGGTACGGGTGCGCTCCGGCTACTAGAGGTCGGGGTTTCTTCGTGTAGCACTTCTGCCAGTCGTGCAGAGATCGGGCCAGCACTCGTCGGATACGTCGAAGGTCAGCTCAACGTATGCGCGGATTCCCCTTGTGGCAGGGTCAGCGGCAGCGTAATGAGTGTTACTACACCCGGCTGCCTTACAACTACTCTACGCGTGTGAGGAGTCTCCGATGATAGGCCGGTCCTACTGTAGTGGAACAGGAAGCTGCATCCTCTGTCGCATTCATCCTCTCAGGACAATGGAACAGGATGGGGAATCCCGCCTACAGGACCGCGTCAGCGCTTAAAGTTACCTGCGCAGAACTAAGCCAGTATTACAAGGGCGTTTGCGCCTATTCCTGCCCTTGGCTCCGGGCAGACGAGACATATCTGTGCAGACGATCTGATCCTGGCTCCGCTGGGCGATACGGGAGGCATACAAAGAGCTCACCCCTGCACAAACTAAGACCTTGCGTATCAGGGCACATGAAGTCAGAGCAGTGGCAACGAGCATCGCCTTTGTCCGCAACTGCGTGGTCAGCAACTTTGTGGCAGTCGTGGGTTGGCGGGCCGAATCTACATTCGCCCGCTTCTACCTATGAGATCTATCTGGCCAGCGCGACAACCTGGCCTTACTGAGGGACATATCAGCAGCGCAGCACTCCCTCCAGGCGCCTCTGGCGCCGTAGGTAACGCCTAGCTAAAATTATCGGGAATGGGCGCGTAGGGTGGGACCCTCAATTTACGCGCAGAGGCGCTTGGGCATGGGACAGAATCTGCGGCACCCTCCTCCTATTCGCCATTCTTCCTAGTAGTAATGCCGTCGGTAATGATTTTGAGAAAATAAATAAATTTTTCTCAATAATGTATTTTTTCGAAAAATACTTACCGACGGCATTACTCAGAGGTCCCTCCTGCCTTTCCCGCTTGCCGCAGTCGAGCTAAGACTCAGAGACTGCCGGGAAACGGTGAGCGCGCCACCGGATGGGGAGGCCACCCCGGGTGTCCTGGTAACGACACCCCTAGTGATTGCCTCCCCTATGGTAATGTACACAACGAGTTTTTTGGGCTAAAATTGTTAAGCTAAGCGAAGTATTCCTAGTAGTAATGCCGTCTGTAAGTATTTTTCGAAAAAATACATTTTAGAGAAAAATTTATTTTTTTAAAGTATTAAGTTTAATGTCCATTATTACAGGCAAGAGCTCGGTCCTGGTGATCACACTAGCTCAGTGGGAGTGGTTTCAGGCGTGGCAGGATGAGCGTCTGCGTCACCGCGGTGAGCGCTATGAGGAGATAAAGGATGCCATCGGCACGCAGATGTGGAACATCGTGTCACAGCTCTTCCCACAGGTTGATGGCAAGGTAGGGAGGTGTGTGTTTCTGCTGTATACTTTAACCCCTTTACTTCACGTTCAAACTTTTCTTGTCTTTGGTATGAATGATTATGTCTTTATATTACAGCATATTACAGCAGTACTCTGACAGAATTGATATACATATGGTACTTGGAAATTACATCTATGGTCACACTATACTTTTCATTTAATTTTTTTTTAATGAAAGGGTCGATAAGATCTCTTTGCTCCATATCTTTTGGATATTGTACAGTAGTTTCGTTTGGTGATTTGGTTGACAACCCTATACTTGTTCTGTTAACCCATTTAACTCCAAGACAACATTTCCTAAATTTGGGAGGCGCTAGTTCAGGACAATGTATCTGTTGAAGGAGGTGGATCGACCATGATAATTCAAGGGTAGTGCCAGATGAGCTTGATTCCTTCAGGCACCATGCTCATCTGGCATTACCCTTGAATTATCATGGTCAATCCATCTCCTGGTGTAGGTGTTTTATGTTTTTATTTGTCACCTCCGTACCTTAAAGAGGTGTATAAGTTGAATGGCCCACTACCGCCATAACTGTTCAGATATACACTTCTCTAAGCGATGGCTACGAAACACTACACACAGGTCTAGTTATGGTTTTTGTTTCATCAAAAACATTACCGATGACATGACCTTATGGGAGTGTCTACTACTTACTCAATTCTAGCCTAAGTACTCGTTGTGTTAACACACAACCCGGGAGGCACTCGGGGAACCCCGAGGGGGCCAAGAGTTGTCTCCCGATACTCCCCATCCGGAACCGAGTACCCATAATTCCTCAGTCAGTCTACTTAGGCTTACGCTGTTCAGACGTGTTGCTCTAGCCTACGGATTTTGGGGATTTCGACCGGTTCACCGGTCTTCGACGGACTTAGTTCTTCTCTTGACATGTTCTTCGTCGGGCCCCCCTGTACCGGGTGGCTCTGGTATCCCTTCTTCGTTGGCAGCTGCCCGCTTGGCTACCTGAAGTGCCTGGGCTACGCTGTGAACTTCGCTGGGACTTCGCCGCGCGTGCCTTGGTTTGGATTTCTCCCCCCCCCCCCCCTTCCCCGGTCCCGCTCCGGGAAAAGGTAAGGTGACTGGGTTGTGCCCTCGGCTGGTTCCCGGGCTGGGCACTGGTTGAACAGGCGCGAACGCGGTCTTCATTTGCGTTGTTGCTTGCGCCAAGATTCTTGACTTTTACTTGGCGGGTCTCGCGCCCGTTCCCCCTCTCCTTCCGTGTTGGTGTGGTATTGTTATTGACAGGGTCAAGTCTCCCTTTTTTCGCTGTGGTTAGCTGCGTGGTTGTTGAAAGTTCCGCGCTTTTAACGGAAGGCATTTACGCGTGAGGGAAGAAATGAGACGTTGTAGTCTGGAACGGTCATTCTTAAACGGCGCAGATCCGCAGGTGGTCAGCTTCGTTTTCCAAGATGGCGTCTAACGATGCAGAGCTCCGTGTTCCTCGCGGTTAAAACCTTTACTGGAAGGGGAATGGTGTGCAAGATCGGTGAAAGCTAAGTCTAACCTTATTTCTGGCGCTTACCTACTCACTTATTCCTCACCTATGCTCTTGTCCCTGGTTGGGTTCGGGGAATGTGGTATGCTCCAGCCATCCCTTGACGCATTACGTTGGTGAATGTGGCGAGAGCCGACGCTTACTTCGGTACTGAGTCGGTCCCGTCATGCCTGTTTTGTTATGCATACTGCAGACCTGTTTACCATATACGGGGGCGTATTGGATACATGGGAGATGCAGAGTATTCGTCAGTTGAGGGGACACTGACGGCACCAAGATGACTTATTGTTGCTGTCATGGGGGAAGATCATAAGCTGCAATAACTTCTCTTGCCACCACAGGTGCTACTCACATTCCCTCACTTGCTCATTCCACATATTACAATGACAGGCTGCAAATGGACGGTGATTGGTACGGGTGAGCCCGTCGCCAACGCATCTCATGGCAGGCGCCAGTGACCGTCTCCCGGCCCGAACCTCCCTGGGAAAAAAAAAAAAAAAAAAAAAACAAACAAACCCAGAGTGCTCAGACAGCCCTATGTCTCCTGGACACACTGGTTTATGCTCTTTGGTTATATTCCTACTTGTGCATGTGACTACCAGTTAACATGAACAACATGCATAAGAATACAAGTTAACATGAACGACAGTAACGTTTTACTGTTGAAAGGTAATTAATTGCCTGCTGGCAACTTAAGACAATGATCAAAGCTGCACCTGGAGGCCCGTCGCTATAGTACAGCTCCAGTGTTTCGCGGGGGCTCCGCTCCGACAAAGGTTCTGGGCCTGCCGCTTGCTTCAGGCTTATAATTGTCATGACATGCTTGAGTTTTGTTGTGCAGGATGTGTTGTAGGCTCAACTTAGCCTGGCGGTCCTCCCAGACCAAGGGTGGCTTCCACACCTGTAGGGGCCGGGAGGTGCCCGGCGTAGGACGTATACGCTGGGAAGACAGGTGGTTGGGGGAGTTGCCTTGGCAGGATGGACAGACAGAGCGGTTAGCCGCGACTCCTCTTCTTCGCAGAAGGTAGGTCACACAGGTGGGGTGCTTACCTGGGGTTAACCGGGACCCTACTCGCTGCACTCTCTACCTTGCGGGGATGTATTGCAGGTCTGCGCGCTTGCTGACAGGTGGTTCCTCGCTGGTTGTACCGTTGTCTTGCGGAAGTTCACCTTACCAGGACAGAGTCCCTCAGGCCCACGCCCGCGTGCCTTCGGATTTTTGGTATGTTGCAGGGGCCTTTAGATGACCTGCACACAGCGCGGACGTTACAGTGACCGTCGGACTCATACAAGGTCTGTCTACCATGTGCCTCCGAACCTTGGTGTGACGTCTGCGCCACATGACCTGGACGGCGCTGGTCTCACCTTGGAGCTTCTATCGGCGAGAGCGCCCGACGCCTGTGACTGGTTACAGACCTGCTGAGATACCGGCGGATATTCCCGGTACTCCGACTGCTCGAGTTCCGACGAGTGGACTGTGAGATCACCATGCCGGACGCGTCAGTATAGTGTGCAGGAGGAAGTGCGCTTGGACAAAGCCTTCTGACAGACAACCGGCCTCCCTACAGAGCACACTGGTACCAACTTGGATTTTCCGGCGCGAACGCCTGACACCGGTGACTGTTCCAGACCTGAGGACGTACCAGCTGTTCCGGTTCTCCAGCCTCTCAAGTTCCGACGGCCCTAGCATCGGGGGATCGACACGTCGGACACAGCTTGGTAGTGTGCGGAGTCGGGAGCTTGAGGCGTTGATTCCCAGGAGGGAACACGCTTGGACCAAGCCTTATGCCAGGCAGAGAACCCTTCTCGCTACAGAGTTCGGTTCGGAGAGACGTGCTTCGTGCCGTCCATGGTCAACCGATCCCCACTCGTCTCCTAGGAAGGCCTTGGATCCTCCTCGGCCGCTGCGAACCCGCCTCGCCATAGAGTCCGGCTCGCGGAGACAATCTCACACGCACACCACGTCTCGACACGTTCGGGATCTGCTCTTCGATCGAACTCGGGCCGGCTGCTAGTGGTTGCAGGGTACTGTTGGTGGCCAGCCAGCAGGGCGGAGGTGCCTGTCTCCGTTCCTTACCGCCCGAGTCCTTGACGATCTTGTGGAGGGATGGCTACGCGGACCGCTCCAGTTACTGCGCGGAGAGGGGTTCTCGACGCGGGCGTTACAGGAGGGTACGCACCTGGACATAGCCTGCGGTCAGGCGGAGACCCACCTCGATACAGAGCCCGGTTCGCAGAGTCACGCTGTCCCGCCAGTTCCCGACGGTAGAAACGAGCGACGGTAGATTCTGCTCGCCAGCCCACCGCGGCCACGATGTCCTTGACAGCGCAGTTCCGGTCGTATGCGATGCTCGTGGCCATGGCGCGTACTTCATCTACGCGGATCTTCAGTCTCTGCGCTACCCGTCGGGAGAGATCCATGTATGCAGTTCGTATTACCCAGCGCAGCCAGGAGGAGATCGTCTGGGCTGGGATATCAGTCTTGCCCTGTCGTATGGGCAGGAAGAGGCGGCACGACTGGGAATCCACTTCCCTCGGGATCGGATCTCCGCTCTTGCTCTCCTGCACGCGAGGAGGGACCACTCTGCACCTTGGATGCCCGTCCATCTACGAATTTCCCTCGTTGGAGTCAACCTTCCGGCACTCTAGGTCTACACTCCGCTTTCTCTCCGCTGCGGGCGTGCTTAGGAGTTGCCGTTCTTCACGTCGCTCCAGGGATTCTCTCCTGCCTCGCTCGTTGATCCCTTTCGCGCCCGGCTGCCGTTCGTCCCTTTCCTCTCCCCCGCACTCAGCCCTTCCCCTTCTTCGTGCTCCGGCCTGGCTGCAGTCGCTCCTCTTCTGGACATCCGACCCCCTCCGGTGGTTCTCGGGGAGGATGCTGTCGTTACTTCGCCTTGCTCGGACCTGTTTACCTCCTCCTGAGGTTACAGTACTCGGTTCGACCCAGTTGTGCACTAATACTCCTTGGAGATCTGACGACTCACTAGCTGGTGGCCTTACGCGTGAGTTCCATTGACTTAGTGGAAGTACTCTGACTTCGCACGGGTGGTAAACGGGTCTGCGAGCGCTTCGGCTTCTGTCTCCCCTGGTGCCCTCTCGGATGCAGCTCGGAGCTGGCAGCGGCTTCCGGACTTCGTGCCAGGCGCTTCGACTACCCTGCGCTTCTTCTCTCGGTTCACGGATCTTCTTCACCCCCATGGAGTTGCCGGCTGTTGGCTTCCCTCGGTAGGACCGGTGCTCGGGAGGTCACAGGAGTTGCCTCCCCTTCCAGCGGTGGATCCGCTCTTGCCTCTCCTTGGGACTAGTGGACCTCTCTCGTACGTACCTCCCTTCGTGTCGTGAGATGGAAGAGCTCCTTACCCTATCCTTCGTTCTCCAGGTCGACGACTCCTGGCGCCGAGCGGGGCGGTGTGATGCTGACGGACCCTCTGTGCTGACGACTCGACCGAGGCAGTTTCTTGGGGGGTTCCTGGACTTCGCTACGGGGAGCAGACCGGAGGAGGCTTCTAGAACCTTCGCTTCGCTTACGCTGTGGGACCATGGCACAGCTCCGTCTCCCTGGTGTCTAACCAACTCGACATCCCCTTGGGCACCCAGGAGGGCACCGGGCTTCGAACACGTGGTACTGCTGCGGCTGTGCTTGCGGTTGGACGGCCCAGCCACTACTCGGAAGTCGGATCTCCTCTTCTTTGGTCGTCTCTAAGCCCGGCTGCTTCTGCTACGCCTCCTACTCCCGTGGTTCTTCTCCAACTCCAGCCTGGCCTTCGGACCTCGCGGTCAAGAGCGCGAACGGCTTGGATCTGACGCAGACTAGTAGGTCACCTTCTCGTGGGAGGGCTGAGCCAACCTGTTTCCCCGATGGATCCAGTTGCTACACGCAGTTTGCACCAGGATGCCTTCGGAGGACCGGCGCACTGGCGAGATGGCTTCGCGGACCTGTTCGACACTAGGTGGGTTCACTGGCGTGCCCCGTGCTTTGAGGATTCGCCCTGCCTTTGTGGATTCGCCCGCCTGGACGAGACATCGACGCTCTGGCCTAGCCTGGGACGGTTGCTCCGCTCTTCCTGTTCGTCACCCCGTTGCTGGGTTCCGGTCCTGTACCTCTTACACCTCTCCTCGCCGCGGACCCCCGCTACTGCTTCCCGCTTCTGCAAGGTGCTCCTGCAGCCGCGACGCTCGCTGTTTCGCTTTGATGGGGCCCCTACTCCTTCGCCTTCATCGGTGGCGGCAGGCCTCAACGTTGGACACAGCAAGGTAGTGTGCGGAGTCGGGAGTTCGAGGCGCGGGTTCCCAGGAGGGAACGCGCTTGGACCAAGCCTTATGCCAGGCAGAGAACCCATCTCGCTACAGAGCTCGGTTCGGAGAGGCGTGCTTCGCGCCTCCATGGTCAACCGGTCCCCACTCGTCTCCTAGGAAGGCCTTGGATCCTCCTCGGCCGCTGCGAACCCGCCTCGCCACAGAGTCCGGCTCGCGGAGACATTCTCACACGCACACCACGTCACGACACGTTCGGGATCCTCTCTTCGCTCGAAGTCGGACCGCCACCCTCGCTCTCCCTCGCGAGCGTAACAAGGATCGAGCTTCTCCTCGTCATTAGGAATAACAGCACTGAAGCTACAAGTCAGATGATCTTCCTGACTACGCTCAGTCATGCGATCCGATTCCAGGATCCCTCCCGCAGCGAGCTTAGAGGCTAATTAAGTCCTATCAGCTACGTACAGGGCCACGAACGTCACAGTCGTCAGGAACTGTGCTGTCTTCCACTTCGTGGCTACTGTAGGGCTGGCGGGCATGTTCTCTCGCCCACAGAGTTTCCCAGCCCAGCGGGGCTACTCGCTCTGGTGGGGGAACTGCTCCGGGGCTCCTCTTCCTCCTGGCGCTTCAGCGCCGTAGGTTACACCTCACCAGGGTCGTCGGGAATTTGCGTTTGGGAGGACGGCCCTTGGGGCCCCAAGGTGTGCTAGTGCGCGGCACCCTCCTCCTATTCGTGATTCTCCCATAAGGTCATGTCATCGGTAATGTTTTTGATGAAACAAATGCATTTGTTTCTTCAAAAACATTACCGATGACATGACTACATGGGGGGGGAATGTCTACTTCTATGCTCAATTTTAGCCTACTTGCCCGTTGTGTGCCCACACAACCCGAGAGGCACTCGGGGAACCCCGCAGAGGGGCCGAGAGTTATCTCCCCATACCCGCCTTACCAGATCCGGTCACGAGACCGTCCAGTCTTGCTACTTCGCTCGTGATGAGAAGACGTGGCTGGCCTGCGCTCTCGCGGCCTCGACCGGTCTTCTGCCTACCGACGCCCGTTGCCGACTTCGTGTGCTCTGCGCCCTCTTCTACCCTGCCGTCTACCCTGCCTTCTCTTCCTGCTTCGTTGAGGCTGCTTGCGGGGATTCTTCTGCTGTCGGTGGACGGCGGTTTGCCTATCCTTCCCCCTTCCCTTCGTTGCAGAGGTAAGGTAGCGGTAGTTCCCTCGGCCGGCCCTCGGGCTGAGAGCCGGCTGACTGCTGGGTGCTTCCCTGCTTTCTTTCTTTCAGTGCGTAGTGCCTGATTAGCTCACGGTCGGTTTTTTTACCGTTTCACGCCCGTTTAGCACGTGGGCCTTGGGCTCCTTGTGTGTTAGCCCGTTTAAAGGCCCTTTAGCCCTCCGAGAGTTCCCCATTACGCTTCACCGGGAGCCCGCTTGCGCTTAGCCTTTATGCTTTGTGCTCCCGGTGCGGTGACTTTAACAGACCTGTTTACCATTCACATTTTGTGTATTAAAGTACACAATTTTGCTTTGGGGTACACATACATAAAACACGTGTATACGCAAGATACACTTTTTGGAGAAAATGACAACTCCCTGGCTTGTGAATAAATACACACTATTAGGCAGTTGAGAGTACACTGACTGCACCCATGGGGTAAACAGGTCTGCTTTAAGTGGCCGACGGACACCCACTCGGTCTGCCTACCGTGTTCGGGTTGTTCCTCGGGCCGCAGGTGTAACGTTTGTGCGGCCTGGCCCGAGGTTCTGTGGGCGGACCTTTGGTCCTTCTACCGCCGAGAGCGTTCCCGCCCGGCTAACGAGCGTCCGGCGCCCGTTGAGACGTTGGCCGCCCTTACTGTTTCCTCTTACCTCTCCCGCACGGAACGGTCATCTCGTTGGGGTTCGCGTTCTTTGTCTGACCACAGGACCGCCACTGCTGCCACGCCCGCTGCCCTTCCGGAGGGTCTGTTTGCCGGCTTAGCGCCCGTCTCTCCTTCGTTGACGAGCCGCCCTCACCACTCTCCCCGCAATAAGCCCGCTGATCCTTCCGGAGGATCGCCTTGCCGGCATAGTGGCCTACTTCCGGAGTATGGCCCGGAGAGACGTCAGCGCCGTCCTTCGCGACGCAGCCGCGACCCTGATCCTCACCGTTCCTCCTCCAGACACCGACGCTCTCGCTCGCCTCGCGAGTGACGTGAGCGTTCGCCGCCCTGCTTCCCCGCGCGCGTCTTCGCGCTCCGCGCCGCGCCGGGCGTCGCCTTCATTGCGTCACCGCCCTCGTCGACCCTCCTCGCGTCGTCGGGACTCCTCGCCGCGTGCTCGCCGGGCGCCTTCCAGTCCTCGCTTCCCCTGGCCTCTCCCCCTCCGCAGATCTCTCTTTGCGTCGATGCCAGCCTTTCTGGATGGGGGGTCCATCTCCTGCCACGGTTCCTCGCGACCTCGGGCCTCTGGCCCTCAGACTTGGCGCACACCCACATCAACTGGCTGGCGATGCAGGCCGTCTGGCAAGCCCTTCAGGTCTGGGAGGACCTCCTCCGACACCAGGAACTTCTCGTGCTTTCGGACAACACGACGGTGGTCGCTTACATCCAGAAGCAATGGGGCACACACTCTCCCGACCTGTGTATGCTCCTCTACAGGATGATGCGTTGGTGCGAGGACCGGGGCATTATCCTTCGAGCCCGGCACGTTCCCGGACACCTGAATGTCTTGGCCGACTCTGTCTCGCCGCGGCCAGCTCCTACACACGGAATGGACCCTGCGACAGGACATCTTTCGGATGATCTGCGCCCGCTAAGAAAGGGAGACTCCCCAGGTCGACTTGTTCGCCACGAGGTGGAACCACCAGCTTCCCCTCTTCGTCTCCCCGATTCCCGACCCCCTTGCCTGGGCTGTCGATGCGCTCTCCATTCCCTGGGACGGCCTTGTGGCCTATGCCTACCCCCCTACCGTCCTCGTTCCTAAAGTCCTCCTCAAACGGCGGGGCTGTTCGGCGATCCTCCTGTTGGTCGCGCCGTTCGCCTGGAACCGCTCCTGGACCACCGACCTGCTCAGCCTCGCCACGGACCCGCCCCTGCAGCTGCCCACCCAGAAAAAAAGAGCGCGGACCATGCTCAAGCAACCGCGCCAGCTGCTGTTCCACCCCTGCCCGGAGCGACTCCTCCTTCACGCCTGGAGGTTGTGCGGCAAGCCCTCGGAGCTAGAGGCTACTCGGGTGCAGCAATGGAGGCGATCGCTGCGGCCCGTAGACCATCAACCCTTCGAGTCTACGAGGGAAAGTGGCGAGTCCTCTGTTCCTCGTGCACCGATCACGGCCTTACGCCCACGGATCTGACTCATTCTCAGCTGGCGGACGCTGGCTCTTCCGAGAGCCCCATCACGGTACGCGGTTACCTGTCCATGATTGCGGACACCTTTCGTCACCTGGGACGACCCGATCCGGGCGCCTGCAAGGACCTAGCCGACCTTATGGGACACTTCGGCTTACAGCGCCCGACACTCCGCTCGCTCATTCCTCGCTGAGCCTACCCTGGGTGCTCACGTGGTTGAACTCCGCCCGCTTCGAACCTTTACCTTTGGCCCAGTTCACGGACTTGACACGCAAGACTGGTTTCCTGCTGGCCCTTGCTACCGCTTCGCGTGCGAGCGAGCTACATGCGCTGTCGGCACGCCCTTCCTGTCTGCAGTTCCGTACAGACGGCTCCGTCCAGCTGCGCACGGACCCGGCCATTCTGGCGAAGAACAGGTCTCCTTTAACTCCGCCTCAGGTGATCACCATTAGGCCGCTGAGAGACTGACCCCGGTCCCAGGAGACCAGGCTACAGGTTCCCGTGCACGCCCTTAAAATCTATCTGCGGCGATCTAGGCCCGTCCTCAGGGGACGGTCGCGCCTCTTCCTACCTCTAAGACCCAACTTGCGGGACATTACAGCCCAGACGATCTCTTCCTGGCTCCGCTGGGTCATACGCTCCGCTTATCAGGAGATCTCCCTCAGGGAGCGAAGAGGCTGCACATTCATGCACACGAGGTACGAGCTATGGCCACGAGCGTCACGCTTGATCGAAACTGCGCTGTCAAGGACATCGTGGCAGCCGTGGGCTGGAAAACCGAGTCGGTCTTTGCCCATTTCTACCTCCGGGACCTGGCTAGCCAGCGAGAGAATCTCGCACTGGGGGGGGGGGGGGGGGGGGGGGGACATCGCCGCGGCGCAACACTCCCTCCCGGCGCCACCGGCACCGTAGGTATGCACTTCGCTAAAATTGTCGGGAGTGTGTGACGGGGAGAACGGCGCTGTTCTGTTGGGGAGTTGTGGGCGGCACCCTCCTCCTCATCGCAATTCTCCCATGTAGTCATGTCATCGGTAATGTTTTTGAAGAAACAAATTCATTTTTCTCTAAAAGGTATTTTTTCGAAAAATACTTACCGATGACATGACTCGGATGACCCTCCCTCCTGCCCCGCTTGCCGCTTTCGAGCGAAGTATCAGACTGAACGGTCTCGTGACCGGATCTGGTAAGGCGGGTATGGGGAGATAACTCTCGGCCCCTCTGCGGGGTTCCCCGAGTGCCTCTCGGGTTGTGTGGGCACACAACGGGCAAGTAGGCTAAAATTGAGCATAGAAGTAGACATTCCCCCCCCATGTAGTCATGTCATCGGTAAGTATTTTTCGAAAAAATACCTTTTAGAGAAAAATGAATTTTTCTTTAAAAGGTATTTTTTCGAAAAATACTTACCGATGACATGACTCGGACGACCCTCCCACCGGCCCCGCTTGCCGCTGGTAAGCTAAGTATCCTGACTGAGGAATTATGGGTACTCGGTTCCGGATGGGGAGTATCGGGAGACAACTCTTGGCCCCCTCGGGGTTCCCCGAGTGCCTCCCGGGTTGTGTGTTAACACAACGAGTACTTAGGCTAGAATTGAGTAAGTAGTAGACACTCCCATAAGGTCATGTCATCGGTAAGTATTTTTCGAAAAAATACCTTTTAAAGAAAAATGCATTATTTAGACACAGGACAATCCAGTTCAGCACACATCGTCTTTATATCAAGTAACCTGACAAAATATGACTCCACCCCATTCTGGAAATACAACGCTATCAGTGTGAGAAGCAGCTGAAAATAGATTGACACACTAACGGCAGCGCAGAAGAAATAAGTGCGGTTACGTGTGTGCTTTTGCTGCATGTCCAGACTGCTGTTTTGATGCGTCGACAAGGCATGACAAACACAAATGGTGCTGAAATGTGTCTTCAGATTTATGCGTAATAGTACTTTACATAAATTTGAATTGTCTGAGGTTCACTTTTCTTTAATTGTGTGCTGGTCTGTGATTTGGGACTTTACGGCTTGTAGCCGTAAAGTCCCAAATCACAGACCAGCACACTTTTTGGGGGTTGCAGAAAGACTATATGGAGGTTGGGACCCCAGTGAGCAACAAGTACTACCTGGGAGCACCCATGGGGGAGATGTATGGTCTGGACCAAGGGAAACCGAGATTCGACCCCGAGGTCATTGCCACTCTTCGACCGGACACTGACATCCCCGGTCTCTATCTGACTGGTGAGACTTTGACAAATTAAGTAATTAGTTGATCCATTTTATTATTTAATTAAATCCCTCACCATCATTTAGGGCATGAACCATCACAACTGATAATCTTCAATCCTGAGACATGCGCATGTAAATAAGGAGAGTAAGGGCCAGAGATCCTCATGAGCTGCAGCGGAATGCTTGGGCTCATCAGGATGTGCTTCTTTCATCTGGATGTTTGTTGCATTCCAGCAGTGAAGGAGTTATATATTTGTTTATTGGCTCATGTGCGAAGCAAAAGTGAGTATGTTCAGGGCCAGTGGTCGTTCATCTGTCGTCCGTCCACCCGCCGTTGTCCGTCCACCATCATCTGTAGTAAACCTTAACATTGGCATTTTCTCAGAGACTATTCAAGCCATGGTCTTCAAACTTGGCCCAAGGATACTTTGTGGCAAGACCTTTCTGAACATACCAATTTGAGTGACCTCTCAAAAAGTTCAAGGTCACAAGAAATCAGGAAATAGGTTAAAAAAATATAGCCGTATTTTGACAAAAAATATTTCTTCTCAAAAACTATTCACAACTTCAAAACCAAACATGGTGCAGAGATACCCAATGGTAAGACCTATCTATGCATACAATTTGGATGACCCTTGGTCACAAGAGGTCAACACGTGTGTAAAATGAAAACTTTGTCTTATAGAATTGTAGTTATTATCAACATTTTTTTAAAACTTTCAATCAAATTTGGCACAAAGGTACCTTTTTGCAAACTTTTCAATCAAATTTGGGACAAAGGTATAGCTGATGATAAGACCTTCATATGCTAACTAATTTAGTCGACTCGTCGCAAAGGTCAAGGGGGTTGACAGATGTGTGCAAAATGCTTAAATTTTTAGAAAACATGGATTTCGCTGATGCTGCAGCCAGCCCTTTAATTATTGTCACAAAGGTCACACATGTAAATCGGTCATACACGTGAGCCATAAGGGCTTTGGCTTTCTTGTTAACCCATATCATACTAGGGCTAAAAGCTTCAAATTTGTACACTGCCATATGCAATCTACATTATAGTACTTACAGATACGGATATAGACCAATGGCTTTATTTCAAGGGAAGTGCCAGAATAGCTTGGTGCCTAGAAGCGCCAAGCTATTCTGGAACTACCCTTGAACTATTTTAGTCAAAATATTTCACACACTGGTGTATTCTGAATGATAAGGGTTAATTGCTTATTTATTTACCGGAGTGTTGTTGTTTTGTTTTTTTTACTTTTTACATTTCAAAAGTTGATGTAGTGTGGAGGCAGCATTACCGCTGTCGATCTTACGTGTAAGTTGTTTTGAAGTAGCGTATCGATGTACTGCTTCAGAATGACTTACACGTGATCACTTTGAAGCCTTCTTGTAGTAAGACTTGCAAGGTGTCCGTGGCTATCCAAATCCTATTCGCTTCGCAGGTCAGGATGTTCTGCTGTGCGGGTTCTCCTCGGTGCTGTATGCTGGGCTGATCTGCGCCTCGCAGATTCTTAATCGCAACCTGCTCCGTGACTTTGGCAAACTCCGCAAAGAGCTGAAGAAAAAGCAGTAACTCCGGAATGCTTCTGTTGTGGCAAACTTTGCAAAGCAGTCAAGAAAAAGTTGTGACTTGAGAATGCGCTCATCTACCTTGTTTTCTCATTATGATAAACGGTGAAAAAGATACATATGCTGGTCTGTGATTTTGGACCTTTTGGCCATAAGGTCCAAAATCACAGACCAGCACGCAAACTGACTGACTTGACTCTCAGTAACAAGGACAACTTTTGCGTGCAAGTTTTTTTTTCTTTCTTTCTTTGATGTCACCCTTTTTGTGGAAAATGACTGTGAAACCCAACCATTCATTCCACTGATTCAGGGAACTAGTATGTTTCCTGTAGATGTATTAATGAATATGATTTTTACATATTCATTACACCAACCATGCACGACCAACGACTTGTTCATTACCAAGTATAACCAGAAAAGAAACATTGTACCACTGTACACACATATAACGATCGAACAGCTCTTGCTTTGTTTTTGTTTGTAATGAGTTTGCTAACAAGACCACCTGTGCAAACTGCATGTGTCATGATGAATATGATAAACTCATTTTGCCCACGACACACCCCAGCAAGATATGGCTCAACCATGATAGTTCAAGGGTGGTGGCAGAATAGCTTGGCGCCTATCGGCGCCAAGCTATTCTGCCACCACCCTTGAACTATCATGGTCGATCTGTCTCCTGAATTGTAATGCAGTCCTCGGAGGACAACTCCAAAATGTGGGTATTTTGTACCTCTGGCACAATGAGTGAACGCCTATCGGTATCAACGCTTGTATGCCAAACTATTTTCAACTTTTTTTTTTAAAGCAGAAACAGGCCAGGTGTCCTTTTTGTCATGATTCTGTTGCTGACTGGCTGTGGAACAGGTTTGCATCTTTAACATAGCTTTTGTCAGCATTTTACTTTTGATCAACGTTGCTTACCTTGTGCAGCTGCAGGCCACTCCTGCAGTCTTTGTTAACCCATATCATACTGAGGCTGAAAGCTTCAAATTTGTACGCTGCTATATGCAATCTACATTATAGTACTTACAGATAAGGCTATAGACTAATGGCTTTAGTTCGAGGGTGGTGCCAGAATAGCTTGGCGCCTAGAGGCGCCAAGCTATTCTGGCACTACCCGTGAACTATTTTAGTCAAACTTATTTAACACACTGGTGTATTCCAAATAATAATTATGGGTTAACCACTTAGCTGCTGGGAAAATGTGACCACCTAACTGCAAGAGGCAAAGAACCTCATGAGCACTTGCACATGCAAGGATTCATGAAATTCTTTGCCTCTTGCTGACCACACTTTGTGTGCATGTCCTTTAGACAATTTTTTTTGTTTGTTTGTTTTGTGTGCAATGCACCCATTAAGATTTCAGAAACACCATCTTTCACCAGTAGCATATGTGGCGTCACTTTCCATTGTCTCCATTTAACTATAGTTTTGTTGCTCTCATGGTGTGAAAAGCATAGCTTTGCACAAAGAGTTGAGGGGGGAAAAAGTGCATTTAGATTTTGCACAAAGTAAGTGATATTTTTTACAAGTTGTTGATGGAGTTTGTATCACCAAAAAATGCTTATTTTTTAGGTTTTAAAAACAACATTGAAGATGGTCATTCTATGATCTCCTAAGTTAGGCTTTTTGTGTTGAGCTTGCATGTATAGAAAAACATGTACAGGTAATTTGGTGTGTGTGTAGCATGCATGCATGTGTGTGTGTGTGTGTGTGTATTATCATTCTGCTTCAGGTTTAATCACACAATACCCTGTCTTGAACAAATTCAAGTTTGGAATTTCCAGTGTGCAGTAGTCAGTGTGATTGTTACATGACTGTGTAGAGTTTATTTACTTTTTTTATCATACAACTTTGTACTCGTACAAAATGAGAATAATAAACTGTAAATATCATTCTTAATAGTTTTCTGTGATTTTTGGCACATCCGCCGCCATCTGTCACCCGTCGTAAACGTTAACGTTGGCATTTTCTCTGAGACTATTTAAGCCACAGTTTTCAAACCTGGCACAAGGATACCAAGACCATTTTAAACACACCAATTTGAGTGACCTCTCTCAAAGGTCAAGGTCACAGGGGATGAGGAAATAAGTAAAAAAATAGCCATATCTGGAAAAACATTTCTCAAATACTATTCACAACTTCAAACCCAAACTTGGTACAAAGATACCTAATAGTAAGACCTTCCTATGCATACTAATTTGGCTGATCCCTCAGAAAGGTCAAGGGTCACAAGTGATCAGGAAATGGGTGAAAAAGGGCTGTATTTTGACAAAAGATGTTTTTTTTTTTTTCTCAAATACTATTCACAGCTTCAAACCCAAACTTGGTACAAAGATACCATGACCCTTGGAAAGGTTTTTATCAACGTTTTTGTAAAGTTTTCAATCAAATTTCGCTCAAAGATAGCTGATGATAAGACCTCCATATGCATTCTAATTTAGTTGACCCATCACAAAGGTCAAGGGTCATGGGATGATCCCCCAAAAAAGTTTTAAAAAAGACAAATTTTTCTCTAATACTATTTTCAACTTTAAACCCAAACTTGGTACAGAAATATCTGATAGCAAGACCTATCTATGCATACTAATTTGGATGACCCCTCAGAAAGATCGAGGGTCACAAGAGGTTGGTAAATGTGTCAAAAATAGCTATATTTTGACAATTTATTTTTTCTTACATTCTATTCATAACTTCAAACCCAAAGCTGGTACAAAGATATCTGATGGTAAGACCTTTCTATGCATATAATTTGGTTGATCCCTCGGAAAGGTCAAGGGTCACGAGCCCAGTAAATATGTAAAAAATAGCCATATTTTGACAAAAGATGTTTTTTCTCAAATACTATTCACAACTTAAAACCCAAATTTGGTACAGAGATGACCTATTTATGCATACTCATTTGGTTGAGCCCTCGGAAAGTTTAAGGGTCACAAGAGGTCAGCAAATGTGTGTAAAATGTCAATTTTTTTGTTATAGAATTGTGTTTAATATTAACAGTTTGCAAACTTTTCAATCAAATTTGGCAGAAAGGTAGCTGATGATGGCAAGACCTTCCTATGTATACTAATTTAGGTGACTCATCGCAAAGGCCAAGCTATTCTGGCACCACCTTTGAACTATCATGCTTGATCCATGACTTTCTGTGGTGTCAGGGCTGAATGAGTTAAGGTTTACTTTACAATTATTTCAGAAATCAAATTTGTGGCAGATAATTTTTTTTTCTCAAATACTATTTACAACTTCAAACCCAAACTTAGCACAAAGATACCTGATGTGAGACCTTTCTATACATACTAATTTGGAAAGGTCAAGGGTCACAAGAGCTCAGAAAATAGGTGAAAAATAGCCATATTTTGACAAAAGATGTTTTTTTCTCAAATACTATTCACAACTTCAAACCCAAACTTGGTACAGAGATACCTGATGGTAAGACCTATCTATGCATACTAATTTGGATGACCCCTCAGAAAGGTCAAGGGCTCAGGAAATAGGTCCGAAATAGCCATATTTTGACAAAAGATGTATTTTTCTCAAATACTATTCACAACTTTAAACCCAAACTTGCCACAGAGATACCTGATGGGAAGACCTTTCTATGCACACTAATTTGGTTGATCCCTCGGCAGGGTCAAGGGTCATGAGAGCTCAGGAAATAGGTCTAAAATAGCCATATTTTGACAAAAGATGTTTTTTTTCTCAAATACTATTCACAACTTAAAACCTAAATTTGGTACAGAGATACCTGATGGTAAGACCTGTCTATGCATACTAATTTGGATGACCCCTTGGAAAGGTCAAGGGTCACAAGAGGCTGGCAAATGTGTGTAAAATGCTGATTTTTCATAAAATTGTAGGTATTCCCAAATTTTTCAACCAAATTTGGTACAAAGATAGCTGATGATAAGACCTTCCTATGCATACAAATTTAGTCGACTCATCGCAAAGGTCACAGGGGGGGGGGGGGGGGGGGGTGGAGGGGGTGCGGGGGGGGGGGGGGGGGGGGGGGGGGGAGTTGACAGGTGTGAAAAATGCTTACATTTTCAGAAAACATGGATTTTGCTGGTGCAGAAGCCAGCCCTTGTCACAAAGGTCACACATGTAAATCGGTCATACATGTGAGCCATGATGGCTTTCTCTTTCTTCTCACAAACCAGATAGGTGAGGCTAGCGCTGGCAGAATTGTATGCAAACCAAGGGGAATCACAGCGCTGGACAGACAAACAGTTAGATCCCCTGACCCCGCCTATCAGGCACCCAATCGCCAGCCCACAGAGAAATACGCAGGTATAGAATAAGACGATCATTTCCATCCTCTAAAAGAATGGATCAGGTCTTTTATATAACCCATGTCTTTCTCCGGAACTTAGGAAGTAGGCAGGAGAAACATACATACACAAACATGAAGGTGTGTTACTATATGTGGTTGGGTAAATACCCTGATTTCCCACAGTAGATGCACAGAACATTACACAACAATGTAACGATACAAATTTGCCTCGAGTTATAGATACTCACAAACCAGATAGGTGAGGCTAGCGCTGGCAGAATTGTATGCAAACCAAGGGGAATCACAGCGCTGGACAGACAAACAGTCGGATCCCCTGCCCCCGCCTATCAGGCACCCAATCGCCAGCCCACAGAGAAATACGCAGGTATAGAATAAGACGATCATTTCCATCCTCTAAAAGAATGGATCAGGTCTCTTATATAACCCATGTCTTTCTCCGGAACTTAGGAAGTAGGCAGGAGAAACATACATACACAAACATGAAGGTGCGCTACTATATGTGGTCGGGTAAATACCCTGATTTCTCTTTCTTGTTTTTTCAAACAATGCTACAAAGTTAAACATAATGTACACATACACGCACAGCCACTGACATCTGTAAAGATTTATATGATATTTATCCACATCAATAAGAGAAGTAATGTACACATTCTTCCAACAACACATTACAAGCCATCCTTCTATCCCATATCGTACTGAGGCTAAAAGCTTCGAACCTGTGTACTGCCATACGCAAGCTACATTATAGTACTTACAGATAAAGATGTAGACCAATGGCTTTAGTTCAAGGATGGTGCCAGAATAGCTTGGTGCTAAAGGGGGGGGGGGGAGGTGGTGTGTCAATGCCAGAGGTAAGAGTCTAGGGCTTTAGCCTAAGACTTGCCGCCAACATTGACCCCACTGACCGGACCCGAGAGGCGACAAGAACCACTAGCAAAGTCTCACTCATAATACAACAATTTGGTCTTCAACTGTAAAAAGTATAAGCATGAAGTGTACCCTTGAAAGGACCCCAAACTTTACGCGTGAAGTAGAGATTCAGGGGACGTAATTTTCCATACTTCCGACTATCGGTCAACAACCTCTCGCGAACTGCATTTGCCTGGAATTTCTATCTCAGGTATTTTTTTTATTTAACTCATTTTCAGTCATATTTTTTTATGAAATTGGTAATATAAACCGAACACAATGCGTGCATATAGTTATTTTGTTACGTAACCCCCTCAATTTTATTTAATCAACTTTTTGTTTCTTTGCCGTTTTGAATGCGGTCAGTACGTGATAGGGCCTTCGCTTTAGTTGAATTTTCTTGTCATTGATATTATCTAACTTCTCAAATTATTCAGTTATGTT
This sequence comes from Semisulcospira habei, assembly GCA_036245525.1. NCBI lineage: Eukaryota > Metazoa > Mollusca > Gastropoda > Semisulcospiridae > Semisulcospira > Semisulcospira habei. The sequence continues at coordinate 113,714,803 of BTPG01000007.1, read as the reverse complement.
TTGTATGAAACTGGTACCAGCAGTATCACATAACACCTACATATAGTTCTTTGTGTTGTGTAGCCCCCTAAATTATTTTTTTATTGGCATATTTTTGCTTAAAAGTTTGACTGAATGAAGATTAGGGTGTTTATGTACCGAGAAATGTGATTGGCCAAAGATTTACAGTGGAGTCCAGTTAACACGAACTCGCTTAACACGAATTTCCGGTTAACACGAACCGTTTTTGCATTCCCGGCTGACGGCCTTCTTATTCTGTATTAAAATTTCACTGATAACACGAAATGCTTAACACGAAATTTCGCTTAACACGAAGCTCTTTTCGGTTCCCAACCAGAGTAATTTCAATATTATTCACCTGTTTAACACGAACACAGATTCCAGTCTCAAACACCGAAAACCAATCCATGAAAGGGGCACTGCACGTGTCACTCTTGTGCTGTAGTAAACATGACACAGATCAAACGAACTCGAGCCTGTGATTGACTGAATAGCCTTCAGTTGTTGTAATCCATCTTTTCATTGGCTAGAGTTTCTGAACTGTATTCATGCATCATTCGTGTACCAACACAACCCAACACTCCCTCACTTCAGTTAACCACCGATCGTGGCTACCCCCTAGGTAAAAGAGATGTCGATTACGCTTGAAGTGAAAAAACAAGATTAATGAGATCCACGATTGTCTGTCTACACGGGCTGTCAATAACGCAAGACAGACTTCGATCATGGCGTTCTTTTAAATTACTTTGATCGTGTTGCTTTTACCGATGCGAGATTGTACTTCAGCCCGTGTTGCTTTTACTTTACTATGGATTTTACCTGATGGATTTTACATTAAATACGTGAGCTGTACACGTCTCCTTGTGTTTTCCTAGCGAGCTGAAGGTAAGGTATATTTAGTACGATAATATGCACTTTTAACCTCGTACTCATTTATGCACGCATCTCTTACACACGTTTTCCTTGCCGAGAGGGCCGTGATCAATTTTGAGGCCATATTGGTTAACACGAAATACGTTTAACACGAAGTGATTTTCCGTGTCCCCAGAAATTCGTGTTAAGCGGACTCCACTGTATTTGGGGGAGAAGTCTTTGCTCAGCGAGTAACATTGTCATCGTAACATTTAATAAGGGAGTCTACTTATCACGTTACCTTGGTAACCTATGACAAGGGGACTCCAGTTGCCTTGAGAACGGACGACCAGGGAGGAAAATTGAATAGAGCCAGGCCAATGAGAAAAAGTGTAAAGAGACTGAAAGAAGACAAGATGTATTGTTATATTACATTATCATGTACAAGCTTTTGTCTGGCAGTCTAAACATACTAATGTCACATGACAAAATATTACACAAAGATCTTCATCCCTCTTGCGCTTAAAAGAGTGGTTGGTTGGTTGTACATTGCTTAATGGCCCGACAGCAATATGACTTTCTCAGGACGTGTCTGCACTGCTTGTGAAAAAAAAACCTAAACAGAATATTGAATGTATGCCGCCAGTCGGTCTAAAGCAACACACATCCAATATCAAGAGCTACAGGCAGCACAGACAGTAGGGAGAGTTTAAATAAAGGAAAATACAGGTGAATGGACCAAGGGTAGAGAGAAACACATGCCCCAGAATAGAGGGGAAAACCCACCCTGCGGGGCTGACCAGGGTGACCCTGGGAACTAAAAAGTAGTTAACCCCACCCAAGTCCCCCAGGGCAGACCCTGGTGGGGGGCTTAAAAGAGGTGCATCCCACTAGTCGCATGACAAGAACATTTAGCATAAAGGAATAAGCCTTGTGTGAACACAGCCGCTGAATATAAAATGGTCTTTAACCCTTTTCATCCTGATACGCTGTGATAGTTCAAGGGTGGTGCCAGAATAGCTTGGTGCCTGAGGCACCAAGCTATTCTGGCACCACCCTTGAACTAAAATCTGATCTATCTCCTGATCAGTAATGTAGCCTTTATAGGACAATATGCAAGTTTAAAAAAAAAAATCAGCCTCAGGATGTAATGAGTTAAACAACGTAATTTGTGCTGATTAAAGTTGAAACAGTCCAAACGCAGAGTGCTTGTCATGTGACAGAGGCCATTGACAGGTACAGAAATTGCACTGGTTTTCAAACGATGTCGAATACACAACTCTTTATCTTCCAGTACTAACCATGGGAGATGATAACACCATAACTCAAAGGAAGAACCTGTTAGCTTAGCACTTATCAGGCACTACCCTTGAATTCTGCACAGTGGATCCATCTTCTGCTGTAGTCTAGCTATCAAGGTTGAAGAATGTGACGCTGAAATTGTAATCTGGGAGTTTATCGTGCAAAGAAGGATCAACAGCTCGTGGTAGACATGCACATTAAGATCAGTACATGTACTGTATCTATGGTTGATTGATCCCCACAGTTGGTGCTGGAAGTGAAATAGAAATGAAATAGTTTTCAACACGTCATCAACTTGTTACACTTTGCAAAATAAACAAAAAATACAAATCCAGCACAACAGGCAATAAACGAATAGCCAGATTAGCGTGGTGCCCTTCTAGGCTTATCTGGCTCTACCCTCGAGCTATTTACATCTAACTCGTCTCGAAAATATAAAGGTGTATTTATAATAGGAGGTTTCCAGAATTAAAACTGCTTAAAAGTGTTCCACCATGTAACTGGCAAAAGTGTGACTTCTGATTTGATTACATTGCAGTGCCGCCATGATTCGGCTAAAGCTAGCATGTCCATTTTAGTCAAACTTATTTCACACTGGTGTATTCCAAATGATAAGCGTTAAGGAACAATTAAAATCTCGCTTTTCTCAAAAATAGACTGGCTTTTGTCAAATCATGGCAGCGTGATCATGAGCATCTATGCCACCTGCTAAGAGAGATTCACCACATTTACATCCTCTGAGACAGTCATTTTGGTTGAATCCTATCATGGATTGGAAGTTGCATCTTTGAAGAAGTCCAGTTGCACTGTATCGTATGGCATTGTCAGAACAATGTAAAATAGGCAGATTTCCACAACACTCGTAGTCCCTCAGCCAGCCCATTCCATCTAAAATAGGCTGATAACACTGATACAGAAGTCTACACAGTATCATAAGGCATTGCCAGAGTGATATTATAATTGTAGCCTTGTGGTTCATCGTAAGTGGAAAGGCAGATCTCTGGAACACCTTTAGTTGTCTGATCCACAAGAAAATCGTATACATGGAGAGACCCTCTATGCCTGAAAAAAAAAGTCCATTCAGGCGGATGAATTTTAAGGGAGAAGAAAATTTTATCATTATCAATGCAATTGATTTCACTTTTAACATTGAGTATAACAAATGTCAGATAATTATAATGTCGCTTTTCAGAGTTCTTTTCAGAAGATACATTTTGTCTTTGTAGATCTACACAAAGCTTTTCCTTTGTGGTAGTTTTTTTTTCAATATTCTTACCTCTGATGAACACCGGTGTCAAAGTCAAATGGATCATGTTGCTTCTTGGCAAATGGGACATGGGCCACAACCAGCAAACGGTCAGCAAAATGACAGTACCGAACTGGGTGCCTGGAGACAAAAATGGATGCTACAGTTGACTTTGCCTATAACAAATAGGATTATGCAAGTCAGATAAAACTATTACAAGGTGCTGATGTTCCAGAGCTCCATACAAGCACACGGGCACACAGATGCACTTTTTCCCCATCATGTGCCAGGAAAAGCTAAATCATATCCAAATGCAAGAGACACAGATCCTCATGAGCCCCTCAGGGGCTCATGAGGATCTATGCCTCTTACTGAACCCATTTTGCATCAACTGTTCCTTGGATAGTTGGATTTTTTTGCCACTCGGCTATTCACACAGATTTCTGAAACGCAACCTGCAACCAATGGCACAGGAGGGGTTAACCCTGGGCACATTTCTTGAATTTTGGAAGTGTTACTTAATGACTAGGTACCACTTGCAGGAGGTGGATTGACCATGACAATTCAAGGGTAGTGCCAGATTAGCTTGGCGCCTTCAGGCGCCAAGCTAATCTGGCACTACCCTTGAATTATCATGGTCAATCTCCTGCTGTAGGGTGCTGGCGCTGAAAGGGTTAATATAGTCAAATACAATAGAAGTCTGATATGAGAATGCTGAGAAGTCCTAGTTGCACTTCTTATGTCAGTATGTCGCTTCTAACAACGTTGGGATACGACAGCATATTGTTATATCCGGAATTCACCACATTTCAGGTACCTGTTGTGCATATCCCACAGTTTGCTAGCCATGCGCTGGTCCCAGACGCACACAAATCCGCTGTCATCCCCTGAAACGACTTTCCATGAGTCCATCTGCACCAAGTTTACAGAGGCCGAGTGACCAATCAAGGTCATTATGGAGGACTGTGCGATGCGAGTGTCATAAACACGAACTCTGCCAAAGACAGTTGAGAAATACAAAATTATGTCCACACAAATATGCGTGCTGGTCTGTGATAATGGACCTTATGGCTCTAGGTCACATGGTCCAAAATCACAGACCAGCACACACTGCAAGAGAACAGAAAGATGTGTCTGATAAAATTAACCCTTCGCCTGTCGGTAGCGGTTTTTGTTGCGATGATTCCTGTAGAAATCATTGCGACAAAAAACTGCTACCAACAGGCAAAGGGATAAATTCATCTTTTGCTTGGTTGTAACCAGCAAATATTTGTACTGGTCAGTGATTTTAGCACAGCTGTAAGCCACAAGATCCAGAATGACAGGGTGCACATGGGGCATCCAGGACCAATCTTATAATGTGTACTCTAACCCTCTGCATGTCGGTATTGGTTTTTGTCGCGATGATTTTTACAGGAATATTCACGACAAAAAAACGCTACCGACACACAAAGGGATAAGCATACTCTGTAACACAACATGGAATCTATTTAGTTTCCTGTACTGTGACGCTTTCATAGACAGCCTAGTGCAAAAGCACAATACCTACACGTGTACTCATGACTTACTTCCTGTCATAGCTGCCTGTGACCAGCTGATGCGGCGGACTGTCCACCAGATTTATGCAAGAAACCCGCGCCGTATGCCCAGCAAGGGACGTCGTCAGCTTGCGAGTGGCAACATCATACATGTTCACCTGGACACAAAAGCATCTGAACATGACCTTTGTTAAAAATGTCATGGAGTAACAGCATCATAAATATATTAACTCATTTAGCCTCAAAGCCCTTACAGCAGGAGACAAACTGACCCTGATAATTCAAGGGTAGTGCCAGATCAGCTTGGCACTACCCTTGAATTATCATGGTCGATCCATCTCCTGCAACTGGTACTAAGTCGTTAGGTGACATTTTGGAAATGCAGCTGTGGGGTTAAATGGGTTAACCGTTTTGTGCATACAGCCACCAGCACCGCACACAGAAGCATCAGAATATCATTTATTGGTCTGCAAATTCATGCCTCCTGCACATGAATCTGCAGACCTGTGCTGCAAATGCCTGTGTGATACTCTTGTGTTTTTAATACCTCTCAGCATAATTACCTTCTCAAACTGCGAGGGCCCTGTGTTGATACTGTAACCAACTGCCACCTCACTGGGGTCCCCTCTCGCGTCGATGCACGTCACTGGTGCGTCAATAATGTTGTGAAGCTCAGAGCAACTCATGCGGCACAGCTCTTGAGTGTGCACTGTGTAGATGTTGACAGCATCAAACGAAGCCACAATGAGAATGGGCGAGTTCTGTGAATCCTGTGGCTGAATCCATTTCAGGCTCTTTACCTGAGAACAAATCAAACTGTGGGTAAATTTAATTTAAACATTTTTATTTATTCATGGGTGAAAGTGCGAAAGATTGAAATGACTGAAAATGGTTCATGGCCTAACTATGCCATGTGATCCATGTCCAGCAACAGACATAAATTCTCATGAGAATTCATGAGAATTTATGTCTCTTACAGATCGAACAGGCTGGCTGAAAGGCTGTTCTGCCTGAACCTAAAATCTTAAAAAAGCTGATTAGGACTCCAGGAATGAAGGCTCTCAGCCATGTTTGTTTATATAGTTAGTTAGTTCATTCCATACAGGCTATATGAGTTGCTTTCCAAAGGAAAGATCATCTAAGACACCACGTCAGAGATCACAGTGGGAGATGGATCAGTCATGATATTTCGAGGACTTTGTGCTAGATTAGCTTGGCACCTGGAAAGATGGCAAGCTAATATGTCACTACTCTTGAACTATCATGGGCACGTGGACATGCACAAATCAGCATTACATTCAACTTTGCTTATGACAAGCTTGAGTGTACAAACAAGTTGGACAGGCAGCATTTACATTTTTTTCTGATGTCTCAAACCACCTTGTTAACCTATTCATTGGTGAGAAATATTAAACAGTGCCCAACTGCGTGAGGTACAGATCTTCATGAACCCCCACATTTTTGGGGACTCATGAGGATCTATACCTCCTGTGGAAAACACTTTGCATCCATCTTCCTTTAGCGACTGGGGATCTTTGTGGTTGAAGTGACAAAGATTTCAAAAACACTATCTGCATCCACTTGCAGTGAAGGGGTTAACCCACATCATACTGAGGCTAAAAGCTTCAAATTTGTACACTGCCATATGCAAGCTACATTATAGTACTTACAGATAAGGATATGGACCAATGGCTTTAGTTCAAGGGTGGTGCCAGAATAGCTTGGCGCCTAGAGGCGCCAAGCTATTCTGGCACTACCCTTGAACTATTTTAGTCGAACTTATTTCACACACTGGTGTATTCTGAATGATAAGACTAAGAGTTAAACAGTCTGGACATAAGTTACAACAACAAAACAAATGTGGGCCTGCAGGCACTTAGTTGGATACAAAGTTCACTGTATGAGTGCAGAGGGTGAACTCATTCAGCCCGATGGGCGTTTTGCCCAAATTTTGTAGGTGTCATCTAATGACTATGCACAGTTGCAGGAGATGGATCGACCATGATAATTCAAGGGCAGTGCCAGATTAGCTTGGCGCCGACAGCGCCAAGCTAATCTGGCACTGCCCTTGAATTATCATGGTCGACCCATCTCCTGCTGTAGTACGTCAGGGCTGAATGAGTTAACTGGACACAAATTGTGACTTGCCTGTGTGTCTGACTGCAATGAGTCCAAAAGACGTCCGTGCCCATGCTGCAAACTGTGCACCTGCACAGCTGTTTCACAGTTGATGGCCAGGCAAACTGACCCTGGTCCAAACTCACACAGCCCCAGGCTAGACTGCTGAAATTCAACTGTATGTCTTGGACACGTGAAAGTGTAAGTGGCCTCAGTGCCTTCCTCGTTGCTCCACACATCTACAAAACCTGAAGCAACAACAACAAATTTTTTAAAAGTTTTGTTTGATTAACATCTCAACTGTAGATCTATACAAGTCAGCTTTGTGAAAAACAGCGATTACGTGGGATCCACAAAGTCAGGCTGCATTACTGGCATTCATGTTAACCCATTACATGATGACTGACATTTTTCAAATTTGTGTATTAGGAGACAGATCAACCATTTTATTTCAAGGGAGGTGCTAGAACAGCTTGGCGCCTCTGGGCGCCAAGCGGTTCTGGGCCAACTTTGAACTATCATAGGCAAATTTATTTCATGCAATAATGTACCAGGATGAAAAGGGTTAATGTGGTGCTAAACTACCACACGAAGAAAAGATCACACAGACAGCAACAAGTCCTCTGGCTGACTCCAGTCTAATCTGTCCCACACACAGCAATGCACAGGCCAACTGTTTTGCTCATAGGTTGGATATCTGACTGGAAGCAATAGACCTGACCACAATAAAATAATTTTGTGATCTTCTGATGTGGGTAATACTGAGAATAACCTGGATGTGTGCACTGGCCTCACCGTCTGTGATTTTGTAACCTGACATCCTGGCTCACACTTTGACTCGAGATTTAAAAAGATGCGAGCACTGGTCTGTGATTTTGGACCAGATGGCTTCAAGCAACAAGCCTAAAATAGCAGATTAGCCACACCTTTATCTTTCTATTTCTATACTTCATGCTTTGTCAGCCGCTCTGAGATTCACAAATAATAACCCTTTCACTGCCAGCTGACGCAGATTGTGTTTTAACGCCAAAGAGCCAAGGCCTTCCCAGAACATGAATTCAAAGTGGTATCAGCAAGAGGCATAAATCCTCATGAGCCCCCGCAACTGCAGGGGCTCATGAGCATCTATGTCTCTTGCACTTGGATCGTGTCCATTTTTTCTTTGCAGTCAAGGGGTTACAAATCGCTGACTCCTTCAGTTAAACCACTTAAAAGTCCAACTGACCCTGGCTGTATGAAGCTGCAGTCACACTGTCACATGTTGCCACGTGAAGAATTTCATTGCCTATGGTCCCTGCTTCCTCTGCCTCATCGATAACGAGCGCGATGCTGCTGGGTTTAAAGACGCACGTCTCTCCGGACAAAACATCCCACATTTTGGTCTGGCAGTTACTGTACCTGAGGCGACGTAAAATAAAAATTGCTTTCAGTCATGGCGATACATTTACAAAACATTCACGAGTTTAGATGACATGCATGTCCAAAGATTAATTAGAAAAAACAAAAACAAGACTAGATTGAAAAAAAATAAATAAAATGACTGAATGCTTCAAGCATTCACACCTAATACATGTCGTGCCTGCCACAACCTTTACAGGTGTCTACAAAGACAGTGTCCCATCACTGACGGCAGTCACAGTGAAAGGACAGTGCCAGATTAACTTGGCTCCTTGGAAGGTACATGTCAGTAGTGGATTTTGTCACGATGATTCCTGTGGGAATCATCACATCAAAAACCACCACTGAAAAGGAAAGGGTTAATCTCACAATGATTACCCTTGAACTGTCACGATCGACCCATCTCCTGCTGTGGTGTCTTATGGATGAATATATGTAAACCCTTTGTTATTTGTTGGGGTGATTCCTTCAGGCATCAACTCCACACAAAAACTGTGACCACCCGCCAATGGGTTCACGGTTGTTGACCCTTTTAACCCCAAGGCCACATTTTTCAAATTTTGGGTGTGTCACCTAACAACTTATCATACCGGTTGCAGGAGACGGATCGACCTTGATAATTCAAGGGTAGTGCCAGATTAGCTTGGCGCCTGTTGGCGCCAAGCTAATCTGGCACTACCCTTGAATTATCCTGGTCGATCCATCTCTTGCTGCAAGGCGTCAGGGCCAAATGGGTTAAGGTAATCGAAATGAGGGATGCAACATACAGATATTGCTTTCACTTTCCAAGATACACATGAACATGACTTGGAAATCATCTGGCATACTGGTACACTAGACATAAATCATGCAGGATGGATTAACTTCAACATGCAATAGCTCTCTAAGTGACAAGGTAATTAGGCACTACCCTGATTTTATTCTCTCCCAACTGGTGCTGACAACCACATAGCTGTAACAAATAACCTTGACTGCTACTGATACTGCTCAAAGGAAAAGATGTGTAACTATGTGTCTTCTGCCAGCAGCAGTCAAACTCACCCTGCCACCACTGTAGATTTGTGTGATGTGGCAGCACACAGTATGCCCCCTTGTGAGTACTGAAGATTATATGGCTTGCCTATCCGATTCTGAAACACAGGCACACAGTGATTGAAGAAGTCAGAAATATTTTATCATTTTATACTAAACAAGAATTAAGCAAACCCCCCCAAAACCAACATCTTTCAGTGAAATTATCATTTTTAAAAAGCTGCAAAGCACATGGGCAGATGGGGGAGGGGGGGGGGGGAGGAGTGGTGGTGGCGTCCATACCCACCACCTCTAATTTCCCACACTAAAAAAAAATAAATAAATGGAAAACGAAAGACAGAATGAGAGAGGCTAGCCTGTAAAATAAGAGAAATAAATGAAAAACAAATTCAGACACATTTGATTTTTGGCCTCCATATGCCAAGCTCATCTGCCACCAACCATGAGCAAGAAGAGTTCTAGCTGTCTATGTGAATGTTTACCTTCCAGTTGTACATGAGTGTATGCTGGAGTGTGTATAAATGGCTGACACGACTTTTCCAATTCTCATGCTCCACTGTCAGCTTGTCCTGATCAAAGCCCATCTTGTGGCAGATTCGGCACCATAGCAATTCATCTTCTGCTAAACTGCGCCAGCTTTTGCTCACCTAGAAAGACAGTCACTGGCCAATAATGTCAAGGTCATTGAGCCGACATCTGCTACAGTTGTACTGTGCACAGATCTATATGCAAGTGGGGCCATTGTGGGCCGTGCAGGCCAAATGCAGGCAACACTGGCCCCACAAATGTTTGTTTACTGGGGGAGGGGAAAAACATAGCATGTGCACCCATTAGGTATGTTTTGATATGATCCTGATGACATCCTGATCCTGAAATGAGTGAAAACGACAAGTACATTAACCCTTATCATTCAGAATACACCAGTGTGTGAAATAAGTTTGACTAAAATAGTTCAAGGGTAGTGCCAGAATAGCTTGGCACCTCTAAGCACCAAGCTATTCTGGCACTACCCTTGAACTAAAGCCATTGGTCTATGTCCTTATCTGTAAGTACTATAATGTAGCTTGCATATATCCCAGTGTACAAATTTAAAGCTTTTATTTTTAGCCTCTGTATGATATGGGCTAAATGTCAACTTTTGTTTCCATAAAAAAATTGATAAGGGGAGACACATCAGAGCATTTTTGTTTTTACACCAGACTGATGACATGGCAAATTCTACTAAAAGTAAATTTTAATTGCATGACCTGAAGAAAGCACTAGCATTAATACATCTTTGACTGTCTTATAGTATGGATACACTGATACTTATAAGTTTATTATCAGCATTACACCTGACATGGTTTAGACAAATTTACCTCAGCCACAAACCCTTCACCGGCAGTCATGTGTTCTAAAGCTGGCAGCACATTCCACCCTTTGGTTTCAAAATCAAATCACACCATTTGTTGAAAATTCTTCCCTTAATATTTAATATTAATATTTTATCATAATTATTTAGACACGGACCTAGGGTATCAGTTTTTCACTCCCTCTGTGAACATTAAGTAGAGCAGAACCTGTTAGAAATGACCACCATAATGAGAGACCACCTGTCATTAAAGACCATCATTTGGGTAGCTGCAGATATCTAAATGATAGTCTTTAATGACAGGTGACAGTTTTTGCCTTTGACTTGTTTGAGGAACTCCCTTTTGGTTATCCAAAACAAGTTGTACAGTAATATGTGTGCTGATTTGTGATTTTGGATCTTGCAGCTCCACACGAGAAAGACTGTGACCACAAAAATTACAGACCAACACAACGATGGTTGCTCAAAGAAAATGAACAATGATAACACTGATCTACAGTGTTTTCAATACCTGCGCACATCTGCACAAGTCTTGGAAATCCAGGTGCCAGAAAATCTTGACAGCAACTTCCCGAGGCAGGCTTGTGTCAAAGAATGGGATCTCATTAATTTCATCCTGTTGACAGACGAGGTGCTTTTGAGTGATCTTTCAGATAATAAAACTGAACACTAAGGTCGAACTTCTAAACTTTTGACCTCTGAAGATTTTATTATTATACAATTGCAGGAAACTTATTTAGAGATAGAACAGCCATGTTAATTCAAAGGGTGGTGCCAGAATAGCTGGGTGCTCAGCAGCACCATGCTATTTTGGAAGTAGCCTTGATCTATCATTGTCGATCCATTATGTCAAATCAACACAGGTGACCAATGTGTCAGATGATTGATTGACATTATCTGTATGAGTTGTACTAACCAAGTCCGCAATAAAAAGATCAAGGTATCCCTTCCTGTCACTGGATGATTTAACCTGTGCATTGTCCCTCACAGCATTTTGTCCTTCACTTTTCTTTTCTTCTTGTTTTGGTTTCTTTGAAATCTCATCTGCTTGCGAAAAGTATGTTCGTTTGCTTGGCAATGTTGCTTGACTGCTAATAGTTCTTTTCTTGTTTTTAGGCACACCTTCTGTACTGCTCTTGCTCAGTAGTTCAGTTAGAATTCTGAAGGGATAATAAGCAGCAGCTATGTTAGAAACATCTTCATGATACTGAGGAGGAATAGCTGCCAGTTCTAACTTCTGCAATTCATTTTGGTCGTCCGCATGATGAAAGGGCAAAGGAGGTGAAATGCAGCCATCTCGTAATGGAGGAGGCGATCGTTCTTTCTGAAACGGTGAGGGAGATTTCCGTCCCTCCTTCGCCACAGAAGCTTGGTCTTTGTGCGTAGCATGTTGATCTAAACTCCCTGAAGGCTTGCTAGAATCTTTCCCTTGAATTTCATTCAGCCATTTTCGTCTAAAACTGTCCAAATCCTGATCCGACATGATGATGCTTTGAAAAATCAGTCTCTCAGCTGTCATATGCCATTTTATGAATGCACACGTTTTGCACAATCAATACGCAACACAAAAGATGATCCCGACGTAGGCAAACGAAAGTTGCAAAGGTCTGAAGGCGGCCATGATGTAAACAAGTAAGCGAAGCTACTCTTCCGCACTTGTCGAGTCCTTCAGAGTTACATCGCTTGCAGTGCAGAGGACACAAATGGCATCTCTTGTAAGGTGTAAACACTACCAAGCAATGAACGTGTTCCGGAGGTATGAACCCAAAAAAGGCCGAGTGCACAGATAGTATGATGTTTCTGCTGTGAAAGTACTATTGTTTCCCTATGACAGTTATTGTCTGGCGTGTAACAGGTGTCATTTGAGACTGTGATCCTCGATCCATACCACCTTACATTAAGGAAGACCTAGAATGGGCTGGCAAGTGACAAAGATCCACATGGACAACCGCAATCTGCGGGGGCTCATGAGATCATCGTCTCATGCGTGTAGCCACAGGTATTATAAATGGTATTATAGTGGCTTAAAGTTTCTTCTTCTGGTGTAAGAGTCAGGCTCAGATGAGCGTTAACCCTTTTAGCCCCAAGGTCCCATTTCTCAAATTTTGGAGGTTTTGCCTAACGACTGTGTACCAGTTGCAAGAGATGGCTTGACTATGATAATTCAAGGGTAGTGCCAGATTAGCTTGGCGCCTGCAGGCGCCAAGCTAATCTGGCACTACCCTTGAATTATCATGGTCAAGCCATCTCCTGCTGTAGGGATCTGGGGCTAAAAGGGTTAAAGACTCTGCGGCTATGCATTCTGAAAGTGCCATTGAAAACTGGTTAATTGCAAGGGGCTAGGAGTGGTGCTACAGGGCTGAGGTGACTAGTCGGACTCTGTAGGCATCAAGGGAGGTCAGGGCTGATGTGATTATGGTATATAATAGGCAGCCTGTTCCACTCCCTTAAAAACCTGAGGACAAAGGAGTTGAAGAGAATCCATTTTGCCCTATGACCACTCTCCCAAAATTTGGGAGGTCTGCTAGGTGCAGGAGATGGATCAACCATGATAATTTGACCCCATGGCTGCCCAAATTTTGGAGGTGTTGCCTAACGACTATGTACCAGTTGCAGGGGATGGATCTGCCATGATAATTCTAGGTTAGTGCCAGATCAGCTTGGCGCCTTTAGGCGCCAAGCTAATCTGGCATTACCCTTGAATTATCACGTTAATCCATCACCTGCTTTAGGGCGTTGGGGCTAAATGGGTTAAGGGGAGTGTTAGTAGCTTGGTGCCTTCAGGCACCAAGCTAATCTGGCAATACCCTTGAATTATGGTGTATCCATCTTCTGCTACAATGCATCAGGGCTAAATAGCATGGGTTAACTGATGCCCAGTTAAGGGGGTTAGTCTTATATGTGTACACACACACTAATCTGTCTCTTGCTGTTACCTGTTACAGGTTTGGAGCTTCTGCCCTCAGGTCAAATATCCGGCATGCATCAACTACAGGTGATCACAGTTACTTTTTTTTTTTTTTCCACAATGATGCCCAAGCAATATAGTGTGTTATATGGTTTGATGTATATAATTGTGTTCAAAACCATGTGACAGTGACCATTTCTATTTTAGTAAAATCAATCTTTATTTACGAGGTGTGATCAAAAAGTATCAGACTAATAATAGAGGAGCTAAAATATGCAGAGTGAAGCCACTTGGCACAGATTGACATTGACGCCAACCGTGCATGCACACTAAGTTTTAACATCCTAGCTCACTTCCGCTCTTTACAGCAGTGCTTGGAAGGAACATGTGTAGCATGCGGTCGTCGCAATTGACCATGACGGAGAAAGTTGAGCAGAGAATCTGCATCAAATTTTGCCAAAATCTTGGCAATACCTGCGCAGAGGCCTACACACAGTTGCAGAAAGTGTATGGAGAGGAGTTTAAGAGCCGCACACGAGTGTACGAGTGGTTCAGACGTTTCCAAGATGGCCAACAAAATGTTGACAGTGACGAACGTTCTGAGAGACCTGTAACCAGCAGAACTGAGAAAAAACATCACAGATGTGCATGCAGCTGTGAAGGGAAATCGTCGAATCCCCATCCGTGAGTTATGGAAGGATGTGCAGATTAGTTGGGGTTCAGTTCAGTCCATTCTCACTGAAGATTTGGGTATGAGACACGTGTCTGCCAAGTTTGTGCCAAAACTGCTTTCAGCTGACCAAAATGAAACTCAGGTTTCAGTTGCACAAGATCTCCTTGATTGTGTCAAGAACGATGAAAACTTTTTGAAAATGGTGTATACACTTTCTGGACTTGTGCGTAGGCCTCTGGGCATGTATTGCCAAGCTTTTGGCAAAATTTGATGCAGATTTTCTGCACAACTTTCTCCATCATGGTCACTGCAACGACCACATGCTACACACGCTCCTTCCAAGCACTGCTGTAAACAGCGGAAGTGAGCTAGGACATTAAAACTTAGTGTGCATGCACGGTTGGGGTCAATGTCAATCTGTGCCAAGTGGCTTCACTCTGCACATTTTAGCTAATTTACTATGTCACCAGTCCTGATACTTTTTGATCAAACCTCGTATGTAAGGATTATAGCCATGCACATTCACACAAACACATGCGCGCTGGCATGCGCACACACCTGTACACACACACACGCACACACACACACACACGCATATGCACACACACACACACACACACACATACATACACACACACTGTGCACACATTGTATCTGAATGCCATATCACTCACAGAATTTGCTTGTTTTCCTCAAGATTTTCTGTATGACTAGATTTAAGTAAATCAGATTTTTTAAAGGGGGGTGGGGCTGGGGGTGTCCAAATTTAAAATAATAATAAAGAAGAAATTCCAACCCCCCACCCGGGTCTGCCCTGGGGGACTTGGGTGGGGTTAGGTACTTTTTAGTTCCCAGGGTCACCCTGGTCAGCCCCACAGGGTGAGTTTTCCTCTCTATTCTGGGGCATGTGTTTCTGTCTA
The DNA here is from genome assembly GCA_036245525.1 of Semisulcospira habei. NCBI lineage: Eukaryota > Metazoa > Mollusca > Gastropoda > Semisulcospiridae > Semisulcospira > Semisulcospira habei. The sequence goes on along the minus strand of BTPG01000007.1, from coordinate 113,699,465 downwards.
CCCGAGATCCATTCACCTGTATTTGCCTTTTTAAAACTCTCCCTACTGTCTGCACTGCCTGTAGCTCTTGATATTGGATGTGTGTTGTTAAATGGTCTTAGCTTTATTTAGGCCCCATGTTTTAGGTTTATTTAACGTATTTGACCGGCTGGCGACATACATTCAATGTTCTGTTTAGTTTTTTTTTTTTTTCACAAGCAGTGCAGGCACGTCCTGAGAAAGCCTTGTTGCTGTCGGGACGTTAAGCAATGTACAATCAATCAATAAACCTTCCTTCAAGGTCAAGGGGCGCTGATTGACAAAGTGTTGATTGCCAATCGTGGAGAGATCGCATGTCGTGTGATTCGAACGGCAAAGCGCATGGGGATTCGGACAGTTGCAGTTTACAGTGATGCTGACAAGGACTCGATGCACGTGGCTTTGGTATGGATTTACTGTCCTTGTGTGCATGTGTGTGATTATGACAATAATTAACTCATTTATACCTAAGGACATATTTTGAAACGTTTGGAGGTATCACCTAACGACTATGAATCTAACGACTATACACCAGTTGCAGGAGATGGATCGATCATGATAATTCAAGGGTAGTGCCAAATTAGCTTGGCGCCTTAAGGCACCAAGCTAATCTGGCACTACCCTTGAATTCTCATGCTCAATCTATTTCCTGTTGTATTGCGTCAGGGCTAAATGGGTTAAGAGACTGTGAATGTGCTGTTCTGTGATTTTGGACCTATAAAATCACAGTTCTGTACTCATTGTTGTATCAGCTCTTTCCTTTATCCCAGCAGCAGTGACAGGATTAACGTACATGGCTTTGCGTAACTCGTGCAGAGTGGTGCCAGGCTGATCAATACTGACCCTTTAGCTGTCGGTAGAACTTTTGTTTGTTTCCTCAAAAACATTACCGATGACATGACTTTATGGAAATGTCTACTTCTAGCTCAATTTTAGCCTACTTACCCGTTGTGTGCCCACACAACCCGGGAGGCACTCGGGGAACCCCCCTAGAGGGGCCGAGAGTTGTCTCCCGTTTCCCGCCTTACCGGCTCCGGTCACGAGACCGGCCAGTTTTGCTACTTCGCTCGTACAGAGAAGACGTGTCTGGCCTTGCGCTCGCGCCGCTTCGACCGGTCCTTCTCTTGCCTACGCTCGTTGCCTCTTCATGTGCCCTGCCTCTGCTGGCGTCGTTCTGCTGCTCTCCTCTACGCTGTGGAGGTGTATGACTACCCTTCCCCCTGTTCCCGATTCGTCTCGGACGTAAGGTAGCGGTAGTTTCCCACAGCCGGCCCTCGGGCCGAGAGCCGGCTACCGTTGGGCTTTCCTTTCGGCTTTGCTTCTACGTGGGCGCCAGTTGTTGAGCTTACGCTTCGGCGCCTTGCACGACCTTTTTTACGAGTCTCCTCGAGGGACGTCGCCTTCTCTCCTTTGGTATTTCACTGTTACGAGAAGACGTTGCCTTGTAGACTAGGGTTTCTGTTCTCGTAGGGCCTTCGGGCACCCACACGCCGTTCGTCTACCTTAAAGGCCCTTTAGCTCTGGGAGACTGTAGCCACTATTTACGCGCCGGTGGTCACGGCGCTTGGAGTACCTTGGTGTGGGGCTAGGCTCCCTTGTCCGCCTTTGCGACCTTGTGCTCTTTGTCTGTTGCAGGAACCAAATGCTTACCTGCGCTCAATGCGGCGACTTCAAGTGGCCGACGGACGACCATGCGGTCTGCCTCCCCTGCTCGGGCTGCGCCTCGACCATCTCTGCGATGTCTGTGCGACCTGGCCGGAGTTCCGTTGGTCTGACCTCTGGAGTTTTTTACCGGCGAGAGCGACCTCCGTCTGCTATCTCTCGTCCCACTCCTGTTGACGTCGCCCCTGTGGTAACGACCGCTCTTCCTCGCCTCGGCCTCTCGGAACGGATTGATCGTCGGGACTCTGCGTTGTTCGCTGACCAGAGGACTGCCACTGCTGCCACGCCCGCTGACCCTTCTGGAGGGTCTGTTTGCCGGCAAAGCGCCCGCCTCACTGAGCCCGGCCTGCAGCAGTTCGCCACGAGCCGTCCCACGTTGACTGGCCTTGCTCCTCTCTCTCTCCACGATAAGCCCGCTGATCCTTCCGGAGGATCTGTACACCGGCATAGAGCCCTTCTCACTGAGTCCGGCCAGGAGAGACGTCAGCCTCAACCTACGCGACACAGTCGCGCCCCCGACCTTTCCCGTTCCACCGTCAGTGCTAGACACTCGCGCTCGCCCGCGAGCGCCGCCGGAAGGATCGTTCCCCCCGCCGGGAGCGTCGCCGCTCCCCCCGCCACTCCTCGTCGCGCGCTCGGTCGCGCTCACCTTCGCAGTTCGATGCGTTCGCCGCGTCACCGCCATCGTCGACCTTCTTCCCGTGATCGGCACTCCTCTTCGGTTGTCCACCGTACTTCACCCAGAAGAAGCCACGCACCGGACAGGACCCCTCCTCGCTCCTTCCCGCGGTCGCCTCGGCGATCCCCGCCTCCGTCGTCGCTGCCGGCTCGTGCCCGGGCTTCCCGTGAGGTTCGAGATGCGCCCCCGCCCAAGCTTCGACCTTCCTTGGTGCCTCACCCGCCTTCTCGCCACCCCCTGGACGAAGAAGCCCTCAGCGTGCTGCCCGAAGACTCCGTCTCAGCCCTGTTGGAGGAGGATGCTCGCTCCCTTTCGCCCTCCGACGTCGGTGATGATGTCCCCTCGTCCCCTCCGTCGTCGTCCCGGGCGGAGACCCGCCTAGCCTTGGATGAAACCGCCAGGATCATCGCGGCCACTCTGCCAGCAGACTCCTGCCCAGCCTCTCCCCCCCCTGAAGAGGAAGGTCTCGGCCTTTGTGGATGCCGAGCGTCAGGTGAAGAGGTTCAAGTCGCTTCCCCAGCCGCCTGGATTTAAGGAGCTGCGAGATGTCTTCTCAGCGCTCCTGCAACTTCCCGCGTCTCGAGAGCCGGTGTTCTTCTCCGATCGTCGCTGGCCGGCTGGCCTGGACATCGCCTTCCGGCGGGATTGGTATGCCGGTCATTCCCAGGCTTTCTCCATTCCTCTTCCTGCGATCGACCCCCCGGCCGTGTCGCAAGCTGGCGGCTCCGCCCTCCTTCGCCGTTCCTTCCCTCGTGGCCTGGATTGACTGCGTCTCTGGTGCGGAACACCTTAGCCTGCGCTGGGTTCCTGGAGCTGCTCACTCAAGCCCTGGTTCGTCGTGTGGAAGACGCTTGGCAGCCTTCTATCACGCCTCTCCTTGGGGATTTACTCGTCTCAGCGGAAGTCGCCAACCGAGCCGCCTACCACTCATCCGTTAATGCTATGGCTGCCTCCGCCAACTGTGACCTGATGCGTCGAGACGCCCTTCTGCTTGCCTGCCGAGGGATACCACCTGACCTGCGTGCGCAGCTTCGTCGTGCTCCGCTGGGTGGCCCCCTGCTTTTCGGCGACACCTGGTCATCCGTTCGAGCCTCCAACCCCGACCGCTGGCCTGTGAGTGCTCCTCCTCCCCGCCGCTTTCCGTCCTCCCGACAGGCTAGGGGTCGCGCCTCGCGGTCGGTTAGACCCGCTGCTGCGTCAGCCCTGCTTCGGCCCTGAGCAGGCCCCCGCCTTGGCCGTCCTAGACCCTCCAGGGCCTGTGTCCCTGCCTGGCCCCGTCCCGCCCGGCGACCGGGTCGCGGGCGGGCTACCTGACTGCCCCCCAGCCTTGGCCCCACCGACCACTTCGGGGTCTCCGGTCAGTGGGAGGCTAGCCTTTTTCAGCGGAAATTGGCTCACACTCTTTCCCGACGACCCCTGGATTTGCGACACCGTCTCGGCCGACCTCCGGATCGCCTTTCGCAGCCCGCCTCCTTTGCGTCGCTCCCCCCTTTGGACCGAGATCCCCAGCGACCCGTTGAAGGCCTCCGCTCTTCGGGGAGAGGTCTCCTCCCTCCTGAGGAAAGCCGCCACGGAGGTGGTACGCGTCCCCTACTCCCCAGCCTTCTACAGCCGCTTGTTCGTCGTTCCGAAGCCTGGAGGGAGATGGCGACCGGTGATCGATCTCTCGGCCCTGAACAAGTACATTACGGCCCCCTCCTTCCGGATGGAGACTGCACGAGCCCTGAAAGCCGCGGTCCAGCCTCTGGACTTCGCAGTCAGCCTGGACCTTTCAGATGCGTACCTGCATGTCCCGATGCACCAGGCCTCCAGGAAGTTCCTCCGCTTTGCGATCGACGGCGTGGTATACCAGTTTCGCGCGCTCCCGTTCGGTCTCAACCTCAGCCCCTGGGTGTTCACCCGGCTGATGGACGCCGTAGTCGCCAAGGCCCGACAGTCCTCCTCCAGTCCGACGTCGAATTACCTAGACGACCTCCTCCTACGCAACCAGTCAGAGACCTTGCTCGCGTCGGACAGGGATGCGCTGCTACTGCTTCTGGCACACTTGGGCTTCCTAGTGAACGACGGCAAGTCGGATCGCTCGCTGTCCCGCCGCTTCGTGCACCTGGGCATGGAATTTGCGACCGACCTCAACACGGTGCGCCTCCCAGCCCCCCGGATCCAGAAGATTGCGGACCTAGCCGGTCAGTTAGCACGACAGGACGTGGCCCCCGCCAGAGTCTGGCTCCAGCTTGGGCCTGCTGAACGCCGCAGCGGACCTTATCCCCCTAGGTCGTCTCTACTCCCGGCCGATCCAGCTGCATCTCCTACTCCATTGGCGCCCGTCGTCAGGCGACTTAACGACGTGGGTTCCGGTGCCCCAGATGCTGCTGCCTCATCTTTGTCGGTGGACCGACCACTCGTGGCTAGCGTCGGGAGTTCCCCTGGCCGCCCCTCCACCCCAGACCTCGCTTTGTGTCGACGCCAGCCTCACTGGGTGGGGCGCCCATCTCCTTCCTCGGTTCCTCTCGACTTCGGGGCCCTGGCCCGCGGACTTAGCGCACACTCACATCAATTGGCTGGAGATGCAGGCTGTGTGGCAAGCCCTGCAGTTCTGGGAGGATCTCCTCAGACACCAGGAGCTACTCGTCCTCTCGGACAACACGACTATGATGGCTTACATCCAGAAACAAGGTGGCACTCGCTCCCGACCTTTGTAGGCCCCTCTACCGGATGTTGCGTTGGTGCGAGGACCGGGGTATTACCATTCGAGCCCGACACATCCCCGGACACCTGAATGTCTTAGCCGACTCGCTGTCTCGCCGCGGCCAGCTCCTGCACACGGAATGGACCCTTCGGCAGGACATCTTTCGGATGATCTGTTCCCGGTGGGAGACTCCCCAGGTCGACTTGTTCGCCACGAGGTGGAACCATCAGCTGCCGCTCTTCGTCTCCCCGATTCCCGATCCACTTGCCTGGGCGGTCGATGCACTCTCCATTCCCTGGGACGGCCTGGTGGCTTACGCCTTCCCCCCGACGGTTCTCGTACCCAAAGTCCTTCTCAAGCTGCGGGGCTGCTCGGCGGTCCTGCTGTTAGTTGCACCGTTCGCCTGGAACCGCTCCTGGACCACCGACCTTCTCAGCCTCGCCACGGACCCGCCCCTGCTGCTTCCCGCCCCACGCACCATGCTCAAGCAACCGCGTCAGCCGCGGTTCCACCCCTGCCCGGAGCGGCTCCTCCTTCACGCTTGGAGGTTGTGCGGCAAGCCCTCGGAGCTAGAGGCTACTCGGGTGCAGCAGTGGAGGCGATCGCTTCGGCCCGCAGACCTTCCACCATCCGAGTCTACGAGGGAAAGTGGCGAGTCCGGTGTTCCTGGTGCTCTGAGCACGGCCTGTCACCCACGGAACTGACTAATCCTCAGCGGGCGGACTTCTTCCTCTGGCTCTTTCGAGACTTAGGCCTGGCCCCCATCACCGTGAGGGGTTACCTGTCCATGATCGCTGACACTTATCGACACCTTGGACACCCAGACCCGGGCGCCTGCAAAGACTTAGCCGACCTTATGGGTCACTTCGGCATCCAGCGCCCAACACACCGCTCACTCCTTCCCCGCTGGGACCTGCCATGGGTGCTAACGTGGTTAAATTCTGACAGATTTGAACCCTTACCTTGGCCCGTTTCGCAGATGTGACACGAAGACGTGCTTCCTGCTGGCCCTTGCTACCGCCTCTCGGGTGAGTGAGCTACACGCACTCTCGGCGCGGCCTACCTGCCTACAGTTCCGAGCGGACGGGTCTGTTCAACTCCTCACTGACCCTGCCTTCCTGGCCAAGAACAGGTCTCCTCTGACGGCGCCTCAGGTTATCACCTTACGGCCGCTAAGAACCAACCCTCTGTCTCAGGAGACCAGGCAACAGGATCCCGTGCGCGCCCTTAGAGTTTATCTGCGACGATCTAAAGCCTTCCGCAGAGGGCGTTCGCGCCTCTTCCTACCTCTGAGACCCAGCAGGAATGACATAACAGCCCAGACGATCTCGTCCTGGCTCCGCTGGGTTATACGCTCCGCGTATCAAGATATCTCCCCGCAGGGAGCGAAGAGGCTGCACATTCGTTCGCGCACATGAGGTACGAGCCATGGCCACGAGCCTCGCATTTGACCGAAACTGCGCTGTCAAGGACATCGTGGCAGCCATGGGCTGGCAGACTGAATCTGTATTCGCCCGCTTCTACCTCAGGGACCTGGCAGGCCTAAGAGAGAATCTCGCACTAGTGAGGGACATCGCCGCGGCGCAACACTCCCTCCCGGCGCCACCGGCGCCTATCTATGCACTTCGCTAAAATTGTCGGGAGGTTGCGACTGGGAGGACGGCGCTGTTTACCATTAAGAGTTGCGCGGCACCCTCCTCCTCATCGCAATTCTTCCATAAAGTCATGTCATCGGTAATGTTTTTGAGGAAACAAATTCATTTTTCTCTAAAAGGTATTTTTTCGAAAAATACTTACCGATGACATGACTCGGAGGACCCTCCCTCCTGCCCCGCTTGCCGCTTTCGAGCGAAGTATCAGAAAAAACTGGCCGGTCTCGTGACCGGAGCCGGTAAGGCGGGAAACGGGAGACAACTCTCGGCCCCTCTAGGGGGGTTCCCCGAGTGCCTCCCGGGTTGTGTGGGCACACAACGGGTAAGTAGGCTAAAATTGAGCTAGAAGTAGACATTTCCATAAAGTCATGTCATCGGTAAGTATTTTTCCAAAAAATACCTTTTAGAGAAAAATGAATTTTCTCAAAACAACATTACCGATGACATTACTGTTAGGAATACTGTCTCGCTAGCCTAATTTTATCCCAAAATTGAGGTTGTGTGCCTTTAAGGAGGGAAGGTATCAGGGGGCATTATCTGCTAGGCAGAGCCACGGTAGCCTCCCTTCCCTCCATATCCGGAACGCGGTCACCTGATTCGCCATTCTGTCTCTTCGCTGAGCCGTGGAAAGGTTGTGTGCCCTACCTAGCTCCGTTCAGGCTTCGTTCTCTCGCGACTTTGTTTTTCTTCGAGTTCGTGGTTGGAGGTTGACGGGTTACTACTGGCTTGTGAGCTTCCTGCGGCAGAGCGGTCTTCTGTTCCGGCTGCAGTGTCGACCGGGCTGTGCCTTCTCGTCCTTGGCGGGACTTTGCGGCCATCTTTCATCGGCCCTCGTCCTCCATCCCTCACAGTGGTAACCTCCTTCTTTCTACCATGACCAGGTAAGCATTGTGGCTGGTAGTTAGTGCCCTCGGCCGACGCTACGGTTGCAGTAGCACTGGGCAGAGGCGCTCGTAGTGTGACCGTTTGTGCGGTTTCGTTGATAAGACGTGGAAGAGAAAAGTGTACATGCGGCAGGACCGGTTCTAGCGACCGGTCGGGGGTGAATTAGCAACAAGGGCGCTGCTAACTCAACCCTACTGGGCGGAACTACACCGTGAGGTTTCGTTGTTGCCACATGTACCGGTCTTTCTTCTATGCTTGAAAGCCTGTTTTCTTCTGCTCTATGTATTCCAGTTACATGCGCAGACTTTCAGTGGCCGAGTGATGCCCACGACGTCTGTCTTCCGTGCTCTGGCTGTTCCCCCACCCACCCTTGCGGCATCTGCACCACCTGGGAGGAGGAGCAGTGGTCGCAACTGTGGCGGTTCTACCGGCGGAAGCGTCCGAAGAAGGCCGCTCCGTCTACTGTGGTGGAGGAAACACCGAGAGCTCTCACGATGCGGGACGCACATGCGGATCCGGAGCCTCACGCTCCTGACGGAGGGTTCGTCAGCTCGCTGGGGTTACTTGTCACCGAGCATGGCCAACGAAGTACTCCGACATCGGTGTTTGTCAGCTCGCCGGCAGTTCCTGACCCTGAGCTTGGCCAACACCGGGCGCCTACAGGGTTTGTCGGCTCGCTGGGTCCCACCGAGTCTGACCGACAGCGCCCGCGGGATCGCAGCGCGTCTACGACCGTGAGAAGCTCCATTGACAAGCACAAGTCTTCTGGTGCGGAGGTCAGTGCCTTAGTTAGCACTAAGAGTAAAAAACCTACCAAATACACATTAGCGAGTGTAGTTAAGGTGCCTCCTGTTTTGGCCCCCTCGGCCCGGCCCCTGGCACAGGGGGAGGTGACTGTTTTTCAGAGACCACGCGGTCGCAACTCCCGCGCTTCTAATGGTTCCCGTGACTCTCACGTCGCTCGCTCCGAACACCTTTCTTCTCGCTCCGTGGGTGGGTCTTCCCGCTCGAGCTCGACTTCCAGAGAGCGCCGAGCGCCTAAGAGGCTCAGCCTTCTTACCGACCGGCGTACTTCGTACTCTCACCGGGATAGAGATCTCCGTCCTCGTTCGCCGCGCCGCTCGGCTTATCGACCCCGGTCCCGTTCGCCCTCTCCTTCCCGGAGCCAGCATTCCCGCTACCACCGGACTTACTCTCCCCGATGCCGTCCTTCCCTGCGGCAACGCTCCCCTCTTCACCACTCCGTTTCGAGACGTCCGGCGACGAGGTTCTCCCCAACGTCCCGCTCCCCCCCCCGTTTCTTCGCGACGGGCCCGTTCGCCTCCCAGCGCTACAGTGACACGACGCGAGTTAAGTAGCGACGTTTCCAGTGTTGGTGTCCAACCTTCCCCCCCTCAGGAGTCAGATCCTGTTGTGGAGGACGATGCTCTCAGCCTCGTTCCTGAGGGTTCGATGTCAGCCTTACTGCGTGACGATGCGTCCGACGCGTCCGGACACTCCCCCCTCTCGGACGACGCCGGTGTTCGGCAGCCCTCCCTCAGTCTTAAGATGGAGACCCTCCGGGCCTTGGATGAAGCGGCTCGCCTTATCGCGGCCTCCCTTCACCGCCGGTCAAGAGGAAAGCTTCTGCGTTTGTGGATGCGGCCAGCCTGACGAAGCGGTTCAAGTCTCTCCCTCAACCTCCAGGGTTCCGAGACCTACGTGACGCCCTTTCGTCGCATCTTCGAACGAATTCCTTTGGGGACGCTGGTTTCTTTTTGGACAACAGGTGGCCCGCTGATCTACAGATTGCCTTTCAGCAACGCTGGTACGCGGGTCATTCACAGTCCTTCGCCTGTCCGCTACCGGAACTGGACGCCCAGGCCCTCTCCTTCACTGGCTCCCCTCGTCCGGGTCCCGTCATCCCAGGCCTCGACAAGACAGCTACCCTCATACGGAATGCCCTCGCTACAGCGGGATTCCTCGACTTGGTGACCCAGACTATCGTTCGCCGGGTGGAAGAAGCCTGGAACCCTGTGACCTCTCCTTTTCTGGCGGACATCCTATCTTTGGCAGTGGCAGGCAACCGGGCGGCGTTTCACTCCGCTGTAAACTCCATGACGGCCGCGGCCAACTGCGACCTGATGCGACGGGATGCTCTTCTCCGTTCCTGTGATCTTCCCCCGGACTTGAAGAAGCAACTTCGACAGGCGCCGTTTGGAGGGGAACTGCTGTTCGGGCCCACCTGGCAGGCGGTGAAGGAAGCCAACAAGGACTTGTGGCCCAGCCGACCGGCGCCACACCGCTTTCGGGTTCCCCGCAAGGCCGCGGGTCGCGCCCTGCGGTCCGCCAGACCCGCTCCCCGCCCCCCTACAGTGCGCGGACGTCTCCCTCCTCGCGCCCCAGCCTTTGGGCGCGCTCGCCTTCGCCCCGACTCGACTTTCGCCCCCGCCCCCTCCCCCGCCTGGCCCCGGCCCGCCCGCCGTCCAGGGAGGGGCAGGGCCCACTGACGCTTATCCTCCTCCGCCTCCGCCGACCGCTCCCCTCTCTCCTGTCGGCGGGAGGCTGGCGCGCCACAGCCAGGCGTGGCATGCGCTGTTCCCGGACAACGCCTGGGTGCTTTCTACCGTCTCCGAAGGTCTTCGGATCGCTTTTCGGTCGCCGCCCCCCCTCCGCCGCTCTCCCGTTTGGACCCCTGTGCCCCCCGACCTAGACAGGGCCGTTGCTCTTCGCGACAAGGTGCACTCCCTACTACTAAAGACGGCGACGGAAGTGGTTTCGCAGCCCAACTCGCCTGCTTTCTACAGCCGCCTTTTCGTTGTGCCCAAGCCAAACGGCAAGTGGAGACCGGTCATCGATCTCTCCGCCTTGAACAAGTTCATTGTGGCTCCCCCCTTCCGCATGGAGACGGCCTGAGCCCTTCGGGCCGCGGTGCAGCCGATGGATTTTGCCGTCAGCCTGGATCTCTCGGATGCATACCTTCACGTGCCTGTACACCCTTCGTCCCGACAGTATCTACGCTTTGCCTTTGCAGGAGTGATTTACCAGTTCCGAGTGTTGCCCTTCGGTCTCAACCTCAGCCCCTGGGTGTTCACGCGCATCATGGATGCAGTCGTCGCCCGGGCCAGAAGGACGTCGTCCAGCCCGACGTCGAACTACCTCGACGACCTCCTCCTACGGAACCAGTCGGTCACGGCCTTAACCAGGGATCGAGATGCACTGCTGCACCTCCTCGACAATCTCGGCTTCCTGCTGAACTGGGGCAAGTCCGACCTGGTGCCCTCCCGCCACTTCCTCCATCTGGGTATGGAGTTTCACACAGACTGCAACCTTGTTCGTCTCCCGGGACCCCGCATACAGAAGCTGGCGACCCTCGCCCTGCACCTCGCGCAGACTCGCTCGGCTTCCGCCAGAGTGTGGCTACAGCTCCTTGGCCTGATGAGTGCGGCGGCAGACTTGCTCCACCTGGGTCGCCTGTACTACCGTCCCCTTCAGCTCCATCTACTCTTACACTGGCGGCCGTCCTCGGGCGACCTGGAGACGATGGTACCAGTTCCCTTGATGTTGCTGCCGCATCTTCATCGATGGGCGGATCCCGCCTGGCTGGCGTCGGGAGTCCCCCTCTACACGCCTCCCCCCCAACTGTCACTTTGCGTCGACGCGAGCAGCTCCGGCTGGGGAGCTCACCTACTTCCGATGTTCACCACGGCTTCCGGCATTTGGACCTCGGACCTAGCGACGCGACACATCAACTGGTTGGAGCTCCAGACGGTTTGGCAAGCACTCCTCGTCTGGGAACCTCGTCTGCGTCATCAGGAGCTTCTCGTCCTGTCCGACAACTCTACAGTAGTCGCCTACCTTCAGAAGCAGGGCGGGACACGCTCCCCGTCTCTTTGCATTCTTCTTTACCAGATCCTGCGGTGGTGCGAAGACCGCGACATTTCCCTCAGAGCCAGACACATCCCGGGCCATCTCAATGTCCTGGCAGACTCCCTCTCTCGACGCGGGCAGCTTCTCCACACCGAGTGGACACTCCGACCAGACATCTTTCGGATGATTTGCAACCGCTGGGAGACGCCCATGATCGACCTCTTTGCCACGAGATGGAACTACCAACTTCCACTCTTCGTCTCCCCCATCCCAGATCCTCAAGCCTGGGCGGTTGACGCTCTATCCATTCCCTGGGACGGCCTCATCGCGTACGCCTATCCACTGACGGTCCTCGTTCCCAAGGTCCTGCTCAAGCTCAGAGGTTGCAACACGGTTCTGTACCTAGTGGCCCCCTTCTCCTGGTCCCGGTCCTGGACAACCGACCTCCTGAACCTGGCGTCGGCCCCCCCCACTACAGCTGCCCACTCCGCCATCGATGCTCAAGCAGCCCCGGCAGGACCTGTTCCACCCGTGCCCCGAGCGGCTCCTCCTACACGCCTGGAGATTGTGCGGCAAGCCCTCGCCAACAGAGGTTTCTCAAGTACGGCGGTGGATGCGATCGCTACAGCCCGCAGGCGATCCACTAGGCGAGTTTACGAGGGGAAATGGCGGGTTCTCTGCGACCGGTGTGTCGTCGAACGACTCTCCCCCACGGATCTGACGGTTCCCCAGCTAGCGGAATTCTTCCTCTGGCTCTTCAATGATCAGCGGTTGGCTCCCATTAACATTCGCGGCTATCTGGCTATGATAGCCGACACGTACCGGCACCTGGGACGCCCCGACCCTGGCGCCTGCACGGACCTGGCGGATCTGATGGCACACTTCGGCCTTCATCGACCAACCTCCCGCTCCCTTGTGCTGAGATGGGACCTACCATGGATACTGACGTGGCTCAACACTAGCCGCTTCGAGCCTTTGCAGCTGGCGCGACTGGCGGATGTGACGCGGAAGACGTGCTTCCTACTAGCCCTCGCCACTGCGGCCAGGGTCAGCGAGCTTCACGCCTTCTCGACCCACCCCTTGTGCCTGCAGTTCCGGGTGGACGGTTCGCTACAACTGCTGCCGGACCCGAACTTCCTGGCCAAGACACGGCTTCCTCTAGCCGCCCCACAAGTGGTCTCCATACAAGCACCGAGGGGACCTGGCTTCTCACGAGACTCCAGACAGCAAGATCCGGTGAGAGCAGTGCGTATCTACTTGCGCCGGACCAAGCCTTTGCACAGGGGCCGCACCCGCCTTTTCCTTCCTTTGTCTCCAGGTAAACTTACCACGACCTCGGTCTCATTTCTTACCACGACCTCGCCCCTGAGACCGCCGCACATCTGAACATCCGGGCGCATGAGGTACGAGCCATGGCGGCGAGCCTTGCATTCGACCGCAACTGTGCAGTCAAGGACATTGTGGCGGCCGTGGGCTGGCGTTCAGAGTCAACCTTCGCCAGATTCTACCTGAGGGACCTCTCCGGCCAGCGCGAGAACCTGTCGCTGGTGGGGGATGTCACGGCAGCACAACACTCCCTCCCGGCACCCCAGGTGCCGTAGGTATTCTTCGCTAAAATTATCAGGAGGTTGTGCCTAGGAGGGCGGGTTTCGGGGACCTAATAGTTTGCTTAGGGACGTTATTAGCGGCACCCACCGCCTCATCGACATTCTTCCTAACAGTAATGTCATCGGTAATGTTGTTTTGAGAAAACAAATGTATTTTTCTCTAAAATAAATTTTTTGGAAAAATATTTACCGATGACATTACTCAGAGGACCCTCCCTCCTACCCCGCTGCCGCTGGCTCGCTACGATACAGAATGGCGAATCAGGTGACCGCGTTCCGGATATGGAGGGAAGGGAGGCTACCGTGGCTCTGCCTAGTAGATTACGCCCCCTGATACCTTCCCTCCTTAAAGGCACACAACCTCAATTTTGGGCTAAAATTAGGCTAGCGAGACAGTATTCCTAACAGTAATGTCATCGGTAAGTATTTTTCAAAAAAAATTATTTTAGAGAAAAATACATTTTGCCATGATTCCTGCAGGAATCATTGCATCAAAAAACGCTACCAGCAGCAAAAGGGCTAAACCTGTATGAGGAGAACTGAAAACAGAGCTAAATCACACCTCGGGTGTATAGAGCACAAAATGCCCCAAAAAGAGTCAACACATCTAGCCATCATAAGGTCAAGCTCTGCAAATTTTGTAATTGTCCTCTGAAAACTGCAAACCTGTTTAAGAGACTATGATAGTTTAAGGGTGGTGCCAGGAGACACAGCTGTCCAGAAGTGCAAAGCTATTCTGGCACCACCTTTGAATCTGTATGGTCGACCCGCGCATCTGTCTTCCATTGTAATGTTTCAGAACTGAAAAGGTTGAAGAGTGTTATTTATTTATGTATTTCTTTCTTTTTTATGTATTTATTTATTTATTTACATTTTTTAATGTCTCTAGCTATGTACTTGTTTTTATATAGGCGGACGAGGCTTACAATATTGGTCCCCCTGCTGCCAGCCAGAGCTACTTGCGACAAGATGTCATCATGAGTGTGGCAAAGCACTCAGGGGCAAAGGTCAGTTGTATTTCATTTTCTTAAAAACTCTGTCATGGAATGGTCAATGGTCGGGTGTTGAGGCAGGGCTGGCTGCATGAGGCTTTCGCGCTGATGGCTGCGGTTCAGTTGCCCCACGAGGACTGAGTCATTTATTAGGTGTGAATGATAATTTTTTAATCTCCTCGCTGCTTGGAAAAAAGGGTAAACATGATCCAGCTGCAAGAGACATAGATCCTCATGAGCCCCCGCAGTTGCGGGGGCTCATGAGGATCTTTGTTTGTTTCCTCAAAATACATTACCAGTGGAATTACTATATGGAATTACTATTACTAAGATTTCAGCCTAAGACCCTTTGTGTGTACCTACATGACAAGTGCCGTAACTCAGAGAGTTGTATCCAGGTGACCAGGTAGTCGCCCCTCCCTCCATACGGTCACATGGGCCGTGCATTCCCGCCAGTCTTACCCTTAGTTTCACCGTGAACGGTTCACCGGCTTCAGCCTCTCCATTGTTGGGTTAATTCTTTGGCTATACTTCGTCTTAGGTTTCGCTAGTGGCTAAGAAGCTGGCGAGGTAAGGCCTCAGGTTATGCCTACGAGTAAACGAGCCTTTGTTTACAAGGAAAGTCAGCATATCCCGTGGAATTGTCGAAATTTTCGTTCAGATTGGGCTTAGCCTCAGACTGTCGGGTAAGTTCTGTTCTCAGGGCCTTTCGTTCTGGCCCTGGGTGGTTGCTTTGATGGCTTCTGCTTTGTGTTGGAGTTTGCAGCTTCGCACATACAGGACATGTAAAGGGTTCCAGTGGCCTACGGACTCGTATATTCTGTGTCTTCCCTGTTCCGGCTGCTCCTCGGCCCATACCTGCGCTCAGTGCGCTACGTGGAAGGAGCAGAAGTGATCTCAGCTGTGGGAGTTTTTGGCGCGGCTGCCCAAGGACTAACGACGCTACCACGGGGCGGTCCGTGGCGCAGTGGTTAAGGCGCCTGCCACCAATGCTAAAGGTGCGAGGTTCGATTCCGGGTTCCGGCATCGGATTTTTCTCCTCTAGTAAGTGTCACCGTTAATTCGGGCGGACCGTTGGGGGTTCTTTCTCCGGGTACTCCGGCTCTTCCTCCCCCTCCACTTTGGTATCAGTTTCAG
>BTPG01000007.1:113521798-113679298 GCA_036245525.1 Semisulcospira habei | reverse complement strand
ACTTACTAGGTTATGGCGCCCCTAGGTTACCTCCTTTGCCATATAGGTACACAACCAATTTTTGGCTGAAATTGGGCTAGCTAAGAGGCATTCCTAATAGTAATGTCATCGGTAATGTTTTTGAGGAAACAAAATAAATTTTAGATAAAAATTCACATGTCTCTTTCTGACACTTTGTAACCATGCTGCTTAGGGTCTGTCTGGTGTTGAGCTAACAAAGATTTCAGAAACACAATCCACAACCATTGGCAGCGAAGCAGTAAAGTAATGTTACCTTCATTTATTTTGTATTCTTAGATGGTGCTACATGATTTATTTGGTGTTTTTTTTTTCATACATTTGGTTTGTGTGTACACATATATTTTGCAGGCTATTCATCCAGGCTATGGGTTTCTGTCAGAGAACACAGAGTTCGCGGAACTGTGTGAGAAGGAAGGAGTTGTGTTTATCGGACCGCCCGCCTCGGCCATTCGTGACATGGGGATCAAGAGGTACAATCAGTGCTAATTTTTAGTTTTAACCGCGTCACTGCAGAGAAAAACGTGAACACCACTTGACTGTACCTCCATTTAACCCATTTAGCCCCAGGACCCTGCAGCGGGAGATGGATTGATCATGATAATTCAAGGGTAGTGCCAGATGAGCTTGGCGCCTGAAGGCGCCAAGCTCATCTGGCACTATCCTTGAATTATCATGATCAATCTATCTCCTACAATTTTTAATTTATCTCTTACTGGTACACTGGATTTGATAGTGTGCGCTGTGTGTGTGTGTGTGTGTGTGTGTGTGTGTGTGTGTGTGTGTGTGTGTGTGTGTGTGTGTGTGTATCTGAATTATTAATATTTATAATTTATTATGTGTGATGCTAGAATAATTAAGTTTTTATACGCTTTTCACTTGTACCCACATTGTTATGTCCTAATATAATTAAATCTTTTAGAAACAACAGTGTGCATGGAACCTAAAGACAATTTTCTGTTTTATTTATTTTGAAACAGACAATAAAGTTTTCTTGAATCTTGACAACTGGTACATAGTCATTAGACAACGCCTCCGAAAGTTTGGAAATGTAGCTGTGGGGTTTAAGAGAGTACCATTATGCATAAATCTGAAGATATATTTCAGCACCATTTATTTGTTATGCCTTGTCGACACACCTAATGAACAGCAGTTTGGACACGCAGCAAAAGCACACGTGTAATCGCACTTATTTATTCTGTGCAGGCGTTAGCGTGTCAGTCTATTTTTAGGTGTTTCTCATACTGAAAGCGTTGTATTTCCAGAACAAAGTGGAGTCATTGCCTGAACTGGATTGTCCTGTGTCTAAATGAACCATAACTACACCTGTGTGTAGCATTTCATAACCATCTGTTACAGAAGTCTATCTTTGAACAGTTATGGCGGTAGTGGGCCTTTTAAGAAACTTATTATGGTACAATCATGGCTAAATAAATGTATGTTAAAACCTGAAATGTTAATCGATAATGGCATCATAACTGTCTTTTCTAAGCGTGTTTCTTGCTTCCTTGGGATGTTCTCAGCACTTCTAAAGCCATCATGTCAGCCGCTGGAGTTCCGGTTATCGAGGGCTACCATGGCGAGGATCAGTCATTGAGCAAACTGAAAGTGGAGGCCGCACGCATTGGGTACCCTGTTATGATCAAGGCTGTGAGAGGTGGTGGTGGAAAGGTAAGACAAATTAAAAGAAGCTATCTTTTTTTTTTCATTGGTAATAACCCCCTCACTGCAGAGGAAAGCAGAACAAGGCCCAACTGCAAGCGACATAGATCCTCATGAGCCCCTGCAGATGCAGGGGCTCATGAGGATCTATGTCTCTTACTGTCATCACTGTGTTTCTATGTTCCTTTGATGGATGGGACTTTGTGGTGCTGAAATAACAAACATTTTAGACACATGATCTGCATCCACTGGCATTGAAGGGGTTAAATAGTTGGAGGGAGAGGGTGATTGTGTTAGCTTGAGGGTATTCTGCCCTGTGAAGGCAAAAGACAATAAGTCCATTTTGTGAAAAGCAAGATTTTTATTTTCTTAGAAAATCTCACTTGTTTTCTCAAAACACATTACCGATGGTATTACACTTAGGAAATGGCTCTTAGCTAGCCTAATTTTAGCCAAATTTTGGTTGTGTCCGTATAAGGGGGGTGTTGGCAGGAGTGGGGCGCCATAGACCATGCCCAACCCGAATAGCCTCCCCATACTCACATCCGGTACAAGATTACCCAGCATACCCCAGTTTTAGTTCTTAGCTGGCCGAGTTCGGTTGTGTTCGCTTCGAGCTCCGTTCTGATTTGACCGGTCGTTTTCGACATTGGATGCACTTGCTTCTGCACTGAGCGGCTACTAGTCTTCGCCTGTGTCTTTTCTTCACTGAGCCTGGCGGTTTCTGGTGACGGGAACTTTGCAGTGGGGACTGAGTCTTGCCTAGCGCGGCTTCGACTTTGCTGCCGGCCGGTCGGACTTAGCGGCGAGCTGCCTTTGCATCGGGGTCTTCGCTTCGCTGGAGAGACGTGGGTTGACTCCTTTCCTGACATGGACAGGTAATATCTCGGTGCATGCCCTCGACCGGCGCTCTGGGTGGGAAAGAGCGCCGAGCGTCGGCACGTGCGGTGCACTCGGTTCGTTTTTCGAGTAGGATCGATACATTTCACGGGCGGTCTTTTATTGCGTGGCCTTACAGGCCACGCTCGCTCGTCCTTCATTATGCTATCTTGTTCCAGATACAAGGTTCGGACCTGCACGAGGTGTCGTGATTTCCAATGGCCCTCGGACGAACACGAGTTTTGCCTACCCTGCTCCGGTTGTGATTCAACCCATACCTGTGATGTCTGCGCCTCATGGCCGGAGGAAGAGTGGTCAGACTTGTGGCGCTTTTACTGCAGGGAACGTCCGAGGCCTATACAAGACCGGCCGACCGTGACGACCAACGCTAAGGAGAGAACCAAGTCAGTAGCAGGGACTTCGTTGTCCCGCAGAGACCATTCCAGGCCTAGCAGAAGTAACCTGACTGAGACGACCGGAGGTCCGAAGGTGGGACCCATGTCAGTAGTAGGGACTTCGTTGTCCAGCAGAGACCATTCCAGGCCTGGCAGTAGTAACCTGGCAGAGACGACCGAATGTAAGAAGGTGGGTGCCAAGTCCGTAACAGAGACTTTGTTGCCCCTCGGAGAATGTACAAAGCCTGCCAGAGAGCGCCTGTCAGAGAAGTCTAGACGTTACAAAGGGACTTCGTTGTCCCACAGAGAGCGTACGACGCCTATCAGAGATCGCCGGGCACTGATGTCCGAGATTAACAAGGTGGAACCCAAGTCAGAAGCGGGGACTTCGTTGTCCCACACAGAGCGTACGACGTCTATCAGAGATCGCCGGGCACTGATGTCCGAGCTAACAAGGTGGGACCCAAGTCAGAAGCAGGGACTTCGTTGTCCCACAGAGAGCATACCACGCCTATCAGATCGCCGGGCAGTGACACCTGGCAGTGACAAGGTGGGACCCAAGTCAGAGCAGTGGCTTTGTTGCCCCACAGAGAGCGTTCCACGCCTATCAGATACCGGGCAGGGACGCCTGACAGTTTCAAGGTGGGACCCAAGGCACAAGCAGTGGCCTTGCTGTCCCACAGAGAGCGTGCGACGCCTATCGGGGATCGTGGACACGGAAGCAGTGGCTTGGTTGCCACATCCCTTCTACAAAAGAGATAAGTAGTGGCTGATTCTCTGTTGTTTGTCTATTGACAAGGGGTATTTACCTAAAATATTACTAAATTGGGTTGCTACCTTAGTGGCTTGGTTGTCACGCAGACCTGTTTACCATACACATTCGGCGTATTGAAGTACACAATTTTGCTTTGGGGTACACATACATGTACACGTTTATACACAAAATACACATTTTGGAGAAACTGACAACTCACTGGCTTGTGCATAAATACACATGTGAGTCCAAAGTACACTATTAGTCAGTTCAAAATACACTGACTGCACCCAGGGGGTAAACAGGTCGGCAAGTTGTCACTCAGAGAGCGTTCGGCGTCTATCAGAGCTCGCCTGACAGAGCCGCCCAAGAGTCACAAAGGGGACCCAAGTCAGAAGCAGTGACTTGCTGTCCCACAGAGAGAGTATGACGTCTATCAGAGATCGACGGACAGAGACGCCCAAGAGTAATAAGGTGGGATCCAAGTCAGTGTCAGTGACGTTGTCCCGGACCAGTAAAGCACACGATACCTTGTTCTGGACTCTTGTCAGCAGGAGAGGTACCTGACAACCTCTACTTGAATGGCTAAACCAATGATTCTTCCGCCGGCCCTGTACCCGTACTCTCACGGGACCCGGCCTCGAGAGTTGCCCGCTCCACTGTCCTTCCGCAGGCCAGAGTGGACTAGCAACAGGTGGACAGAGCAACAAGGTGGGACCCATGTCAACGGCAGTGACCTAGGCGTCCCGGCCCAGTGAGCTTGTAGTCGCTGACTGCGGAGGGCTGGCGTCGGCTACCGAACCTACGACGCTTCCAGTCCCGGGCCAGACGACAATTCATAAACAGGACATGCAGTACAACTGCTCGGCTTCTCAGGACAGTGACTAGTGTCTGTGAGAGCATGTTGGTGCGGTAGTGAACACGTATGAGTATGTACGTTTATCGTGGTGCGACACGGGGGTTAAAAGGCTGCTTTCCCAGCGGCTCAGCGGTTCGCCAGGCCGCTGGGACGCAACACCTCTTATCCTTAGAAGGTTGGATTCCTGCAACCTCTAAACCGATTACTTTAGTTCGGAAATGGAGACGAGAAAACAGAGGGGTATTCTGTCTCTCATATTTTAATTTAATTAAATAACTTGATTATCCCTTAAGGGCAATTACAATCAAATAGTACTCATGCATTAAGCATTGATTAATTTATTTTTTATTATTAGGTTGGGCGCCCTCGCCCGGGCTATTCACCGGCTTTCTAGGGCTTGTGGCGACCGCAAGGGCTACAGGACCGCTACACTTCGCACTACAAGATCCCGGCTCAGTGATGTTGGGCCACGCCTCGCCCCGACCATGCAGACGAGAGCCGCTCTAGATGCAGTGCAGAAGAGACGACCTCACGATGGGATCCAGGTTCCGGCATTCGCTCACGATCTTCAGTTCCCCTTCGGAAGCAGGTGCTCACCTCACAGAAACCAGGGGTACGAGAGGAACAGGAGACGACGTCCCAGTTCCTTGGCGCGCTACGCAAGGGAAAGACAGGCGCTCCGAATTATCGCCACCGTTCGGGGGAGCGGCCCCCTGAGACTACGTTGTTCCTTCCAAGTGTGGGGTCCGCCTTCGTTGGATCGCCGCCGGCCGGAGTTCCCCGGACTTCGGAGGGGTTGGACTTCCCTTCTCCTGCGTGCGGGACAAACGGTTCCCGCTGGACGCCAGTGGACGTCATTCGCTGTGGCTGGACGAGGATAGCTTCTCTACGTCGCTACGCTCGCAGTTCCGAGAGGTCTTGCGATCGCCGTCTACTGCGGGGATTTCAGGAGAGTCTACTCGGGCCTGGGACGAAGCAGGTCCCCTCATCGTGTCCAAGCATTTCAAGTCCCTTCCCCTCCTGGTCGGCTTCTGTCTCCACTTCAGGGCGCCGGGGGAGGCGCTGGTGGCTTCAGCTTGATCCTACTTTCTTCCGCTGCCGACGGTTGCAGCGTCCGTCCTAAACGATTACGCGCGACCGAGTGGGAGAGTCGGCCACGCAGGGCACCGTGCAGTGGAGAACTTCTTGGCCCCCTGGGCAGTCCGACAAGGAGGCTTACAAGGACTGTTGCTCAGCTGATTCACGCTGCTTACACCGCCGGATGTAGCAGTCTTCTTAGAACACTGGGGACCATCAGACGGGATTGGCAGGGACCCCTCTTCCGCGGAGGCGCGGTTCGTCTGCTGCACCGGATTGGGTGACTTACATCCGAGAGACGGAGGCGACGTTGTGACGCCAACGGCACAGTACTGTGAACGTCCGTGGCAGCATACTCCAGGCGAGCGAGGGATAGAGGTCAGCGCGGGTGGAGGACTGGTCCGACAGTCTTCACGGCGGGCGCCGTCTTCATCGGGGGTATGCACACAGTTCAGATTTAGCTCCGGCTGAGATGAGTTGCAGCTAGTCGCATCATTCTCACGACGGGGTGCTACTCTTCGCTTGGGCCTGGCCATAGTCAGCGGTGACCATGCACCCTTCTCGCCTCCTTAGACGACAGCTTCGGGACCTAGCGGAAGCGTTCACTTCCCTGGGTGGAGGCGACTTGGAGTTCCGGCAGGCTGCGGCGCCGGACCGGAGCGGATGGACTTGCCCTCGGTGGTGCCTTTGTGAAGTTACCCATTCGGCGCTGTGGATCCTGCGGCCGGGGGGGCAAGTACCGGGAGTTAGACGGGACAATTTGGCAGGAATTAGTTCCTGAGAGGTCGTTGCGCTCGGGCCTGTGGCAGTATGGTCGACGCAGCTCTTACACTAGACGGTGGATTGGAGCACGATCTTCGTCCTTCGACTCTACACAAGTGCCTCGTCATCTTGGCAGTTGCCAGACAAAGACCTGAGAGCAGCGGTGCGTCTCCAGGACCTGGGACAACTCGAGTTTTCGAAGTCGTAACCAGTTGGCAAGCCGGGCGGTAGGCTGGGATCATGCCCACTTCGCTGTCGACTAGAGGGCCTACGCTACGGGACAGGTACTACGTTTTTTTTCTTCGCGGGGATTCCGTCGAGGATGGAGTGCGTGGTCGTCCTGTTTGAGTGGGACTCCCAGTAGACGGGAGCAGGGCAGTGTAGGAGTGACTCTCAGTACCTTCTTCAGCTCTCTTCGGACGGATGACTTGCTAGGGGATCACCATTCAACCTGACACCTCTCCTGCTTGGAGAAGGACGGCGTAATTGGGAGAGGCTAGTGCGCGGGAGGCCTGCCGCGCGGGGAGGCGTCGCTGTGGCCAGATCTTCCAACTTCACTGCTCGCCATCGAGATTGAATGCCGAGTTATACGCTTGGTTGTCCACCATTACTTGTGTTGCAGGTTGGTGGATGTAGGTGCGCACCCTGAGTTTGGGCAGCAAGCCCTCTTCCACAGAGGCTTCCTACGGCGGCCATGGGTGCTACCGAGACAACCCGCAGACCCTCAACCAGTCGAGTTGCGAGGGTAGATGACGAGCGCTGTGTGACGGGAATGACGACAACCTTCTTCCTTCCGAACTTGACGAAGCCCCAGCTGGCAGGGTGCTTCCTCGGGGTTTTTCATCTCCTAAGGACGGCCCCCCTTTCACCGTTCAGGACTATCTAACCATGATCGCCGACTCCTACAGGCGATTTCGCTCATCAGACCCGGGTAGCTGCAAAACCTCACTTTCAGAGGCTCCCTTCGCTTTGGAATGCCCAGCTGTGCTGCGCAGGGACCAAGTTCTACCTTGGGGGCTTACGGGATCTCAACCTCGTCTGTTGGAACCCGGCACATGACGCGCCTGACGGATGTTTCAAGGAGGAGAGCTTCAGGGCAGTCCTTGACTCAACCTCCAGGCTCAGTACTATGCACGCTGTCCACACACCCGGGTGGCTGGCAGTGCCACTCGACCGGTTCATGCTACAGCTACCTGAAACATCGGCCTGGACGAGACGCGGCCTACATGACGGCGACAGTTGTTTCGCCCTGCGCGTGTTTGGACGCCACCCGGGAGAACAGACTTCAAAACCCGGTGACAGCCTTACCTCTTCCAGGGTCAGTATCCATACGCGCTGTTGTCACACACACACAGATGGCTGGCAGTTACGGACGGAAGGCGCCGTGCAACTACTAATGGTACCAGCCTTCAGGGCCAAGTCGTGGTCGCCTTGGCTGCCCTACAGTCTATGTCTGTCCGCCCGTACGAGTGTCAGATTCCACTCAGTAGACCAGACAATAGGAACCAGTGAGAGTCTTCCGTGTGTACCTGCGCCGGACCAAGCTGGCGCAGGGGACGCACACACCTGTTTTCTCCCTCTGTCCACAGGTAGACGTGATATCTCAGCCCAGACCTGCTCCTCCTGGTTCCGGGGAGTTATCCGCCCGGCCTTCCAGGACGTTGACCTGTTGATGCCATATGTTGAACATCGAGGCGCACGAGGTCAGAGCCATGGCCGCAAGTTCCGCTGCGACAGCACCGGTGCAGTCAAAGACTTGTGGCGGCTATGAGATGGCGAGCGGAGTCCACTTTCGCCCGCTTCTACTTGAGGGACCTCTCCTCCCAGCGACAGATCCTCTCGCTGGTGGGAGACACCGCAGCAGCGCAACACTCCCTCCCGGCGCCCTAGGCGCCGCAGGTATCTTAGCTAAAATTATCGGGAGTGTGCTGCAGGAGGGCGAATTTGTGGGCAATGTTGTTGGCAGTAGGGGCGCTATAGCGGCACCCACCTCCTCTTTGGGATTCTTCCTAAGTGTAATACCATCGGTAATGTGTTTTGAGAAAACAAATGAATTTTTCAATTAAAATGCATTTTTTTGAAAAATACTTACCGATGGTATTACTCGAAGGTCCCTCCCTCCGGCCCCGCTTGCCGCAGTTCGCTAAGAACTAAACTGGGGTATGCTGGGTAATCTTGTACCGGATGTGAGTAAGGGGAGGCTATTCGGGTTGGGCATGGTCTATGGCGCCCCACTCCTGCCAACACCCCCCTTATACGGACACAACCAAAATTTGGCTAAAATTAGGCTAGCTAAGAGCCATTTCCTAAGTGTAATACCATCGGTAAGTATTTTTTAAAAAAATGCATTTTAATTGAAAAATTCATTTTTCACAAAAATGGACCTATATATTATTTTGTCATCACAGTGATTTGTTTTTTCAAAATACATTACCTATGGCATTACTATATGGAATACACTCAATTGCCTGTAGATTTCAGCCCAAAGTTGTGTCCCCTACACAACTGGGGAGGATACACCGGGGATCCAAGTATAGGCGCCCGGGTGTCCTCCCCTACCAACCTATCCCGCCATGCGTGTGGAGAACTCACCTCAGTTTCACTCTTAGCTCGACCGTGGACGGTCGGGCTTTTGCCTTGCTATGGTTTTTTGACCGTTTCTTCTGTGGTTTCTACTACTTGGCTTTTTGCCTTGTTTTTGACTTCTCCTTGGACTCATTGTACTTCGTTAGTGTGTTCTACACTTCGACGTTTTTACTGTGTGTGGACTTGGCGCTGACCGGTTCCGACCGGTTTGACTTTCAGTGAACTTCGTCCTTGGCTGCAGCCTTGGGGTTTCAGCTTGTGACTTTCTCATGTGGCTTTTGCCTCGCGGTGTGAGTTCGGCGCTTGAGTGTGTTCCTTCCTGTGAACAGTGTACAACGAATGCTATGGCGGCTTTTGTTGAAGTTTGCCCCCCTTTGCGAGGATTTCTTGGGCCCTCGTTCGCCCTCGTCGCCTGCCGGCCGTGCTCTACTGCTCTTCCGACAGGATGTGTGACGTGTGTGCTGATGGGAGTGAGGACCGGCGGTCTCAGGTGGGGATCCTCCAGACGTGTCCTTCTTCCTGGTCTCAACGTTCTCCCCGGACTGCTCCGCAGGATGGCGTCGCTACGTCGGCTTCTCGGGCCCCGCTTCACTACGGCTTCCGGGCCTGCCAGCCCGCAGGTAAGTCCCCTTCTTTTACCTTAGCCGCGCAGAAACTCCCTCCCCTCTCCGAGTCTTCTGAGCAGGGCAGGCGAGTATCAGGGTCGTGCTTCCCACATGGGTGGACATATATATTTACTCAGGTGTCCACCCCCCCGCCCCGAACTTTCCAGGCGGGCCCGGTGTGACTCAGACTTTTACTCACAGGTGCGGATTCGTGCGCACCTTTTGTCCCCTCCCCGCTTCGCTTTTCCTGAGCGGGCTTGGCGTGACACCTTTCGGTCCACCCCCCCGCCCCGAACTTTCCAGGCGGGCCCGGTGTGACTCAGACTTTTACTCACAGGTGCGGATTCATGCGCACCAGTTGTCCCCTCCCCATGTAGACTCACCATCTAAATCCAGATCTAACTGTGTGCTTGTCTGAGATCTTTGGTAGTTGTTTCAGTGTGAAAGTCTTTAGTCACACATGATATAGCGTATCTGAACCATGTTTTGACTTAATAGTTGCTCAGGGGTGATGATGCAACACATTGGCAGTATGCTGCATAGAACAAAAGTCCCTAGACATGCAAGGCCATGAAGCCATAATGTTCCAAAGTCTATACCAGCGTGCATTTTGACTATCTGATTTGATCGAGTGAGTCCAGTGTTTTCCGGGCAACAGTGTCTGTCTAGGAACTATGTGATTTGTTTCCTCAAAACACATTACCGATGACATTACTGTTAGGAATAGTGTCTTAGCTAGCCTAATTTTAGACAAAATTAGTTGTGTACCCATTATGTCAGGGGAGGCAACATTCAACCTATCAAGTATCCTGAGTAGCCTCCCTTTCATCCCCATCCGGGCACATGCCCACCGGATTCCCGCCAGTCTGTTTCTTAGCTAGCTGTGGAGGGTTGTGTACCTAGGTGTCTCTTCGGCTGTGTATGGTGTGACCGGTCGTCGTGTGACTTGGATTCTCTCGTATCACTGTGCTAGGTATATGCTCTGTGCCTAGCTTGGAAGCTTACCGGTAGGATTTGTCTCCTGAGGTTTCGTGTGCAGTTACCCTGGACTGTGGCGGACTTGGCTGTGTACGGTGTGACCAGTCGACTTGTGGCTGGGAGTTCGGCCGTGTACACTGTGCTAGCCTGGGACTACTGTGTTCACAGTGCTAACTTGGAGTTTACCTTCATCGGTTACGTGTGGCGGCTTCCCCGGACTTGTGGTGCTGGGGACTTGGATTCTTACCGTGTTCCGCACAAGCCTTGGATTACTGTGTTTACGGTGCTAGTTTGGAGCTACCTTCAGGGTGCGGCCTCTGCCGTTGGTGGTGTGGAGCTTCGCTTCTGCGACACGGTTGGTCCCCTATGGCCCTCCGGCCTCTCCGACATGGTCAGGTAAAACCTCGGTTGTTGCCCGCGACCGGTGCTCATGGTGGGAGGTTAGAGCGCCGGGCGACGGCATTGGCCATGGATTTGGCGTTGGGTACGAAGTCTACCTTCAATCACGTATGCTCGTCACATGGCCTTGGAGAGCCACGCTTGCTCGCATATCACTGTTGACTATTTTTTGCAGTTTACAAGTCCGCACCTGCACGCTGGTGGGGACTTCCAATGGTCGAGTGATGAGCTTGCCGTCTGCCTGTCCTGTTCCGGCTGTGCCTCTGCTCACCCGTGCGTGGTCGGCGCCCCCTGGCTGGAAGAGCAGTGGTCCCAGCTTGGGGTCTCTACCGCCGTGAATGACCGACACCAGCCCGAGAGCGAGCACCTGCGCCCGCCCCTACTACCTCCACAGATGGGTCAAGTCGCATTCCCCTGGTTGTGGAGTCTAGGGCTGCACGGGATTGACCAGCCCCTACCGGTCCTAGGACTTCGGCCGTTTAGCACGCCAGCTCGCTAAGTACGGACAGTATCCAGTATGAATCTGGCCAGCTACGTGCTTGCACGACCCGCCACTCGGCCTGTTCAGGCCCAGACGCCTGGAGTACAGCTCTCCAAATACTTGCCTCAAGTCCAGCACGGACTGACAAAAGGTGTGCCCGCTCGTCGGAAAAGAGCAAAAGGGATGATCCGAGCACACGACGAGACCAAACGCCCTGCCTACCCTCCAGTACGGACAGGCCACTGGGGGAAAGAAGGACCGAGGAAAGGAAGGATAACAACGAGCCGGGCCTTGGAAGGAGCTTTGTCCCACCTAACCCCGGTGGCGCCATGTGCGTGGCGCTAGGAGTACCATGCACACACCCGTGCTTGACCTCCTTCATGTATACGGGACAGGTAGCCTCAACCCGGGGGATAATCCAGCATAGACATATGACGTCCCGTCCTCTGGCAGTGACAAGTACCCGTGGCAGGACGAGAATGCTGGACTAGGGGGCGCTTGCTTGCCATTATGGACCTATGATCCGGGCCCACAGGATGGGTTACCATGCCTAGGACTTCGGCCGTTTTCGCGCCAGCTTGTTAGGTACTAAGAGTTTCCAGTGGGAGTCTGGCCCGCAACGTGCTTGCATGACCCACCTTCCAGCCGCAAGTCCGGAAGCAGCTTCTGGAGTACGGCCCCCCTATAACCTCGGCGCCGATCCAGCACAGATGGTCGGCATCCTGCTCCAAGGTCAGTGACAGGCGCCCACGACTGGACAAGACTGCTGGACTTCTGTGCGCCCGCTCGTCGGATAAAAGTTAAAGGGACGAGCCGGGCTTGCGACGAGATCGCACGCCCCATCTACCCTCTCGGGCCACTGGGTGTTAGAAGGACCGAGCGGACTCCCTAACCTCTACAGCGGTTGCACTGGACCCACCTCCAAGCAGGAGTACGGTCGTCCTAACCCTTGGAAGCCCAACGTTGTTCCGTCCCAAGGTCAGTGACAAGTACCCTTGCCACGAGCGAGACTTCAGGACCAGTATGCAGCCGCTCACCTTACATGGAGCTTGGAGCCTGACCCACAGCGAGTTGCTCACCCTGCCCCCCCCCCCCTCCCCCCCACCTGTTCGGCCTACCGCTTCCTCGCGGCCCTAGTGTTGTTTTTTGTGTGCACGTCACGGTTTTTTAGTGGTATGTATACATTGTAAAGTGCTTAGAGCTGGTAGGTACGTTAAGCACTGTTTGATAATGTTCATGTTTATTCTCATAAGTAGCTTCGGCGGACGACAGGTACCCCGCCGGGACCCCAGGACTCTGGGACGAAATATCGCTGGTCCCGGGATGTCGTGCGGCGGCCTGCGGAGACGGCGCTTGACTACACATGCCTGAGCCTCTACGGGACTTCGTTTTGCGCATCAGGGAGCGGAGACTCCCTCCATTCGCCGCAGTGTAGGAACTTCCTGGCTGGCCGGTCATCACCTACCATGCTGTGTACCACTCCTCGGTCGGTCTTGTGAACTGGTGCTTCAGGATGTCCCCTGCGCTGCGGCCCCGACCTCCTGACTGTTTTGAAAGCGGCTACGTCAGATGCCGTGCGCACTCCGTGCTGTACAAGTTTATCGCCGCCCCGTCCTTCCGCGTGAAGGCCGCCCGAGCCTTCGCGCCGCAGTGCAGCCTGTGGACTTGGCCGTCAGCCTGGACCTGTCGGTGTGTTCTGCTCAGTATCCCGTCTCCAGATGTTACTTCCGCTTCGCCTTCGGCAGCGTGGTCTTCCAGTGTCACGTGCTTCCCTTCAGTTCAACCTCAGCCCTTGGGTGTTCACCTGCATCATGGACACCGTAGTATCCAGGGCCAGGCGGACGTTTTCCAGCCCCACCACAGAACTGCCTGGACGATCTTCGCTTGCGGAAGCAGTCGGAGGGCTCCTTGGAGAAGGACAGAGATGCGCTTCTAGATCTGCTTGATAGACTTGGCTTCCTGGTCAACGCGGGCAATTCCGGCCTCACACCGTCTCACCGCTTTGTCCACCTATGGATGGAGTTTCGCACCGACCTCAACGAAGTGCTGCTTCCGGAGCAGCGAATTCAGAAGTTGGCGAACCTAGCGCGGCAGGTGTCTCAAGAGGAGGCTTTCTCCGCCAGAGTGTGGCTTCATCTCCTGGGCCTGAGGAGTGTGGCAGCGGATCTACTTCCCCTAGGATGTCTCTACTGCCCCCCACTTCAGCTGCAACTGCTTTTCCACTGGCGTCCCTCGAAGGACGACCTCGAGTCTCAGGTTCTGGTGCTACCGATGCTCCGTCCTCACCTTCTTCGCTGGGGGGATCCTGGCTGGCTTGTGACAGGAGTTCCTCTCTACTCACCTCCACCCCAGCTGTCCCTTTGCGGCGACGCAAGCCTCTCTGGCTGGGGCGCTCACCTGCTGCCGATGTTCTCCACAGTCTCCGGCATATGGCCCCGGACCTCATGACCCGACACATCAACTGGTTAGAGCTGGAAGCGGTTTGGCAAGCCCTCTTTGCTTGGAAGTCACGGCTGCGACACCAGGAGCTTCTAGTTCTCTCAGACAATTCCACAGTCGTCGCCTACATCCAGAAGCAGGGTGGGACACGTTGCCCCTCCCTCGGCATCCTCCTCTATCAGGTGCTCCGATGGTGCGAAGATCGAGGCCTTGCTCTTCACGCGAGACACATCTCATGACTTCTGAAGGTTGTAGCCAACTCCTTCTCGTGACGTGGCCAGCTTTTCCACACCGAGTGGGCGCTACGTCCGGATATCTTCGGATGATCGGCGCAGAATGTTAGTCTCCCATGATCGACCTCTTCGCGACGAAGTGGATTCGCCAGCCTCCTCTCTTCGTCTCCCCAATTCCAGACCCGCTCGCCTGCGCAATCGACACTCTCTCCATCCCATGGGACGACCTCATCATGAACGCCTACCTGCCTATGGTGCTCATCCCTCAGGTCCTGCTCAAGCTCAGAGGTGGCAACGCAGTCCTGATCCTGGTGGCTCCATTCTGCGGGACCTAGTCGTGGACCACTGACCTCCTGAACCTTGCCATGGACCCCTCTCTGCGGCTCCCCACCCCACGCACGATTCTCAAGCAACCGTAGCAGGCACTGTACCATCTGTGCCCTGAGTGACTCCTCCTCCACGCCTGGAGGTGGTGTGGCAAGCCCTCGCCGCTAGAGACTTCTCAAGTACAGCAGTGGAAGCTATCGCTGCAGCCCGCAGACCCTCGACCAGACGAGTTTACGAGGGAAGTAGCGAGTCCTGTGCGACTGGTGTGATGACAGCCGCCTCTCCCCCACGGATCGGACGGTTCCACAGCTGGCAGAATTTTTCCTTTGGCTCTTCACTGACCAGCTTTGGCGCCAATCACCATTCGGAGCTACCGGGCCATGATTGCAGACACGTACCGGCATTTGGGCCGACCCGACCCAGGTTACTGCAAGACCTCGCCGATCTTATGACCCATTTGGTCTGCAACGTCCTGCCCTTTGCTCACTGGTGCCGCGATGGGACCTACCCTGGGTGATAATGTGGCTCAACTCGGACCGCTTCGAATCACTCCAGTTGGCGTGGTTACCCGACGCGACGCTTAAGACCTGCTTCCTATTGGCCCTCGCCTCTGCCTCCAGGGTCAGTGAGCTGCATGCTATCAGCAAGTCCCTCATGCTCGCAGTTAC
Organism: Semisulcospira habei; assembly: GCA_036245525.1. NCBI lineage: Eukaryota > Metazoa > Mollusca > Gastropoda > Semisulcospiridae > Semisulcospira > Semisulcospira habei. The sequence continues at coordinate 113,664,176 of BTPG01000007.1, read as the reverse complement.
AGACGGATGGCTCTGTTCAACTGCTGCCCGACCTGGCTTTCCTAGCCAAGACCCGGTCTCCTTTGGCCGCCCCACAGGTGGTCACCATCCGACTCTTGAGGGTTCCGGCCCTGCCCGAGAGACCAGACAGCGGGACCTTGTGAGAGCCTTACACGTTTATCTGCGCTGGACCAAGCCGCTACGCAGGGGACACACCTGCCTATTCCTCCCTCTGTCCCCAGGTGGAAGTGACATCTCGGCCCAGACGATATCCTCCTGGCTCCGATGGGTGATATGCTCCGCCTACCAGGACCTCGCCCCTGATGCAGCCAAATGAATGAACATCAGGGCGCACGAGGTCAGGGCCATGGCCGCAAGCCTCACATTCGACCGCAATTGAGCTGTCAAAGACATTGTGGCGGCCGTGGGCTGGCAAGCAGAGTTGACTATCACTCGATTCTACCTGATGGACCTCTCCAGCCAGCGTGAGAACCTATCGCTGGTGGGAGACATCACAGCGGCGCAACTCTCTCCAGCCAGCGCAGGAACCTTCGGTTCCTCTCCACCCAGCGGGAAAACATGGCGCTAATGGGAGACATCGCCGCAGTGCAACACTCCCTCCTGGCACCCTTGGTGCCGTAGGCAATTCTTAGCTAAAATTATCGGGAGGTTGCTCCAGGGAGGGCAGGTCTCGTTGGCAGTTTGGGGGTTAGGGGCATTATAAGCGGCACCCACCTCCTCTTTGCAATTCTTCCTAACAGTAATGTCATCGGTAATGTGTTTTGAGGAAACAAATGAATTTTTCTCTAAAATGTATTTTAAAAAAAAATACTTACCGATGACATTACTCGAATGACCCTCCCACCTGCCCCGCTTGCCACTGGTCAGCTAAGCAAACAGATTGGCAGGAATCCGGTGGGCATGTGCCCGGATGGGGATGAAAGGGAGGCTACTCGGGATACTGGCTAGGTTGTGGCGCCTCTTGTTACCTCCCCTGCCATAATGGGTACACAACCAATTTTGGCTAAAATTAGGCTAGCTAGGACACTATTCCTAACAGTAGTGTCATCGGTAAGTATTTTCCGAAAAAATACATTTTAGAGAAAAATTCATATTATTATTATTATTATTATTATTATTATTACATTTTAATATTTCTATAAAGGAATGAGTATGAAGGTCCAGAATCACAGATCAGAATGCATCTTCCCTGTGAAGGCAAAAGACAGTGTGTGTATATCAGGGAAAGAGGAAAAGAGGTAGGCCGAGAAACTCCTGGCGTCGAGACCTCCAAGCAGACATCAAGAGACTGGGAACCGCCTGGAGTAAAATCGAAGGAGAAGCACAGGACAGGAGTCACTGGAGGTCTCTCGTCGACGGCCTATACCCGGGTAGGGGTGACAGGCGTAAGTTAAAGTTAAGTTAAGTATATCAGTGAAAAGAGATATTTTCATTGTAATACGATAAAAAATCTCGCTTTCACAAAAATAGACCCACAGTCTTTTGCAAGTCAGAGGGCAGACATTTTGACTGACTGTTGTGGTGTTTGTGTTGATGTTTTCGCCAGGGCATGAGGATTGCTATGAAGGAGGCGGAGTTCGAATCCCAGCTAGAATCGGCCAAGACGGAGGCCATGAAATCGTTTGGTGACCAGGTCATGCTGCTGGAGAAATTTGTTGTCCAGCCCAGGTATGGAGTTCGTTTCGCACCTCATAGTTCAACTCTAGCTCACAGCGGCCAAGAACTGGTCTTGATGGATCACTTATCATGTCTGTGCACAACTTTTATTAACTCATTTGTGGCCAGCCGCATCCGGATGCCTGGCATAAGCCGCGCATCTGGATGCGGCTGGCCGCGAATGAGTTAACCCTTTTGCTGTTGATAGCGCTTTTTGTTGCGATGATAATCATCGCGAGAACGCTGCTGACAGCCAGAGGGTCTGTTTGTGTTCAAAACAGCAGCACAATAGAATAAAATGGGTGGAAAACGATCCTTTCTGTCTGGATGAGAATAATTAACTTGTCTTCATCACACCACTGATACTGACACCTGACTGACTATCCCAGTATGCATACGGTAGTCTGGCCATTGTCGCCCGCAGTTGGCTTGCGCACAGCAAAATGACTGTGGCTGACATCAGTCCAACTACTTTTAACTCATTTAGCCCTGAGGCACTACAGCAGGAGATGGATCGACCATGATAATTCAAGTGTAGTGCCAAATTAACTTGACGCCAATCTGGCACCACCCTTACATTATCATTTGTTTCCTCAAAACACATTACCGATGCTCACAAACCAGATAGGTGAGGCTAGCGCTGGCAGAATTGTCAGTACTCAAACCAAGGGGAATCACAGCGCTGGACAGACAACAGTTAGATCCCCTGCCCCCGCCTATCAGGCACCCAATCGCCAGCCCACAGAGAAATACGCAGGTATAGAATAAGACAATCATTTCCATTCCTAAATGAATTAAGGAATGGAAATGATTGTCTTATTCTATACCTGCGTATTTCTCTGTGGGCTGGCGATTGGGTGCCTGATAGGCGGGGGCAGGGGATCTAACTGTTGTCTGTCCAGCGCTGTGATTCCCCTTGGTTTGAGTACATTACCGATGACATGACTGTCAGGAAATAGTCTACTTGCTTACCAATTTTAGCCTAAGACCCAAAGGGTCCCCCCAGGAGGCTCTCGGGGATCCCTAACATGGACGAGAGTAGCCTCCCCTGCCCATCCGGTCACGTGCCCGGTGGTGTCTCCTTTAGCCAGTTGTCTACTTTGCTGTTAGCGTTCGGACGCTTTTACCTGAGCCTCTGACCCTTGGCCCAAAGACTGTGTACGGTTCGACCGTCCCTCACCGGCCTGCCTTCGCCTAGCCTCTCATCTACTGCTTCTGGCGTGGCCTCCGTCTTCTCTGTTAGCCCTCGTCTGTGCCTCGTGCACTTGGCTGGCCCTGGAACCTTCTAGGCTTCCGTCGCGCGGTGGTTGTGCTTCGTCACCCTGCCATTCCGCCATGGACAGGTAAAGTCTCGGCCGTTTCCTACGTCTCGCCTGGCTGGGCCAGACGTCGGGCTTCGCTCGAGCTACTGTTGTTTTTTTCTCCGCATTTCAAGGTGAGTTTCGAGTGTTTCTTGATTTCGAAGCTTTAAATGGCGGGGTTCGTTACCCGCTGCCGGTCGCCTTTCATGTTTGGGTATGGGTTGCAGTTACCAAGTGCGCCTCTCCCCAGTACGGCGACTTCCAGTGACCTACTGTCCGGTACTTTGTGCTTCGTCACTTGGCCGTTCCGCCATGGAAAGGTAAAGTCTCGGCCGCTTCCTACGTCTCGCCTGGCTGGGCCGGACGTCGGGCTTCGCTCGAGCTACTGTTGTTTTCTCATTGCATTTCACTGTCAGTTTCGCGTGTTTCTTAAATTTCGAAGCTTTAAATGGCGGCGTTGTTACCCGCCGCCGGTCGCCTTTCATGTTTGGGTTTGGGTTGCAGTTACCAAGTGCGCCTCTCCCCAGTACGGCGACTTCCAGTGACCTAGTGTCCGGTGCTTGTGCTTCGTCACTCTGCCGTTCCGCCATGAAAAGGTAAAGTCTCGGCCGCTTCCTACGTCTCGCCCTGCGGGGCCGGACGTCATGCTTGGCTCGGACTTCTGTTTGTTTTCTCTCCGCGTTTCACGGTGAGTTTCGCTCGTTACTTACTTCGGAGCTTTAACTGGCGGCGTTAGTTGCCCGCCGCCCGTCACCTTTCATGTATGGGTATGTGTTGCAGTACCAAGTGCGCATCTGCCCAGGACGGCGACTTCGTGGCCTGGTGTCCGCCACACAGTCTGTCGACTGGGTGCCGCCTGGTCCTCTGTCATCGCCTGCGCTGGCTGCCCCTCTTGACTGGAGGTTCTCGGTCTCTACTCTGGTTCCACCGCCGAGCGACCCGCGACTTTCCGCCTTCCTGGGGACCTCCCGCGGCACGGTGGGATTGTTCAAGCTCCCCTCGGACTTGGGATACCCCACACCTCACGTCCCTGGTAAGTTTGTAGCTTATTTGTAGACGCGTTACGCCCGCTGACTCCTCCGGCGAGTCGCCAAGCCGGCTACGTGCCCCCCTCCTTGAGCCCTGGGCACCGCGACCCTTGTCGCTAATTAGTTTAAGCGTCAGCCTTCGGCCCTTCTTCTAAGCCCGCTGACTCCTCCGGTGAGTCGCCTAACCGGCTACGTGCCCCCCTCCTTGAGCCCCGTGCACCACGACCTTGTCGCCTGTTACATACATAAAAATAAAAAAAAGAAGAAGTTGACGCTTGGCCTCGCGGCCCTCCTGAGCCCGCTGACTCCTCCGGCGAGTCGCCAAGCCGGCTACGTGCCCCCCTCCTTGATCCCCGGGCACCACGACCTTTGTCGCTAATTAGCTTATGCGTCGGCAAGCCCGCTGACTCCTCCGGCGAGTCGCCTAGCTGGCTATGTGCCCCCCTCCTTGAGCCCCGGGCACCGCGACTTTGTCGCTAACTAGTCTACGCGTCGGCCTTCGGACCTGCTCAGTCCGCTGACTCCTCCGGCGAGTCGCCAAGCCGGCTACGTGCCCCCCTCCTTGAGCCCCGGGCACTGCGACCTCTTCGCCTATTGTAGACGCGTTGGCCTCGTGGCCCCTCCTAAGCCTGCGGACTCCTCCGGCGAGTCGTCGAGCCGCTATGTGCCCCCGCCTTGAGCCCTGGGCACCGCGACCTTGTTGCCAATTAGTTCACGCGTTGGCCTTCGGCCCCAGCCTTAAGTCCCCTGACTCCTACGGCGAGTCGTCTAGCCGACTATGTGCCCCCCTCCTTGAGCCGGGCACCGTGACCTTGTCGCCTTCGTTCTCACTTCGGCACTTCGGCCTCAGTCTCTGGGCCCGCTGACTCCTACGGCGAGTCGCCATGCCGCTTGTGCCCCCTCCTTGAGCCCCGGGCACCGCGACCCTTATCGCCTGTTGGTACCCTAGTTGGCCTTATGGCCCTCCTTCCAACCCGCTGACTCCTCCGTCGAGTCCCCCAGCCAGCTACGTGCCCCCTCTTTGAGCCTCGCGCTCTGCGTCTGGTTCGTCCTTCACGTACCTCAGGACTTCGGGCCGTTTCCCCTGGCGCCTACGGCCTTTCCACGTTTTCACCGGTTCTCGTCTGTTCACCGAAGTGAAGCTACGTCGCGCTCTGTTAGCACTTGGATGGGTGCCCCTTGGGGTACACCCAGTGCAGTGGGGTTCGACGTCTTCGCCCTCATCGCCTGGATAGTTGCGGCGCCCGACATTGGTCGCCTGCCCGCTCGACTCCCTCCGGTGTCCCTGTCGACCTTCGCCTTGTGCTCGGCGCTGTCGTTCTCCTCGGGACATCCTCTTCCCCGCTCCCTGCAACCTTCGCCTCCAGCGTCTCCCCGACCCTCTCCGGTGGATGACTCGGCGTCCTGCGTTCACCGCTGGCCTGCTGGCATCCTAACCTTCGGCTCCCCGGTTCGCTGGCCACTCGCTCCCCTTCGTGCTCGCTGCCTCTGGTGGTTCCGCCGGCGCTCATGCTTGCGGCAACCTTCCCAGCTCTAGCGGATCTTCCGTGTGGCTTCGAACCCTCCGCCCCTTGCCTTCCTTCGTTCGTGGCGGCCTGGCTCCTTCCTGACCATACCCCACCCGGGTCTGCCCTGGGGGACTTGGGTGGGGTTAGGTATTTTTTAGTTCCCAGGGTCACCCTGGTCAGCCCCACAGGGTGGGTTTTTCTCTCTATTCTGGGGCATGTGTTTCTGTCTACCCTTTGTCCATTCACCTGTATTTGCCTTTTTAAAACTCTCCCTACTGTCTGCACTGCCTGTAGCTCTTGATATTGGATGTGTGTTGCTAAATGGTCTTAGCTTTATTTAGGCCCATGTGTTAGGTTTATTTAACGTATTTGACCGGCTGGCGACATACATTCAATGTTCTGTTTCTTTTTTATTTTTTCACAAGCAGTGCAGGCATGTCCTGAGAAAGCCTTGTTGCTGTCGGGACGTTAAGCAATGTACAATCAATCAATCAATCCTTCCTGACCATCTCCCCTGATGCGACGTCGCAGCTCTACCGTGCTCCTGTGGATACCCGCGTCTTTCGGCCCTGCCTGGCAGTCTCTGTAGGAACCCTTCTAGGCCTGTGGGCCCAGCGCCACCCTTGTGGATTGAGTTCCCGCCCCTTCGGACCAAAGCCCTCGCCCTTCGCGCCAGGTCTCTGCTCTTCCTTGGGAAGTTGTGATGCTGCTCGTCGCTCGGCACGGCTCCCCCGCCTCGGACCCTCCGCGTCGCCTTCAGCCCTTGGTCGTCGCCGCCAGCCTGGACCTACCCGTTGATTCTATGCGTCCCCATGCCTCCCGCCCCCGCCGTTGTCTTCGCTTGCCGTCGACGGGACCGTTTCCAGCTCGGCCTCTCCGGTGTGGTCTCCCCCTCAGCCCTGGGTCCTTGTGTGGATCGTGGATGCCTTGGTTGCCCGAGACCTTCGATCTTCCGCCAGCCGTTCTCCTCCTTGGTCGACCTGTTTCTGCGGTATCAGTCAGTGATCCCTCTTCATAGGGCAGGGATGCTCTCCTCCTCCGGTTTGCTCGCCTGGTCGCCCTGGTCAGCGCCAACAGTCCGACCTCACGCCCTCTCGCCTCTTGTTCACCTGGGGATGGATTTGGTGACCGACCGCAACCTGGTGCATCTTCCCGAGCCTCGGATCCAGTTCGTGCCTTTCTAGCCCGCGGGTAGCTGCGGACGCGGCGGTCCCCACCTGACTGCGGCTCCAGCTCCTCCTGATGAGTGTGGCGGCTGATCTCCTTCCCTCGGTCTTTTGTACTCCTCCTCTGGAGGCCGTCCTCCGGCGATCTCTCTACCCTGGTGCCGATCTCTCCTGTGCTGCGGCCCATCGGCTTCGCTGGACGGACATTCTTGGCTCGGCTCCCGGATTCCCCCTGACCCCGCCACTGCCCGTCTCTCGCTGCGTCGTTGCCGGTCTCGACGGTTGGGGCGCTCTCCTTCTTCCGAATTTTCGCTCGTCGGCCGGCCGCTGGCCCGCGAACCTGACTTCGCGGCACGTCAACCCGCTGGGACTGGTTGCAGTCGGCAGGCCCTCGGCGCTTGGCGATACGATCTTTGGACTCAGGACCTCCTCGTCCTTCCGACAACCCCTCATTCGTGGCTTGCCTTCAGACGCAGGAGGAACCCGCTCTCCCGACCTCTGCTTCCTCCTCTATCGCCCCCTTCGCTGGTGCGAGGACAGCGACTTCTCCCTCCCAGCCCGTCACACTCCAGGTCACCTGTTCGTCCTGGCAGCCTACCTCTTGCGACGGAGGCAGCTTCTTCACACGGATTGCGCCCTACGCTGGGACATCCTTCGCTGGTTCTGCGCTCGTTGGGAGACCCCCCCCCCCCCCCCTTGTTCTCTTCGCCACGAAGTGGAGCCTCCGGCTTCCCCTCTTCATCTCCCCGTTTCCCGACCCCTGGCCTGGGCAGTCAATGCGCTTCGATCCCTTGGGACAGACTGGTCGCTTACACCTACCCTCCGGCGGTCCTGGTCCTCAAGTCCTGTTCAGCCTCCGGGGATGCAACGCAGTCCTTCTCCTGGTGGCCGTTCTCCTGGACCAGATCATGGACTTCCGACCTTCTCAGTCTTGCCACGGGCTCACCCTCCCTCTTCCCACCCCCCGCACGATGCTCGAGCAGCGCCGACAGCCGCTCTTCCACCCCTGCCCCAAGCGACTTCTCCTATACGCCTGGCGATTGTGCGGCAAGCTCTCTCTGCTGGAGGCTTCTCGAGTGCGACTGCGGACGCTATTGCTTCAGCCCGCAGACCTTCTACCAGACGTGTCTACGACGGAAAGTGGCGTGCTTCGTGCCTGGTGCTCTGACCGCCGCCTCTCCACCGTTGGCCTGACGACTCCTCAGCTCGCGGACTTCTTCGCTGGCTCGTCCAAGACCAAGGTTGGCTCCCCTCTGGTGCAGCAGCTACCCCTCTTGATCGCCGACGCCTACCGTCACCTCGGCCGTCCCGACCCAGCGCCTGCAAGGACCTGCCCGACCTTATGGCGCGTTTCGGCGTGCAGCGTCCGGTCTCCCGCTCCCTTGTCCCACGCTGGGACCTCTCTGGTCCTCCCCTGGCTGACTTCGGACCGTTGAACCGCTCCATCTGGCCCGTTTCGCTGACGTGACTCGGAGACCTGCTTCCTGATGGCCCTCGCCACGGCGCCCCGCGTCAGCGAGCTCCACACGCTCTCGTCTCGCCCCGCTGGCCTGCAGTTCCGAGTGGATGGCTCCGTTCAGCTACTCCCAGATCCTTCCTTCTCGCTCAGCCTAGGTCTCCCTTGACAGCGCCTCCGGTCATCGCCACTCGGCCGCTTACACGACCCGGCTTCCTAGGGGGACTCCGCAGCAAGATCCGGTGCAGGCTCTTTGTATCTACCTGCGTCGCTCCAAATCCGTGCGGAGGGGACGGACTCGTCTCTTTGCCGCCCACCGCCGGCAGAACCGGCTTCTCAGCCCAAACGTTCTCCTCCTCGCTCCGCTGGGTATTACGGTCCGCCTATTGCGACCTCTCCCCACAGGGAGCCGAGGCACTGAGGAACCGCGCCCATGGAGTGCGCGCTAGGGCCGCACGTCTCGCCTTCGCCGCGCCTGTGTGGTTAAGGACATTGTGGCTGCGGTGGGGTGGCGGGACGAATCTACCATTGCCCGCTTCTACTTCCGCGCCCTGACAGTCCAGCGCGACAACCTTACGCTGGTGGGCAACTTCTGCGGCGCAACACTCCCTCCAGGCGCCCTCTGCGCTTTAAGTGGCACTTCGCTAAAATTGTCGGGAGTGTGTGATCAGGAGTGACGGGCCGTCTTCGTCCCTGAAGAGGTTTCTTAAAGGGATTGTGCGGCACCCTCCTCCTTTTTGGCATTCTTCCTGACAGTCATGTCATCGGTAATGTGTTTTGAGGAAACAAATTAATTTTTCTCTAAAATGTATTTTTTCGAAAAATACTTACCGATGACATGACTCGGAGGTCCCTCCCTCCTCCCCGCTTGCCACTGGTAACTCCGTAGACAACTGGCTAAAGGAGACACCACCGGGCACGTGACCGGATGGGCAGGGGAGGCTACTCTCGTCCCTGTTAGGGATCCCCGAGAGCCTCCTGGGGGGACCCTTTGTGTCTTAGGCTAAAATTGGTAAGCAAGTAGACTATTTCCTGACAGTCATGTCATCGTTAAGTATTTTTCGAAAAAATACATTTTAGAGAAAAATTAAGTTTTGATCCATCTCCTGCAAATGTTACATAGTTGTTGGGTGACACCACTAAAAATTTGGCCTTGGGGTTAAATGGGTTAAGGATGGGTACTAAAACACAAGGTGCAAAAATTCTGGGTGCAAATACGAATGAAGCCATTGAACTCCCAGTAGCGACTTGCTTCCTTGGTTAGGTACAGTCAGCTTCACCAATAAGGCTTGATATAAGTCAGATACTCCTTGTCTGTGCTGTATCATGGTCTCGTGGAATTGGCACTGGAAATGAAAGAGACCAAAGACTGCACATACTTTTTCATTTCATGTTTGCTGCCAGGACTTCTGAATGTGTTTCACCTTTCATTTGCAGACATGTGGAAGTTCAGGTGTTTGGTGATCACCATGGTAACTATGTATACCTTTTTGAGAGAGACTGCAGCGTTCAGAGGCGTCACCAAAAAATCATTGAAGAGGCCCCAGCAGTAAATACACTTTTGGGCATTAACCATTTGGGTGTCGCTACCGGTTTTAGTCGTGATGATTCCTGCAAGAATCATTGAGACTAAAACTGCTATCAACACCCAAATAATATTAATAATAATAATAATGATAATAATATTAATGGTGATATAATAATAATATATTATTATTATGATTGCACCATTGGGAGGCGTCTCAATAACTGTGTGCAAGCTATAACACACACAAAAAATAGATCAGCCTACAGTGCTTGTGCGACTTAATTTGATACTGCTGCAGTAGTGAATTGAGGGAGACCTGCAGCGTTGATGGTTAAACCTTTTAGGCCTGATGCACTGCAGCAGGAGATGGATCAACCATGATAATTCAAGGGTAGTGCCAAAATAGCTTGGCGCCTTGAGGCACCAAACTATTCTGGCACTACCCTTGAATTATCATGCTCGATCTGTCTCAAGCATATGGTACATAGTTGTTAGGTGACACCCCTAAAATTTGGGAATACAGTCTTGGAGTTAATTAGAGTAAAATGTACTGCCAGACTGTCATTGTGCCTTTTGTATGGTGCGTTAGATAATATTTTCACCACTGTCACCAGCCGCTGGAGATAGATCAACTGTGATAGCTCGAGAGTATAACATCTGATAATCACATCATTTCTACGGCTACCATTCTAATCATACATGTGCAACTGCTCAGCTATTGGTTATATTATCTGCTGGGGCATTTAAAGCGGTGAACAGCAGATAGATAATTTTTTTTTTTTTTTTTTTTAAAGTTTAAAACGTCAGATCTGTTGTCATGCTGCTGCTTGTCATAATTTCTACAGCCGGGATTGAGTGAGGAGGTACGACAGTCTATCGGTCAGGCAGCTGTCAGGGCGGCGCAGGCTGTCAACTATGTGGGAGCAGGTAACTAACCCATGCTTTGTTTTGTCTGCTGTTAATTAACTTTACTGCTATGGATGACACCATTCAGTGGAAAAGACATGTACTTCTCTTCTTTTCTGCCAAGTGATATTGTCGGTAACAGTCAAGAGGTTAAAGCCAGTCGTGTTCTGGTCCGTGATTTTGGACCTGATGGCTCTGAAGCATTAATAAGTGCATCTGTGCATATTGGGGCAGGAAAAAAAACCTCTCTGTTACATGTGCATGCTTACGTGGATTGTTAAAAAATGGTAGGGAAGGCAAGAGAACAATGTGTTGGCATATAAGCCCATTCTAGAGCAGATCACTGTAACCCTTTTCCTATATGCATTTTGGAAATGTTACTTAACGACTATGTATAAGTGAGGTGGATTATGATAATTCAAGGGTAGTGCCAGATTAGCTTGGCACTACCCTTGAATTATCATGGTCAGTCAATCTCCTTCTGTAGGGTGTTGTGGCTAAAGGGTTAATGTATGTTAGACAATAGATGATATCTGTAAATCAGAAGTAGGTAACATCTGCATGTCTTTTGCTGGAAACAGTGATTAACCCTTTGGGTGTTGGTAACGGTTTTAGTCACGATGATTCCTGCTGGAATCATCGCGACTAAAACTGCTACCAACATGCAAATGGTTAAAAACACACTGACAAACATGCAACATTGCATGTTTGTCCGAGCTTTTTATCCGCCGTTTGGGTCAAAAGACATGCAGTTTTTTTTACCTGCTTCGTCTGTTCAGTCTTCTTATTGTATATGTCTCTGCGTTGCAGGCACTGTGGAGTTTATCATGGACACGGACCAGAAATTTTACTTCATGGAGATGAACACTCGTCTGCAGGTGGAGCATCCAGTCACTGAAATGATCACGGACACCGATCTTGTCGAATGGCAAATTCGGGTATGACTCGGGATCAGCGCAAAAGTTTTGATGCGTTTCATCTTGACATACTCATCCTATCCCCTTCGCTGTCAGCGGTTGGACATTATGACTCTGAAATGCGGGTCTGCCTTGGCAGGAAAGTTTAATGCACTATGGCTTGACATATTAACCCATTCAGACCTGACACTACAGCAGGATGATGATGATGATGATGATGATGACTGTGAGGTTAACTGCTTGCTGAAGGTCATGCGCTCAGAGGGGACATTTCAGTAAAAAAAGAATGGAGTGCAAGTCTTGCCAATGAAAAACTGGAATAAAAAGAGTAGAAAGATTTAATTAAAGGCCCAAGATCAGAGCCTAAGGGGCCTGATGGGCTTATCCCAGTCAGCAAAGGCCCTCAGGCCCACGACGGCCGCAGTGGACCCGTGCACGGCTGTGCATGGGCCCACTGTGGCTGTCGTTGGCCCGAAGATGTTTTGCTACTGGTTTTGCTCATGATGCTGTGTGTCAATAAAAGACTTTGTTTTCTCAAAACACATTGCCGATGACATGACTGTCAGGAAATAGTCTACTTGCTTACCAATTTTAGCCTAAGACCCAAAGGGTCCCCCCAGGAGGCTCTCGGGGATCCCTAACAGGGACGAGAGTAGCCTCCCCTGCCCATCCGGTCACATGCCCGGTGGTGTCTCCTTTAGCCAATTGTCTACTTCGCTGTTAGCGTTCGGACGCTTTTACCTGAGCCTCTGACCCTTGGAAAGACTGTGTACGGTTCGACCGTCCCTTACCGGCCTGCCTTCGCCTAGCCTCTCGTCTACTGCTTCTGGCGTGGCCTCTGTCTTCTCTGTTAGCCCTCATCTGTGCCTCGTGCACTTGGCTGGCCCTGGAACCTTCTAGGCTTCCGTCGCGCGGTGGTTGTGCTTCGTCACCCTGCCATTCCGCCATGGACAGGTAAAGTCTCGGCCGCTTCCTACGTCTCGCCTGGCTGGGCCGGACGTCGGGCTTCGCTCGAGCTACTGTTGTTTTCTCTCCGCATTTCACGGTGAGTTTTGAGTGTTTCTTGATTTCGAAGCTTTAAATGGCGGGGTTCGTTACCTGCCGCCGGTCGCCTTTCATGTTTGGGTATGGGTTGCAGTTACCAAGTGCGCCTCTCCCCAGTACGGCGACTTCCAGTGACCTACTGTCCGGTACTTTGTGCTTCGTCACTCGGCCGTTCTGCCATGGAAAGGTAAAGTCTCGGCCGCTTCCTACGTCTCGCCTGGCTGAGCCGGACGTCGGGCTTCGCTCGAGCTACTGTTGTTTTCTCTTTGCATTTCACTGTCAGTTTCGCGTGTTTCTTAAATTTCGAAGCTTTAAATGGTGGCGTTGTTACCCGCCGCCGGTCGCCTTTCATGTTTGGGTTTGGGTTGCAGTTACCAAGTGCGCCTCTCCCCAGTACGGCGACTTCCAGTGACCTAGTGTCCGGTGCTTTGTGCTTCGTCACTCTGCCGTTCCGCCATGAAAAGGTAAAGTCTCGGCCGCTTCCTACGTCTCGCCCTGCGGGGCCGGACGTCGTGCTTGGCTCGGACTTCTGTTTGTTTTCTCTCCGCATTTCACGGTGAGTTTCGCTCGTTACTTACTTCGGAGCTTTAACTGGCGGCATTAGTTGCCCGCCGCCCGTCACCTTTCATGTATGGGTATGTGTTGCAGTACCAAGTGCGCATCTGCCCAGGACAGCGACTTCTAGTGGCCTGGTGTCCGCCACACAGTCTGTCGACCGGGTGCCACCTGCTCCTCAGTCATCGGCTGCGCTGGCTGCCCCTCTTGACTGGAGGTTCTTGGTCTCTACTCTGGTTTCCACCGCCGAGCGACCCGTGACTTTCCGCCTTCCTTGGGACCTTTCGCGGCACGGTGGGATTGTTCAAGCTCCCCTCGGACTTGGGATACCCCACACCTCACGTCCCTGGTAAGTTTGTAGCTTATTCGTAGACGCGTTAAGCCCGCTGACTCCTCCGGCGAGTCGCCAAGCCGGCTACGTGCCCCCCATCTTGAGCCCCGGGCACCGTGACCCTTGTCGCTAATTAGTTTAAGCGTCGGCCTTTGGCCCTTCTTCTAAGCCCGCTGACTCCTCCGGCGAGTCACCTAGCCAGCTACGTGCCCCCCCTCCTTGAGCCCCGGGCACCGCGACCTTGTCGCCTGTTACATACAAAAAAAAAAAGAAAAAAAAGAAGAAGTTGACGCTTGGCCTCGCGGCCCCTCCTGAGCCCGCTGACTCCTCCGGCGAGTCGCCAAGCCGGCTACGTGCCCCCCTTCTTGAGCCCCGGGCACCGCGACCTTTGTAACTAATTAGCTTATGCGTCGGCCTTCGGCCCTTCTTCTAAGCCCGATGACTCCTCCGGCGAGTCGCCTAGCCGGCTACGTGCCCCCCTCCTTGAGCCCCGGGCACCGCGACTTTGTCGCTAACTAGTCTATGCGTCGGCCTTCGGACCTGCTCAGCCCGCTGACTCTCCGGCGAGTCGCCAAGCCGGCTATGTGCCCCCCTCCTTGAGCCCCGGGCACTGCGACCTTGTCGCCTATTGTAGACGCGTTGGCCTCGCGGCCCCTCCTAAGCCTGCGGACTCCTCCGGCGAGTCGCCGAGCCGCTATGTGCCCCCGCCTTGAGCCCTGGGCACCGCGACCTTGTCACCAATTAGTTCACGCGTCGGCCTTCGGCCCCAGCCTTAAGTCCGCTGACTCCTACGGCAAGTCGTCTAGCCGACTATGTGCCCCCCTCCTTGAGCCGGGCACCGCGACCTTGTCGCCTTCGTTCTCACTTCGGCACTATGGCCTCAGTCTCTGGGCCCGCTGACTCCTACGGCGAGTCGCCAAGCCGCTTGTGCCCCCTCCTTGAGCCCCGGGCACCGCGACCCTTATCGACTGTTGGTACCCTAGTCGGCCTTATGGCCCTCCTTTCAACCCGCTGACTCCTTTGTCTAGTCGCCCAGCCAGCTACGTGCCCCCTCCTTGAGCCTCGCGCTCTGCGTCTGGTTCGTCCTTCACGTACCTCAGGACTTTGGGCTGTTTCCCCTGGCGCCTACGGCCTTTCCACGTTTTCACCGGTTCTCGTCTGTTCACCGAAGTGAAGCTACGTCGCGCTCTGTTAGCACTTGGATGGGTGCCCCTTGGGGTACACCCAGTGCAGTGAGGATCGACGTCTTCGCCCTCGTCGCCTGGATAGTTGCGGCGCCCGACGTTCGTCGCCCGCCCGCTCGACTCCCTCTGGTGTCCCTGTCGACCTTCGCCTTGTGCTCGGCGCTGTCGTTCTCCTCGGGACATCCTCTTCCCCGCTCCCTGCACCCTTCGCCTCCAGCGTCTCTCCGACCCTCTCCGGTGGATGACTCGGCGTCCTGCGTTCGCCGCTGGCCTGCTGGCGTCCTAGCCTTCGGCTCCCCGGTTCACTGGCCACTCGCTCCCCTTCGTGCTCGCTGCCTCCGGTGGTTCCGCCGGCGCTCGTGCTTGCGGCAACCCTTCCCAGCTCTAGCGGATCTTCCGCGTGGCTTCGAACCCTCCGCCCCTTGCCTCGTGGTGGCCTGGCTCCTTCCTGGCCATCTCCCCTGATGCGACGTCGCAGCTCTACCGTGCTCCTGTGGGTACCCGCGTCTTTCGGCCCTGCCTGGCAGTCTCTGAAGGAACCCTTCTAGGCCTGTGGGCCCAGCGCCACCCTTGTGGATTGAGTTCCCGCCCCTTCGGACCAAGGCCCTCGCCCTTCACGCGCAGGTCTCCGCTCTTCCTTGGGAAGTTGCGATGCTGCTCGTCGCTCTGCACGGCTCCCCCGCCTCGGACCCTTCGCGTCGCCTTCAGCCCTTGGTTGTCGCCGCCAGCCTGGACCTACCCGTTGCTTCTATGCGTCCCCATGCCTCCCGCCACCGCCGTTGTCTTCGCTTGCCGTCGACGGGACCGTTTCCAGCTCGGCCTCTCCGGTGTGGTCTCCCCCTCAGCTCTGGGTCCTTGCGTGGATCGTGGATGGCTTGGTTGCCCGAGACCTTCGATCTTCCGCCAGCCGTTCTCCTCCTTGGTCGTCCTGCTTCTGCGGTATCAGTCAGTGGTCCCTCTTCGTAGGGCAGGGATGCTCTCCTCCTCCGGTTTGCTCGCCTGGTCGCCCTGGTCAGCGCCAACAGTCCAACCTCTCGCCCTCTTGCCACTTGTTCACCTGGGGATGGATTTGGTGACCGACCTCAACTTGGTGCGTCTTCCCGAGCCTCGGATCCAGTTCGTGCCTTTCTAGCCCGCGGGTAGCTGCGGACGCGGCGGTCCCCACCTGACTGCGGCTCCAGCTCCTCCTCCTGATGAGTGCGGCGGCTGATCTCCTTCCCTCGGTCTTCTGTCCTCCGGCGATCTCTCTACCCTGGTGCCGATCTCTCCTGTGCTGCGGCCCATCGGCTTCGCTGGACGGACATTCTTGGCTCGGCTCCCGGATTCCCCCTGACCCCGCCACTGCCCGTCTCTCGCTGCGTCATTGCCGGTCTCGACGGTTGGGGCGCTCTCCTTCTTCCGAATTTTCGCTTGTTGGCCGGCCGCTGGCCCGCGAATCTGACTTCGTGGCACGTCAACCCGCTGGGACTGGTTGCAGTCGGCAGGCCCTCGGCACTTGGCAATACGATCTTCGGACTCAGGACCTCCTCGTCCTTCCGACAACCCCTCATTCGTGGCTTGCCTTCAGACGCAGGAGGAACCCGCTCTCCCGACCTCTGCTTCCTCCTCTATCGCCCCCTTCGCTGGTGCGAGGACAGCGACTTCTCCCTCCCAGCCCGTCACACTCCAGGTCACCTGTTCGTCCTGGCAGCCTACCTCTTGCGATGGAGGCAGCTTCTTCACACGGATTGCGCCCTACACTGGGACATCCTTCGCTGGTTCTGCGCTCGTTGGGAGACCCCCCCCCCCTTGTTCTCTTCGCCACGAAGTGGAGCCTCCGGCTTCCCCTCTTCATCTCCCCGTTTCCCGACCCCTGGCCTGGGCAGTCGATGCGCTTCGATCCCTTGGGACAGACTGGTCGCTTACACCTACCCTCCGGCGGTCCTGGTCCTCAAGTCCTGCTCAGCCTCCGGGGATGCAACGCAGTCCTTCTCCTGGTGGCCGTTCTCCTGGACCGGATCGTGGACTTCCGACCTTCTCAGTCTCGCCACGGGCTCACCCTCCCTCTTCCCACCCCCCGCACGATGCTCGAGCAGCGCCGACAGCCGCTCTTCCACCCCTGCCCCGAGCGACTTCTCCTACACGCCTGGCGATTGTGCGGCAAGCTCTCTCTGCTGGAGGCTTCTCGAGTGCGACTGTGGACGCTATCGCTTCAGCCCGCAGACCTTCTACCAGACGTGTCTACGAGGGAAAGTGGCGTGCTTCGTGCCTGGTGCTCTGACCGCCGCCTCTCCACCGTCGGCCTGACGACTCCTCAGCTCACGGACTTCTTCACTGGCTCGTCCAAGACCAAGGTTGGCTCCCCTCTGGTGCAGCAGCTACCCCTCTTGATCGCCAACGCCTACCGTCACCTCGGCCGTCCCGACCCAGCGCCTGCAAGGACCTGCCCGACCTTATGGCGCGTTTCGGCGTGCAGCGTCCGGTCTCCCGCTCCCTTGTCCTGCGCTGGGACCTCCCTGGTCCTCCCCTGGCTGACTTCGGACCGTTGAACCGCTCCATCTGGCCCGCTTCGCTGACGTGACTCGGAGACCTGCTTTTTGATGGCCCTCGCCACGGCGCCCCGCGTCAGCGAGCTCCACACGCTCTCGTCTCGCCCCGCCGGCCTGCAGTTCCGAGTGGATGGCTCCGTTCAGCTTCTCCCGGATCCTTCCTTTTCGCTCAGCCTAGGTCTCCCTTGACATCACCTCCGGTCATCGCCACTCGGCCGCTTACACGACCCGGCTTCCGCGGGGGACTCCGCAGCAAGATCCGGCGCAGGCTCTTCGTTTCTACCTGCGTCGCTCCAAATCCGTGCGGAGGGGACGGACTCGTCTCTTTGCCGCCGACCGCCGGCAGAACCGGCTTCTCAGCCCAAACGTTCTCCTCCTCACTTCGCTGGGTATTACGGTCCGCCTATTGCGACCTCTCCCCACAGGGAGCCGAGGCACTGAGGAACCGCGCCCATGGAGTGCGCGCTAGGGCCGCACGTCTCGCCTTCGCCGCGCCTGTGTGGTTAAGGACATTGTGGCTGCGGTGGGGTGGCGGGACGAATCTACCATCGCCCGCTTCTACTTCCGCGCCCTGACAGTCCAGCGCGACAACCTTACGCTGGTGGGCAACTTCTGCGGCGCAACACTCCCTCCAGGCGCCCTCGGCGCTTTAAGTGGCACTTCGCTAAAATTGTCGGGAGTGTGTGATCAGGAGTGATGGGCCGTCTTCGTCCCTGAAGAGGTTTCTTAAAGGGATTGTGCGGCACCCTCCTCCTTTTTGTCATTCTTCCAGACAGTCATGTCATCGGTAATGTGTTTTGAGGAAACAAATTAATTTTTCTCTAAAATGTATTTTTTCGAAAAATACTTACCGATGACATGACTCGGAGGTCCCTCCCTCCTCCCCGCTTGCCGCTGGTAACTCCGTAGACAACTGGCTAAAGGAGACACCACCGGGCACGTGACCGGATGGGCAGGGGAGGCTACTCTCGTCCCTGTTAGGGATCCCCGAGAGCCTCCTGGGGGGACCCTTTGGGTCTTAGGCTAAAATTGGTAAGCAAGTAGACTATTTCCTGACAGTCATGTCATCGGTAAGTATTTTTCGAAAAAATACATTTTAGAGAAAAATTAATTTTTTGCCCCACCAGGTTGCAAGCGGAGAAACCCTACCCAGGAAGCAGGAGGAGATGAAATTCCGTGGTCATGCCTTCGAGGCCCGCATTTATGCTGAAGATCCCAACAACAGTTTCATGCCGGGGGCCGGCCCCTTGCTGCATCTGTCAACGCCGCAGCCTGAGAAAAGTGTTCGCATTGAGACAGGTGTCAGGCAAGGTAAGTTTTGTGAATGCAATCCATGACACCCTGAATTTTTTTGATCTGCTTATTGTCCTATGAAGGCTACATGAGGAGACAGATCCACCATTTTAGTTCAAGGGTGGTGCCAGAATAGCTTGGCGCCTGTGGCGCCAAGCTATTCTGGCACCACCCTTGAACCATCATGGTCAAATCATTTTCAAACAAAAGTGTATCAGGATGAAAAGGGTTAAATTACTGGTATTTGCTGCCTTTGTGGTCTTTCCTTCAAACTCTTAGCAGTGACTTCTCAGAGTTTGATAATCTTATGACAGCTGCTGATGATACCTCGAATTGGCACCTAAGACGCGTAACTTCACATCTTTTCCACCGAATGGTATAGTCAGTGTCAGTCAGTGAGTTCAAGGGAAGAATGCAGACACAGGTATTCAAATTTTACCCATAATGCCCCAAATCACTACAGCAGAAGATGGATTGGTCATGATAATTCAAGGGTAGTGCCAGATTAGCTTGGGTGGTGCCAGAAGGCGCGAAGCTAATACAGCACTACCCTTGTTTGTTTTCTCAAAACACATTACCGATGGTATTACACTTAGGAAATGGCTCTTAGCTGGCCTAATTTTAGCCAAATTTTTGGTTGTGTCCGTATAAGGGGGTGTTGGCAGGAGTGGGGCGCCATAGACCATGCCAAACCCGAATAGCCTCCCCTTACTCACATCCGGTACTAGATTACCCAGCATACCCCAGTTTTAGTTCTTAGCTGGCAGAAGTAGGTTGTGTCTGTTCGAGCTCCGCTTTGGTTCTTGGCCGGTCGTTCGACCTTGGCTGTTCGTTCGTTGGGACTTGAACTGTGGAGATGGTGGCGTGACTGGGGGTAGTAGTGCTCACGCTGTGCCGCCTCGTCGACCTGTGTGTTCTACGGGCCTACGGCTTGTACCATGGAGACTGTGACTGGCGGCTTCCGGACGCTGCTTCGGCCTGCGCTCCGAACCGGTCGGGCTGTGTGGCGTGCTGTTACGTTATGGTGATACGTGGATTTGCTCCTTTTTTCTGCCATGGCCAGGTAATATCTCGGTGAATGCCCTTGACCGGCGCCCTTGGGTGGGAAGGGGCGCCGAGCGTCGGCACGCGCTGTACACTCGTTTGATTCGACTACATATTCAATTATGTCCGATTCGCCAGCGCGCGCGCGTTGTTATTGCGTGACCTTAGAGGCCACGCTCGCTCTTTCATCTTGTACCCTCTTGTTGCAGTAACTAGGTTCGGATCTGCACGCTGTGTGGCGACTTTCAGGGCCCCTCGGACGAGCATGCGGAGGGCCTTCCCTGAGCAGGAGGCGAGTCGACCCGCACTGGTGAGGTGTCCGCCTCATGACTGGAAGAGAGATGGTTAACGCTGGGGGGCTTACCTCCGTTGCGTCCTACTCTATCAGAGGTCGGCCGACAGTGATGTCCAAGCTAACAAGGAGGGACCCACGTCAGGAACAGGGACTTCGTTGTCCCGCACAGAGTTAGGGACTTCGTTGTCCCGCAGAGAACGTTCGACGTCTCAAGTCAGAAACAGGGACTTCGTTGTCCCGCACAGAGATAGGGACTTCGTTGTCCCGCAGAGAACGTACGACGCCTCAAGTCAGAAACAGGGACTTCGTTGACCTGCACAGAGATAGGGACTTCGTTGTCCCGCAGAGAGCGTACGACGCCTCGAGGCAGGAACAGGGACTTCGTGGTCACGCACAGAGATAGGGACTTCGTTGTCCCGCAAAGAGCGTACGACGCCTCAGGTCAGGAACAGGGGCTTCGTTGTCCCGCACAGAGATAGGGACTTCGTTGTCCCGCAGAGAGCGTACGACGCCTATCCGAGATCGCCGGGCATTGATGTCCGAGTTTACAAGGTGCGACCCAAGTCAGCAGCAGGGACTTCGTTGTCCTGCAGAGAGCGTACGACGCCTATCAGAGACCGCCGGGCATTGATGTCAGAGATGAACAAGGTGGGTCCCAAGTCGGAGGCAGGGACTTCGTTGTCCCGCAGAGAGCGTACGTTGCCTATCAGAGATCGCCGGACACGGATATCAGAGTGTAACAAGGCGAAACCCAAGTCCGAAGCTGGGACTTCGTGGTCCCACAGAGAGCGTACCACGCCTATCAGATCGCCGGGCAGTGACACCTGGCAGGGACATGCGGGGACCCAAGTCAGAGCAGTGGCTTTGTTTCCCCACAGAGAGCGTACCACGCCTATCAGATACCGGGCAGAGACGCCTGACAGCCACAAGGTCGGACCCAGGGCACAAGCCGTGGCCTTGCTGTCCCACAGAGAGCGTGCGACGCCTATCGGAGATCGTGGCCACGGAAGCAGTGGCTTGGTTGCCACTTCCCTCATACGAAAGTAATAAGTCGTGGCTGATTCTCTGTGTGTCTATTGACAAGGGGTATTTACCTAAATATTACTAAATTGCGTTGCTACCTTAGTGGCTTGGTTGCCCAGACCTGTTTACCATACACATTCGGCGTATTGAAGTACACTATTTTGCTTGGGGTACACATACATGTGCACGTTATACACAAATACACATTTTGGAGAAACTGACAACTCACTGGCTTGTGCATAATACACATGTGAGTCCAAAGTACACTTTTCGTCAGTTGAAAGTACACTGACTGCACCCAGGGGGTAACCAGGTCGGCAAGTTGTCACTCAGAGAGCGGTCGGCGTCTTTCAGAGCTCGCCTGTCAGAGACGCCCAAGAGTAACAAAGGGGACCCCAATCAGAAGCAGTGCCTTGCTGTCCCACAGAGAGAGTATGGCGTCTGTCAGAGATCGCCGGACAGAGACGCCCAAGTGTTTTAAGGTGGGACCCAAGGTGGTCCCGGACCTGTAAAGCACAAGATACCTTGTTCTGGGCTCTGGCCAGCAGGAGAGGTAGCTGACAACCTCTCCTTGCATGGCTAAACCAATGATTCTTCCACCGGCCCGGGACCCGGCCTCAAGAGTGACCCGCTCCACTGTCCTTCCGCAGGCCAGAGCGGACAAACAGCAGGTGGACAGAGCATCAAGGGGGGCCCATGTCAACGGCAGTGGCCTAGGCGCCCCGGCCCAGTAAGCTTGTAGTCACTGACTGCGGAGGGCTGGCGTCGGCTACCGTACCTACGATGCTTCCAGACCCGGGCCAGACGACAAGTCATAACCGGACATGCAGAAGCGACTGCTCGGCTTCTCAGGCGCTGGACAGTGTCTAGTGTCTGTGAGAGCATGTGGGCGCGGTAGCAAACACGTATGAGTATGTACGTTTATCGTGGTGCGCGACACAGGGGTTAAAAGGTTGCTTTCCCAGCGGCTCAGCGGTTCGCCAGGCCGCTGGGGCGCGACACCTCTTATCCTTCCAAGGTTAGGTTCCTGGAACCTCTAATCCGATTTCTTTGCTTTGGGCAATAGAGATGAGAAAACAGAGGGGTATTCTGTCTCCCATATTTTAATCTAATTCAATAACTTGATTATCCCTTGAGGGCTATTACAATCAAATTGGGCTCATGCCTTAAACATTGATTAATTTAATTTTTCTTATTATTAGGTTGGGCGCCCTCGCCTGGGCTGCTCACCAGTTTTATGGCTTGTGGCGACCTCAAGGGCCACAGGACCACTGCACTTCGCACTGCAGGATCCCGGCTCGGTGATGTTGGGCCACGCCTCGCGCCGACCATGCAGACGAGAGCCGCGCTAGATGCGGTGCAGAAGAGACGACCTCACGATGGGATCCGGGCTCCGGCGTTCGCTCTTGATCTTCAGTTCCCCTTCGGAAGCAGGGACTCGCCTCACAGAAGCCAGGGGTACGAGAGGAACAGGAGACGCCGTCCCAGTTCCATGGCTCGCTACGCAAGGGAAGACGGGCTCTCCGAGTTTTCGCCACCGTTCGGGGGAGCGGCCCCCTGAGACTACGTTGTTCCTTCCAAGTGCGGGGTCCGCCTTAGTTGGATCGCCGCCGGCCGGAGTTCCCCGGACTTCGGAGGGGTTGGACATCCCTTCGCCTGCGGGCGGAACATACGGTTCCCGCTGGACGCCAGAGGACGTCATTCGCCGTGGCTGGACGAGGTTAGCTTCTCTACGTCGCTACGCTCGCAGTTCCGAGAGGTCTTGCGTTCGCCGTCTACTGCGAAGATTTACAGGAGAGTCTACTCGGGCCGGGGACTACGCAGGTCCCCTCATCGTGTCCAAGCATTCAAGTCCCTGCCCCTTCTGGTCGGCTTCTGTCTCCGCTTCAGGGCGCCGGGGGAGGCGCTGGTGGCTTCAGCTGGATCCTACTTCTTCCGTTGCCAACGGTTGCTGCGTCCATCCTGATCGATTACGCGCGGCTGAGTGGAGAGTCGGCCGCGCAGGGCACCGCGCAGTGGAGAACTTCTTGGCCCCCTGGGCAGACCGACAAGGAGGCTTTCAAGGCCTGTCACTCAGCTGATTCACGCTGCGGGCGCCGCCGGATGTTGCAGCCTTCTTAAAACACTGTGGACCGTCAGACAGGATTGGCAGGGACCACTCTTCCGCGGAGGCGCGGTTCGTCCGATGCACCGGATTGGGCGACTTACATCCGAGAGACGGAGGCGGCGACGGGACGCCAACGGCACACTCCTGTGAACGTCAGGGACAGCATACTCCAGGCGCGCGAGGGATAGAGGTCAGCGCGGGTGGAGGACTGGTCCGACAGACTTCACTGCGGACGCCGTCTTCATCGGGGGTATGCACACAGTTCAGATTAGCTCCGCCTGAGATGACTTGCGGCTAGTCGCTTCATTCCCCGACGGGGTGCTACTCTTCGCTTGGGCCTGGCCGTAGTCAGCGGTGACCAGGCACGCTTGTCGCCTCCTTAGACGACAGCTTCGGGACCTAGCGGACGCGTTCGCTTCCCTGGGTGGCGGCGACTTGGAGTTCCGGCAGGCTGCAGCGCCGGACCGGAGCGGATGGACTTACCCTCGGTAGCGCCTTCAGGAAGTTACCCATTCGGCGCTGTGGATCCTGCGGCCGGGGGCGCGAGTACAGGGAGTTAGACGGGACACCTTGGCAGGACTTAGTTCCTGAGAAGTCGTTGCGCTCGGGCCTGTGGCAGTAGGGTCGACGCAGCTCTTACACTAGACGGTAGATTGGAGCACGATCTTCGTCCTTCGACTCGACACAAGTGCCTCGTCATCTCGGCAGATACCAGACAAAGACCTGAGAGCAGCAGTGCGTCTCCAGGACCTGGGACAACTCGAGTTTCGGAGTCGTCACCAGTTGGCAAGCCGGGCGGTAGGCTGGGTTCATGCCCACTTCGCCGTCGACTAGAGGGCCGACGCTACGGGACAGGTACTACGTGTTTTCTTCGCCGGGATTCCGTCGAGGACGGAGTGCGTGGTCGTCCTGTTCGAGTGGTACTCCCAGTAGACGGGAGCAGGGCAGTGTAGGAGGGACTCTCAGTCCCTTCTTCAGCTCTCTTAGGTCGGAGGACTTACTAGGGGATCACCGTTCAACCTGACACCTCCTCTGCTTGGAGAAGGAGGGCGTAATTGGGAGAGGCTAGTGCGCTGGAGGCCTGCCGCGCGGGGAGGCGTCGCTGTGGCCAGATCTTCCAGCTCCACTGCTCGCCATCGAGATTGAATGCCGAATTATACGCTTGGTTGTCCGCCATTACTTGTGTTGCAGGTTGGTGGATGTAGGTGCGCACCCGGAGATTGGGCAGCAAGTCCTCTTCCACGGAGGCTTCCTACGGCGGCCATGGGTGCTACCGAGACAACCCGCAGACCCTCAACCAGTCGAGTTGCGAGGGTAGATGACGAGTGCTGTGTGACGGGAATGACAACCTTCCTCCTTCCAAACTGGACGAAGCCCCAGCTGGCAGGGTGCTTCCTCGGGGTTTTTCATCTCCTAAGGACGGCCCCCTTTCACCGTTCAGGACTATCTCACCATGATCGCCGACTCCTACAGGCGATTTCGCTCATCAGACCCGGGTAGCTGCAAAACCTCACTTTCAGAGGCTCCCTTCGCTTGGTATGCCCCGCTGTGCTGCGCAGGGACCAAGTCCTACCTTGGGGGCTTACGGGATCTCAACCTCGTCTGTTGGAACCCGGCACATGCCGCGCCTGACGGATGTTTCAAGGAGGAGAGCTTCAGGGAAGTCCTTGACTCAACCTCCAGGCTCAGTACTATGCACGCTGTCCACACACCCGGGTGGCTGGCAGTGCCAGTCGACCGGTTCATGCTACAGCTACCTGAAACATCTGCCTGGACGAGACGCGGCATACATGACGGCGACAGTTGTTTCGCCCTGCGCGTGTTGGACGCCACCCGGGAGTACAGACTTCAAAACCCGGTGACAGCCTTACCTCTTCCAGGGTCAGCATCCGTACGCGCTGTTGTCACACACACACAGATGGCTGGCAGTTACGGACGGAAGGCGCCGTGCAACTACTAACGGTACCAGCCTTCAGGGCCAAGTCGTGGTCGCCTTGGCTGCCCTACAGTCTATGTCTGTCCGCCCGTGCGAGTGTCAGATTCCACTCAGTAGACCAGACAATAGGAACCGGTGAGAGTCTTCCGTGTGTACCTGCGCCGGACCAAGCTGGCGCGGGGGACGCACACACCTGTTTTCTCCCTCTGTCCACAGGTAGACGTGATATCTCAGCCCAGACCTGCTCCTCCTGGTTCCGGGGAGTTTTCCGCCCGGCCTTCCAGGACGTTGACCTGTTGATGCCACATGTTGAACATCGCGGCGCACGAGGTCAGAGCCATGGCCGCAAGTTCCGCTGCGACAGCACTGGTGCAGTCAGAGACTTGTGGCGGCTATGAGATGGCGAGCGGAGTCCACTTTCGCCTGCTTCTACCTGAGGGACCTCTCCTCCCAGCGACAGATCCTCTCGCTGGTGGGAGACACCGCAGCAGCGCAACACTCCCTCCCGGCGCCCTAGGCGCCGCAGGTATCTTAGCTAAAATTATCGGGAGTGTGCTGCAGGGGGGCGAGTTTGTGGGCAATGTTGTTGGCAGTAGGGGCGCTATAGCGGCACCCACCTCCTCTTTGTGATTCTTCCTAAGTGTAATACCATCGGTAATGTGTTTTGAGAAAACAAATGAATTTTTCAATTAAAATGCATTTTTTTGAAAAATACTTACCGATGGTATTACTCGAAGGTCCCTCCCTCCGGCCCCGCTTGCCGCAGTTCGCTAAGAACTAAACTGGGGTATGCTGGGTAATCTAGTACCGGATGTGAGTAAGGGGAGGCTATTCGGGTTTGGCATGGTCTATGGCGCCCCACTCCTGCCAACACCCCCTTATACGGACACAACCAAAAATTTGGCTAAAATTAGGCCAGCTAAGAGCCATTTCCTAAGTGTAATACCATCGGTAAGTATTTTTCAAAAAAATGCATTTTAATTGAAAAATTCATATTATCATGGTTATTGCTTCTCCTGAAAAAGGCACGTAGCCGTTAGATGACACCTTCAAAATTTGGGAATTGCAGTCTTGGGGATGAATAGAAGTACCCAACGGAGAAAGAAACACGCTTAGAAAAGACGGGTACCCGTCTTTTCTAAGCGTGTTTCTTTCTCCGTTGGGTAACTCTTTGCATATTACACGCTTGGCAGTCACCTTTTTGGTCTGAATTGGGGATGAATAGGATAAGCAATATTTTGTCACTGAATATTAGTGTTTCAGCCTTGGGACACAGGTATTTGTTTCCTCAAAACACATTACCGATGACATGACTAACTGGAAATAGTCTACTTGCTTACCAATTTTAGCCTAAGACCCAAAGGGTCCCCCCAGGAGGCTCTCGGGGATCCCTGAAAGGGACGAGAGAGCTATCGGGGATCCCTGACAGGGACGAGAGTAGCCTCCCCTGCCCATCCGGTCAGGCGCCAGGTGGTGTCTCCTTTAGCCAGTTGTCTACTTCGCTGTTAGCGTTCGCACGCGTTTACCTGAGCCTCTGACCCTTGGATAGACTGTGTACGGTTCGACCGTCCTTCCAGCCTGCCTTCGCCTAGCCCTCGGCTACTGGCTCTGACGTGGCCCGTCTTCCCTGCTAGCCCTCGTCTGTGCCTCGTGCAGTTGGCTGGCCCTGGAACCTACTAGGCTTTCGTCGCGCGGTGGTTTGTACTTCGTCACCCCGCCATTTCGCCATGGACAGGTAAAGTATCGACCGCTTCCTACGTCTCGCCTGGCTGGGCCGGACGTCGGGCTTCGCTCGAGCGGCTGTTCTTTTCTCTCCGCATTTCGGCACTGGCAGTTCACATGTTTCTTAATTTCGAAGCTTGTAATGGCGGGGTTCGTTTACCGCCGTCGGTCGCCTTTCTTGTGGGGGTATGGGTTGCGGTTACTTAGTGCTCCTCTTCCCTCTGCGGCGACTTCCAGTGACTTAGTGTCCGGTGCTTTGTGCTTCGTCACTCGGCCATTCCGCTTTGGAAAGGTAGAGTCTCGGCCGCTTCCTACGTCTGGCCTGGCTGGGCCGGCCGTCGGATTTCGCTCGAGCTACTGTTGCTTCTCTCTGCTTTCACTGTGACCGCCGTGACATGGCCTTAGCCGCCTGCTCGGCCTTACACCCAAATAAATAACCAAATTTCACTGTGAATTAGCGTGTCTCTCATATTTCGAAGCCTTAAATAGCGGGGTTTGTTGCCCCTACTGGTCGCCTTTCTTGTTTGGGTTTGGGTTGCAGTTTCCAAGTGCGCCGCTCCCCAGTACGGCGACCTCCAGTGACCTAGTGGCCGGTGCCTTGGGCTTCGTCACTCTGCCGTTCCGCCATGAAAAGGTACAGTCCCGGCCGCTTTCTACGTCTCGCCCTGCTGGGCCGGACGTGGTGCTTGGCTCGGCCTTCTGTTTATTTCTCCCGCATTTCACGGTGAGTTTCGCTGGTTACTTCGGAGCTTTAACTGGCGGTGTTAGCTAACCGCCACCCGTCGCCTTTCATGTTTGGGTATGTTGCAGTTACCAAGTGCGCCTCTGCCCCGGACGGCGACTTCCCGTGACCCGGTGTCCACCACACAGTATCGACCGGGTGCCTGCTGCCACTCTCATCGGCTGCGCGGGCTGCGCATCTTGACTGGAGGTGCCTGGTCTCTAGCCTGGTGTTCCCCGCGGATCGACCCGCGACTGCCCGTCTTCCTTGGGACCTCCTGCAGCACGGTGAGATTGTTCAAGCTCCCCTCGGACTTGGGATAGCACCCAGCTCGCATCCCTGGTAAGTCGTGCCCCGCTCCTGGTGAAGGAGCTCCGTGCACTGCGACCCCTGTCGCCTGTTAGCAGACACGTCGGCCTTCGGCCTCTCTGTCTACTCGTGCCCCGCTCCTTGTGAAGGAGCTCCGTGCACTGCGACCCCTGTCGCCTGTTAGCAGACACGTCGGCCTTCGGCCTCTCCGTCTAGTCGTGCCCCGCTCCTTGTGAAGGAGCTCCGTGCACTGCGATCCCTGTCACCTCTTCACAGACGCGTCGGCCTTCGGCCTCTCCGTCTAGTCGTGCCCCGCTCCTTGTGAAGGAGCTCCGTGCACTACGACCCCTGTCGCCTGTTAGCAGACACGTCGGCCTTCGGCCTCTCCGTCTAGTTGTGCCCCGCTCCTTGTGAAGGAGCTCCGTGCACTGCGACCCCTGTCGCCTGTTAGCAGACACGTCGGCCTTCGGCCTCTCCGTCTACTCGTGCCCCGCTCCTTGTGAAGGAGTCCCGAGCACTGCGACCTCTGTCACCTCTTCGCAGACGCGTCGGCCTTCGGCCGCTCCGTCTAGTCGTGCCCCGCTCCGTGTGAAGGAGCTCCGTGCACTGCGACCCCTGTCGCCTGTTAGCAGACACGTCGGCCTTCGGCCTCTCCGTCTAGTCGTGCCCCGCTCCTTGTGAAGGAGCTCCGTGCACTGCGACCCTGTCGCCTGTTAGCAGACACTTCGGCCTTCGGCCTCTCCGTCTACTCGTGTCCCGCTCCTTGTGAAGGAGTCCCGAGCACTGCGACCTCGGTCACCTCTTCGCAGACGCGTCGGCCTTCGGCCTCTCCGTCTAGTTGTGCCCCGCTCCTTGTGAAGGAGCCCCGTGCACTGCGACCCCTGTTGCCTGTTCGCAGACGCCTCGGCCTTTGGCCCCTCCGTCTAAGTCGTGCCCCGCTCCTTGAGCCCTGGGCACCGCGACCCTTATCGCCTGTTGGTACCCTAGTCGGTCATTGGCCCTCCTCCCAACTCGCTGACTCCTTCGTTGAGTCGCCCAGCCAGCTACGGGGCCCCTCCTTGAGCCGCAGGCACTGCTTCGGGATCGTCCTTCTTGTTTACGCCCTTCCATGTTCACCGGTTCTCGTCTGTTCACCGAAGTGAAGCTACGTCGCGCTGTTGGCGCTTGGATGGGTGCCCCTAGGGGTACACCCAGTGCAGTGGGGATCGACGTCCTCTCCCTCGTCGCCTGGATAGTTGCGGCGCCCGACGTTCGTCGCCCGCCCACTCGACTCCCTCCAGTGTCCCTGTCGACCTTCGCCCTGTGCTCGGCGCTGTCGTGCTCCTCGGGACATCCTCTTCCCCACTTCCGGCACCTTTCGCCTCCAGCGTCTCCCCGACCCTCTTGATGACTTGGCGTCCGGCGTTCGCCGTTGGCCTGCCGGCGTCTTAGCCTTCGGCTTCCCGGTTCGCTGGCCTCTCGCTCCCCTTCGCGCTCGCTGCCTCCGGTGTTCTGCCGGCGCTCGTGCTTGCGGCAACCCTTCCCAGCTCTAGTGGATCTTCCGCTGGGCTTCGAACCCTCCGCCCTTGCCATCCTTCGTTCGTGGCGGCTTGGCTCCTTCCTGACCATCTCCCCTGATGCGACGTCGCAGCTCTACCGTGCTCCTGTGGGTACCCGCGCCCTTCGGCCCTGCCTGGCAGTCTCTGATGGAACCCTTCTAGGCCTGTGGGCCCTGCGTCAACCTTGTGGGTTGTGTTCCCTCCCTTCGGACCAAGGCCCTCGCCCTTCGCGTGCAGGTCTCCACTCTTCCGTGGGAAGTTGCGATGCTGCGCCTCGCTCGGTACGGCTCCCCCGCCTCGGACCTTTCGCGTCGCCTTCAGCCCGGAGTCGTCGCCGCCAGCCGGGACCTACCCTTTGCTTCTACACGTCCCCAGGCCTCCCGCCCCCGCCGTTGTCTTCGCTTGCCGTCGACGGGACCGTTCCCAGCTCGGCCTCTCTGGTGTGGTCTCCCCTCAGCCCTGAGTCCTTGCGTGGATCGTGGATGCCTTGGTTGCCCGAGACCTTCGATCTTCCGCCAGCCATTCTCCGCCTTGGTGGACCGGCTTCTGCGGTTTCAGTCAGTGCTCCCTCTTCGTAGGGCAGGGATGCTCTCCTCCTCCGGTTGCTCACCTGGTCGCCCTGGTCAGCGCCTACTGTCCGACCTCTCGCCCTCTCGCCACCTGTTCACCTGGGATTGGTTGGCGACCGACCGCAACTTGGTGCGTCTTCACGAGCCTCGGATCCAGTTCGTGCCGTTCTAGCCCGTGGGTAGCTGCGGACGCGGCGGTCCCCTTCTGACTGCGGCTCCAGCTCCTCCTCCTGATGAGTGCGGCGGCTGATCTCCTTCCCTCGGTCGTCTTTACTCCGCCTCTGGAGGCCGTCCTCCGGCGGTCTCTCTACCCTGGTGCCGATCTCTCCTGTGCTGCGCCCCTTCGGCTTCGCTGGACGGACATTCTTGGCTCGGCTCCTGGATTCCCCTGACCTCGCCACTGCCTGGCTCGCTCTGCGTCGTTGCCGGTCTCGCCGGTTGGGGCGCTCTCCCTCTTCCGTATTCCGCTCGTCGGCCGGCCGCTGACCCGTGAACCTGACTTCGCGGCACGTCAACCCGCTGGGACTGGTTGCAGTTGGCAGGCCCTCCGCGCTTGGCGATACGATCTTCGGACACAGGACCTCCGCGTCCTTCCGACAACCCCCTTCGTGGCTTGCCTTCAGACGCAGGAGGAACCCGCTCTCCCGACCTCTGCTTCCTCCTCTGTCGCCCCTTTGCTGGCGAGTGGACAGCGACTTCTCCCTCCCAGCCCGCCACAGTCCAGGGCACCTGTTCGTACTGGCAGACTACCGCTTGCGACGGAGGCAGCTTTTTCACACGGTTTGCGCCCTACGCTGGGAAATCCTTCGCGGGTTCTGCGCTCGTTGGACGACTCCCCCCTTGTTCTCTTCGCCACGAAGTGGAGCCTCCGGCTTCCCCTCTTCATATCCCCGTTCCCGACCTCTGGCCTGGGCAGTCGATGCACTTCGTTCCCTTGGGACAGACCGGTCGTTTCCACCTACCCTCCGGCGGTCCTGGTCCTCATGTCCTCCTCTGCCTCCGGGGATGCAACGCAGTCCTTCTCCTGGTGGCCGTTCTCCTGGACCGGATCGTGGACTTCCGACCTTCTCAGTCTCGCCACGGGCTCACCCTCCCTCTCCACACCCCCCGCACGATGCTCGAGCTGCGCCGACAGCCGCTCTTCCACCCCTGCCCGAGCGACTCCTCCTACACGCCTGGCGACTGTGCGGTAAGCTCTCTCTGCTGGAGACGTCTCGAGCGCGACAGCCCGCTGACCTGCCAGACGTGTCTACGAGGGAAAGTGGCGTGTTCGTGCCTGGTCCTCTGACCGCCGCCTCTCCACCGTCGGCCTGACGACTCCTCAGCTCGCGGACTTCTTCTCTGGCTCGTCCAAGACCAAGGCTGGCTCCCCTTGGTGCACCAGCCCCCCTCTGGATCGCCGACGCCTACTGTCACTTCGGCCGTCCCGACCCAGCGCCTGCAAGGACCTGCCCGACCTTATCGCGCGTTGGCGTGCAGCATCCGGTCTTCCGCCCCCTTGGCCCGCGCTGGGACCTCCCTGGTCCTCCCCTGACTGACTTCGGACCGTTGAATCGCTCCATCTGGCCCGCTTCTTTGACGTGACTCGGAGACCTGCTTCCTGATGGCCCTCGCCTCGGCGCCCTGCGTCAGCGAGCTCCACACTCTCTCGTCTCTCCCCGCCGGCCCGCAGCTCCGAGTGGTTGGCTCCATTCAGCTACTCCCGGATCCTTCCTTCTCGCTCAGCCTAGGTCTCCCTTGACAGCGCCTCTGGTCATCGCCACTCGGCCGCTTACACGACCCGGCTTCCTCGGGGGACTCCGCAGCAAGACCCGGTGTAGGCTCTTCGTATCTACCTGCGTCGCTCCAAGTCCATGCTGAGGGGACGGGCTCGTCTCCTTGCCGCGGGCAGATCCGACTTCTCAGCCCAACGTTCTCCTCCTCGCTCCGCTGGGTTTTTCGGTCCGCCTTCGCGACCTTTCCCACAGGGAGCTGAGACACTCACGGTCCGCGCCTTGAAGTTCGCGCCTTGGCCGTAAGTCTCGCCTGCGGCCGCACCTGCGCAGTGACGGACTTGGCTGTAGTGGGGTAGGGGGCCGAATCTACCGTCGCCCACTCCTACCTTCACGCCCTGACGTTCCAGCGCGACATCCTTACGCTGGTGGGCGGCTTCTACGGCGCAACACTCCCTCCAGGCGCCCTCGGCGCTTAGGCGGCACTTCGCTAAAATTGTCGGGAGTGGGTGATCAGGAGTGACGGGCCGCCTGCGTCCCTGAAGAGGTTTCTAAAAGGGGATTGTGCGGCACCCTCCTCCTCTTTGCCATTCTTCCAGTTAGTCATGTCATCGGTAATGTGTTTTGAGGAAACAAATTAATTTTTCTCTAAAATGTATTTTTTCGAAAAATACTTACCGATGACATGACTCGGAGGTCCCTCCCTCCTCCCCGCTTGCCGCTGGTAACTCCGTAGACAACTGGCTAAAGGAGACACCACCTGGCGCCTGACCGGATGGGCAGGGGAGGCTACTCTCGTCCCTGTCAGGGATCCCCGATAGCTCTCTCGTCCCTTTCAGGGATCCCCGAGAGCCTCCTGGGGGGACCCTTTGGGTCTTAGGCTAAAATTGGTAAGCAAGTAGACTATTTCCAGTTAGTCATGTCATCGGTAAGTATTTTTCGAAAAAATACATTTTAGAGAAAAATTAATATCTCGGTATATTGGAGCCACAGTCAGACTGTTTTAGTTGTGTATTAACCCTTTGGCTGTTGGTAGTGATTTTTGTTGCAATGATTCCTGTAGAAATC
This sequence comes from Semisulcospira habei, assembly GCA_036245525.1. Classification (NCBI taxonomy): domain Eukaryota; kingdom Metazoa; phylum Mollusca; class Gastropoda; family Semisulcospiridae; genus Semisulcospira; species Semisulcospira habei. The sequence continues at coordinate 113,631,731 of BTPG01000007.1, read as the reverse complement.
ATCGTGCCAAAAAAAAACCGCTGCTGACAGCCAGAGGGTTAATGCAGTGCTGAATTTATATATTTTTGTGAAGGAAGAGCACCCCATAAATGAAAGATCATTGAGCAGACGTCCGCCTTAGTTGACCCGCTCATGGCTGTGCGTGGGCCAGCTAGCACTGATGTCAGCCAAAGGACCTGTCATCTGAATGGATACCCACAATGGTTGAAGGGTGGTTCCAGAAAAGCTTGGCGCCTGCTGGCGCCAAGCTTTTCTGGCACCACCCTTCAACTGCCACGGTTGATCAACCTTCTGCTGTAATTTGATATGCTGAATGAGTTATGTGATCTTTATTACCGTACATTATAGGCATCAAGATTTTCCAGCACCTTTCTTGAATTGTCATGGTCAGTCCACGATTTGGGAGCCATAGACCTCTCCGTGTTATGTCCGACTTTGCGACACACTGATGCACATAATACTGAGGCTGACCTGTATTGTGTGTGTGTTTTCAGGTGATGAGGTGTCAGTCCACTATGACCCAATGATTGCCAAGCTTGTAGTTTGGGCAGAAGACAGGCAGTCTGCGCTTCTGCGAACGGTGTCTGCACTCAAGGACTATAAGGTAGAGTTGGGACTTTTAAAATTCACCCACAGTAGGAGGTGGATTGCCCTTGATAGCTTTTACTCACCTTAAACCCCTTCACTGCCAGTGATTGCAAATTGCATGCTGACCAACATTGGTGTGAAAAACGCTGATGTAAATAGACCCCAAAATAGGCGTGAAGAACACAGGGCTAACAAGAGACATAAACAGTGGCGGATCCAGCGGGGGCCCAGGGGGCCCTGGCCCCCCCCCCCTCCCCCCCCGTCAGCCCTGACAAACAAAAAAATTTTGGATGGTTATTTTTGGAAGTTGTGTTTTACTATTCGATGGTTCTTCTTTTCTTGTACGTTGTATTTTACAGTTATCTCACGGGATCGGTGGGTGAGCATAGTGTGTTCATGGGCTTATAGTCAAATATCATCACTTGGCACTCCTTACCTGCACCTGCCACAGTACTTCATGCAGACATAGAGTGCCATGTGCCCCTCACTGACAGGGATTCATGTAAATCAGTGCCTCTTGCTGTGCGATACAATCCTCATTGCATCCTCTGACTGAGGCAGCCATCTGGCAATAAGCCGCTGACTGCTGGTCAACCCCAGCGGTGAAAAAGTGTCCGATCATTGCTGAACTTGGGCCCAAATCAGTCCCTCAGCCAGGCATAGAGTTTCATGTACCCCTTCAGTCACAGGGGCTCATGAAAAGCATGACCTCTTTCTGTGCGATACGAATGGTATTGCATCCTCATACGTGACAGTCATCTAGGTTTAAGTCTACGCCTGTGTACACGCCAACTGTGATCAGAAAGTGAGAAATCAACTGCGCTGTGAGTGTCTCCCCCGGGGTGAGCAGCGGACTGTCCAGGGTGTCACAGGTAATTGCTATTCCCCTATTCCTGTCACACATCACTCTCTGAGCACAGTGGGTCTCCAGCCTCACACAGATTGCATAGCTTTGTCTTCCGTGGACATGCACAAGTGCCGGTCAGATTAGCGATGTGGTCATTTGATGCGAGTCACCAGAGGGGAAGTGTGAAATGTCTTGATTTTGATCAACCTTAAACTAACCCTTAAGTAATCGTCAGTCAGTGTAAGAGGTATACATCATGAGTGATAATGACTATTTCTGTGATCTGACCCTGTGTTCCTCATATGGATGAGGTTTGTGGGTGTATAGAGCAGTATCACAATTTTCACAAATGGCTGTGCTGTTCCTCAGACGGAGGAGTCTTGGTAGTGTAGTGTTGTCAAACACAAGGTGATTGCTCCTGCAGAAACCCCAGGTAGAACATTCTTTTCAATAAGAAAATTAACACCATATAAGAATCAGAAGTGCCCAATTAATCTTGTTTTGTTAGGTAGGTGGGGTGGAGGCGGGGAGAAGGACTAGTGCATGTAGATATGATTAGCCCTTTGTTTTAAACTTTTTAAAGTGGTGTTTAGACGAGGGAGGAGTGATAAACATATTTTAAACGGAGGGAAAGAGGACTGAATGCGTGGGTGGGGGGCGGTGTCCGGTAGCGGAAGTACTGAGTAGGTGGGGGAATTTCCCGACTGTGGAATGCTATGATGAGAGATGGAGATTGAGAGAGAGAGATAGAGAGTGGGAAAGTCTGTAGGGGGTGAGTGCGTAGGCGAGTATGAGAGGTGTGAAAGTGTGTGGGAGGTGAATGCGTGGGTGGTTACAGGAGTGATAAGGGAACGGTACCGACCAAATACGCCAGTCAGCAGCGCAGCAGTCAGGCGACAGCTAGAATTTGAAATGGCTCCCAAATCAGCGAGAAAGAAGGCTTTACTAGAAAATAGTGAGATTGACCATATTTTCCGTGACTGGGGCCTTGATGAAGAGGTGCAGAGTGCCATGATCAGGGAAAAATTCATCTCTAGGCAAGCACTACTGCTAATGTCTGACGAAGACATTGACGCTCTGGCGCTGAAACGTGGGGACAGAGCAGTGCTCCGTGCAGCGGTGGCCAAATTCCAGGTGGACAACGGCGGTGGCCCACTGTGCGGCGGACTGGGAGGAGTAGCGGACAACAGCGGCAGTAGAGCGTCACAGTCCTTGCAGGACGCCCTATACTCTACACACCACAGCGGGGCCGGACTGGATGAATTGTTGCGCGACAGCCTGTGCGTCAGTGGCAACAGTAGCGGGGGTATTGCGGCAGCAAAAGGTGGACCCCACTTACGTATAGTAGACTTTCTGTCTTCAGCAGCAGTGGCAGAGGAAGAAGTGGCACTTGGGGGGTGGTGTCACTATAAAGGTGAACAGCAAACCGAAGTTGGACAAGGTTTCCCCCGCACACTGGATAGTGGCAAACAGCCGTATTGTGGCGGCCCTTATGGACAAACCCACACCGGGTTTCACACCGCACGCCTACCTCAAGTACTCGGCGATGGTGGGGGAGCTGGCGGCCAGATACACCTGGCAAAGTGTCCTGCTGTTCGACGATGAGTATCGTCAGCGGCAAGCGGCCGAAGCATTCCAGTGGGGCACGGACGCCCCACACCTGTCCACGGTGGTGCTGCGCGACCGTACTGCGCAATCTGCGATGCTCGCTGGCTCACCTGCTCGCAGAACAGGAGGAGGGACGGCCGGACCGCGCCCACAACGCCCCATCGGCCCCTTTGGGAGGGAAGTGTGCCTGCAGTACAACAGAGGGTACTGCACCTACGGCGCACGCTGCCAGCTGGACCATGTGTGTGCCACCTGCGGGAGAGATCATCTGGCGCGGGAGCATCGTGACACACCTGCAGCAGCGGCAGGGGGCAAACACGGGACAGCCTAGGACACAGCGCAGCAGGTTGCACAAGGCGAGGTGGGCCCCACCCATTCTAGCACTTTTTATCATAGCCCTTATCCTGCACTAAGTCCACACCACTGTCAATTGTTAGGTTCTGGAGCGTCCATTAGTTCAAAGCTTTTAGTGTGGCAAGACGAATTAGCTTCTGATAAAGACAAAAACTTTCTCCTTGAAGGGATCGAACATGGGTTTTATATCACGGACAAACATCAGACTGTTAGATCTGTAGAGCAGAAAAATCACACCTCTGCCTTAAAAAACAGAGTAGCAGTAGAAAAGGAGCTCATTGATCAGATAAACAAAGGTCATTATATCGTAGCATCTCAAAAACCAACGGTAATTAGCGCTTTGGCTGCGATCCCAAAAGACGACAATAGCATACGCCTGATACACGACGGCAGCAAGCCTGTAGGACATGCAATGAACGATTACGCAGTACCTGAGACAGTAAAATTCCAGACTCTAGCGGACGCGTGCGCACTAGCCAAGTCCGGCTACTGGTGCGCGAAAGTTGACCTTAAGGCGGCATACCGATCTGTGTGTATCCATCCAGATAATTACCAAGTCACAGGCCTAAAATGGATTTCTACGGGCGAGCAGAAGCCCACATACCTGTTCGATAGTAGGCTACCCTTTGGTAGTAATGTGGGCCCTTCGCACTTTCAGACTCTCGCAGGCAGTTCGCAGATGTATGTTACGGCGTGGCATGACAGGGATAGTAGCGTATATTGACGATTTCTTCATAGCAGCTAAGTCCAAAGAGGAATGCACTCAAATGATGATGACGCTCATTGCCCTTTTACATAGATTAGGGTTCAATATTAGCTGGCCTAAGGTGGTGGGGCCTACACAAACCATTACTTTTCTCGGGATCCAAATCTGCACCAGCACAAGCACCTTGTCATTGGGCGACGACAAGTTACAGCAACTTCACAAACGCTTGCAGCAGTTTCAAGGCAAAACACGCGCGACAAAGCAAAGCTTGCAGTCACTAGCAGGGTCCCTTAACTGGGCGTGTCAAGCCATCAAGGGAGGAAAATTTTTTCTCAGGCGGATTCTTGATACGATTAAACCCCTTCAGCAGCAAAGGCATAAAGCGAGACTCTCACGGGAGTTTCATGCAGACTTACAGTGGTGGCTATCTTACATGCATGTTTTTAATGGCACTGTATATTATGACTCACAAAGCAAGGAACATGTCCATGTTGATGCTTGCAACCTGGCGGCAGGCGCGTTCTGGAAAGGAGATTGGAATTATACACTGTTCTCTTCAGACATGCCGGCAACCAAGGACTTGCATATTAATTATAAAGAGGTGTGCGCGGTGGTGCAGGCAGTCAACCGGTGGGCCCCCTCTTGGCGAGGGAAACAGGTGGTCATTCATACGGACAGCACGGTGACAAAGGCTATCATTAACAAAGGGCGCTCAAAAGACCGCTATGTCAATAGTCTGTTGAGGAAGATGGCATGGGAGTGTGTGAGAACGAATTGCAGCGTGTCAGTGATGCACGTGGCTGGCAGTGTAAATGTGTTTGCCGATACTATTTCCCGCCTACACGAAGGACGGCTGCCCATGCTAGTACAATTGCTAACGAATTGGCACCGGGGCCGACCGCCTGACACCTACCTTCTGAATCACATGTCACAGTCAGCTCTTGCTTTTGTGCTGCCTAGGTGCCGGGTCTAGGCTCAGACACCAGCTACTACAGGAGGTGGCGGGATATCGTGCCAGTGTTTTTGCCGACAACACCAAAAAAACTTATCAGACTCACTTGCGCTCTTATCTCAGATTTTTTGACCAAATGAACATCCAGCCGGTACCGGTGTGTGAGAGAACAGTGGTGCAGTACGCGGCGTTTTTGGCCAGGACACTTCAGTCCAGCTCCGTGGCACAATACCTCAACGTTGTTCGCCTTTTGCATTTAGAATGCGGGGAACCGCACCCATACCAGGATTCGTGGATGGTGAAAAGCACATTGCGGGGAATTGAGCGAACAAAAGGCTGCCCTCCTAACCGCAAGACGCCAATGAGCCCGCAACTTCTTCTTCAGATTAAACAAAAACTTGATTTGTGCAGCTCTAAGGACTGTGTCTTCTGGGCAGCGATTGGGGTTATGTTCTTCGGACTGCTTTGGCGATCCAAGTGCATGTAGATATGATTAGCCCTTTGTTTTAAACTTTTTAAAAAGTGCCAAATGAGGTGCTGTGTCCCGAGATGAAAGAAAAAACGTTTTAACAAATAAAAATCGTAACCTCTGCAAACTCTAAATATGTCTCAGAAAACTACAACAACAACAACAACAACAACAAAAAGAAAGAAAGAAACACGCGTAGAGAGAACAGTTACAACACTAAAGTACAATTTTTTTTTTTAAATGCCAAAAAGAAAAGCTTCAAGAAAGAATAATTTCAATACAACTTATTTGTAGTTGTTCTTTTTAAGCGTGTTTCTGTCGTTGTTATGAATTTATGCGCGTCTGATAGTCACACTGTTTTGGTCTGGATTTCATTTGTATGACACAGTTTGAAAAACAGGGGGGGGGGGGGTGTGGCTGTTGGGGCCCCCCCCCCACCCCGTCGAGACACCCCTGGATCCGCCCCTGATAAATCCTCATAAGCCCCCCCGCAACTGTGGGGGCTCATGAGGATTTATGCCTCTTGTAGCGTTTGCCTTGCACCAGCAGTGAAGAGTTTAAGCCCTCCATGATAGTTCAGGGGCAGTGCCTTATCAGTTGAATCCTACTTTTATACTTACTTCATCTGCTTATTTCACAGGTTGTGGGACTCAGCACAAACCTGCAATTTCTTATCGACTTGGCTTCACACCCTGAGTTCAAGAAAGGGAACGTGCATACCGATTTCATCCCACAATACCAGAAAGATTTGTTTCCCTCCAGAGAGCTCTCCAGTGCTGCATTATGCCAGGCTGCAGTGGCCTTGTTGTATTTCCAAAGAAGGCAGAATGAAGAACGAACTTTGTCAACGAAAGGTGAGGCTGACTTTTTTTTTTTGTGTGGTAGATTTGGTACATGTCTGCTGCTGTGTGACTGTTTTTCAGTCAAGATTTCCAACTTTTGGAATTTATTTCATCAAAAACATTACCGATGACATGACAAATGGGAGTGTCTACTACGTGCTCAAATTCTAGCCTACGAACCCGTTGTGTGCACACACAACCCGGGAGGCACTCGGGGAACCCTCCAGAGGGGCCAAGAGTTGTCTCCCGGACCTGCCTATCCGGTTCCGAGTCACCTGACTCGCCAGTCAGCTACGTAGGCTCACGACCTTCGGACGTGTTCTAGCCTCGCGCTCCCTTCGACCGGTCGGTCTTGGTGCTCGAGTTCACCGTGACTTTGGCTTCGCCTGTTGCTTCGCTTCTGCTTCGCTTCTTGCTTCGCTGCAGCTTCGCTTGCGCTTCTTCGCTTGGCGTCCTCCTTGGTTGGCTTCGCTTGGCGGACCTGCTGCTTCCCGCCATTTCGCCGGTGGCGACATGGACGTCTCTTCTCCCGCTACCGCTTCGGCAGAGAGGTAGGATAGTTAGTTGGGCCCGGAGCCGGTCCCCGGGCGGGGTACCGGCCTGTGCCTTTGGACTCTACCTTGTTCGGGTTGTGTGGGTTTTGTTGAGCGGGGACTCTTAGCTCGGCGGGGCCCTGGTGCCCTCGCCTTTCCCCTTTGGGGTGAAATTACTGGCTTCCCCTGGTAGCCTTCGGGGAGCATTGTTTAAACCAGCTGCGGCGCGTGGCTCATGTTGCATCTCCGGCCTGGCTGGGGTATGCTTGTTTCGAGAGCGCACTCTTAGCTTAGAGCGCTACAGCATTATTGCCGGGGGACACGGCCTTTCGTCCCTATTGTCGTTTGGCCCGCCGTGTGATGGCCTTAGTCCCCTGCGCGACGTTGAACCCAAATAACTAAACTAAACTAAACCTATTGTCGTTTGGCGCACATTCCTCTCCAGCCTGGCTGGGGTAGGCTTTGTTCTAAAGACGCAAGCTTAGCTTCGGGCGCTATAGCAGTATAGCCTGGGGGCACAGCCCGTTTGTCCATATCGTTCGATACGGTTCCCCTTGGTAGGACGAGCCCTGTTGGTCTCGACCACGTACCGGCACGTTGTTTGTTTGGTGTGTTGCAGTGCCCTCCTGATGACCTGCACGCAGTGTGGAGGTTTCCAGTGGCCCTCGGATACGCACAAGGTCTGCCTGCCGTGTGTCGGCTGTACATCTGAGCGTTCTTGTGACGTTTGCGCCGTCTGGCCGGAGCTCCGCTGGGTCCAACTTTGGAGCTTCTACCGACGTGAACGCCCGACACCTGTGCCTGTTGCAAGACCTGCGGAAGTGCCGGCTGTCATCTCAGACACACCGACCGCTCTTGCCCCCGATGGCCCCAGTCTGGAAAGATCTCCACAGCGGACACAGCAAGGTAGTGTGCGGAGTCGGGAGTTCGAGGCGCGGGTTCCCAGGAGGGATCGCGCTTGGACCAAGCCTTACGACAGGCAGAGAACCCATCTCGACACAGAGGTCAGTTCGGAGAGACGTGCCTCGCGCCGTCCATGGTCAACCGGTCCCCACTCGTCTCCTAGGAAGGCCTTGGATCCCCCTCGGCCGCTGCGAGCCCGCCTCGCCACAGAGTCCAGCTCGCGGAGACATTCGCGCACACTCACCACACCTCTACCTGTGTCCAGTTCCTCCTTGCGATCAAAGTCTGACCACCACTCTCGCGCTCCTTCGTGTGAGCGTCGTAAAGTTCGGGATTCTTCTCGTCATCTGGACCATGGACCTTCGCGCTCTACCTCTTCGCGGCGTTCGTCCCACGTTCCCCGCCGTCTGCCTCGTCCCGCCCGTTCCCCTTCCCCTCGCCCAGCCTCTTTCCTTCCTCCTCGTTCCCGAGGATCACGGTCTCCAGCTCGTAGTCGCTCGTCTGGTCGCCGCCGCCGTTCCCGCTCCTCTAGTGCGTCGCGTCGCCGTCGCGGACGTCGCTCTCCCCTGCGTGCTTCGGCGCCTTATGGCTCCCCTCGTCCTCGTCGAGCTGATCGCTCTCGGAGTCACGGTCGCCGTCCCTCTTCGACGGCTCTCGGCGGCGTGGACGACGATTCGTTGAGTCTTCTCCCTGATGATTCCATCTCAGTTCTCCTCGGAGGTCTCAGCCGCTCTCCTTCACCGCTCTCTCCTTCGGATGCGTCGACAGCCCACGGGTTACCGGCCTCCTCCCGCACAGAGGTTTTTCTGGCCCTCGACGAGGTCGCTCGCCTCATCTCCGCCACGCTTCCGGCAGCGGACTGCCCTCCATCCCCCCCCCTGAAGAGGAAGCCTTCTGCCTTCGTCGACGCGGGTAGACAGGTAAAGAAGTTCAAGACTCTCCCTCAGCCCCCCTCCTTTCGTGAGCTTCGGGATGTGTTCTCGGCCCACCTGTTGTCTGACTCAAGGGACAGTAATTTCTTCTCGGACCACAGATGGCCTCCGGACCTCGATATGTACTTCCGCCAGCAGTGGTACGCCGGCCATTCCCAGGCCTTCCTCTGCCCTCTCCCTCCGGTGGATCCAGCCGCCGTGGTTCAGGCGGGTGGGGCCTCTGCACTCAGACGCGCGCTACCCGCGGGTTTGGACAAGACGGCTTCGCTTGTCAGGAATTCCTTGGCCTGCGCCGGCTTCATGGAGCTCCTTACGCAAGCCTTCCTCCGGCGCGTGGAAGACTCGTGGCACCCGTCCCTGACCCCCCTTCTTGGCGACCTCCTCGTCCTCGCTGAAGCGGCCAGCCGCGCCGCGTATCACTCTTCGGTCAACGCTATGGCTGCAGCCGCCAATTGTGATTTACTCCGCCGCGACGCTGTCCTGCAGGCCTGCCGGGGAATGCCTGCCGACCTGAAGACCCAGCTGCGTCGGGCCCCCCTCGGGGGACCCCTTCTCTTTGGTGACACCTGGCAAGCCGTCAAGGATTCCAATGCGGACAGGTGGCCTCCCAAGTCTGTTCCTCGGCGCTTTCAGTCAGCCCGCAAGGCCGTGGGTCGCCCCCTGCGGATCTCCAGACCCGTCGCCCCGACCTCAACAACCCAGCTGCAGTCCCTGCGTCGCCGTCGCCCCGCCTTCGGTCGCCCCGGCCAAGCTAACGCCCCCGCCCCCGCTTGGCCCCGTCCCGCCCGTCGCCCTGGGCGCGGGCGGGCTCAGTGACTCCTCCCCTCCTCCGCCTCCGCCGGCCGTCTCGGGTCCTCCAGTCGGCGGCAGGCTCGCCCTCTTCAGCGACGAGTGGCGATTACTGATTCCAGACGACCCGTGGATTTTAGACACTGTTTCCGGCGGCCTACGGATCTCCTTTCGTTCCCCTCCTCCTCTGCGTACGACTCCGCTGTGGACCGAGATCCCCGCAGACCCGCTCAAGGAGTGCGCCCTACGGGGGGAAGTCGACTCTCTCTTGAGGAAGGATGCCACAGAGGTTGTGCGCCGCGCAGACTCGCTGGGATTTTACAGCAGACTTTTCGTCGTCCCCAAGCCCGGCGGCAAGTGGCGCCCAGTGATCGACCTCTCAGCCCTAAATCGCTTCATCGTGGCTCCTTCCTTCCACATGGAGACGGCCCGAGCCCTGCGTACCGCGGTGCGACCCATGGATTACGCCGTCAGCCTGGATCTCTCCGATGCTTACCTACACGTACCCATACATCCGGCCGCCCAGAGGTATCTGCGCTTCGCGTTCGATGGAACCGTTTACCAGTTTCGAGCCCTACCCTTCGGCCTCAACCTCAGCCCCTGGGTTTTCACCCGCTTGATGGATGCAGTTATGGCCAAGGCACGGCAGTCGTCTCTCAGCCCTATGTCCAACTACCTCGACGATCTCTTCCTGAGAAACCACGTCGAGTCCATCTTGGAAGAGGACAGGGATACTCTGATGCGTCTGCTGTCGCGACTGGGGTTCCTCCTCAACGTCGGGAAGTCAGATCTCACGCCCTCGCGCCGCTTCATTCATCTCGGAATGGATTTTGCCACCGATCTCAACGTTGTTCGCCTCCCGGATCCCCGGATTCGGAAGTTGGCCACCTTCGCCAACCAGCTAGCTCAGCAGGAAGCAGCTCCCGCCCGAGTTTGGCTTCAACTCCTCGGACTGATCAACGCAGCGGCGGACCTTCTCCCCCTGGGTCGCCTCTACGCCCGCCCCCTTCAGCTGCACCTCCTGCTTCTCTGGAGACCCTCTTCTGGCGACCTTGCCCACCTGGTCCCGGTTTCCCCCCTGGTTCGCCCTCACCTTCTACGCTGGACCGACACGGCTTGGTTGGCTTCGGGAGTCCCTTTGTCCTCCCCTCCCCCGCACCTCTCCCTGTGTGTCGACGCGAGCCTCTCGGGGTGGGGAGCCCACCTGCTTCCTCAATTCTCCTCGGCTTCCGGCCTCTGGCCCCCGGAGTTTGCGGACAAGCACAGCAATTGGTTAGAGCTGCAGGCAGTCTGGCAAGCCCTCTTCGTTTGGGAGAACCAGCTCAGGAACCAACGGCTTCTCGTCCTCTCCGACAACTCGACGGTGGTGGCCTACATCCAGAGACAGGGGGGCACCCGATCTCCCGACCTCTGTATGCTCCTCTTCCGTTTGATGCGCTGGGCCGAGGAACGCGACATTACACTCCTCGCACGACACATTCCGGGCCACTTGAATGTGTTGGCGGACTCGCTCTCTCGCCGCGGCCAGTTGCTCCACACAGAATGGACGTTGCGCCCGGACATCTTCCAGATGATCTGCGCCCGTTGGGAGACTCCCTTAATCGACCTCTTTGCTACGAGGTGGAATCGCCAGCTTCCCCTCTTCGTCTCCCCGATTCCAGACCCGCTGGCCTGGGCAGTCGATGCCCTCTCGATTCCTTGGGACGGCCTCATCGCTTACGCGTACCCCCCAACAGTCCTCATTCCCAAGGTCCTCCACAAACTTCGAGGGAGCAACGCAGTCCTGCTTCTGGTCGCCCCGCTGGCTTGGACCCGGTCCTGGACCACCGACTTACTCAACCTCGCCACCTCTCCTCCCCTGCGCCTTCCCACGCCCCGTTCCATGCTCAAGCAGCCCAGGCAGGCTCTCTTCCACCCTTGTCCCGAACGCCTGTCTCTTCACGCCTGGAGGTTGTGCAGCGCGCCCTCACCGCTCGAGGCTTCTCTGGTGCAGCAGTGGAGGCAATCGCTGCAGCCCGCAAGCCTTCCACCCGGCGTGTTTACGAAGGGAAGTGGCGCGTCTTGTGTGCCTGGTGCGACGCCCGTCGCCTCCTACCCACCGGCCTGACTAACCCACAGCTAGCGGACTTTCTCCTATGGCTCTTCGAGGTCCAAGGTTTGGCGCCCATCACCATCAGGGGATACTTATCCATGGTCGCCGACACGTACCGTCATCTCGGCCTTCCAGACCCCGGCGCCTGTAAGGACCTTTCCGACCTCATGTCCAGCTTCAGCCTCCAACGTCCGACTCAGCGTTCTCTCATTCCTCGCTGGGACCTACCTTGGGTCCTGACGTGGCTGAATTCTTCCCAGTTCGAGCCACTCGCTCTAGCCCCTCTGGCAAATGTGACACGCAAGACCTGCTTCCTTCTAGCCTTGGCCACCGCGTCCAGAGTTAGTGAGCTACACGCTCTTTCTACCCGCCCAGACTGCCTCCAGTTCAGGGCAGATCGCTCCGTGCAGCTCTTAACGGACCCCAGCTTTATTGCCAAAACAAGGTCGCCCCTAACTGCTCCACAGATCATCACCTTGCGGCCCCTGGGAGGGCCTGCCTGCTCTCCGGAGACTCGGCGACAGGATCCCGTGCGTGCCCTACGCATCTACCTGCGCCGTACCAAAGTTACCCGTAGAGGGCGCTCCCGCCTCTTCCTGCCCATACGCCAGGGCAAGACTGATATCACAGCCCAGACGATCTCCTCCTGGCTGCGCTGGGTAATACGATCGGCATACATGGATCTCTCCCCACGCGTAGCGCAGAGACTGAAGATCCGCGCACACGAAGTACGCGCCATGGCCACGAGCGTCGCATTCGATCGGAACTGCGCTGTCAAGGACATCGTGGCCGCGGTGGGCTGGCGAGCAGAATCTACCTTCGCTCGTTTCTACCTTCGGGATCTGGCGGGACAGCGAGACAACCTCGCCTTGTTGGGGGACCTCACGGTGGCACAGCACTCCCTCCCGGCGCAGCAGGCGCCGTAGGTACGCACCTAGCTCGTTACCTGGGAATTAGCAATGGGAGGACGGTCTTGGTCTCCGGTAGTACCGGGGCGGCACCCTCCTCCTATTCGTGATTCTCCCATTTGTCATGTCATCGGTAATGTTTTTGATGAAATAAATGCATTTTTCTTTAAAAGGTATTTTTTCGAAAAATACTTACCGATGACATGACACGGAGGACCCTCCCACCTGCCCCGCTTGCCGCTGGTGAGCCTAGTATCTGACTGGCGAGTCAGGTGACTCGGAACCGGATAGGCAGGTCCGGGAGACAACTCTTGGCCCCTCTGGAGGGTTCCCCGAGTGCCTCCCGGGTTGTGTGTGCACACAACGGGTTCGTAGGCTAGAATTTGAGCACGTAGTAGACACTCCCATTTGTCATGTCATCGGTAAGTATTTTTCGAAAAAATACCTTTTAAAGAAAAATGCATTTTTCTCTGAAGTCTATTTCTGCCTTTTGGAGACTACTGCCCTGGGAAAGCAAAAAGACAGAAAGTTCATTTTTGTGAAATGTGAGAATTTCATTGTAATACAACAAAAAATTTAGGTTTTTACAATAAAGGACTTATTGTTTTTTGCCTTTCTAATTAAGACAGACATAGCAGCTCAAGAGATAACTGCGAATGCTTTCAGGAACAGCTAACACCCACCTCTGTCATGAAGGGCATAGATTAATCTCATGTGCCCCTGCTCTTGTGAGGCGCTCTCTTCCAAACAAATGATGAAAGAAGAGGGATTGGCATGGAGGAGGCTGCTGTTGTAGTTATAGAATTGATCCTAGGATTAGCCAATTCTGTATACACTTCCAATCTCGTTTGCAGGAGTACTCCCTACACAGACCCACTCAGGGAGTACACCAGAAGTACACTTTTATTCAAATGAGATGGTTTAGCATCTCATTTGAATAGAAGTGTACTTGTGGCACACCCCGTGAGTGGGTCTGTCTAAGGAGTACTCCTGCAAATGGTACAGATAATAATAATAATAATAATAATAATACCGGTTATAATATAGGCGCTTTACCAAATTCTGCGAATTGGCTTAAAGCGCCAAAAACTGAACCCAGCACGCACATTCACGTAACACACACACACATTCACTCTAAAGGCAAACACAGTAGAAGACAAACACAGGACATTTATGTGGTGCAAAAAATCAGCTCAGTTACTGAGGTTTTGGAAATTTTGATCACTTCTATTTGAAATTTACAAAGTGGCCTGAAACCGGTACCAAAGTGGAGGGAGAGGAAGAGCAGTACTCGGAGAAGGAACCCCCGACAGTCCACCCCAATTAACAGTGACACTTACTAGATTAGAAAAGTCAGACGCTGGAATCAGGTATCGAACCTCGCACCTTTATCATTGGTGGCAGGCCTTTACCACTGCGCAACGGACCGCCCTGAGGTCACTGATGACATAATGTTGCATTTTCAGATCCATTCTCTCCCTTCACCTGGTGTGATTCATCCCGAGTCAATGAGACACCAAAGCAGTTCATCACCTTGATGGATGGAGATAAAGGTTTTGCTTTCTTTTTTTCATAGTTATTCAGTTCTCCTCCCATAACCCATATCATTTGGAATACACCAGTGTGTGAAATAAGTTTGACTAAAATAGTTCAAGGTTAATGCCAGAATAGTTTGGCGCCTCTAGGCGCCAAGCTATTCTGGCACCACCCTTGAACTAAAGCCATTGGTCTATATTCCTATCTGTAAGTTCTGTAATGTAGCTTGCATATGGCAGGGTATACATTTGAAGCTTTTAGCCTCAGTATGATATGGGATAACTAATCCAGCACTGCCCTCGAACTGTCATGGCTTTTTCATCATTTGTTTCTTCAAAAACATTACCGATGACATGACTTTATGGAAGTGTCTACTACTTACTCAATTCTAGCCTAAGAACCCGTTGTGTTACCACACAACCCAGGAGGCACTCGGGGGAAACCCCCAGAGGGGCCGAGAGTTGTCTCCTGTTACTGCCCATCCGGTTCCGAGTCATGAGGTGACTAACCAGTCATGCTACTTAGGCTCACACCGTTCAGACGTGTTTGCTCTAGCCTACGAACTTAGAAACTTTTTCGACCGGTCGCTTCGCCGGCCTTACGGACTCTTGGGTTCTTGTTAGACTTCTGCTTCATCGGCCCTGCCTGTGCCCTGTGTGGGTCTGCTGGTCTCCTCGTCATTAGCTGCTGCCCTCTCATATGCCTTGGGTTGCTTGGACAGCTTGGTAGTCTTTACTGGGACGTTGCCCGCGTTCGTGCTGTGGGTTTTATGGACGTTTCTTCCCCCGTTCCCGCTCCGGCAGAGAGGTAAGGTAGTGGTATTAGCTCTTGGCCGGCTCCCGAGCTGGGCGCCGTTTCGAGCAGGGACAAAGACATGCTTCATCTTCGCTGTAACTTTTGTTTCCTCAAAACACATTACCGATGACATGACTGTCTGAAATAGTCTACTTGCTTACCAATTTTAGCCTAAGACCCAAAGGGTCCCCCCAGGAGGCTCTCGGGGATCCCTAACAGGGACGAGAGTAGCCTCCCCTGTCCATCCGGTCACGTGCCCGGTGGTGTCTCCTTTAGCCAGTTGTCTACTTCGCTGTTAGCGTTCGGACGCTTTTACCTGAGCCTCTGACCCTTGGAAAGACTGTGTACGGTTCGACCGTCCCTTACTGGCCTGCCTTCGCCTAGCCCTCGTCTACTGCTTCTGGCGTGGCCTCCGTCTTCTCTGTTAGCCCTCGTCTGTGCCTCGTGCACTTGGCTGGCCCTGGAACCTTCTAGGCTTCCGTCGCGCGGTGGTTGTGCTTCGTCACCCTGCCATTCCGCCATGGACAGGTAAAGTCTCGGCCGTTTCCTACGTCTCGCCTGGCTGGGCCGGACGTCTGGCTTCGCTCGAGCTACTGTTGTTTTCTCTCCGCATTTCACGGTGAGTTTCGAGTGTTTCTTCATTTCGAAGCTTTAAATGGCGGGGTTCGTTTCCCGCCGCCGGTCGCCTTTCATGTTTGGGTATGGGTTGCAGTTACCAAGTGCGCCTCTCCCCAGTACGGCGACTTCCAGTGACCTACTGTCCGGTACTTTGTGCTTCGTCACTCGGCCGTTCCGCCATGGAAAGGTAAAGTCTCGGCCGCTTCCTACGTCTCGCCTGGCTGGGCCGGACGTCGGGCTTCGTTCGAGCTACTGTTGTTTTCTCATTGCATTTCACTGTCAGTTTCATGTGTTTCTTAAATTTCGAAGCTTTAAATGGCGGCGTTGTTACCCGCCGCTGGTCGCCTTTCATGTTTCGGTTTGGGTTGCAGTTACCACATGCGTCTCTCCCCAGTACGGCGACTTCCAGTGACCTAGTGTCCGGTGCTTGTGCTTTGTCACTCTGCCGTTCCGCCATGGAAAGGTAAAGTCTCGGCCGCTTCCTACGTCTCGCCCTGTGGGGCCGGACGTCGTGTTTGGCTCGGACTTCTGTTTGTTTTCTCTCTGCGTTTCACGGTGAGTTTCGCTCGTTCCTTACTTCGGACCCTTAACTGGCGGCGTTAGTTGCCCGCCGCCTGTCACCTTTCATGTATGGGTTTATGTTGCAGTACAAAGTGCGCATCTGCCCAGGACGGCGACTTCGTGGCCTGGTGTCAGCCACACAGTCTGTCGACCGGGTCCCGCCTGCTCCTCTGTCATCGGCTGCGCTGGCTGCCCCTCTTGACTGGAGGTTCTCGGTCTCTACTCTGGTTCCACCGCCGAGCGACCCGCGACTTTCCGCCTTCCTGGGGACCTCCCGCAGCACGGTGGGATTGTTCAAGCTCCCCTCGGACTTGGGATACCCCACGCCTCACGTCCCTGGTAAGTTTGTAGCTTCTTCGTAGACGCGTTAAGCCCGCTGACTCCTCCGGTGAGTCGCCAAGCCGGCTACGTGCCCCCCTCCTTAAAAAAAGGAGCCCCGGGCACCGCGACCTTGTCGCCTTTAGTTCACGCGTCGGCCTTCGGCCAAACCTCAAGCCCGCTGACTCCTCCGGCGAGTCGCCAAGCCGGTTACGTGCCCCCCTCCTTGAGCCCCGGGCACCGCGACCCTTGTCGCTAATTAGTTTAAGCGTCGGCCTTCGGCCCTTCTTCTAAGCCCGCTGACTCCTCCGGCGAGTCGCCTAGCTGGCTATGTGCCCCCCTCCTTGAGCCCCGGGCACCGCGACCTTGTCGCCTGTTACTTACAAGAAAAAAAAAAAAAAAAAAAAGAAGTTGACGCTTGGCCTCGAGGCCCTCCTGAGCCCGCTGACTCCTCCGGCGAGTCGCCAAGCCGGCTACGTGCCCCCCTCCTTGAGCCCCAGGCACCGCGACCTTTGTCGCTAATTAGCTTATACGTCGGCAAGCCGCTGACCCCTCCGGCGAGTCGCCTAGCCGACTACGTGCCCCCCTCCTTGAGCCCGGGCACCGCGACTTTGTCGCTAACTAGTCTATGCGTCGGCCTTCGGACCTGCTCAGCCCGCTGACTCCTCCGGCGAGTCGCCAAGCCGGCTACGTGCCCCCCTCCTTGAGCCCCGGGCACTGCGACCTTGTCGCCTATTGTAGACGCGTTGGCCTTGTGGCCCCTCCTAAGCCTGCGGACTCCTCCGGCGAGTCGCCGAGCCGCTATGTGCCCCCGCCTTGAGCCCTGGGCACCGCGACCTTGTCGCCAATTCGTTCACGCGTCGGCCTTCGGCCCCAGCCTTAAGTCCGCTGACTCCTACGGCGAGTCGTCTAGCCGACTATGTGCCCCCCTCCTTGAGCCCCGGGCACCGCGACCTTGTCGCCTTCGTTCTCACTTCGGCACTTCGGCCTCAGTCTCTGGGCCCGCTGACTCCTACGGCGAGTCGCCAAGCCGCTTGTGCCCCTTCTTGAGCCCCAGGCACTGCGACCCTTATCGTCGGTTGGTACCCTAGTCGGCCTTATGTCCCTCCTTCCAACCCGCTGACTCCTCCGTCGGGTCCCCCAGCCAGCTACGTGCCCCCTCCTTGAGCCTCGCGCTGCGTCTGGTTCGTCCTCCACGTACCTCGGGACTTCGGGCCATTTCCCCTGGCGCCTACGGCCTTCCACGTTTTCACCGGTTCTCGTCTGTTCACCGAAGGGAAGCTTCGTCGCGCTCTGTTAGCACTTGGATGGGTGCCCCCTGGGGTACACCCAGTGCAGTGGGGATCCATGTCTTCGCCCTCGTCGCTTGGATAGTTGCGGCGCCCGATGTTCGTCGCCTGCCCGCTCGACTACCTCCGGTGTCCCTGTCGACCTTCGCCTTGTGCTCGGCGCTGTTGTTCTCCTCGGGACATCCTCTTCCCCGCTCCCTGCACCCTTCGCCTCCAGCATTTCCCCGACCCTCTCCGGTGGATGACTCGGCGTCCTGCGTTCGCCGCTGGCCTGCTGGCGTCCTAGCCTTCGGCTCCCCGGTTTGCTGGCCACTCGCTCCCCTTCGTTCTCGCTGCCTCCGGTGGTTCCGCCGGCGCTCGTGCTTGCGGCAACCCTTCCCAGCTCTAGCGGATCTTCCGCGTGGCTTCGAACCCTCCGCCCCTTGCCTCGTGGTGGCCTGGCTCCTTCCTGGCCATCTCCCCTGATGCGATGTCGCAGCTCTACCGTGCTCCTGTGGGTACCCGCGTCTTTCGGCCCTGCCTGGCAGTCTCTGAAGGAACCCTTCTAGGCCTGTGGGCCCAGCTCCACCCTTGTGGATTGAGTTCCCGCCCCTTCGGACCAAGGCCCTCGCCCTTCACGCGCAGGTCTCCGCTCTTCCTTGGGAAGTTGCGATGCTGCTCGTCGCTCGCCACGGCTCCCCCGCCTCGGACCCTTCACGTCGCCTTCAGCCCTGGGTCGTCGCCGCCAGCCTGGACCTACCCGTTGCTTATATTCGTCCCCATGCCTCCCGCCCCCGCCGTTGTCTTCGCTTGCCGTCGACGGGACCGTTTCCAGCTCGGCCTCTCCGGTGTGGTCTCCCCCTCAGCCCTGGGTCCCTGCGTGGATCGTGGATGCCTTGGTTGCCCGAGACCTTCGATCTTCCGCCATCCGTTCTCCTCCTTGGTCGACCTGCTTCTGCGGTATCAGTCAGTGGTCCCTCTTCGTAGGACACGGATGCTCTCCTCCTCTGGTTTGCTCGCCTGGTCGCCCTGGTCAGCGCCAACAGTCCGACCTCTCGCCCTCTCGCCACTTGTTCACCTGGGGATGGATTGGTGACCAACCACAACTTGGTGCGTCTTCCCGAGCCTCGGATCCAGTTCGTGCTTTCTAGCCCGCGGGTAGCTGCAGACGCGGCGGTCCCCACCTGACTGCGGCTCCAGCTCCTCCTGAAGAGTGCGGCGGCTGATCTCCTTCCCTCGGTCTTCTGTACTCCACCTCTGGAGGCCGTCCTCCGGCGATCTCCCTACCCTGGTGCCGATCTCTCCTGTGCTGCGGCCCATCGGCTTCGCTGGACGGACGTTCTTGGCTCGGCTCCCGGATTCCCCCTGACCCCACCACTGCCCGTCTCTCGCTGCGTCGTTGCCGGTCTTGACGGTTGGGGCGCTCTCCTTCTTCCGAATTTTCGCTCGTCGGCCGACCGCTGGCCCACGAACCTGACTTCGCGGCATGTCAACCCGCTGGGACTGGTTGCAGTCGGCAGGCCCTCGGCGCTTGGCGTTTCGATCTTCGGACTCAGGACCTCCTCATCCTTCCGACAACCCCTCATTCGTGGCTTGCCTTCAGATGCAGGAGGAACCCGCTCTCCCGACCTCTGCTTCCTCCTCTATCGCCCCTTCGCTGGTGCGAGGACAGCAACTTCTCCCTCCCAGCCCGTCACACTCCAGGTCTCCTGTTCGTCCTGGCTGCCTACCTCTTGCAACGAGGCAGCTTCTTCACACCGATTGCGCCCTACGCTGGGACATCCTTCCCTGGTTCTGCGCTTCGATCCCTTGGGACAGACTGGTCGCTTACACCTACCCCCCGGCGGTCCTGGTCCTCAAGTCCTGCTCAGCCTCCGGGGATGCAACGCAGTCCTTCTCCTGGTGGCTGTTCTCCTGGACCGGATTGTGGACTTCCGACCTTCTCAGTCTCGCCTCGGGCTCACCCTCCCTCTTCCCTCCCCCCGCACGATGCTCGAGCAGCGCCAACAGCCGCTCTTCCACCCCTGCCCGAGCGACTTCTCCTACACGCCTGGCGATTGTGCGGCAAGCTCTCTCTGCTGGAGGCTTCTCGCGTGCGACTGCAGACGCTATCGCTTCAGCCCGCAGACCTTCTACCAGACGTGTCTACGAGGGAAAGTGGCGTGCTTTGTGCCTGGTGCTCTGTCCGCCGCCTCTCCACCGTCGGCCTGACGACTCCTCAGCTCGCGGACTTCTTCGCTGGCTCGTCCAAGACCAAGGTTGGCTCCCCTCTGGTGCAGCAGCTACACCTCTTGATCGCCGACGCCTACCGTCACCTCAGCCGTCCTGACCCAGCGCCTGCAAGGACCTGCCCGACCTTATGGCGCGTTTCGGCGTGCAGCGTCCGGTCTCCCGCTCCCTTGTCCCGCGCTGGGACCTTCCTGGTCCTCCCCTGGCTGACTTCGGACCATTGAACCGCCCCTTCTGGCCGCTTCGCTGACGTGACTCGGAGACCTGCTTCCTGGTGGCCCTAGCCACGGCAGCCCGCGTCAGCGAGCTCCACGCGCTCTCGTCTCGCCCTTCCTGCCTGCAGTTCCGGGTGGATGGCTCCGTTCAGCTTCTCCCGGATCCGTCCTTTCTCGCTAAGACTAGATCTCCCTTGACGGCGCCTCAGGTCATCGCTCTTCGCCCGCCTTAGGGGCCCGACCTTCCTCGGGAGACTCGGCAGCAAGATCCGGTGCGTGCACTCCGTATCTACCTGCGTCGCTCCAAGTCCGTACGGAGGGAACGGACTCATCTCTTCTTGCCTCTGACCGCCGGCAGAACTGACATCTCTGCCCAAACGATCTCCTCCTGGCTCCGCTGGGTAATACGGTCTGCCTATTGCGACCTCTCCCCACAGGGAGCCGAGGCCCTCAGGATACGCGCCCATGAAGTTCGCGCTATGGCCGCAAGTCTCACCTTTGACCGCAACTGCGCGGTTAAGGACATTGTGGCTGCAGTGGGATGGTGGGCCGAAACCACCTTTGCCCGCTTCTACCTCCGCGACCTGACGGTCCAGCGCAACAACCTCTCTCTGGTGGGCGACTTCTCTGCGGCACAGCACTCCCTCCAGGCGCCCCCGGCGCCTTATGTATGCACTTCGCTAAAATTGTCGGGAGTGTGTGATCAGGAGTGACGGGCCGTCCTCGTCCCTAATGAGGTTTCAGAAAGGGATTCTGCGGCACCCTCCTCCTTTTTGGCATTCTTCCAGACAGCCATGTCATCGGTAATGTGTTTTGAGGAAACAAATTAATTTTTCTCTAAAATGTATTTTTTCGAAAAATACTTACCGATGACATGACTCGGAGGTCCCTCCCTCCTCCCCGCTTGCCGCTGGTAACTCCGTAGACAACTGGCTAAAGGAGACACCACCGGGCACGTGACCGGATGGACAGGGGAGGCTACTCTCGTCCCTGTTAGGGATCCCTGAGAGCCTCCTGGGGGGACCCTTTGGGTCTTAGGCTAAAATTGGTAAGCAAGTAGACTATTTCAGACAGTCATGTCATCGGTAAGTATTTTTCGAAAAAAATACATTTTAGAGAAAAATTAATTTTCGCGCCAAAATTCCCCCTTAGCTTGGCGGGGCCCCACATGCCCGCGCTCGCTCGCCTTTCAGCTGATTGGCGTTGCAAGATTTGGCACTTACCTGCTGGCTTGTACCTTGTTAGGTTTTGTGGGGGTACGTTCTGCGTACATAGCTCACTTAGCTTGGCGGGGCCCCTCGTGCCCGCGTCCTGTCACCATTACGTTGGTGAATGTTGTTGTACCAGACGTTTGCTTTATGCCCGTACCTGTCGTGACATGCTTGACTTTCGTTGTACCTGATACGTCGTAGGCTCGCCTTAGCTTGGCGGGGCCCCACGTGCCCGTGCCCACTATCTTTACGGGGGATAGATATTGCAGGCCCAGATGCTTACTGACACGCTGGTACATCGCTGTTTGTGCCTTTTTGTGTTGCGAAGGCTCGCCTTACCAGGGCAGGGTCCCATGGGCCCTCGCTCGCGTGCCTTCAGGTGTATTATATGTTGATGACCTGCACGCAATGTGGAGGGTTCCAGTGGCCGTCGGATAACCACAAGGTCTGTCTCCCCTGCGCCAAATGCGCCTCTGATCACGCTTGCGACACCTGCTCCACCTGGCCTGAGCTGCGCTGGTCGCAGTTATGGAGTGTTTACAGACGCGAGCGACCGGCATCTGTGTGTGATCCAAATCCAGTCGAGGCGCCATTCCCCGTGACCTGCGCACTGACCGCACGAGACCGCACCGACCTTATGGAAAAGACACCACACCGGATGCGGGAGCCTAGCGCTCGGAGCAGGACTGCTTTCAACGCGATCGCTTCCAGGAGGGAGCCCGCCTGGACAAAGCCTACTGACGGGCAGAGAGCCCGCCTCACTGAGCCCGGCTCGGAGAGACGCGCCACGCACCGTCCCATGTCTGCTGTCAGTCCTCGCTCATCCTCAAGGAAGCCCGCTGACTCTTACGGGGAGTCGCTTCGCCAGCAGAGAGCCCGCCTTGTTGAGCCCAGCTCGGAGAGACCTTACCCACGCGTCCGATGACTTCGGGCAGGAGCCCCGCGCTCGGAGCAGGACTGCTATCATCGCGATTGCTTCCCATGTCCGCTGTCAGTCCTTGCTCGTCTCCAAGGAAGCCCACTGACTCTTATGGGGAGCCGCTTCGCCAGCAGAGAGCCCACCTCACTGAGCCCGGCTCGGAGATACCTGTACCCACGCGCCCGAGGACTTCAGGAGCCCACCAGACGCAGGAGCCTTGCGCTCGGAGCAGGACTGCGATCATCGTGTTGCTTCCAGGGGGGGAGCCCGCCCAGACAAGCCTACTTGTACCTCATTGATCCCGGCTCAGAGAGACGCGCCACGTGCCGTCCCATGTCCGCTGCCAGTCCTTCGCTCGTCTCCAAGAGAGCCCGCCTCACGAAGCCCGGCTCGTGGAGACCTTTTCCCACGCATCGGAGGCCTTCGGGCAGTTCAGAGCCCTCATGCTGTTCCAGTTCTACCAGATGCTCTCACTCCCCTTGGCAAGCGTAGGAAGGACCGCGCTTCGTCCTAGGGCGTCGTCGCCCTTAGTCCCTGTCTGCATCACCGAACCCCCTCCGCCCCCGCGCTGAAGGACGAGACCCGAAACCTGCTGGCCGAGGACTCCATCTCTACTTAGCGCTCGCCTTCGCCTCGCTCTCCTCCTTCCGACTCCTCGATTCACGCAAGCTGGCCTCTTCGTCGGGTACGGACTCGGTGCTTGCCAGGGACGAAGTGCTCATCTCATCTCCACGCTTCCCGCAGTTGACTGCCCTCCACCTCCCCCGCTCAAGAGGACGATCTCCGCGTTGTGGACGCTGGGAGACGGGTGAAGAGATTCAAGTCCCTGCCGCAGCCGCCCGGCTTCGTGACCTGCGCGACGCCTTCCCAGCGCTTCTCCTGTCAGGTTCCCGGGACTCCGTTTCTTCTCTGTTCATGGGTGACCAGCCGGACTCGACATTGCCTTCATCAGGACTGGTATTCAGGTCTCTCTCCAGGCATTCATCTGCCCTCTGCCTGTTCTGGATCTGCGCCCGGCCCGGCAGTTGGACAAGGTTGCCTCGCTCGTCCGTAACACCCTAGCCTGCGTGGGATTTCTGGAGCTCCTGACCCAAACCTTTGTCCGCCGCTTCGAGGACGCAGGCTCCCCTACTTGACTCCCCTCCTCGGAATCCTACTCGCACTCGCGGAAGCAGCCGTCCGGGCAGCGTATCTCTCGTCGGTCGACGCCATGGCTGCCGCCTCCAGCTGCTACCTGTGGCGTCAGGATGCCGTGTTGCTGGCCTGCCGTGGAATACCCCCCGATCTGAGGACTCAGCTGCGCTGTGCTCCCCTGGGTGGCCTCTGCTCTTCGGTGAGACCGGGCAGACCGAAGGATGCAAGCTCGGACGGTTGGCCTCACAAGACACCTCCACGTCTCTTCAGGCCGCCTGCTAGGCCGTGGGTCTCGCCCTGTGGACGCCAGACCCGCCGTACAGACCATGGACTACGCGATCAGTCTGGACTTATCTTTTCTCCATGTCCCCATGCACCCGGCCTCCAGGAGGTATCTCCACTTCGCCTGCGACGGAGTAGTTACCAGTTTTGGGCACTGAAGTTCGGTCTCAACGTCAGCCCATGGGTCTTCATCTGCATTATGGACGCAGTGGTGGCCTAGGCGCAGCAGTCGTCTTCCAGCTTGACGTCGACCTACCTCGACGACCTCCTCCTGCGCGACCTTTTGGTGGCCACCTGACATCGGACAGGTATGCACTGATACGGCTGTTGTCACGGTTGGGGTTCCTAGTCTACGCAGGCAAGTCGGACCTCACTCCCTCGCATCGCTTCGTCCATCTCGGCATGGAGTTCGCCAGGGGAGCCCACCTGCTACCGACATCAACAGGGTGCGTTTCCCAGAGCCGTGGACCCTGGAGCCCAGCAGGAGTCTGGCTTCATCTCTTTCGTTTGATCAATGCAGCAGTGTATCTACTCCCCCTCGGTCATCTCTATGCCCGGCCGCTACAGCTGCACCTCCTGCTTCTCCGGCGTCCGCCTCAGGCGATCTGGCCGCCATGGTACCCATGTCTCCGTTGATTCGCCCCCATCTCCTGCGTTGGACGGACACGTCGTGGCCCGCTTCGACAGTCCCCCTGACCGCTCCGCCTCCTTGACTCTCCCTGTGTGTTGATGCAAGTCTTGCTGGTTGGAGAGCCCGCCTGCTACCGCGGTTCCTCACGATGTCCGGCCACTGGCCTCCGGAGTTCGCGGACAAGCACATCAACTGGTTGAAGCTACAAGTAGTCTGGCAAGCCCTCATCGCGTGGGAGGAACAACTCAGTCACCAGGAACTGCTCATCCTCTCTGACAACGCGACAGTGGTGGCTTACATCCAGAAACAGGGTGGGGCACGCTCACCCGACCTGTGCATGCTCCTCTACCGTCTGATGCGCTGGTGCGAGGACCGCAACATTTCTCTCCGTGCTCGACACATCCCCGGCCACCTGATTGTGTTGACCGACTCTCTCTCCCGACGCAACCAGTTGCTACACACGGAGTGGGCCTTACACCAAGACATCCTTCGGATGATCTTTGCCCAATGAGAGATGCCAATGGTCGACCTGTTTGCCACAAGGTGGGATCACCAGCTTCCCCTATTTGTCTCCACGATCCCGGACCCTCTGGCCTGGGCAGTCCTGTGGGACGGGCTCTTCGCATATGCGTACCCCCCGACAGTCCTCATCCCCAAAGTCCTCCTCAAGCTTCGGGGATGCAATGCGGTCGTCCTACTGGTCACCCCGTTCTCTTGGAAACGGTCCTGGACCACCGACCTCCTAAGCCTCGCCACGGACCCCCACTGCTGCTTCCCGCGCCCCGCATGATGTTCGAGCAGCCCCGACAATCGCTGTTCCACCCGTGCCCGAAGCGCCTACTCCTTCACGCTTGAAGGTTGTGCGGCAAGCCCTCGCCGCTAGAGGCTTCTCGAGTGCAGCAGTGGAAGCTATCGCTACAGCCTGCAAACCCTCGACACGGCGCGTCTACAAGGGAAAATGGCGAGAACTGTGCTCATGGTGCGACGACCAACGCCTCGCCCCCACCGACCTAACTAACCCCCAGCTCGTGGACTTCTTCCTCTGGCTCTTCGGAGACCAAGGATTGGCCCCTATAACCATCAGGGGGTACTTGTCCAGGATTGCCGACTCCTACTGGCACCTCAGCCGCCTGGACACTGGCGCCTGTAAGGACATCGCCGACTTTATGACTCACTTCAGCCGGCAGCGTCCAGTGCCCCGATTGCTCATTCCTACCCTGGGTACTGACTTGGCTGAATTCTGCCAGATTCGAACCGCTGCCTTTGGCCCGCTTGTGGACATGTAAGACATGCTTCCGGTTGGCACTCGCCACGGCGACCCGAGTTAGCGAGCTACACGCGCTGTCAGCGCGACCTGCTTGCCTGCAGTTTCGAGCGGATGGTTCCGTGCAGCGGATTACGGACCCTACCTTCATTGCCAAGACCAGGTCTCATTTGACCGCGCCACAGGTGATCACTTACGGCCACTGAGAGGGACGACCTTTCCCCAGGAGACCAGGCAACAAGATCCTGTGCAAGCCCTACGCGTGTACCTTCGCCGAACCAAAGCCGTCCGGAGAGGACGCTCACGCCTCTTTCTGCCTTTAAAGCCCAGCAGAACTGACATAACAGCCAGACGATCTCTTCCTGGCTACGCTGAGTCATACGGTCCACCTACCAGGACCTCTCCCCGCAGGGAGCAAAGAGGCTAAAGATACGTGCACACGAGGTACGCGCCATAGCCATGAGCGTCACGTTCGACTGGAACTGCGCTGTCAAAGACATTGTGGCTGCCGTGGGCTGGCGGGCAGAATTAGTCCATAAGCTAGGAAGGTCTACTGAATAAGATGGGTTTCAAAGTGTTCCTTTCAAGTTGTTTAAGCCATGTTCTCCAAAAATCCTTAGGAACACACCAGAGATATAGCCGATGGAGCAAGGGTACCCCCATTCACGCTCTTCGCAGGTGCTAAAATGAGGTTGAGAAACATTTTCCTCTAAATAAATCAGAATTCATTCCAGAAACCCAAATCAGGCAATATTATGTTAAGGCACACGTTCTGCATCCTCTGCAAAAAACAGAATGAAAAAATATTGAATCTCTGGCTCACAGTGAAGGTATTTGTGCACCCAGCAAACGGCCATTTCCGCGAAATCGCAGATAAAGACAAAAATAATGTGTCAGATGCCTTCAGACATTTTCTGTAGTGCTGGCAGTCCATTTTCAGGCTTACATCATTAAAACAGGATGTCACAATTATTATAAACTTGACTAGGTGATGCTGTGATCACTGTGAGTGCCACAGTGGTTGATTTTGTATCCCTACCCCCAAGTTGTAAAAATACACAAAATTAATTAGAAAAAATTACTAAAGTTATTCCATTTTATTTTGACCTCTCTTTACCTATTGAGTTTAAATAATGTGAGCATAAAGTGCAAGAAAATAAGAAAAGTCGGCATCCTTTACGGTACATTCGTGGTGAATGATAGCCCTTATGTGCCTCTGTTCATTGTTCTCACTTGGTCCTTCGCTCCACGCGACGCCCTTCGTTGCAGGCCTTGCGTGCGGCACCGCTTGTCCCGCACCCGCGTCGCGGCCCATCTCCTTCGGCTGGCCCGTGTTCCCGGAGTCAGTCGCCCCCTTTCTTGCCACCATGGGACAGGTGGGCTCTGGACCTCGATCCCGACGCCCTCAGCTTGCATCCAGGGGACTCTACTTCAGCTATTTTCCTTCGGGACTCTCCCTCCGGATCCCCCGCCCCCCGGTCGGCAGCTTCTTCAGTTTCCGCCTCTTCCCCGGCTGACGGGCTTACGCTTGGCTCCCAGACCGTCCATTCCCTCGAGGAGGCGGCCCACCTTATCTCCTCCTTCCTCCCGCCAGGCTTCCGCCCTCCCCCCCCCCCCCCCCCCCCCTCAAGAGGCAAGCTTCCGCCATGGTGGACACGCAGAGACCTACTAAGCATCGCAAGTTGCTTCCGCAGCCAGCCGGCTTCTGGGACCTCGCAGAAGCTTTTTCCACTCAGCTTCGCCAGGACAGCTTCGGCGACAACGGCTTTTTCACGGACTCTCGGTGGCCTGCTGGTATCAACATGAGCTTTCGCCTGATTTGGTACGTGGGGCACTCCCAAGCCTTCTCCGTTCCTCTCTCCGCGCCCTGGATTCCACGGCCATGACTCAGTTGGAGCTGGCAACGCAGGCGGTGCTGAGCTATTTGGAGGACACGGGAGACCTGGGGCCTCGTCCCCTCTCCGTGACATCCATTCCATTTTAGTGGCTGCTAACCAGGCCGCTTATCACTTGTCCACTAACACCATGGCAGCGGCCGTTAACTGTGACCTCTGGCGCTGGGACTCCCTCCTGCGCCTCTGCTCGGACCTTTCCAAAGCCATGAAGTTGCAGCTCCGCCAGGCTCCGCTCAGGGGTTCGCAGCTTTTTGGGGACACGGCCCACCGCCGCCCCCTCCTCGTCCAGCTTTCACGCTTCCCGCACGGCCATGGGTCACGCCCTGCGGTCTTCCAGACCCTTCCCTCGTTCCACCGGTGGCTCACACGGTACAGCTCGCCCCCCTCAGGGTCCCCAGCAGTCCTTCCCCGCCGCTCTCCCTCCTGGTCCCACGTGCCCACAAGTCAGGGCAAGGGTGAGCCCACTGACTTCCCCTCCACCCTGCCCCCGCCGACAGTTTTCGGGTCTCCAGTCGGTGGGTGGCTGGCCCTCCACAGTGACGCTTGGCTCTCGCTGGATCCAGTTACCCGGCGATCCACTCAAGGCAGACGCTCTTCTCGGAGAGGTGGAGGCCCTGCTTCACAAGGCAGCCACAGAGGTAGTCTCCTGTCATGACTCCCCGGCCTTTTACAGCTGCCTGTTTGTAGTCCCCAAGCCCGCTGGGGAATGGCGCCCGGTCATCGACCTGTCGGCGCTAAACAAGTACGTTTCGGCGCCGCACTTTCGGATGGAGACAGCCAGGATCCTTTGCTCAGCGGTCCGGCCGATGGACTTCACGATCAGCCTCAATTTAGTAGATGCGTATCTGCATGTGCCCATTCACCCATCCTCCCACCGGTATATGCGCTTTACCTTTTGTGGGGTCATGTACCAGTTCCGGACCCTACCCTTCGGCCTCAACATCAGCTCTTGGGTCTTCACGAGGCTCCTCGACGCGGTGGTGTCCAAGTTCTGGCATGGGTCCTTGAGCCCGGCCTCCAATTACCTGGACGATCTGCTCCTGCACAACCTGATCGTCGCGACCCTGGCAGACGAAAGAGATTCTCTCCTCTCCCTTCTTCACCGGCTTGGATTTCTGGTCAATCCGGGCAAGTCGGATCTTACGCCCTTGCGCAGGTTCGTCCACTTAGGGATGGAATTTCTGACCGATCTCCGGTGGCGCGGCGACAGAAGATCGCCGATCTCGCTCATCGGGTGGAAATAGGGGACTCCTTCCCGTCCAGGATTTGGCTACAGCTCCTGGGACTCCTTAGTGCGGCAGCGGATCTGTTAACCCTCGGCAGGCTTTACGCCTGCCTGCTGCAGCTCCACCTTCTCCTGCACTGGCGCCCGTCCTCCGGCAGGCTGACGGATGCAGTCCCCATTCTCCCTCTGATCTGGCCCCACCTCCAGCGGTGGACGGACCTGTCTTGGTTGGCTTCGGGTATGCCCTGCACCGACGTGAGCCAGTTGGGTTGGGGAGCGCACCTGCTTCCGGAATTCGCCTCGGCCTTGGGCCTCTGGCCCCAGGACCTCGCCAGCAAGCACATCAACTGGCTGGAATTGAAAGTGGTGTGGTTAGCCTTCAGCGCCTGGCAGAAGACACTGGGACACCAGGAGGTACTAGTTCTCTCGGACAACACGACGGTGGTGGCCTACTTTCAGAACCAGGGGGTTTGCGCTCGCCCTCCCTATGCATCCTCCTTTACCATTTCCTGCTCTGGTGCAGAGACCGTGGCATCGCTCTCCGGGCCCGCCACATTCCAGGCCGCCTAAACGTCCTTGTGGACTCCCTATCCTGGCGCGGCCATCTCCTCCACACAGAGTGGTCCCTGCGCCCGGACATCTTTCGCCTGATCTGCATGCGGTGGGAGACGCCGTTAATCGACCTCTTCGCCACCAGGTGAAACAAGCAGCTCCCACTCTTTGTCTCGCCCGTACCAGACCCCCTCGCCTGGGCCGTGGATGTGCTCTCCATCCCGTGGGAAGGGTTGATCGCCTACGCTTACCCCCCCCCCCCCCCCCCCCCCCCCCCCCCCCCCCGTCTGTTCTGGTGCCCAAGATCCTGCAGAAACTGCAGGGATGCTCCGCGGTTCTCCTTCTGGTGGCCCCCTTCAGTTGGGCCAAGAGCTGGACCACAGACTTCCTTGCTCTGGCGACGGCGTTTTGATATGCGCATAGAAAAAGACAAACCAAGGGGAATTACTCAGCACTGGACAGACGAACAGTTAGATCCCCTGCCCCCTCCTATCAGGCACCCAATCGCCAGCCCACAGAGAAATACGCAGGTATAGAATAAGACGATCATTGAAATACGCAGGTATAGAATAAGACGATCATTTGATCGTCTTATTCTATACCTGCGTATTTGTCTGTGGGCTGGCGATTGGGTGCCTGATAGGAGGGGGCAGGGGATCTAGCTGTTCGTCTGTCCAGCGCTGAGTAATTCCCCTTGGTTTGTTGTACAATTCTGCCAGCGCAAGCCTCACCTATCTGGTTTGTGAGCATGGAAAAAGAGTTTACGGATATCAGTATTAACTATATGGCGTAGTTTTGATAACAGGAACAGATTTTGGAGATTGTTTTGCATATAGAGTCAGTATGCGGCTCCCAGCTTAATTGGTTGTCCACTATAACGCCTAATAAGCGATGCCTAGTTACTTGTTCAACAAGCTGTCTATCTAAGGAGAGTGTTAAAGGTGGTAGGCCATGCTGGTGTTTCTGACGTGTAGTAACTAACATGCTCTTTGTCTTTGGAATACTAATAATCATGTGATTATCACTGCACCAGCCTGCTGTGGTAAAAATGCCTTGTACACGTTTTTTTTATCGTATTATTTTGTTCTTTTCTTTTTGTGTAGTCAGTGTGCTCACTGAGGCTTACTGCATAGTTCAGCTATTTTTGTCTCCTGCGAGCCTGGCCGGAATTTAGTGTGTATTTATCGCCAGTAGTAAGAGGTGAGGCTGTGTAACACGGAAGAACGTTTAGACAAAGGCCAGATGTTGTACTCAGTGACTGCACCTCGCCTAGTGTCGATTTCTCCCTTCTTCCCAGAGCCCTGCTACGGTGGCAGACAGCTGGTTACTGCGGAGTATTTTCCCTTGACAGGAGATTTGATTTGGGTTGTTAATTACGTAGTCTTGTAAAAGTACGATTTTTCATCTGCAAGGGGATTTTACAACAATATAATGTTCGAAGTACTCTAAGTGTTGGTAATAGTTTCAGAACTAACAAAAGCGTATTTAGCTAGGAAAGTAATGTTCTATCGCATGGAAAAGTGCTTCACCATTTTGTAACACGTAATGATTTTGGTCGGGCGAGCGACTTTCCGCTGCCCGTCAGCTGCTGCGGTCTGCCTTTGGCTTAGATGGCGGTGTGGTACCTGGGTCTGCGGAGATAGGTGGATTTGAGCGGTTGTTATCCATGACTGCTTCTACATTTGCTGTTTCTTCGACTTTGCCGTTTTTCCAGAGTTCTCTACAAACCAGCATTTTGGACTCTGTCGTTTTTTTTGGAGTCTTGGGACTTTGCCATTTTTCTGGCGGCTCTGCTTTGTAACGGGCGCTTCGGACTTTGCCATTTTTCCGAGGTTTCCCATTACAAAGGGCGCTTCAGACTTAGCCATTTTTTTGGAGTCTTCGGACTCTGCCATTTTGTTGGTAGTCTTCCTTGATAACGGGCGTCTCGGACTTTGTCGTTTTTCCGAGGCTTCCCAATATCAAAGGACGTTTTAGACTTAGTCATTTTTTTGGAGTCTTCGGACTTTGCCATTTTCTTGTAGTTTTCCTTGATAACGGGCGCCTCACAGACTCTGCCATTTTTCTGAGGCTTCCCTTTATCAAAGGACCTTTTGGACTTTAACATTTTTCTAGATAGTTAGTTTTCCTTTACAAGGGGCGCATCGGACTTAGCCATTTTTTGGGAGTCTTCGGACTCTGTCATTTTCTTGTAGTTTTCCTTTATAGCGGGCGGCTCGGACTCGTTTTTCCGAGGCTTCCCTTTACAAAGGGCATTTTGGACTCTGTTATTTTCGGGGCTCTTCTTTTGTAACAGGCGCCTCGGACTCTGTCGTTTTCCGAGTCTTCCCTTTTATAAAGGGCACTTTGGACTTTGTTATTTTTGCCGAGGCTTCCTTTTATCTAATGGCCTCTCCGACTTAGTTATTTTACTAGATTCTCCTTTGTTCGGACTTTGTCATTCTTTTAGAGACACAACTTAGATAATAGTACTTTGCTGCGCTACTGTAGTAACGTCTGATGACATTGTGACCAGCAGAGAATATATTTTTCTCAAACGGCCTCATGCCGGGGCATTTGTTGTCGCTTTATCACTATTAGCCTGTACTGCAATATAGTCTATACGAAATGCGATCTTCGTTTCACGTCTTATTGTAGTTAGTATCGAGTGTGAGTGACTGTGATTGTGTGTGTGAACTTGGCATCCTGACACGAGCAAACATTTACATACACATTCACCGGTCACACAAACATTGCACACGGTCAGCGACGCTACAGATTTTGGTGTCGAAGGCTGGGGTGAGGCGACACTACATAATTTTGGTGTCAGAAGTGCGACATTACATAATTTGGTGTCAGAAGGGCGACATTACACTGCTACTTCATCAAGACTTTGTTGGAGTACCTTATTAATGGTTGCGATATCTTTATCAGATGTGTGTTGTGTGTATGGTCGTGTCATCTGTGAACAGATCGCAGTTTGCGTCTAAATGAGATATGCACAGTGGCAGATCATTAATAAATAGATTAAATAATAAGGGCCCTAGAATAGACCCCTGTGGAACACCGCAAGTTACTAAACCATCAGAGGAATATTTGCCATTTAGCAGTACTTTCTGTGTTCTGTCCCTGAGATAGGAAGATATAAAGGAGACAGTATTTGAGTCAATGTGATAGAATGGTAGTTTTTTTAGTAGGATAGAGTGGTTGACAAGATCAAAAGCTTTTTTCAGGTCAAGAAAGATTGTACCTGATACTTTACTGTCATTTATGGCAGAGAGCCATTTATCAATTAAATGATTGAGGGCAGTTTGGCACGAATGTAGAGGTCGAAATCCTGATTGTGCTGCAGTTATCAGATGGTTTTGCTCCAGAAAGTTTAGAAGATGAGTATGGATATGTTTCTCGAGCGGTTTTGAAATACAGGATAATATGGAAATGGGCCTGTACTCATTTAGGTTGCATAAATCTTTGCTTTTGGGAAGCGGGATTACCTTCCCTTTTTTCAGCTCGTCGGGAAAAACGTTATGTCTGATCGATAAATTATAAATAAAGGTCAGGGATTCAACGACGTAGGGCAGAGATAGTTTTAAAATTTGACTATTAATACCATCTGGACTGCAAGATGATTTGTTCTTTAAACTGGAAATAGATTTGCCTACATCTAGGACAGTCATAAGCGGTACTAAAAATGGGCCGCAGGCTCTCTGTTGACTATAGTGACGTAGTTGATGAGAGCAAGTGTAGTTTACAGGGTTAGGTGTATTTGACATCGCCAGAGTTTGAGCAACAGTTATGAAGTGAGTGTTGAACGCATCAGCAGTAAGATCGGGCAGAATATTAGGCGATCGTTTACTGTTACCTTTGGTGAAATTGTTTATTTCTTGCCAGACTGAACGGATGTCTTTGCCGTCGGCAATAATTTGTTCTGCATTTTGCCTCTGTGCTTTACGAACTAGAGATTTGACATGGTTTCGCTGCTTCTTGTATTCAGTAAATTTCTTGTCTCGTTTTAATTCATCTCTTACTTCCATTGCTTGTTTTATCTCACCAGAGAGCCATTTTGGCATAACAGGATATTTTACGCGTTTGATGCGCTTAGGCGCGTGTCTATCCAGAATGGCAAGAAACAGCTCATACCAGCGTGACAGGGCATCGTTAGGGTTTTTGCAGTTTTGTATATCATAAAATGGTACTAAAGATAGGTCATATAAAAAAGCAGTTTGGTCAAATGTTTTAAAACATCTATACATTATGGTAGTGTGTCCTTTGATTGACTGTTTAGCTAACCTAACAGACAACGTAAAACAAACAGGAAAGTGATCACTAATGGAAATATTAGGTACGCTAACATTTTTTACAACGCTGACATTTGTGCTATATACATGGTCTATCAGCGTTGAAGATGAGGAAGTCACTCTAGTAGGTGACTGGACAAGCTGTTTCAACCCTAAAAAATTCAACATGGATCTCCACGAAGTGTGTCCTTGCTTTTGCAAGTCTATGTTGAAGTCTCCCAAAATATGTACATCACCTTTGGACTCCTGAACCACATCCATCATTAACACAAACTCGTCCTGTCAGGAGGCTGAGGCCGCTGGGTTTCTATATACAAAACCTATAAGAACAGGCGAGGACTTAGTCGTTTTAACTTCTAACCACATGCACTCTATATTAGGGGATTCTAAATCACAACGCCTCTTTACATAGTTGTTGATGGAATTGTGTACGTACACTGCTAGGCCAGTATGTCCGGGGGCAGATGCATCTCGCCTGAGAATGGAGTAATTGTATATAGCTATGGGAGGGAAGGGGAGGCCACCCGGGGCTCCTAGGCATGGATCCCCGGTGTCTTCTCCCCAGTTGTGCAGGGGACGTAACTTTGCTTAGGCTGAAATCAATAGGCTAAAGGGTATCTTCCATATAGTAATGAGTTCGGTAAGTATTTTTCGAAAAAATACATTTTAGAGAAAAATTCATTTTTTCTGCTTTCAGTAACTTTTTTTTCCATTTTTCAGAGGTGAAAGTTGAAGCATCCATTCTAGCCAGTGGAGCATATCTCATGCGCGTCAACGGTGGTCCAGAGATAGTTGTGGAAAGTACCGTTACGGAGGCTGAAGACACTATCAACGTTCGCTGTAACATCGACGGCGTAATCTCTTCAGCCTCCATCATCATGCAAGAGAATGCAGTTCATCTTTTCACCATGGTGAGTGGTTACATCTTAACCCTCTGGGTGTCAGTAGTGGTTTTAGTCACGATGTTTCATGAAGGAATCATCATGACTAAAACCACTACCAACACCCAAAACTAACTTCCCCCCCAAAAAATGTGAACACCTGCCAAAGATATGCATGAGGCATAGATCTTGGTGACCCCCCGCAGTTGCAGGGGG
The DNA here is from genome assembly GCA_036245525.1 of Semisulcospira habei. Classification (NCBI taxonomy): domain Eukaryota; kingdom Metazoa; phylum Mollusca; class Gastropoda; family Semisulcospiridae; genus Semisulcospira; species Semisulcospira habei. Next base: position 113,597,181 of record BTPG01000007.1, on the reverse strand, counting down.
CTCATCAGGATCTATACCTCTTAGCTGGATGGTCCCATTTTGCATTGATCAGTGTTCCCTAGATGAATGGATTTCTTGGTGTTGAGGTCACGACGATTTCAGAAAGACTCGTGGCCACTGGCAGTGAAGGGGTCAAAAAGAAGTTATCCCTGAATCAGTTTTAGGCTCAGAGAAGAGTGGGCCATTGGAGGGCAGTGGATGTGATCAGGAAACCCATCAATGGCTCAGTGTAAGGAGCATGTAGGGAGAAATTCTCATGAGCCTGGGCAGCTGCCTTGGCTTCTGAAGACCAGTCCAGGAGATAGAATGACCGTGATGGTTGGCGGGTGTTGCCAAATAATCACATGATTTTTCGTATATGGTATTTACATAAGCCTACAGTTTGTCTCGGCTGTTTGGTACGATTAGGTCAATTGTGACCTTTATGTCCTAGGTATGAAAATCAGACAATGTTCTGCACCACTTTTAAGGAGTCATTTGTAAAAAAAACAGCTAACATAACTTTAATTTTTCTTTTATGAAAAAAAGCTGATTTCTCATAAAGTGTTTGTATAATAATAAGCCTGCTGTTTGTCCTGGCCCTGGGGTAAGATTAGGTCAAATTGTGACCCGTAAGCGCTAGGCGTGAAAATCAGCAAGAAAATTGCAAAGTTGATTCTCTGATACGTCAAATGTTAGTACTGCAATGAGTGACGTATAAAATCGAGTCGTCACTGTGAACACAGAGTCGTGGGACTAATAATGCCATGACGTGAAGCTTGAAGTGACGTCATTTCACTGCTCGTGCTATTCTTCTTCAGAATGGCTATGCTACACCAGACCACAGAGCTTACGAATGATGGGAATTGCCATGTGTCCGTCTTTATTTCCGTGTGCCAGTGTGTGTGTATCAGAGGGTCATCATCATCATCATCATCAGTCCCTTGCCCGAACTGGGCGTTGGGGGGACTGAAAGGCAGCAGCAACAGACAGTGCTCTCCACTGAGTTCTATTTTGGGCGGTGGCAAGCAAGTCTGGCATCTCGAGTTCGGTCCATTCTTTTATGTTTGCGACCCAACTCTTTCTCTGACGACCTCGCCGACGACTTCCTTCGAGAGTGCCTTGGAGGATAGTCTTGGACAAGGTGTTGTGTCGGGTAATGTGGCCAAACCAAGCAAGCTTGCGCCGTTTTACGGTTGCCAGAAGGGGTTCATGTGGGCCCACCAGGGAAGTGACGATGCTCCGTACATATTCGTTGGTCTTGTGCTCGCGGTACGAGATGCGGAGCAACTTCCTCAGGCACTTGTTCTCAAAGGCCTGGATTTTCTTTTCTGAGTCTGCAAGCAGTGTCCAAGTCTCACAGCCGTAGAGTAGAATAGACACTACGAGGGACTTGTAAAGCCTGTACTTGATGGTGAAGCTGATGGAGTTACTTCGCCATATCCTGTCCAGCCTGGCCATTGCGGATGTTGCTGTACCTATCCTGATACGGATCTCTGCTATGCAACTACCGTCTTTGGACAGGGTGGCTCCCAAGTACTTGAAGCTATTGACCTCTTCTAGCTTCTGGCCGTTCATGTGAATGTTGCTGCTGCTGTCGCTTGTGGTGTTGATCATCACTTTGCTTTTATCCGTACTGATCTCCATGCCATAAGACCCTGCGCTACTTGAAAGTTTGTCTGTCAGGTTTTGGAGCTCACGATTGCTGCCTGCCATGAGGTCAATGTCGTCTGCGAATCGAAGATTGCACAGGGATCTGCCACCAATAGAGATTGAAGTATGGTGGCCGTGGAGGGTTTCCTGCATGATCTTCTCCAGGAATATGTTGAAAAGGACAGGAGAGAGCAGGCATCCTTGACGGACACCGATCGTCGTCCTGAAGAACTCGCCTGACTGATTGTTAAGTAGAACCGCGCTGCAGGTGTTCTTGTAAAGCGCTTCTATCATTTGGATCAGTCCCTCCTCTATGTTGAACGATCTCATGACTTGCCAGAGTCCGTCGTGCCAGACGCGATCAAATGCTTTCCTGAAATCAATGAAGTTGTGGTAGAGTTCGCGCTGATGCTGCAGATGTTTCTCGATCAGGACGCGGCAGTTGAAAATCTGCTCTACAGTGCTTCTTCCAACTCTGAAGCCAGCCTGTTCTTCTGCCAGCAGTTCCTCGGCGAAAGTTTTGAGGCGGTTGAGAATGATTCTAAGCATTACTTTGCTAGGGTGACTTATCAGACTGATAGTTCTGTAGTTCTGGCACTGTTTCAGGTTTCCTTTCTTGGGGAGCGGGATCACTAGAGACTGTGTCCATTCTACTGGCCATTTCTTTTGCTCCCAGATCTTTTGACAGAGTGTAGTGAGGACCTTCGTTGTTACTTCTCCTCCATGTTTCAACAGTTCAGCAGGTACGTTGTCTACACCTGGAGACTTTCCTCCCTTCAGGCCGCGTACGGCTGCTTCCACCTCTTCAGCTAACACTGGCAGGTCTTCAGCCTTCCTGGCCCCAGCCTGGTTGTTTTGGAGGATGCTGGTGTCTGGCTCAGCCTTGTAGTTATACAAGTCTCGGCAGTACTCAGTCCATCTGTTTAGTACAGCAGTGTTTTCCGTAAGGAGTTGGCCGCTGCTGTCTTCGATGACTGTGGCTGTTCGCTGTTGAGTCTTGGTGAGGGTCCTTAGCGTTTCATAAGCATCAGAGGGTGGGTTAGACTAGAGTAGAAGGAGATGGACTCCTGTCGCTACACGAGCCCACAGAGCATACTAATGGCGGGAATCGCCGTGTGACCGTCTTTATTTGTGTGCGCCGACGTGTGTGTTGATCATGGGTTGGCTTAGAGAGGAGGGAAATGGATCAGCATAATAAGCCTAAAAATATGAACAACTCTAAATGTTCCTAAAAGATAAATGCATCTGAGCTCCAAGGAATATGGTAGACTTTGTGATGAAATCCTCATCTTGGGTTTTTTTTGTTTTGTTTTTGTTTTCTCAAACACATTACCGATGGTATTACAGTGAGGAAAAAGTCCTTAGCTAGCCTAATTTTAGCCAAAATTTGGTTGTGACCGTATAAGGGAGTGTTGGCAGGAGTGGGGCGCCATAGACCAGGCCATGACCCGAATAGCCTCCCGTTATTCCCATCCGGTACGAGAATACCTCAGTTTAGTTCTTAGCTAGCACTAGGAAGGTTGTGTCTGTTCATGCTCTGCGTTTTGAACTTGGACCGGTCGTTGTCGACCTTGGTTTACTGTGAACTTTGGAACTTTGGAACGTGTGAACTGTGGAGCTTGAGCCACGTGGGGACTGCTTGTGCTCACTGCTGTGCCGGTTCTCCTTCGTCGACTTGGGGATTCACTTTGCTGACGAGGGATTTGGCGGTTGGGACTTCGAGCTCACGAGGCCTGCCGCTGTGTCGACACTTCGGAGCCTGCCCGGTCGCGCCTGGTGACGAGTTTTCTACGACCGGCTGACAGTGGTTTCCACTTCGGTGGAGAGACGTGGGGTTGCTACATTTTGCCACCATGGACAGGTAATATCTCGGTGAATGCCCTCGACCGGCGCTCTAGGGTGGGAAGGAGCGCCGAGCGTAGGCACGCGCTGTACTCTCTTTCGAATTCGAGTGAGTTCGATGATCATTGTTTCATCGCGCGCGATTTATTTTGCGTGACCTCGGTAGCCACGCTCGCTCGTTCTTCATTGTACCCTCTTGTTGCAGATACCAGGTTCACACCTGCACGTTGTGTGGCGACTTTCAGTGGCCGTTGGACGAGCATGCAGTCTGCCTACCCTGTTCCGGTTGCGATTCGACCCATACTTGTGTTGTGTGCGCCCCATGGCTGGAAGAAAGATGGTCGCAGCTGTGGGGGTTTTACCGCCGAGAGCGCCCGACTACTGTCAGGGACCGACTGACAGACCCGGTGCAGAGTAACAAGGCGGGACCCAAGCCGGTACCAGTGGCTAAGTCGTCCCAACCAAGTAAAGCATGTAAGTCGCAAACTATCGCGGAGGGCCCTCCTAAGGTTACCCTTACCGTGGCGACCAAGAGACCTGATCCTGAACCCTTGTCGGCGGAAGGGGTTATGCACAGTACACTTCTGGAGAAGGCGAAGAACAATAATCCTTCCCCCGGGCTGGCGTCGGCAACCGAATCTACGACGCTACCAGTCCAGAAACACATGGCGGATCGCAGACATGGCAGGCAAGAACGACCACATACATGTAGTCACACGGTGACACACGAGACTCGTTTACACCGGGACCCGGCCTCGAGAGATGACCACTCTACCGCCCACCGGCAGCCCAGAGTGGAAACACGACGGACGGACGAACCAGGTGCCAGGGTTCGCTCCTCGTCTAGATCACAGGTTAGTGGAGGCATTACTATCCCTTCCACTGGTTTGGTTAGATACAGCCCACAATCCGGGCGCAGCCCTCAGAGACGACGGTCTTCGCCTCGTCAGGATCCTGGTCGCCGCTCCCACTCTCGGGCGTTTAGCTCTTCGGATTCGAGTGGTTACCCTGACACACGCAGAGACGGCTTACGCGTAGCGAGTCAACTTCGGCGGACCAGTACTGTGGGGCCAAGGCGCCATGATAGTCCTCAATCTTCCCTTCACGCTTACCTTCATGTTCTTATGCATCCGGCGGCCAGATGCTTCCTTCGGTTCGCCTTCGCCGGAGTAGTCTACCAGTTCCGCGCCCTCCCCTTCGGCCTCAACCTCAGCCCGTGGGTGTTCACCCGGATCATGGACGCCGTCGTTGCCAGGGCCAGACGGACGAGCTCAAGTCCTATGTCGAACTACATCGACGACCTCCTCCTGCGGAACCAGGTAGACTCTGCTCTGGGGAGGGACAGAGACGGGTTCCTAGTTCTCCTCGACTCCCTCGGGTTCATCGTCAACAAGGGCAAGTCCGACCTCTCGCCGTCCCGCCGCTTTGTTCATCTGGGAATGGAGTTCCGCACCGACCTCAACGAAGTGCGGCTTCCGGAGGCGCGTATCAAGAAACTCGGTGATCTGGCGCGGCAGGTGGCACAACAGGACAGTGTCCCTGCACGGGTGTGGTTACAACTTTTGGGGTTGATGAGTGCGGCAGCCGACCTGCTTCACCTAGGACGACTCTACTCCTGGCCTGTGCAGCTACACCTTCTACTGCATTGGCGACCCTCGAAGGACGACATCGACGCGCTGATTCTGGTGCTCCCGATGTTACACCCTCACCTCCTGCGCTGGGCAGACCCCATCTGGCTGGCGTCAGGAGTCCCGCTTTATTCTCCGCCTCCTCACTTGTCCCTCTGTGTCGACGCAAGCCTCACCGGTTGGGGAGCTCACCTACTTCCATCGTTCATCACAGCCTCGGGTCTTTGGCCTCAAGATCTTCTGACCCGTCACATCAATTGGTTAGAGCTGAAAGCGGTTTGGCAGGCCTTGATGACGTGGGACTCGCAACTCCGGGGACAGGAGCTCCTCGTGCTACAGAATCAGGGCGGGACTCACTCTCCATCACTGTGCATCCTCCTTTACCAACTGCTTCGCTGGTGCGAGGATCGGGGTATCACTCTGCGGTCCAGACACATTCTGGGGCATCTCAACGTGCTCACCGACTCCCTGTCGCGACGAGGACAGCTTCTCCACACCGAGTGGACACTGCGGCCGGACATCTTCCAGATGATCGGGGCCAAATGGGAGTCTCCCATGATCGACCTCTTCGCGACCCATTGGAACCACCAAGTACTGCTGTTTGTCTCACCAGTGCCAGACCCGCTAGCTTGGGCGGTCGACGCGATGTCCATTCCCTGGGACGGGCTCGTAGCCTACACGTATCCTCCGTCGGTGATGGTGCCCAAAGTCCTCCTCAAGCTCCGTGGCTGCAACACGATCCTTTTCCTGGTGTCTCCTTTCAGCTGGACCAAGTCGTGGACTACGGACCTATTGAACCTAGCCACATGCCCGCCACTACAGCTCCCCTGTCCGCGCACGATGCTCAAGCAACCGCGGCAGCCACTGTTCCATCCGTGCCCAGAGTGGCTCCTTCTACACGCCTGGAGGTTGTGCGGCAAGCCCTCACCAGCAGAGGCTTCTCTAGTGCGGCAGTGGAAGCTATCGCTGCTGCACGCAGACTCTCCACCAGACGAGTTTACGAGGGAAAGTGGAGAGTGCTTTGCAACTGGTGTGGTGACAACGACCTCCCCCCCACGGCTTTGACGACGCCCCAGTTGGTGGAGTTCTTCCTCTGGCTTTTCAACTTCCAGGGATTGGCGCCAATTACCATTCGGGGATACCTTGCCATGATCGCTGACACCTACCGTCACCTGGGCCGAACCGATCCTGGTGCCTGCAAAGACCTCGCTGATCTGATGGCACACTTCGGCTTACAATGCCCGGCGTTGCGTTCGCTGGTGCCTAGATGGGACCTACCTTGGGTGCTGACGTGGCTCAACTCCGCCCGGTTTGAACCCCTGCAGTTGGCGCACTTGCCGGACGTTACTCGAAAGACGTGCTTCCTGTTGGCCCTAGCCACGGCGTCCAGGGTCAGTGAGCTTCACGCGCTGTCCACACGCGCGGATTGCCTGCAGTTCCGGACAGACGGTTCCGTGCAGTTGCTACCTGAACCTTCCTTCCTGGCCAAGACGCGGTCGCCTTTGATGACCCCACAGATGATGACCATTCGCCCATTATGTACGACAGACTCCACCCGGGAGACCAGACAACAGGACCCGGTGAGAGCCTTACGTATATACCTGCGCCGGACCAAGCCTCTGCGCAGAGGACGTTGCCGCCTGTTTCTCCCTTTGTCCCCAGGTCGACTCGACATCTCAGCCCAGACCATCTCCTCCTGGATCCGTTGGGTGATCCGCTCCGCCTATCAGGACCTCGCCCCAGGTGCAGCCCAACGTATGAACATCAGGGCGCACGAGGTCAGAGCCATGGCCACCAGTCTCGCTTTCGACCGCAACTGTGCAGTCAAGGACATTGTGGCGGCAGTGGGATGGCGAGCTGAGACCATGTTTGCCCGTTTCTACCTGAGGGATCTCTCCACCCAGCGGCAGAATCTCGCGCTGGTGGACATCGCAGCGGTGCAACACTCCCTCCCGGCGCCATAGGCGCTGTAAGTATCTTAGCTAAAATTATCGGGAGTTTGTTCTGGGAGGGCGGGTCTGAGGGTTGGGGCTGTTGGCAGTAGGGGCGTTATGCGGCACCCACCTCCTCTTCGGGATTCCTCACTGTAATACCATCGGTAATGTGTTTTGAGAAAACAAATGAATTTTTCATTAAAATGCATTTTTTTGAAAAATACTTACCGATGGTATTACTCAAAGGACCCTCCCACCTACCCCGCTTGCCTCAAGTGCGCTAAGAAACTAAACTGAGGGATGGCGGGTATTCTTGTACTGGATAGGAATAAGGGGAGGCTATTCGGGTCATGGCCTGGTCTATGGCGCCCCACTCCTGCCAACACTCCCTTATACGGACACAACCAAATTTTGGCTAAAAATGTATTTTTCATTAAAATGTATTTTTTTGAAAAATACTTACCGATGGTATTACTCGAAGGTCCCTCCCACCTGCCCCGCTTGCCGCTGGTCCGCAAAGAAAACTGACTGGCGTATGAGCGGTTGGCGCATGCGTGGTTGAACCGGAAGGGAGGCTACCGGGTTTCCGACTAGGCTATGGCGCCCCTCACCTGCCATCGTGACCATACTCGTACACAACAAATTTGGGCTAAAATTAGACTAGCTAAGAAACCATTTCCTTAAAGTAATACCATCGGTAAGTATTTTTCAAAAAAATACATTTTAATGAAAAATACATTTGTTTTCTCAAAACACATTACCGATGGTATTACTTTAAGGAAGAATCCCGAGGAGGAGGCGGGTGCCGCTATAATGCCCCAATCTCCTGCCATCCTGGCCGCTTGAGTCGGCCATCCCTCCCGCAACCTCCCTCTAATTTTAGCAAAGATACTTACGGCGCCTAGGGCGCCAGGAGGGAGTGTTGCGCCGCCACGATGTCCCCCACCAGCGATAGGTTCTGGCGCTGGCTGGAGAGGTCCCTCAGGTAGAAGCGTGCGAAGGTGGTCTCCGCTCGCCAGCCCACGGCCGCCACAATGTCTTTGACCGCACAGTTTCGGTCGAATGCTAGGCTTGTGGCCATGGCTCTGATCTCGTGCGCCCTGATGCTCATGCGTTTGGCTGTATCAGGGGCAAGCTCCTGGTAGGCAGATCCAGCCCTGAAAATGGCGAGTAATTTACTCGCCATGGCGAGTGAATTTTTTATTTGGCGAGTAAAAAAAAATACCCACTCGCCAAATGCGAGTGCGCTCGTGCGTTTTCCAATCCAACGGCTAACCGCCAGCCGAACATCAGGTACGCCGACGCGTGACCTGACCGCACCGCGAGTTGCCTCTAACATCACTTTGGGGCAGTAGCCGAACACGTCACTCGAACTGTGCGTACCATAACAGTGGTCAGTGACAGTCGTTCTATTTTTAGTGACGATTTGGTTCGTTTAGCGGCTCGCTCAGTCGCGGCTGCGTTCAGAATCGACCCGTAGCCGGCGTCCGTGCGAGTGTAACAGGGCGGGCAAACTGTTAGTTTATGTGTGGTGTCAGCATGTTATTACAAAGTGCGCGCTACATGTTGAACGCGTTACTTGCTGTGACGTCACCGTACATACTATTATGGGATACGGCATCGTGCGTTTCGCTTTCGTAGATCGAAAGCGAAACGCACGATGCCGTATCCCATAATAGTATGTACGAAGTTGTACATGGCGGAGAAAAAGCAAAGGATGAGCTGGAATGCTTCGGATTCTTCAATCCGGCACCGTCTGATCTTGATAATCGCTAAGCAGAAAGTTGCACTTCGACAACGCCATCTCCATCAACAAGCGACAGTACCAGAAATCAGAAATGCTACCCTTGGGCCGTGTGTGGCACCGCCGCTACGACACAGTTTTCAGAGTCCATGACTGTGCTGAGTGTATTTCCATGGCTAAAGCATGACGCCACTCGAATGGCATGCGCAATGAGCACTGAGGCAAACTCAAAAAGCAAGTCCAGAAATTTGAACAGAAATAAGTTTGTCAGTTTTTTTAAAATCGTGATCGATCCATCTTCTGGTACACAGTTATTAGGCAAAAATTGGAGAAACACGTCTCAGTTCTGAGTGGTTAAACGGGTAAAACAAACTTTGAAGTACATCAGTTTACACACACTCACACACACAAACACACAGAGCCGGTTTAGACAAGTCACACTTTGGTTGTCAATCTGCCGCGTTCAGCAGAAAACGCTATATTCTCTGTTACAATACATTATCAAACGATCATACAAATAAATAAATAGATTTTTTTTTCTGTGTGTGAGAGAGCTAGGGAGACGGGCTTTTGCGCGATAGCTCACCAGTTAAAGAATCAGATCATGGAAAGGACACACACACACTGTCACAACACATTTAAAGAGGAGAGAGCGAAATGAGATAATTTATTTTAATGATTGATTGATTGTACATTGTTTATCGTCCCGACAGCAACAAGGCTTTCTCAGGACGTGCCTGCACTGCTTGTGAAAAAAAAGAAAGAAACAGAATATTGAATGTATGTCGCCAGCCGGTCCAATACGTTAAATAAACCTACGCCATGGGGCCTAAATAAAGCTAAGACCATTTAGCAACACACATCCAATATCAAGAGCTACAGGCAGTGCAGACAGTTGGGAGAGTTTTAAAAAGACAAATACAGGTGAATGGACCAAGGGTAGACAGAAACACATGCCCCAGAAAAAACACACCCTGTCTGTGGGGCTGACCAGGGTGACCCTGGGAACTAAAATGTAGTTAACCCCACCCAAGACCCCCAGGGCAGACCCAGGTGTGGATAATTTATTTTAAGGAACATACAGATGATGCAGTTTTTCTTAAATAAATCTGCGGACCCTCTATAATGCTAGGATGGGGGTCTGTGTACCCTCTAAAATTTATACCTGGAGGTCTACAGACCCTTTAACCTGTTGTGCAAACAGAAGCCCAGCTCTACTTACAAAAAATAAATAAATAAAAAAATCCCACCACAGTTCACATGGGGACTTTGTCAGTTATTTCTCCACTTGATACTATCAAAAGCCTGAAGTCAGGACATAAACATTAACTTGGTTATGATTGTCTGTTCAAATATTTGTTCTCAATGCCTCTGGGCAGAAAACACTCTCTAACACTGGACGTCAAACACTTGTGGTACATTATATTGTTGAGTTGGGGGGCTATTTTCAGTAGTAAAATTTTCAGTTTTGGCTAGTAACATTTTCAGTTTGGCTAGTAAAACTTGGAAGTCACTAGCCAAAGGCTGGTGGGCAAAATTTTAGACTTTCAGGGCTGAGATCGAATCACCCACCGGAGCCAGGAGGATATCGTTTGGGCCGAGATGTCGTTTCTACTTGGGGACAGAGGAAGGAAAAGGCGGGTGCGTTCCCTGCGTATCGGCTTGGTCTGGCGCAGGTACACCCGTAAGGCTCGCACCGGGTCCTGTTGTCTGGACTCCGGGGTGGAGCTTGGGTCTCGTAATGGTTCAATGGTGACCAGTTGAGGGGCCGTCAACGGCGATCTGGTCTTGGCTAGGAAGGCCGGGTCAGGAAGCAGCTGAACCGAGCCGTCAGCCCGAAACTGTAAACAGGCGGGGCGTGCTGAAAGGGCGTGCAGCTCGCTGACTCTGGAGGCTGACGCGAGGGCCAAAAGGAAGCAGGTCTTCCGAGTCACGTCCGGCAACCGCGCCAACTGGATCGGCTCGAAACGGGGCGAGTTGAGCCAAGTGAGCACCCAGGACAGGTCCCACTGTGGCACCAGGGATCGGAGGGCAGGACGTTGTAGACCGAAGTGGGCCATCAAGTCGGCAAGTTCTTTGCGGGAACCCGGATCGGGCAGTCCCAGGTGTCTGTGCGTGTCGGCAATCATGGCCAGGTAGCCCCGGATGGTGATCGGTGCTAACTGCTGGTCACTGAACAGCCAGATGAAGAAATCTGCCAACTGGGGAGTTGTCAAGCCGATGGGGTGAAGGTGTCTGTCGTCACACCAGGCGCAGAGGACTCTCCACTTGCCTTCGTAGACTCGTCTGGTTGAGGCTCGACGAGCTGTAGCGATCGCGTCCACTGCCGCACCTGAGAAGCCTCTAGCTGCGAGGGCTTGCCGGACAACCTCCAGGCGTGGAGGAGGAGACGCTCGGGCACGGGTGGAACAGCTGCTGCCGTGGTTGCTTGAGCATCGTCCGCGGTGTGGGGAGCGGCAGTGGGGGGGCCGTGGCAAGGTTCAGGAGGTCGGTTGTCCACGACTTGGTCCAGCAAAATGGCACCACCAGGAACAGGATCGTGTCGCACCCTCTGAGCTTGAGTAGGACCTTGGGGACGAGCACGGTGGGCGGGTAGGCGTAGGCAACCAGACCGTCCCAAGAGATGGAAAGAGCGTCAACTGCCCAGACCAGAGGGTCTGGAATGGATGAGACGAAGAGGGGAAGCTGTCGATTCCACCTCGTGGCGAAGAGGTCGATCATGGGTGCCTCCCAGGTCGCGGCGATCAGTCGAAAGATGTCGGGTCGCAGCGCCCACTCTGTATGGAGCAGCTGACCGCGTCGGGAGAGGGAGTCGGCCAGCACATTCAGATGACCCGGAATGTGACGTGCGCGAAGAGAGATGTCCCGATCCGCGCACCAGCGGAGCACCTGGTAGAGTAGTATGCATAGTGATGGAGAGCGGGTCCCGCCTTGCTTCTGGATGTACGAGACGACCATGGAGTTGTCCGAGAGAACCAACAGTTCCTGATGTCGGATGCGGGGCTCCCAGGCCAGGAGGGCTTGCCATACTGCCTTCAGTTCTAACCAGTTGATGTGTCGGGACAGCGATTCCAGGGGCCACAGGCCGGAGGCAGTCTCGAACGACGGAAGGAGGTGAGCTCCCCAACCGGCGAGGCTTGCGTCGACGCAGAGAGAGAGAGCGTGGGCGGCGGTGATGACAGCGGCACTCCCGTTGCGAGCCAGGAAGGATCCGCCCAGCGCAGCAGGTGGGGACGGAGCATGGTAGGGACTGGAATCGGGGCCTCGAGGTCGCCCGACGAGGGTCGCCAGTGAAGGAGGAGATGCAGTTGCAGAGGACGGGAGTAGAGACGTCCTAGCGGAAGCAGGTCCGCAGCAACGCTGATCAGACCCAAAAGCTGAAGCCACTGTCTGGCTGGGAGCGTCGTCAACTGGGACACCTGCTGAGCTAGAGTCGCCAACTTCTGTATGCGCTTCTCCGGCAGTCTTATGATATTGTGGTCGGTGAAGAACTCCATACCGAGGTGAATGAAATGGCGTGCGGGAAGGAGGTCGGACTTGCCAAGATTGACCAGGAAGCCCAGGTTGTCGAGAAGTTGAAGCAGAGCATCTGGGTCTTCCTTCAGGGAGCGCTCGTCCTGGTTCCTCAAAAGCGGGTCGTCCAGGTAGTTTGACGTCGGGCTCGTGGAACTTCGACGGGCTCTGGCTACCACTGCATCCATTAGGCGAGTGAAGACCCAGGGGCTGAGGTTGAGGCCGAAGGGGAGCGCGCGGAACTGATAGACGACACCCTCGAAGGCGAAGCGTAGGTAACGTCTGGAAGCCGGATGCATGGGCACGTGCAGGTAAGCATCTGAGAGGTCCAGGCTGACCGCAAAGTCCATCGGCTGTACCGCTGAGCGAAGGGCCCGGGCAGTCTCCATGCGGAAGGCCGGAGCAACGATGAACTTGTTCAGCGCCGAGAGGTCTATGACGGGGCGCCACTTGCCGCCCGGCTTGGGCACCACAAAGAGCCGACTGTAGAAGGCTGGGGAGTCGTGCCAGACCACCACCTCCGTGGCGGACTTCTGAAGCAGGGAGGAAACTTCGCCGCGGAGAGCTTCAGCTCTGAGATGATCTGAAGGTACTGTAGTCCACATCGGGCGCGCAAGGGCTGGTCTGGGCCAGGTGCGGGCAGGGGAGGGGGGGGGAGGGGGAGGCTCGGTACCGGGGAAAGGGCGGGCGCGAGGAAAGGCTGGACCTCTGGGGGGTAGGCGACCCCCTCTGGTGAAGGGGCGGGCGTTGGGTCTAACAGTCCGCAGGGGGCGACCCGGGGCCTTGCGGATAGGTCGAAAGGAAGCTGGAGCTGGGCGGTTGGGCCAGGCGTCCTTATTAGCTTCCTTCACAGCGAGCCAGGTGGGGCCGAACAGACAGTCACCGCCGAGAGGCGCCTGCCGAAGCTGAGTCTTCACATCCAGCGGGATGGGACAGGAACGGAGAATCGCATCTCGACGCAGTAAGTCACAGTTTGAGGCGGCCGCCATGGAGTTGACAGCGACATGATAAACAGCGCGGTTCCCCGAAACCGCTAGGGCGAGCAGCAGGTCTCCCAGCAGAGGTGAAATTGACGGATGCCAGGCGTCCTCTACACGTCGAAACGATGGCTTGCGTGACCAAATCTAGGAATCCCGCTGCTGCCAGGGTGTTCCTAATGAGTGTCGCGGTCTGTTCTACCCCAGGGAGGAGAGACTGATGTAAGGAAGTCCCAGAGAACGCCACTGCCGCGGGGTCCGCCGTCGGTAAAGGGCAGGAGAAGTGCTGTGTATGGCCCGCATACCATGACTGCCGGAAGGCGATGTCTATACCAGTCGGCCACTTGGAGTCTGAGAAGAATCCTGCACCACAAGCCCCTTGCGCGAGATGAGCGGAAAACGCATCACGTAACTCCCGGAAACCCGGCGGCTGGGGGAGAGACTTGAATCGCTTGGCCTGTCGTTCTGCGTCCACAAAGGCGGAAGCTTTCCTTTTAAGGACTGGAGAGGGAGGGCAGTCTTCTGCAGGCAGGCAAGCCGCGATAAGCCGCGATAAGCCGCGCCGCTTCGTCAAGGGCCCGCAGTGTCTCTAACCTATGTCCAATGGCAGCCGGCGGGAATTCCTCGTCGCCACCCGAGGGATTGGACGGGGCGGGGCTGGCCACCTGTAGCAGTGCCGACATCGATTCCTCAGGGTTCAGGCTAAGGGTGTCCTCTTCTGCCGGGACAGAGTGGGGAATCGGGTCCCAGAGGAGGTGGAAGACTCCCCTCGCCAGGGCGGGGAAAGGTCGTAGCCGGTGGAGGCGATCTTCTCACTGGTGAGTGGCGCCACCAGTGTCTGCTATATGAATGGTCCCGTGAATCACTCGACGCTGAGCGGGAAGCCCGAAGTCCTGACCTGCGACGGTGTCGAGGGCGACGAGCGGCACTACGCCGAGCGGAGCGTGAACGGGAGCGGGGGCGGCGCCGCGGGGACCGGGAACGTCTGACGTGGCGCGAAGCTGAAAGAGAAGCAGAGTCGTGCCTGTACTGTGTCCGCGGATGTCGGCTGGAATCCGAACGGTAGGAGGTGACCCTCGGGCGAGTCGACCTGTCGCTAGAGCGTGAACGATGTCTAACAGCTGAGGTTCGCTCGGACTGAAGACGGGGAGAAACTCGCACTGCAGCAGAGCGGAGTCGACTGCTTCGTACCCGAGAGCGGGAGCGTGTCCGGCGAGAAGACTTGTCGAAACTTGACGCCCGGACGGAAAGAGCTGGGCGGGGCGCTGGCGTTCTGCGCTGGTCCCTAGCGGAGAACAAGGAAGCGGAAGCAGCAGAACGCATCTGTGGTGAGAGCTTGTCAGCTACCTGGAGATCCTTATTAGTCAGGCCCGCAACCAGAGCGGGTGTAGGAGCCTGTAACGGTTCCTTATCAGGTGCCTGCAAAGCCGTTGCTACCGGGTAGAGACCACTCGACTGGACTGTGGTGGCTACCGGAGTCTTGTTTAGAGGCCTAGTCCGAGGCGCTCTAGGATCTTTGACCGCACAGAGACCACTCGACTGGACTGTGGTGGCTGCCGGTACTAGAGCACGTGCACGCGGCCGAAGCCACTGATTCGACTGCTCAGACACTCGGTCAGGGCCACTCGACTGGACTGTGGCGCGTACCGGTGTGGGATCGTTCTTCCGTGCTGGTGTAGGTTTCTTGCGGCCGTAGAAACTCCACAGCTGGGTCCATTGTTCCTCCAGCCATGGGGCGCAGACCGAGCACGGACGCGTGGAGGCACAACCGGAACAGGGCAGGCAAACAACATGTTCGTCACTCGGCCACTGGAATTGCCCACATCGAGTGCATGTGCGGACTTGCCAACTGCAAAACATAATGTACAATGAAATGCGAGCGAGCGTGCCCCCGTGGGCCCGCACCGAATCCGGGTGAACGAACGAAGTGTACCGTGTAAGCCTACGCCCGGCGCTCCACCCCTACCCTTGAGCGCCTGACGTAGGCAAGCAGAGATATTACCTGGCCATCCGAAGAAGTGAGGCATGAACCCAGTCGAAGACCCACCAGAATGGCTAGAACGCAGACACGGCCAGCGTCGGAAGGAGACCAACGTGAAGCTGATGCCGAGAGAAGCCACTGGCGCCAGGAAAAGCGCCGAAACGAAGTCTCCGCAACAGCAGGCACTCAGAGCATTCTGAAGAGCGAAGCAGAAGTTCTCGGCACACACGGTGTAACCAGCACTAGTCCCGAGCGGTCACAAGTGCGTGAGCACAGTTCAATGGCGCCGCCGTGCCCGGTAAACAAGATGGCGACGACGGGAAAGAATTCCACAAGTAAAGTTCACTAGGAACAAGAGTTCCTAAGTCCGTAGACCGACGGAAACCCCAAGTCAGGTTCCCACCTTGCTTCCTTCTTTAGTCTTTCTTATCGAAGTAGAGTCCTATCGAACAGAGAGAGTCCACGTACACAACCTTCTGTGACTAGCAAAGAAAACTGACTGGCGCATGAGCGGTTGGCGCATGCGTGGTTGAACCGGAAGGGAGGCTACCGGGTTTCCGACTAGGCTATGGCGCCCCTCACCTGCCATCGTGACCATACTCGTACACAACAAATTTGGGCTAAAATTAGACTAGCTAAGAAACCATTTCCTTAAAGTAATACCATCGGTAATGTGTTTTGAGAAAACAATTAGGCTAGCTAAGGGCTTTTTCCTTACTGTAATACCATCGGTAAGTATTTTTCAAAAAAATGCATTTTAATGAAAAATTCATTTTTGTTCACAGGAAGGCAGCCGTGAGCTGAAACTTCCCATCCCTGAGTTTCTACACTCGACACTTGGGACAGGGTCACTAGATGACCCAGTGGCCCCAATGCCTGGTGTGGTGGAACGCATTCTTGTCAAGGAAGGTGCTGCAGTCGAGCAAGGGGAGCCCCTGGTTGTAATGATCGCTATGAAAATGGAGGTACACACTGACCCTTTTTCTGTCAGTAGCTCTTTCTGTCGCGACGATTCCTGCAGGAATCATCGCGACAGAAAGCGCTACTGACAGCTAAAGGGTTAAATATCCAAAGGATTATTAATCCCCTTGTGCATTGAGCCACCACTACTGTAGATAGGTGCAGACACATCACAGGCAGTGTGATCGCCTTTTACGTGAATTTCCGAGGGTGCAATATTAATTGTTGATCGATGCAGTGCAAAATGCACTGTTTGGTATCACATGGGCCTGTCTCACAGAGTATGAAAGAATATGGACTTGCAGCTGATGCAGCAGTGTATTTTGCACTTTCAGTAGTTTGACAGTGTTCCCTGTAGGTGCCCCTCCCCCCCCCCCCCCCCCCCCCCCCCCCCTCCCCCCTCCCCCCCCCGAGAGTCAGCCTGACTGCTGAAATATTTTATTTGAGGGTCACAAAGTGAAACGTGCACATCCAAGAATATTTCTTGGTGTCAGATAACATCTTAGTTTGTTAGTTTTCATTTTCTCGTTTTAGTAAAATCTACACTGGTCTAACAAACAAAAACCCAATGTCTCTGTTACAGTATGTGATCCGTGCCCCCCGCGCTGGTGTTGTGGAAAAAGTCATGTTCAAGGAAGGAGACACCGTGTCCAAGGGAACGGCCCTCGTTCATTTCACCGAGCAAGAGTCCGAGTCGGCAGCTGCACAAAACTGAGAACGTACGTGTCTAGTGTTTAACCCTTTCATGTCGAGACAAAGTGAACCAGGACCATCGGCAGGAGGCATAGAACCTCATGAGCCCCTGCAACTGCGGGGGCTCATGAGGATCTATGCCTCCTGCTAACACCATTTTGCATTCATATTCCTTGGGCTGTTGGAGATCTGTTTCGTGGGATTAGCAAAGGTTTCAGAAACACAATCTGTGGCCACCGGCAGCAAAGGGTAAACCCCCTTGTTCATGCAGCCACCGGTACATCTCACAGTACTTATGGCTGCAGGCACAAGGGGTTAACAGGTAGTATGATGTAAAGTGATGGATCGGCCATGATTACTCCAAGGTAGTGGAAAGTTCAGTTGATGATTGCTTAAGGGCATTTGCCAAACTAATCAGGCACTGCCTGTGAGTGATCATGGTCCAGCGCTCTTTCCCCAACACTGTTGGTAACAACAGGAAAATGTTTCTGATACATTTGACTTGACATAGGACATTTTAAGTGGAAATTGAACTAGGTGTATATGTTTTGTGTCTATTTCAGGAGAAATTTTGAGGTCATTGGTGTGCATGTCTGTGTAAATTTATGCCGATTATTTTTTAGTGTGAAAACTATGGTGGGATGTAACTTACGTATACGTGCCATCAAAATGACCAAGAGATGCTGGACTTGTAACCTGGAGAAAGTACTCTTAAGTACTGAAGTATCAGGGACTATATCGTACGCATGTTTGTTGCACTTTGTTGATGCTGTTTGTGGTTATGTTAGCCATTTGCCTCCCAGAACTCAATGACTTCCATTCTATGGAACGGAAGTCATTTAGTTCTGGGAGGCAAAGGGTTAAGTGTTCAGCAGATTTGCATGTTTAACCCTTATCATTCGGAATACACCAGTGTGTGAAATAAGTTTGACTAAAATAGTTAAAGGGTAGTGCCAGAATAGCTTGGCGCCTCTAGGCGCCAAGCTATTTTGGCACCACCCTTGAACTAAAGCCATTGGTCTATATCCTTATCTGTAAGTAGTATATGGCAGTGTACAAATTTGAAGCATTTAGCCTCAGTATGATGTGGGTTAACATGCGAATCTGCTGAACACAATTGTATTTACTGTCTTTTCACTCACTGGTGATAGACACATTGAGAATATTTGTATTTTTTTGCATGTGAAAACATTTATGGTGTAATACCGATAAATACAGACACATGTGTAATCATGTGAGTTAACATAAGTAGAGTGATTAGAAATGTACATTTGTGTGTGCATGTTGCATTGTATGTATGAACATTATATATCATGTGTAGGTGAGGAAGCTAGGGCACAAATTGTTTTAACTGTGGACAGTTGATTGCACAATAAATTTGAGTTATAAAATTGTTTCATGATTTTCCATGCCAGGACATGGATTTTGCTGCAGAAGACGTAAATAGCCACACTCCAACTATGTAGCATTATTTTTGCAAATTGCAATATTTATTGTACGGTTTCTTGGCCGCTTGAAAAAGGCCATGCTCTTTGAACAGTTCAGTTAACCCCTTCCCTGCCGAGGCATGACTTCACCCATCGCATGTCGGTAGTGGTTTTTGTCGCGATGATTCCGAAAGGAATCATCGTGCCAAAAACTGCTACCGACACGCAAAAGGTTAACTTGATGCGAGAGGCATAGACTCTCATTAGCCCCCACAGTTTAAGGGTATCATGAGGGTTCACGTCTCTTCCTGGTCAATTATATCTATGTTCCTCAGTCGTGTGAATCACCAGCATGCAGTAGTCCTAGGAGATTGTACTCTTGGCAGCTTGCAGTGAAGCAATCAAGACATGTATGCAAACCAAGGGGAATCAAGACATGGTCGTCATGATGTAAAATCAGACACTTTTTGGGGGGAGGGGTGTGTTGGGGGGGGGGGGGGGGGGGTGGGGGGGTACTTTGAGAGCAGTACTGTGTGACACACAAACATACATTGGTGAATATTACAACTGGCCTCAGAGCAGTCTGTGACTTTGGACCCTACAACGGACCCAGAGCCCTAACCCCCTCTGTGCCAGAGGACACAGATTGTGTTTCTGAAATCAGTATAATTCTTTCAGCCCGACGCACGTATTTCCCAAATTTTGGAGGCGTCATCTAACGACTATGCACCTGTTGCAGGAGATGGGTCGACCATGATAATTCAAGGGTAGTGCCAGATTAGCTTGGCGCCGACAGGCGCCAAGCTAATCTGGCACTACCCTTGAATTATCATGGTCAACCCATCTCCTGCTGTAGTGCGTCAGGGCTGAATGGGTTCAATTGAAGGCCAAAGAGCCCCATCCGTCCTTGGACACAAGGTGATGTCAGCAAGAGGCATTCATGTAGATCTTTATGAGCCACCGCAAATGCGGTGGCTCATGAGGATCTCTGCCTCTGCATTTTGGTTGTGTCACCAACTCTTGGCAGTGAAGGGGTCGAGTTCAAAAATCACAGACCAGCATGTAACTGAATATCAAGATATTACAGTTGGTTTTAGTGATCTTGCAGACATTTGATGACCATAAATATACACCCATCATACACAGCTTGACATGAAAGTTTTCAAAATGGAAAATTTTGTGTGCCGATAAATAATTGGTTTCTTTCGCAAGTTTTGATTAGTTCACATGTATGGGTGGTTGGTTAGTTCATTCTAGAACTGGTAGGGCTGTTTCAATGGTCCATTGAACAATTTGTTGGAGTATTTGGGAAGGCCATTCCAAAAGTAGGGGCGTATGGATAGTTCACTG
The DNA here is from genome assembly GCA_036245525.1 of Semisulcospira habei. Taxonomy (NCBI): domain Eukaryota; kingdom Metazoa; phylum Mollusca; class Gastropoda; family Semisulcospiridae; genus Semisulcospira; species Semisulcospira habei. Next base: position 113,577,500 of record BTPG01000007.1, on the reverse strand, counting down.
AGAAAATTGTCCATTCAGAAACATATTGGAGTGTTTGGATGATCCATTCAGCAACTTGTGGGGGGGGGGGGGGAGTGGATGATTGTCAATTTAACACTTTTATGGGCGTCTGATCTTTTTTTTTTTTTTTGTCCGTTTCAAAGAGTTGAAAGCCATTTGGCCCGAGTCTGAATAAATGGAAATGTTCAGAAATGTTTGTCTTTGTGCGTCTCTGTGTGTTTGTGTAGTAGCCTACATCCTGAGGCTGATTTTGTAAGATTTGCGTATGTTATTGTCCTATTAAGGCTACATACATTACACACAGATCAGGAGACAGATCAACTGTTTTAGTTCAAGAGTAGTGCCAGAATAGCTTGGCGCCTGAGGCGCCAAGCTATTCTGGCACCACCCTTGAACTATCAGTCAAATTTATTTCAAGCAATGTGTTTCAGGATGAAAAGGGTTAATTCCCATATGCCAACACTACACATCAGACAATAAAAAGCACCCCTGCTCATGTAAAATTAACAACCTCCCTCCCCCAATTATACAAAAGATGAACACATGAAGTCCAAGTTTCATTTGTATGGGGGGTTTTGATGGGAATCCCATCTATTGAAAGACTACGAATGCAACTTGTTCTCTTCCATCCATTTTACTGGAACAGTCTATTTGGCAAGGAAGGGTTAGTGTGGAGATTCCATTTTGCATGGTACAGCCCATTCCACATTTGCAAATCATTGCGGACAATCCCCCATCCGACTACTTTTTTTCTGCCTTTTAATGGAATAACCCATCGGGCCGATGTCGGCTGCGCACGGGCCAATGGCAGCTGATGTCAGCCTGATGGCCTTTTGCACATTGGATACATACTTATGAATGAATCCATCCTCAACCATTCTGTAGAATAACATAGCATGCATGCTGCACAAGGAGCAAAATGATATCATTGTGGACTTTGCGTCAAGCCAATGTTATTTGCATGAAACCTTACATACAAAACCTACATCACAAGCCTATCAAATTGTGTACACGGAATCATTGTGAATAATGTCATGACGTGAAACTTGTAATGAGGTCATTCTGCTGCTCATGCTATTGATCCTCTTCTGAGTGCCTTTCTTATTTCTTCAGATGTTTAAAAAAAACAAAAAACATTTAACTGTGATAATTCATTCCCCAGCAGAAGAGCATGTTTGCGGTCCATACTTTTTTTTAATCAGACACCTAGACTTATTTCAAGACCCAAAAAGTAAACTTTCTCAAATTGTATCATGCATGTGCTTTTGATGTGAAGACTTCATTGCTAAATTGACTTGTACTTGTAGATATGGTATCAACACTTTTAATGCCGAGAAAAAATGATCACAAATGAGCCGGAGCTGCGGGGGCTCACGAGGATCTATGCCTCTTGCTAAAACAACTTTGTACCCATGTTCCTGGGGCTTTTGATGTTGAATTTACGATTTCAAAAGCACACTTCGCCTCTGCTGGCAGTGAAAGGGTTACCTCCCATGTGCATGCAGCCACCAGCAAGAAGTGAAGATTTGCCTTTGAAGCAGTAAGGTTATCCCCACTGAGCGTGCTGCCACTGGTATTGTACACAGCACTGCTGCCTGCATGCACGAGGGAGTTGAAAATCTCATCCAAACATAATCATGGTGATGCTTATAAGCTTGTACTTTTCAAACATGGATCAAATGGAAGCGAGATGGAACAACCAGAATGGTGAAAAATATATACTCATGAACAAAAAGAAATGTGGCATTTCTGTAATCAGAAACCGATGATTCCGAAAATGTTGCATTTCTTTTGCCAGTCAGTATAGTTAGACTGATGTTTATAAAGTTCTCCAGTAAACTTGACTGAAACTTAAAGCAATCTGCTGCAGACAATAAATTGTATTGACAAATTTTATCAAAGTCCGCCCGGCAGCAGTTTGTTTCAAACAAATCAGCAGATTTTGTTTGAAACGATGACCAGATAGACACAAATTTTACACTGCGGAGGCTAAAAGCTTTAAATTTGTACACTGCCATAATTATGCAAGCTACATTACAGTACTTACAGATAAGGATATGGACCAATGGCTTTAGTTCAAGCGTGGTGCCAAAATAGCTTGGCGCCTAGAGGCGCCAAGCTATTCTGGCACTACCCTTGAACTATGTTAGTCAAACTTATTTCACACACTGGTGTATTCCGAATGATAAGGGTTAACCCATTTAACCCCAAAGCCACATTTCCCAAATTTGGAGGCGTCACCGGAGGACTAATTACCAGTTGCAGGAGATGGAATCACCATGATAATACAAGGGTAGTGCCAGTTGAAGGCGCCAAGCTAATCTTGCACTACCCTTGAATTATCATGGTCGAGCCATCTCCTGCTGCAGTGCGTCGGGGCAAAATGGGTCAAGTGAAATCAAATTTTTTTAAATGCTTTCCTTCGCTTTCAAAACAATAATTTCCCTCAACCCTTTAGCCCCAAGGTCCCATTTCTCAAATTTTGGAGGTGTTGCCTAATGACTGTACCAGTTGCAGGAGATGGATTGACCATGATAATTCAAGGGTAGTGCCAGATTAGCTTGAATTATTATGGTCAATCAATCTCCTGCTATAGGGACTCGGGGCTAATTCATTCTTTCTGTGTGGGTGAAAGTTGTCAATATTATTGTGCAAGTGCAGAAGCAAGCAGCCCACCGACTACATATGGTGACCAATTCTGGGGGTCATTTTACAATACAATAATACTTTATTAATCCCTCATGGGGAAATTCACTGTCTGCCCATTCAACACATGGCATCATCATTCACTCATTCAATTAATTAAATAACCTAGAACTCTCAGTTAAAGAGATGAACTGCAACTGTATATTTGTTTTTTCAAAATACATTACCGATGGCATTACTATCTGGAATACACTCTATTGCCTATAGATTTCAGCCAAAAGTTGTGTACCACACAACTGGGGAGGAGACACCGGGGATCCACGCACCGGGGCCCCGGGTGGCCTCCCCTTACTACCCTATCCCGGCATTCCCAGGGCGACCTTGTCAGTTTCACTCATAGCTCGACCGTGGACGGTCGAGTTTTTTGCCTTGCTCCGTTTCGGACGGTTTTCTTCAGTGAATATTTGAGTTTTGGCCTTTGACTTTGGAGCTTTCTGTTAAGCCTTGGACTCTCTTACTTCATGGCTGCTCGTTGCATTTTGTTGGCTACAGTGTGTGAAAGCGCCGGCCGGTTTGGACCGGCTCTGCCTTAGTGAGCTTCGCCCTTGGCTGTGGCCTTGGGGTTAGACTCCTCACGTGACTTTGTGCCTTGTAGTGAGGGTGCGACTTGACTGTTTTTTCACCTACGTTGTTGGAACCTACGGTCGCATGGCTGCTTCCTTGTTGAAGTCTTGCCTCCTCTGCGGGGACTTCCAGTGGCCGGACGATGCCCACGACGCTTGCTTGCCGTGCTCGGGCTGCTCTTCAGACAGAACTTGCGACGTCTGCGCCGAGTGGATGGAAGACCGGTGGTTGCGCATGTGGGACTTCTACAGACGCGACCGGCTCTCTCGGCCGCTTCAGTCTCCCCGGGATCCTCCACAGGTGGACGTCAATTCCTCGGCGCATCGGGCTTCGCTTCGCTCCGTCGTTCGGGCTGTCTGGCCCACAGGTAAGTCCCCTTCCTTTACCATTACCTCGCAGGTTCTCCCTCCCCTCTCCGAGTCTTCGGAGCAGGGTAGGCGAGTTTCGGAGTCGCGCTCCCCACGCTCTGCTTTGGCAGCGCGTGGCTTGAGCCCCATAACTTTCCTCACCCCCCGCTCTGCTTCGGGCGAGTGGCCTGGGCGAGCTGAGCGTTCGTCAGCCACCCCCGGCTCTAGGTCCCCAGAGCGGGTGCGGATGAGTGAACGCAAACGTAAGAAAGAGAGAAAACGTGAGTGAACGCAAACGTAAGAAAGAGAGAAAACGTGATAAGAGAGGTTCTCGCTCACGCTCCGAGGCGTCGGAACGTGACTTGAGACCTTTAGAAGTGCTGCCTCCCCGTTCCGTTGTTTCCGAGCGGGCTCGGCCAGCCTCGCTTTCGTCCCCCCCCCCCTCTGTCTCGTCTGGGCGGGCCCGGGGCGACGTCGCTCGCCCCCCACGCTCCGAGGCGTCGGAGCGGGGGTCGCGTGCTAAAAAATTGTCCCCTCCCCGCTTCGGCTGAGTGGGCTTGGCGTGAGCTTGTTCTGTCCCCCCCCCCCCCCCCCCCCCCTCCCCCCGGCCTCGACCAGGCGTGACTCGGACCCGCGTCCCCCTCGCTCCGAAGCCTCTGAGCTGGGGCCGCGGGTTCATAGATCGTCCCCTCCCCGCTTCGCTTTTCCTGAGCGGGCTTGGCGTGACACTAGACTGTCCCCCCCCCCCCCCCCCCCCATCAACCAGGCGGGCCCGGTGTGACATCGTCGCATGTCCCCCACGCTCCAAGGCCAAGGACGGGGGGGCCGCGTGCCCGGTTTTCGTCCCCTCCCCGCTCCGTCTTTCCTGAGCGGGCTAGGCGAGACTTGTTACGGTCCCCCCTCCCCCCCCCCCCCCCCCCCCCGCCCCGTTTTCTCCAGGCGGGCCCGGTGTGACCAGACCGCTTCATCCTTAGTACGATCGCGTTCGGATAACCTTCTTAGCTTTGAGGTTGACTGTCCTTCTTCCACGGTCCCTCCGTCGCCGCGACGCTCCTCTCTGCGTGTGCGTCGCGGGCGGCACCGTCTACCTCTCGCTCGGCGGTGCGGCGCTCTCGGAGCCGCTCGCCCTTTTCATCCCCTTCTCGGGAGGGTCGGTTTTTGGATCCGGATGTCCTCAGCCTTCATCCTACTGATTCGGCCTCAGCTATCTTCTTGCAGGACTCGGCGGCTGGATCTCCTTCCCGCCTGTCCTCTGTCTCGTCGGCCTCCTCCTCTTCGGACGTCGTCGGCCCTTCGCTCAGCTCGCAGACGGCCTGCACCCTGGGAGAGGCCTCCCGGCTGATTGTCAAGTACCTACCGCCCGACTTCTGTCCGCCTTCACCCCCGCTGAAGAGACAAGCTTCCGCCATGGTCGACGCGCAGAGGCAAGTCAAGCGCCGCAAGTGCCTCCCGCAGCCAGCTGGCTTCCGGGACCTCACCGATGCATTCTCCGCCCAGTTACGTAACGACACCTTCGGCGACATGGGGTTTTTCACCGACTCACGGTGGCCTGCGGGGATCAACTTGTACTTCCGCCAGGCTTGGTACGCAGGACACTCCCAAGCCTTCGCCGTCCCTCTTCCAGCGGTGGATACGGCGGCCTTAGTCCAGGCGGGCGGCCGCAGACTGGTCCAGAACTCTTGGCCTCGGCCTCTCGACAGGATCGCCTCCTTAGCTCGGAATTCTCTGGCTTGTTCTGGCTTTTTGGAATTGGCTACCCAGGCAGTCTTACAGTGTCTGCAGGATACTTGGGACCTGGAAGTTCCGCCCCCACTCCGTGATGTGCAGTCCATCCTGGTAGCGGCCAACCGAGCCGCCTACCATTCCTCCGCCAACGCCATGGCAGCGGCGGCCAATTGCGACCTCTGGCGGCGGGATACCCTTCTGCGTCTTTGCTTGGATCTTCCCGTGGCAGTGAAGACCCAGCTTCGTCAGGCCCCCTTAGGTGGTTCTCATCTGTTCGGCGACACGTGGCAGACAGTAAAGGACGCTTCCAAGGACTTGTGGCCCAAGCCGGCAGCTATCCCAACCTCGAACCGCTTTCGCGCCCCCCGCCCGGCCGGGGGTCGTGCCTGGCGGTCTTCCAGACCCTCTGTGCTTCCAGTCGGCTCCTCGCGAGGTCGGGCTCGTCCGCTTCAGGCCTCTCAGCGCTTCCCCGCCACTCGTCCATCTTGGCCCCGCGAAATCGGGGCGCGGTCGGGCTCGCTGACTTGGCCCCGCCTCCGTCGACAGTTCTCGGGTCTCCAGTCGGCGGGCGGCTGTCCCTCTTCAGCGACCATTGGAGATCGCTGTTCCCAGAAGACCCTTGGATCCTTTCCACGGTTACTTCAGGCCTACAACTTTAGTTCCGTTCCCCTCCGCCTCTTCGCAGGTCCCCCATGTGGACCCAGGATCCGCTCGATGGCCTACAGGCAGACGCTCTGCGCGGGGAAATTGCGGCCCTTCTCGACAAAGCGGCGACAAAGGTGGTGTCGCGACAGGACTCACCAGCATTCTACAGCCGCCTCTTCCTCGTTCCCAAACCAGGAGGCAAGTGGCGTCCAGTTATCGACTTGTCAGCGCTAAACAAGTTCATTTTGGCCCCTCGCTTCAGGATGGAGACGGCCAGGACCCTCCGAGCGGCCGTCCGACCGATGGACTTCGCGATCAGCCTCGACCTGTCAGACGCCTATCTTCACGTCCCGATTCATCCGTCGTCTCGCCGGTACCTTCGGTTTGCCTTTGGCGGGATCGTCTACCAGTTCTGCGCCCTCCCTTTAGGCCTCAACATCAGTCCTTGGGTATTTACGAGACTTCTCGACGCGGTGATGGCCTTCTTCCGCCAACGTTCCCTGAGCCCGGCCTCCAATTATTTGGACGACCTACTGCTGCGCAACCTGGTCGCTGCGGCGCTCCAGGACAGAGACGCCCTGCTTTTCCTTCTGCGTCGTCTCGGGTTTCTGCTCAATCTGGGGAAATCGGATCTTTCCCCCTCTCGACGGTTTCTACATCTGGGGATGGAATTCCTGACCGACCTCAACCTTGTCCGCCTGCCTCTGGCCCGGCGACAGAAGATCGTCGATCTAGCGCTTTCGATGGCGGTAGGAACCTCCTTCTCCGCCAGGGTCTGGCTTCAACTCCTGGGCCTCCTCAGTGCGGCTGCAGACCTGCTTACCTTGGGCAGGCTTTATGCGCGCCCTTTGCAGCTTCATCTCCTCCTTCACTGGCGTCCCTCGTCGGGCTCTCTTTCGGATCTCGTACCAGTTACTCATCTGGCTCGTCCTCACCTCGAGAGGTGGGCAGACCTCTCTGGGCTGGCTACGGGCGTGCCCCTTCACTCCCCTCTGCCCTGGTGGTCTCTCTGCACCGATGCGAGCCAGGCCGGCTGGGGCGCGCATTTGTTACCGGATTTTGTCTCGGCCTCGGGAGCTGTTGGGGAAACACATCAACTGGCTGGAGCTAAAGGCAGTTTGGTTGGCCCTCAACTTCTGGCAGGAGACCTTGACCAACCAGGAAGTTCTCGTTCTCTCCGACAACTCGACCGTGGTGGCCTACATACAGAATCAGGGGGGCACGCACTCGCCCTCCCTGTGCATTCTCCTGTACCATCTTCTCCTCTGGTGCAGGGATCGGTGCATTACGCTACGAGCCCGCCACATCCCCGGCCACCTGAACGTGATCGCAGACGCCCTGTCTCATCGCGGACAGTTGCTCCACACGGAGTGGTCCCTACGCCCGGATATTTTTCGCCTGATCTGCTCCCATTGGGAAACGCCACTAGTGGATCTGTTTGCCACCAGTTGGAACAACCAGCTACCGGTTTACGTCTCTCCAGTCCCGGACCCGCTCGCCTGGGCGGTGGATGCGCTCTCCATCTCTTGGGATGGCCTGATAGCTTACGCCTACCCCCCGTCGGTCCTCGTTCCGAAGGTGCTGTGGAAGCTTCTGGGATGCTCGGCAGTCCTTTTTCTGGTGGCCCCCTTCAACTGGACCAAGAGCTGGACCATGGACTTGCTCGCGCTAGCGACGGACCCCCCCCCCCCCCCCCCCCCCCTGGAGCTTCCTACCCCTCCCACGATGCTCAGGCAGCCCCGTCAGCATCTTTTCCATCCGTGCCCGGAGCGCCTCCTCCTACAAGCCCTCGCCGCTAGAGGTTTCTCGGATGCAGCAGTGGCGGCGATTGCAGCGGCCCGCAGACTCTCTACACGGAAGGTGTACGAAGGCAAGTGGAGGGTCTTCCAGACATGGTGCGCCTCCCATGGTCTCCCTCCCACTAATCTAGCCACCCACCAACTGGCGGAGTTCTTCCTGTGGCTTTTCGAAGACCAAGGCTTAGCCCCAGTTACCATCAAGGGCTACCGGGCTATGATCGCAGACACTTACCGCCACCTGAGTCTTCTGGACCCAGGCGCTTGCAAGGATCTATCGGACTTACTGGCACACTTTGAGCTCCGACGTCCTGTTCCTCGTTCCCTAGTACCCCGGTGGGATCTCGCCTGGGTACTGATGTGGCTGAATACGGACCGGTTTGAACCTCTTCCCCTTGCTCGGTTCTCAGATTTGACCCGGAAAATGTTTCCTTCTGGCTCTCGCCACTGCGTCCCGCATAAGCGAGCTTCACGCGCTCTCGATACTTCCAGCCTGTTTGCAGTTTCGCTCAGATGGCTCTGCACAGCTTCTCCCTAATCCATCCTTTCTGGCCAAGAACCGCCGCCCCGCGGCGGCCCCTCAGACGCTGACTGTGCGGCCCCTCCGTGGAGCGGACCTTTCCCCTGGATCGCGTCAACAGGACCCGGTGCGGGCGCTGAGGATTTACCTGCGCCGCTCTAAGCCGCGACGCCGGGGGCGCTCGCGTCTCTTCCTCCCACTGTCCTTTGGCAGACCCGACATCTCGGCCCAGACCGTGTCGTCCTGGCTGCGGTGGGTGATTAGGTCGGCCTACCAGGACCTCTCCCCAGGCGGCGATAGACTTTTCCAAATCCGAGCGCATGAAGTGAGAGCAGTAGCCACCAGTCTCACTCTGGAATGCAACTGCTCGGTCTCAGATATTGTTACAGCGGGCGGCTGGCGCTCAGACTCCACATTCGCACGCTTCTACCTAAGAGACCTATCCGGCCAACGTGACTCCCTGGCACGGGTGGGCGACATCTCCGCGGCCCAGCACTCCCTCCAAGCGCCGCAGGTGTCTTAGGTACGTCATAGCTGAAATCGTCGGGAGTTCTCTCTCGCTGGGTCCGGCGGAGTGGTTAGATTACGGTTAGGAACGGCACCCTCCGCCTGTTCGCCATTCTTCCAGATAGTAATGCCATCGGTAATGTATTTTGAAAAAACAAATGAATTTTTTTTTCTAAAATGTATTTTTTTGAAAAATACTTACCGATGGCATTACTCGGATGGCCCTCCCACCTGCCCCGCTTGCCTCTTGTGGCTTAGTGTGAAACTGACAAGGTCGCCCTGGGAATGCTGGGATAGGGTAGTAAGGGGAGGCCACCCGGGGCCCCGGTGCGTGGATCCCCGGTGTCTCCTCCCCAGTTGTGTGGTACACAACTTTTGGCTGAAATCTATAGGCAATAGAGTGTATTCCAGATAGTAATGACATCGGTAAGTATTTTTCAAAAAAATACATTTTAGAAAAAAAAAAATCATTTTCCAAGCAATCTAGTGGCTTGTCCTGCAATCTTGAAAGAAAATTTCTGTAAGAAAGGGTCCGATTTTAAATCTGTACAATTCTGCATTTGTGGATTTTCACCTGCCAACTTTCACCCATGTTTCCGTGCTTTTTAGATTCTTCTGCAGAACCGACGTTCTTGTTCAAGAGACTAAAACAAAACAAAGCAAAATGTGCGTCAGATGTTCAGACCAACATTTCATTTATTCCCGTATTGGTTTTGCAATGCAAGAATTTGACAAATGAAATCATGAATGTAGAGCTCACCCCACATTCAACACGACGATGAGAGATAAAAATATGAATGCATTCATGACCGAGAGAAAAAAACAAAACGACGGACAACATAAATATTTCATGGTGAAGTGGGATACAGGAAATATACACGCCGACCTAGGACAAAAACTAAAAACCTGTGTATCTGTACAGGCACACAAACGCACACATACATGAATGAAATAAAACCCTTTTTACCAGTGAAGTTATAAGTGTACTGGCCTCCGATTTCTGACCTTACGGCCCATAGGCTGTAAGGTCTGAAATCACAAACCAGCACACAAATGATGAAATAAACTCTGTATTGTATTATGAGTGCCTCAAACTGCGAGCAATGAACTAACACAAACAACTTACAAATAGTACTGTTGACTATGTGCAGAATATTACACAAACTATTTCTCATACTTCGGTGGTTCCTGCAGACATCCCAGTCAAAAATTCCACTGGAACCTACTTTCCAGTCTAAATTTATACTGGAACCAATGTACATACACATACGGTTAATTACAGCATCTTGCTTATGAAGGTCAACTGATGACATGGGATTAAGAAACCGATTCAAACTTAAGTAAGGCTGCTCTAAATTATGATCAGCACTCGGGGGAATATACCAATGGGTATAATGCTGCACTGACAATATGCCATGAAGAAACCAACCTAAGTTTAAGTATGTCTGCTCTAAATTATAATCAACGCGGGGGGAAATATAACAATGAACATCATGCTGCATGGGGGGAAGAGGAAGTGGAACAATTGCTAAAACAAACCACTGGCACAACAGTTGTAAAATGAGAGATTCATGCCAAGATGAGTGCATGAACAAACATTGTTTCATTCCAGTTACATTTTCACATTTCCAGACCCCTTCTTGAGAAGCAGTACCACAAAGCAAATGGGAACAACTTGGATGATTTACACAACTACATACAACTACAAGTGTGTCTGCTAGATGTAAAAAATACCCACGCACACTCAGGCACTCTCGCAAGCACACCTCACAGTCAATGCACAAAGGTTGAGATATGACGCACTCCACAAATTTGAATAAACGACAAATGCAACACTCGAATTCAGCACTGAACCAATGCGTTTCCGTCAAGTCGCATGACAACGTCATGAGAAGACAGCTCTGTGTAATCGCGGCTTCCTCCAGATTGAAGTCTCGTCTAGCGCTGGGTAAGCAAGTTGAACCGGGCACAGTCAAGCTTGGAGGTCAGTTCAATGTCAGCAAAATCCTTGATCGCAGAGCGCAAACGCCAGAGTCTCAACTGTGCACAGGCAGGAGGGGCAAACTGTCACCTGAATGATTCAATGCACCCACTGAAAAAAAAAGTAAAAGTATACTTAACCCTTATCAATATCATCCCGATACACCCACAGCTTGAAATAAATTTGACTGATAGTTCAAGGATGGTGCCAGAATAGCTTGGCGCCTCGGGCGCCAAGCTATTCTGGCACCATCCTTGAACTAAAACAGTTGATCTATCTCCTAATCTGTAAATTGTAATGTAGCCTTCATAGGACAATAAGCAATTTATATAAAATCAGCCTCAGGATGAAATGGGTTAACCATGGGTGATGATGTGAAAAACTGAAATGACTGAAAACGGTACAGGGACCAACTATGCATCATAATCCATGGCCTGCACCATAATCCATGGCCTGCAGAGACACAAATTCTCATGAGCCCCTGCAGATGCTGGGACTCGTGAGAATTTATGTCTCTTACAGATGGAACAGGCTGGCTGGACTGTTCTGTCTGATTTTGAACCAAACAGCTGAAATCCAGCTTTTCGTAAATTTTGGGAAAAGCTGAATCAATCTCCAGAACTGACGACTGTCACTCACATTTAACCCTTTGGCTGTCAGTAATGATTTTCATCAAGGTGACTCCTGCAGTAATCACCTCCACAAAAAAAGCACCACCGCCAGCCAAAGGGTTACGTGTAACAACTGCACAATCGGCTGAATAGGTGATAGTTGGCAACTGTGAAGATGTATGGGTGGAAGTTGGCAAGTGAAAATACAGAAAGGCGAACCCACGCCCAGGACCTGCCAGGGGAAAGATGGGGCACTCAAAACCGGTTTTCTACATTTTCCAAGCATATACACTAGAACCTCTTTTGAATGAAATTTTAGTCACCTGCTGTTTATGATCACTTTTGCGATCTACCTTGATTGTACAGTCACCTGCTGAATGTGCCCAACAATCAGCATATCGTAGCCAAAACGACAAAAATACCTTAAATTTACAGCCACAGCCAGACTGGCGTGCTAAGGCAGTCACCTGCGACTGCTTTCTCGACACCTCACCAGCTGCTACACAACTTGGCAAAGCTGAGCGTCATGTCGTTATGTAATGATGGGCACATGCCATCTGCTCCATGCAGGGTTGAGAACCTTGTGGCAGGGGCGGTGTGTATCAGAGGGACTGACAACTGGGGGAATAGAACACCCATGTCGCAAAATGCACATCTGCAAGAGGCATAGACTTTCATGAGCCCATGTAGAGTGTGGGGCTCATGAGATTCAATGTATCCTGTTGACTTCATTTACCTCTGGATGCTTATGCAGAATGCATCCCATAACCCTGTCCGGCATCAGGGGCATTGTGAGAGGCTGAGTGAACTGTGTTTGCGGTATGTGTATCAAATTCACGTTAACGTAGATGCACAAATGTCTGACACAACAGCGTTAGCCACAACTCGGAAACTCTGAAAGACTAAGATTTGTGTCTGTAAAAGATAGACTGTTATGTCACACTTACAAATATCACAAACATGCCAATGCTCCCACTAGAAGTAAGCCTTTTTTTCCATATCTTTCTCTTGGTATGTACCACGGAGACTGATTGTTAAGCTTGAAAATCACATGTACAGTTATGAGTTAAACAGGTTTTTCCATTTTAATTGGGTGTAATGCAGCGACAAAAGGAATCCGCACTGACTTTGATGTACAAATGTTTACATGTTCAACATTTTACAGGACAATGTAAATGTGCATTCTTTCCACATTTTCTGTTGGAACTGTGACAAATTTACACACACAAAGGCCGCAAACTTGCACTGTAACAGACATACACTCAAGTAATCAGCATATACTGCACTAGTAGTAGCTACGCTAGCGTATTTACATTGCTGGGTGCTTCAGGGTCCATTTCTGTCATACCTCTCACATACGATCACCTGCCGTTTACGGCCACTTTCTCTTGGCAACAGGGGTGACTGCTCACAGGAGGTTCTACTGTATAATATGGCTAGATTCTAGGTGTGAAATTGTGACTTCTGCTGTTAGTGCAAGGAGAGTGCTGATCTTTTTTAAATGTGGAATTTTCAGTAGAAGACATGCTCAATCTTAAGTCTACTTCAAATTCAATTTACAGATTTCCATACTTTGTCTGCCAGCTTTCATCCCCGACGCCATCATGTTTTCCCACTTACCATGACATGACATGGAGAAAAGATCCACTGATGCATTCAGTTTTGACTGCTTTCACTAGTATTGCGGCTCCGTGTGGCCTCCGCCTTGGCCTCATCGCGTGGTTTCCCTTTGCCAAAAATGCTGGCATTCCGTGAAGTGTCCGCCAACTCGTGCAATGGTTTGTCAACAGTTCTTGGCAGCAGCTTCAATTTCGGTCTCCTTGCTGCTGACTCTGTGAGACCCAAAAATTCACACATTTGTAAGACTTTCCAAGTGGAAATTATGTACAGTAAACTTGAAGATAATTAAGAGAAGTAGCAACTGATCTCTATATTTGTTTGTCTATTTTTAAAAAGGGTATTTACCCGAAGTATTAACTCATTCAGGCTGACGGCCGTATTTCCCACATTTACGCGGCGTCATCTATCTAATGACTATGCACCAGTTGCAGGAGATGGATCGACCATGATAATTCAAGAGCAGTGCCAGATTAGCTTGGCGCCGACAAGCACCAAGCTAATCTGGCACTACCCATGAATTATCATGGTCAACCCATCTCCTGCTGTAGCGCGTCAGGGATGAATGGATTAATAAATTGTGTTGTAACTGTATTTTCTAAGCGTGCTTCTTTCTCCTTTGGGTTCATCTCTACAGTAAACTTGGAATATAACAAAATAATAAGGGGCCCTATTTTTTGTTGCTGTAGCTAAAGTTTATTACAGAGGGCAGAAGTGTCGTCCGAACCATTGAAAAGTGCTGTTATATGTGACTTTTGTTATCCGATACTATTAAAGGAAATCACGCTCTTCAAGCAAGAGCTAAAAGCTGTACTCATTTAAATATCCAGACATGGGGGGAAAAAAACAATGCTAACAACAGAACAACACATCACTGTCAATGTCTCTGGGGAAGTTCTTACCATAAAGTACCGCAAACCTCACCCTACTGTTTTTACAGCCATTCAACCCTTGGGCTGTTGGCAAAGCCTTTTATCGGGACGATTTGTGCAGAAATTACCTAAACAAAAAGTGCTACTGACAGTTACGCCCCCCAACCTGAACTGCATGCACCAAATGATAAGTTTTGGAACTTTGGAAGGTACCGTAACTCCCTACGCCCTGAGGACGATATTATCAAATTTTTGTAGATACCCTTCGAGGTCTATATCACAGTTCTGGGGACAGATTGACCCTGATATTTCAAGGCTAGTGTCAGAATAGCTTGGCGCCAAGCTATTCTGACACCAAAATTGAAATATCATGGTCGACCCACACCCTGTCGTAGTCTTTCAGGGTTTTATGGGTTAAAGATTGCGCACCGGCTGAACTAGCTGGATCTGCCATGATAGGTCACGAGTAATGCCAGATTAACTTGGCGTCTATTTTAGTGTAACATATTTGGCTTTTTCCAAATGAAATATGGTCTCTTCAATGTACACCGACACTCTGCATCTCCAACCTTCGGTGGGCACACTACACAGATACTAATAGACATACCCTGAAACCGAACAGTGACCCTATTCGAAAGGTGCAGCAGATTGAACAGTAGCAGGAGGAGAATAAATTATTGTTTTCCTGATTATCATAGTCTAAAGATCTCAGCCGCATTAATGATGTTCGGTCAGAGTCGTAAAACAAGCAGAAAATTAACTTACTGTGTGTAAGCTGTTTTCACTACTTGTAATCAAGTGCTTGTGGTGGTCACACTGATTAACTTTTTGAGTAAATTTCCCCAAAGGTTTCTAAAAGTACTGATGACTATAAATGACTATGCTGCCAAATAACAGCCTCCCAACGAGCAAAACTAAAGTGAGGAGAACATTTCAAACACATTACAAAATAGCTTCACGATCACCGCCATTACAAAACTTGACTCACTTACTGCTAGGGACTGTAGATTGACTGTGATATTTATGGGTAGTGCCAGATTAGCTTGGCGCCAAGAGGTGCCAAGCTAATCTGGCACTACCCGTGAATTATCATGGTCAATGCATCTCCTGCAGCTGGTACATAGTCGGGTAGATGACACCCTCAAAACTGGCAATGCAGTTGTGGGGCTAAATGGGCTCATGATACATAGAACTAATAGAAACAAAAAATAAATAAAACAGAATTTGTTGATCTGTCCTGACCTGGTGAAGGTTCCCTCAACTCAGGACCGCCACCCCCGCTTCCCCCACTGTCTCGCCGCGGCCTTCTCTCGTAGCCACCACGGCCTCCCCCAAAACCTCCCCGGTCTCGATCGCCATAGCCACCTCGGTCACGGTCACCACCACGGTCACTGCCACGGTCACTGCCACGGTCACCACCACGGTCACTGCCACGGTCACCGCCACGAAAACCACCACGACCTCCGCGACCCCCTCGGTCATTAAAATTGCCATAGTCATTTCCACCGCGACCCCCACGGAAGTCATCACCACCCTGTCCTCCCCATCCACGGCCCCCCCCTCGGCCACCTGAAAAAAAAGTCAATAAAAAATAAAACAGTGGAAAACACCACGTGAAAATTCAACAGTGCATAAAGACTCCAAGATTACATAATTCCTCTTATTAATTAACTCCTCACGCCCTGAGGACGAAATTATCCAATTTTTTGTAGATATCCTCTGAGGTCTATATCACAGTACTGGAGACAGATCGACCATGATATTTCAAGGCTGGTGTCAGAATAGCTTGGCGCCTAGAGGCGCCAAGCTATTCTGACACCAACCTTGAAGTATCATGGTCGATCTACATCCTGTCGTCTTTCAGGGCTTTATGGGTTAAAAGGAATCATTACTAAAAACCTGACAAAAGATCTATGTTTAGTTTACAAGAGTGTTCCTGTCACACAGCAAAGTTCAACGTTAGAATCAAGGCTTGCCACCACCTTACAAGTACAATACAAATAAGTTAGTTGGTTAGTTGTACATTGCTTAACGTCCCGACAGCAACAAGACTTTCTCAGACGTGCCTGCACTGCTTGTGAAAACCCCCCACTAAACAGCATATTGAATGTATGTCGCCAGCCGGTCATCATCATCATCATCATCAGTCCCTTGCCCGAACTGGGCGTTGGGGGGACTGAAAGGCAGCAGCAACAGACAGTGCTCTCCACTGAGTTCTATTTTGGGCGGTTGCAAGCAAGTCTGGCATCTCGAGTTCGGTCCATTCTTTTATGTTTGCGACCCAACTCTTTCTCTGACGACCTCGCCGACGACTTCCTTCGAGAGTGCCTTGGAGGATAGTCTTGGACAAGGTGTTGTGTCGGGTCACGTGGCCAAACCAAGCAAGCTTGCGCCGTTTCACGGTTGCCAGAAGGGGTTCATGTGGGCCCACCAGGGAAGTGACGATGCTCCGTACATATTCGTTGGTTTTGTGCTCGCGGTACGAGATGCGGAGCAACTTCCTCAGGCACTTGTTCTCAAAGGCCTGGATTTTCTTTTCTGAGTCTGCAAGCAGTGTCCAAGTCTCACAGCCGTAGAGTAGAATAGACACTACGAGGGACTTGTAAAGCCTGTACTTGATGGTGAAGCTGATGGAGTTACTTCGCCATATCCTGTCCAGCCTGGCCATTGCGGATGTTGCTGTACCTATCCTGATACGGATCTCTGCTACGCAACTACCGTCTTTGGACAGGGTGGCTCCCAAGTACTTGAAGCTATTGACCTCTTCTAGCTTCTGGCCGTTCATGTGAATGTTGCTGCTGCTGTCGCTTGTGGTGTTGATCATCACTTTGCTTTTATCCGTACTGATCTCCATGCCATAAGACCCTGCGCTACTTGAAAGTTTGTCTGTCAGGTTTTGGAGCTCACTATTGCTGCCTGCCATGAGGTCAATATCGTCTGCGAATCGAAGATTGCACAGGGATCTGCCACCTATAGAGATTGAAGTATGGTGGTCGTGGAGGGTTTCCTGCATGATCTTCTCCAGGAATATGTTGAAAAGGACAGGAGAGAGCAGGCATCCTTGACGGACACCGATCGTCGTCCTGAAGAACTCGCCTGACTGATTGTTAAGTAGAACCGCGCTGCAGGCGTTCTTGTAAAGCGCTTCTATCATTTGGATCAGTCCCTCCTCTATGTTGAACGATCTCATGACTTGCCAGAGTCCGTCGTGCCAGACGCGATCAAATGCTTTCCTGAAATCAATGAAGTTGTGGTAGAGTTCGCGCTGATGCTGCAGATGTTTCTCGATCAGGACGCGGCAGTTGAAAATCTGCTCTACAGTGCTTCTTCCAACTCTGAAGCCAGCCTGTTCTTCTGACAGCAGTTCCTCGGCGAAAGTTTTGAGGCGGTTGAGAATGATTCTAAGCATTACTTTGCTAGGGTGACTTATCAGACTGATAGTTCTGTAGTTCTGGCACTGTTTCATGTTTCCTTTCTTGGGGAGCGGGATCACTAGAGACTGTGTCCATTCTACTGGCCATTTCTTTTGCTCCCAGATCTTTTGACAGAGTGTAGTGAGGACCTTCGTTGTTACTTCTCCTCCATGTTTCAACAGTTCAGCAGGTATGTTGTCTACACCTGGAGACTTT
Source organism: Semisulcospira habei (assembly GCA_036245525.1). Taxonomy (NCBI): domain Eukaryota; kingdom Metazoa; phylum Mollusca; class Gastropoda; family Semisulcospiridae; genus Semisulcospira; species Semisulcospira habei. Next base: position 113,559,980 of record BTPG01000007.1, on the reverse strand, counting down.
CCTCCCTTCAGGCCGCGTACGGCTGCTTCCACCTCTTCAGCTAACACTGGCAGGTCTTCAGCCTTCCTGGCCCCAGCCTGGTTGTTTTGGAGGATGCTGGTGTCTGGCTCAGCCTTGTAGTTATACAAGTCTCGGCAGTACTCAGTCCATCTGTTTAGTACAGCAGTGTTTTCTGTAAGGAGTTGGCCGCTGCTGTCTTCGATGACTGTGGCTGTTCGCTGTTGAGTCTTGGTGAGGGTCCTTAGCGTTTCATAAGCCTTCTTGCTGTTGCCGTTTGCCATGCCCTCTTCCACGCTACAACACTGGTCTTCAATCCAATCTTCTTTGGCTTCTTTCATCCTCTTCCTGATCTTCTTGTTGACAAGTCTGTACTTGTTTGCTGATGTGAGGTCTTGGCCTCTCTTTTTCTTCCAGGCTCTCCTCTCATCACAGAGATCGAGGATGTCATCGGTGACCCAGGGCTGTTTGCGCTTCCTTCTGCTGTAGAAAGTAACACCTCTTTTATATTTCCAGCAAGGGTGTCTACGTCGCAGTCCAAAGTAGCCAAGGCTGCAAATCTGCCTCCCACCTGGGCTTGGAAGAGCTCTTCTACTTCCGGGTCTTTTAGCTTCTGGAGGTCGAATCTGATGCGAGGGCTCTTGCTATCTCGTTTCAATGCCAGCTTCAACTTGAGGCTAGTAAGGACGAGGTTGTGGTCGCTGCCAATATCAGCGCCAGGAAAGGACCTCGTTTGTGCTTTGTTAACGCTGGATTTGAATCGTCGAGGCAGCAAGATGAAGTCAATCTGGTTATGGACCAGGCCTCCTGGCGATTGCCATGTCACTGTTCTTGACTTCTTGTGTGGATGGAGGGTATTAGCAACGGTGAGACGGTGACTCTGTGCGAACTCTAAAAGTCGCAGGCCTCTGTCGTTTGTTTCTCCAAGGCCAAACTTGCCAGCTGTTCCTGCCCATTGTTGGTAGGCGTCAGGGCCGATCTTTGCATTCCAGTCACCGAGGACAGTCAGAATGTCTTTCTTAGGTGTTTTCTTGATGATGTTGTCCAGTTGTTCGTAAAATTCTTCTAATTCATCATGATCTGCTGTTGGAGCGTATACTTGAATGATAGTGATGTTGTGCGGTCGGGCGGAGATGCGGATGGAGATTAGTCTGCTTGACACGGGGGTGCAGCTGATGACAGTTCCAGCCACCTCTTTCCTTACGATAAAAGCTACGCCATGTTCGTGCTTGGTTTCTTTTCCGCTGAACCAGATTTTATGGCCTTCATCTGTTGTTGTTTCTCCGAAGCCTGTCCATCGAACTTCTGCAAGTCCTACAATGTCCCAGCGATAGCGCTTCAACTCGTGGGTGAGTTCCTTCACTTTGCCGCACTGGTAGAGTCTAATACCCAGCCGGTCTAATACGCTAAATAAACCTAAGACCATTTAGCAACAGACATCCAATATCAAGAGCTACATGCAGCGCAGGCAGTAGGAAGAGTTAAAAAAAGAAAATACAGGTGAATGGACCAAGGGTAGACAGAAACACAAACCCCAGAATAGAGGGGAAAACCCACCCTGTGGGGCTGACCAGGGTGACCCTGGGAACTAAAAAGTAGTTAACCCCACCCAAGTCCCCCAGGGCAGACCCGGGTGGGGGCACAAGTGAATGGACCAATGGTAGACAGAAACACATGCCCCAGAACAGAGGGGAAAACCCACCCTGTGGGGCTGACCAGGGTGACCCTGGGAACTAAAAAGTAGCTAACCCCACCCAAGTCCCCCTGGGCAGACCCGGGTGGGGGAATACAAATAAAACATGAGTCAAATGAGTGCCAATAAAATGATTTTTGAAATATTCCTCACTCTCAAAGCATTTTCCGCAAATCATCAGGGGCCAGTTACATGAATGATCTCAGTATTGTGCTTCCTTAGTGGCAGGTGCAGGACTAAGCTCACTCATGCAACTGGCCCTGCTCTCAATCACTGAAAGAATTAAATCAATAAACATCATTTCATTGGCACTACAGTCCTCTCCTGCCTGGCCATAATCCCATTTAAGATACTCTTTATTGGGTTTGGAATTCTTGTCTGCATTTTTTCTACAAAAGCATAAAAGTGAGAGCGAACTCACCCCTGTCACCCCCTCTTCCTCGACCCCCACGGTCATTTTTTCTGCCCTCGGCAATGTCTACTCTAAGATTCTTGTCTTCAAATAACTGCGGACAAAAGCACAGAAGATTTAGGACATGAACAAATTCACAACAGCAATGCTGGTGAAGAAACAAGGTTTACATGTTGACATCTGTTATTTTCTTGGACACACCTCTCAGTAACACCTGGAGAGGGAAGAGTCATGTAAAATTCTTTTTGAAAAGGCTGTCAAAATGTAAACCTCCTTTCTTCCTCTTCTTAACCCTTATCATTCAAAATACACCCAGTGTGTGAAATAAGTTTGACTAACATAGTTCTTGGGTAGTGCCAGAATAGCTTGGTGCCTCTAGGTGCCAAGCTATTCTGGCAGCTCTCTTGAACTAAAGTCATTGGTCTATATGCTTATCTGTAAGTACTATAATGTAGCTGGCACATGCTTATTGTACTCAAATTCTCATTGCAGCAGAAAAGTATTTCATTTTACAAAATTCAAACTGCTAAGTTCAGTTGGCCATTTTGTGCAGCATTATTGAAAGACATAGCAAGAACATCTGAGTGTAGAGAAGGTATTCGGACCTACTAACTCTTTCTTGCTTGGGAAAGGTCCCTTTAAAATGCTGCAAACTGAACATCTATGTTAATATGCCAACTCATGAAAAACTCTGCTCCGTGTTTGACTTTGAATTAAAAAACAACCAGAAACAATAACAACCTGGAGTTACTTCCGAAGAAAGAATCAGGTCAAACACAGAAAGACGTGATATGTATCACCATTAACTCATTCAGGCCCGACACACCACAGCAAGACATGGATTGAGCATGATGGTTCAAGGGCCTATGGGCGCCAAGCTATTCTGGCACCACCCTTGAACTATCATGCTCGATCTGTCTCTAGAATTGTAATACAGTCCTTCAGAGGGCAACTTCAAAATTGGGAGATTTCGGTCCTGGGGCAGAATGTGTTAAAGAAACAGATTCTTTACCCGTTGGCTGTGGATAGCTCTTTTTGTTGCGATGACTCCTGTTGGAATCATTGTGACAAAAACCGTGACCGACAACCAAAGGGTTAAACACAAGTTGTCGCTCACGACAATACACTCCTTGCTCACCCGTTTAAACCCATTTAACCCCATGGCCAAATTTTTACGGCTTCACCTCATGACACATCCTATGTACCAGTTGCAGGAGATGGATCGACCACGATAATCCAAGGGTAGTGCCAGGTGCGCTTGTCGCCTGATAGTGCCAAGCTAATTTGACATATGGTCGATCCATCTCCTGCTGTAGTGCGTCGAGGCTAAATGGCTCAAGTCAGTGGTGACTGTTGTGTCAGTAGATAGAGTGGTGACTGTAGTGTCAGTAGATTGAGTGGGGGCTGTAGTGTTAGTAGATTGCATGATTCCTGTCCCAAGTTGACAAAACACAGTATGTCCATTGAAAAATGAGACTTTCATCATAAGAAGAAGAAAATCTCGCTTTTCCCCAAAATAGACAAACAGTCGATTCCAGTTAACCCATTTAGCCCCGACGTCCTACAGCAGCAGATGGACTGACCATGATAATTCAAGGGTAGTGCCAGATTAGCTTGGCGCCGACAGGCGCCAAGCTAATCTGGCATACCCTTGAATTATCATGGTCGATCCATCTCCTGCAACTGTTACATAGCCGTTAGGTAACACCTTCAAAATTTGGGAAATACGGCCTTGGGGTTAAATGGGTTAACACAAACAAAAACTGTGTTAAGATTGGTGTTAAGTTTTCCCTGCAATCATTTTCCTTCACTTCCCAAACTACTTACAAACTCCTGTAACAGTGTGAGCAAGAAGTGATTTTTTACCCCCACCTCTTGGCGCGAGTTGACTGCACTCCTTTGTGCCAAGTCAGGATAGATTTATCCTGGCACTAACCCCTTCACTGCCAGCAGTTGCAGGTCCTGTTTTTGGAATCTGTTAATTTAATGCCAAAGAGCCGCAGCTGCCCCAGGAACATTGATACAAAGTGGTGTGAGCAAGACGCATCGATCCTGCAACATCTCACTAAGAGACGAGTCTCTTGCAGTTGGATCGTGCACTTTTTCTCGGCTGTCAAGAGCTCAATCCTTTGATCACACATCTGATCACATGCACTGTGATTACGTCCTCCATCATCCGTGTCTGACCTTATTCTAAACAGGGAAAACCTCCATTTGTTTATTACGAATGTGTTGAATACTTACAGCCCCATCGTACGTTAACGCTTCTCGTAACGAGTCTGTGTCGTCAAATTCCACATAGGCAAACCCTGAAAACAGAGACAAATTTGGACTTAAATTAAGACCAAAACCATGCGTTTACTGTGAAACATGGCCACATCTTCGTGTGCTGGTCTGTAAATGTAATTTTGGACTTTTGAGAATCTAGGTCATCAGGTCCAAAATCACAAGTCGGCACACATTTCATATTATGAAAGGCATCTTCAACGTTAAGAAAAAGCTCAAGCTGAACGTCATCCAGTGTTATGCGCCCACCAATGACAGTGACGAGGAAGAGAAACAAGACTTCTACGACCGACTCCAGAGTGCCGTGGACAAATGTGCGGAGCGAGACATCACCATCGTCATGGGCGATTTTAATGCCAAAATAGGGGAGGACAACACCGGATACGAAGAGGTGATGGGGAGACAGGGACTAGGCTCGGAGATGAGTGAGAACGGGGAGAGGTTTGTAGACTTTTGTGCTCTAAACCGACTTGTCATTGGAGGCAGCATCTTCCCACAGAAGAATACACAAAGCAACTTGGGTCTCACCTGACCATACAACAGAGAACCAAATAGACCATATCTGCATTAGCAAAAAATTTAGAAGATCCCTTCAAGATGTTCGAGTGAGGAGGGGAGCAGATGTCGCCTCATACCACCATCTGCTTACCTTAAGAATGAAGCTCAAGCTAAAGAAAAGCCGCACAGAGACAACAAGAAGACAGTGCTATAATGTAGGCCTCCTGAGAGAAACTGGAGTTAGAGAAGAGTTCAAACTGGTGCTGTCCAACCGGTTTCAAGCGCTACAGGAGCTAGTAAATGAAGAGGAGGCGGTCACCACAGAGCAGCAGTGGAAGGCAGTTAGAGAGGCGCTGAACTCAACCTGCAAAGACACTGTAGGGTTCAGGAAACACCACCATAAGGACTGGCTGTCGGCACAGACCTTGAAGAAGATAGAAGCGAGGAAGCAGAAGAAAGCAGCGGTCAACAACAGTTGCACGAGAGCAGCCAAAGTAAGGGCACAGGGGGAATACTCGGAAGCCAACCGCAAGGTGAAGAGGAGTATCAGGGCAGACAAGAGGGCCTACACAGACAGCCTGGCAGCAGAGGCAGAAAAGGCAGCAGGCAGCGGCAACATGAAACAGCTCTACGACATTACCAGAAGATTGTCGGGTAAGTATGGCCATACAGAAAGACCAGTAAAAGACAAAGACGGCAAGCCTATTGCAGACAGAGCAGACCAACTCGACAGATGGGCCGAGTATTTTGAAGAGTTACTGAACAGACCTAGCCCACCCGACCCCCCCGACATCCAGCCGGCAGAGACCGACCTACCCATCAGCTGTGACAGACCCAGCCGGGAAGAGATCAGAAAAGCAGTGGCATTTTTGAAGAATGGCAAAGCAGCAGGGCCAGATGGCATCCCAGCGGAGTCTCTGAAAGCAGACCTAGAGACAACAGTGGAGATGCTGTACCCACTGTTTGGAAAGATCTGGGAAGAGGAGGTGATGCCAGCTGACTGGAAAGAGGGGTACCTAATCAAGCTTCCCAAGAAAGGCGACCTCAGCAAGTGTTCCAACTACAGAGGAATCACCTTGCTGTCAGTACCAGGAAAGGTCTTCAACAGGATCATCCTAGAGAGAATGAAGAGCTCCGTTGACCCCCAGCTGAGAGACCAGCAAGCAGGATTCAGGAAGAACCGATCATGTACAGACCAGATCGCCACTCTCCGCATCATCGTGGAACAGTCTCTGGAGTGGAGCTCCCCGCTGTACGTCAACTTTGTGGATTATGAGAAAGCATTTGACAGCGTGGACCGAGAGACTCTGTGGAAACTCCTACGACACTACGGTGTACCCACAAAGCTCGTCCGCCTGATCAAGAGCAGCTATGATGGCATGACATGTCGCGTGATCCACGAAGGGCAGTTCACCAGGGAGCTCCAGGTCAGAACTGGTGTCAGGCAGGGGTGTCTGCTGTCTCCGTTCCTCTTCCTACTGGCCATAGACTGGGTCATGAAGATGACCACAGAGCACAGACGAAGTGGAATACAGTGGACACTGTGGACACAGCTTGACGCAGGGATGTCACTGGCCGTCGGACACCGGACATAGTCCGATTGACTTGGCCTAATGTCCGATGAACAGAAAGATCAGCAGGACAAATGTCCGATTGTTTGTTTCAAAAAGAGGACATGTGTCCGATTGTTTTTCCGTTGATCGCGGACACCGCTAGCGACATTTCTTTCCGAGTAGGCTGGCGCTTTGCGGTAGTCGGCTTTACACTGCGCGAGCGAGTGACGTGTAGTGTGTTATTCCCGGCAACGCCCTCTGATTGGCTGACCCTAAAGTTCAGCTATTTTTAGCGAAAGCGAGACTGCGCGAGCGAGGGTCGTGTAGAGTGTGATTCCGTAAACATCGCCTTTCGATTGGCTGCCCCTAAAGTTCAGCTATTTTCAGCTAGGAGGGGTACCACTGTTCAACAGGACTCAGAAAAACCATCCACTTCTGCTGAGTGATCAGCTCATATCAGTTCCACTGAGTCTGAGGGTGTCATTTTGATTTTCAAGTCAGTGTAGCAGCCTACTACATGTAGTGAAGTTTCAGATAAATCAAACAAATGTAGCCTATTGACAAGGCCTTTTAAAAGTATTTTCTGCATTAGTTTTCTACATTTGTTCATCATGTCTATTAGCCACAAAAGTGTGAGAATTTAAATCTTTAACCCATTTGCTACCAGAAACCTGCTGTGGCCCATGCTGGAAGCATGGGCCACAGCAGGTTTCTGGTAGCGAATGGGTTAATGACAACATGAACAAGTAAACAAAAAAAATAGTAACTGGAATGATTTTTTTTTCTTATACAGTTTCTTACAGAAAGCTCATCTCCTTTTGTTATAGCCTTAGGCTTACTAATCATTACATTTCCGTTTAGTCAGTACATGGTGTAATATTTTTATAATGCTATTCTAGTCAGTACATTTCCTTGCACTGTGAATTCCTTGAAGTGCCAAAATGACAGTTTAGTTTGTGAGTTGTGAGCCTGAGCATGAAGAATTTGCTACCTCTGTTACAAGGCCCTGATATGTTTTTCATGCGAATCTGCGATGACAGTATTATCTGAATGACATAATAACTTGTTCACTTTTCTTTGCCTTTTTACGTTTATGTCCTTTTCGTCAACAGTCAATAAATATCTCACTCAGCCTGTGTTTATGTGGTTTCTGTTTTACTATCAGTTTTGTCACGCGCGAAATGTCCTATTGTTTTGTTCCAATTCAGGACAAATGTCCTATCCCTCTGCCACCCTCCAGGACATTTGTCCTATAGGTGTCCAGCTCCAGTGACATCCCTGTGATGACCTCGATTTTGCAGACGACTTGGCATTACTGTCCCACACTCATCAACAAATGCAGGACAAGACCACGAGGCTTGCTGACATCTCGTCCCAAGTGGGCCTCACCATTCACAAACAGAAAACAAAGACAAGGAGGCTGAACACAACCAGGGAAGAACCAATCTTGCTTGCTGGCACCCCGTTGGAGGAGGTGGAGTCCTTCACCTATCTCGGGAGCATCATAGACAAAAAAGGCGGCACTGATGCAGATGTCAGAGCACGAATCGGTAAAGCCAGAGCAGCCTTTCTCCAGTTAAAAAAAGTGTGGAGTTCCAGAGAGCTGTCACAACACACCAAAGTCCGGATTTTCAACTCCAATGTAAAAGCAGTTCTCCTATATGGAGCAGAGACTTGGAGATTGACAAAAACCACAGTCAACAGAGTACAGACCTTCATGAACAGTTGCCTTAGAAGAATTTTGAAAATCCACTGGCCAGAGAAGATCAGCAACGTCAGACTCTGGGACAGAACAGAGCAGATAACAGCAGAGAATGAAATTGGGCGAAGAAGATGGGGATGGATCGGTCACAGCCTGAGAAAGCCAGCTTCCAGTATCACTAGGCAGGCATTGTCATGGAACCCCCAGGGAAAGAGGAAAAGAGGTAGGCCGAGAAACTCCTGGCGTCGAGACCTCCAAGCTGACATCAAGAGACTGGGAACCACCTGGAGTAGAATCGAAGGAGAAGCACAGGACAGGAGTTGCTGGAGGTCTCTCGTCGATGGCCTATACCCGGGTAGGGGTGACAGGCGTAAGTAATCTTCAACGTTCATCAACGTGAAGGCCAAAACATTGAAACGCTCAAAGACTGTTTCAAGGTATCTCGAACCCACTGCTAGGTTCAGGGCGCGCAACTTTGTAAGTAATCTGTCAAATGGCAAACAGTGTGACTGATATGGATGAAATGAACACCTTAACACATTTAATCCCACGACGGCATTTCCCCAAATTTTGGACATGTTACCAAACGACTATGCGCCCGTTGCAGGAGATCAACTTACCATGACAATTCAAAGGTAGTACCAGATTAGCTTGGCGCCTGAAGGTGCCAAGCTAATCTGGCACTACCCTTGAATTATCATGGTTACTACATCTCCTGCTGTAGGGCATTGGGGCTAAAATTTCTCAAATTGGGACCTGTCTTCTGTAGACTAGTAAACAATTCATGATTGATTGATTGATTGATTGTACATTGCTTAACGTCCCGACAGCAACAAGGCTTTCTCAGGACGTGCCTGCACTGCTTGTGGAAAAAAAAACAACAGAACATTGAATGTATGTCGCCAGCCGGTCAAATACGTTAAATAAACCTAACACATGGGGCCTAAATAAAGCTAAGACCATTTAGCAACACACATCCAATATCAAGAGCTACAGGCAGTGCAGACAGTAGGGAGAGTTTTAAAAAGGCAAACACAGGTGAATGGACAAAGGGTAGACAGAAACACATGCCCCAGAATAAAGAGAAAACCCACCCTGTGGGGCTGACCAGGGTGACCCTGGGAACTAAAAAATACCTAACCCCACCCCAAGTCCCCCAGGGCAGACCCGGGTGGGGCAAACAATTCATGAGACTATATGACCATGATAGTTAATAATAATAATAATAATACCGGTTATTATATAGGCGCTTCACCCAATTCTGCCAATCAGCTCAAAGCGCCGCGAACTGAACCCAACACGCACGCTCATGTGACACACACACATACACCCTGAAGACGAACACAGTACAAGACAAACACAGGACATTCAAGAATGGAACAAGAACAGCTTGAGGCACCAAGCTATTCGGGTTCCATTCTCGAACTATGATGGTCATATGGTCACCTTGTTACAAAGGCTGCCAGATTGATTGTACATTGCTTAACGTCCTGACAGCAACAAGGCTTTCTCAGGACGTGCCTGCACTGCTTGTGAAAAAAGAAAAAATAAACAGAACATTGAATGTATGTCGCCAGCCGGTCAAATACATTAAATAAACCTAACACATGGGGCCTAAATAAAGCTAAGACCATTTAGCAACACACATCCAATATCAAGAGCTACAGGCAGTGCAGACAGTAGGGAGAGTTTTAAAAAGGCAAATACAGGTGAATGGACAAAGGGTAGACAGAAACACATGCCCCAGAATAGAGAGAAAAACCCACCCTGTGGGGCTGACCAGGGTGACCATGGGAACTAAAAAATACCTAACCCCACCCAAGTCCCCCAGGGCAGACCCAGGTGGGGTACAAAGGCTTCCAGGGCCAAGTTCAAAAATCGCAAACAATGTGAAACAATATGCAGAAAATAAGTATGAGAACTCTGTCTCACCTTTAAACCTGTCTGTTTCTTTATCTCTCACCAGCCTCACATTTTTCACCTGAAATCAAATTAAAAACATGCCATACATGATTACGTCACACAATTTTCTAAACCGTACACATACTGATATATCAGTATTTTTGTTCATCTCCACCTACACACATTAAATTTCTGCTTTTAACCCATATCATACTGAGGCTAAAAGCTTCAAATTTGTACACTGCCATATGCAAGCTACATTATAGTCCTTACCGATAAGGATATAAACCCATGGCTTTAGTTCAAGCTATTCTGGCACTACCCTGGAACTATTTTAGTCAAACTTATTTCACACACTGGTGTATTCCGAATGATAAGGGTTAATAAATGTCTTTGCTTTCACCTTCTTTAGGCATGAATAGAAACACAATTTACAAGCATGTAAAGTTTTCAATTCTTGTGTAGCAGAAAAAAAACAGGGCTCCCATATTCAAAGCAGCGTAAAGGGTCTGTAGACCTCCCGGTGTAAAGTTTTGAGGGTACACAGATCTCCATCTGAGCATTTTAAAGGGTAAACACGAAAGGCAAAGACCTTATGGCTCATGTGTATAACCGATCAACATGTCTGACAATAAGGGATGGCTTCTGCACTAACAAAAACCACGTTTTCTCAAAATTTAATCCGTTTTTACACATCTGTGAAACCCCTGACCTTTGCAATGAGTCGACTAAATTAGTATACATAGGAAGGTCTTATCATCAGCTACCTTTGTGTCAAATCTGATTGAAAAGTTTGCAAAAATGGCATTTTATACAAATTTGTCGACCTCTTGTGACCCTTGACCTCTTCTGAGGGGTCATCCAAATTAGTATGCATAGATAGGCCTTACCATCAGGTATCTCTGTAGAAAGTTTGGGTTTGAAGTTGTGAATAGTAATTGAGAAAAAAAAAATTCTTGTCAAAATATGGCTATTTTTAAAAAAAATCTATTTCCTGAGCTCTTGACCTTCCATGGGGTCATCCAAATTAGTATGCATAGATAGGTCTTACCATCAGGTACCTCGGTAGCAAGTTTGGGTTTGGAGGTGTGAATAATATCTAAAAAAAAAAACATTTCTTGTCAAAATATGGCTTTTTTTTTAACCTATAATAATAATAATGGTCAAAACTTAAGGGCCACTTCTTATCGCAGACGCACCGACAACACCACACAAATAATGTAACAATACTTGGAGTTGGAGTCAGCACTTTGCTAATTCATTCAGTAACAATTTCATTTAAGTTTTGAGTAAATCAAGCAATTGTAACAACAGCAGTACGTTAGAATGTTCACCCACCCCGCTTTGAAAAGTCACACAAGACTGGTCCAGTCAGTAGCGAGTGTACCCACCATTTGCAGCCAAGCATGGAGTTCACCAGGGTTCGGAGAACATGATGTGGGATCACTTCCCACTCGATGCAGGAACTGAGTCAGCTGGGGGACGCATTGAGGTGGGGGGTGGTTGCTGACTACACCGTTGCCCCAGCACTTCCCAGAGGTGCTCGATGGGAGCCAGATCAGGTGAATGAGCTAGCCACTCCATCCTCCATGACCCGTTGCTCAAGGTACTCATCCACCACATGGATGGTCGTCCTGCAGAACAGCATTGTCACCTATGGCTTGGAGAGCTGGCTGGATGAGGGGCTGCACAATCTCCTCCTGATAGTGCAGTCCAGTCAGGGTGCTTTGGATGACGTGGAGGGGGGTCCTGCCTTCCCTGCTGAAGCCTGCCCAGACCATGGCTGAGCCTCCTCCGTAGCGATCCACCACTTAAACGCATCCATCCGTGAATCGCTCGCCCTGGCGTCTCCAGACCCTCACCCTGCCATCGTTGAAGGACACAGTAAACCATGACACATCAGTAAACAGAACCTGAGTCTACTGGAGTCTGTTCCACCTCACATGTTGAGCTGGAGTGAGGGGTATTCTCACTGCTGCTCTCCATGAAGCCAGGCCAATTTCGCGCAGACGTTGGCAGACTGTGCTTCTGTTGACGTTAATGTTTGCAGCTTGCATAAGTTGATGTAGCAGAATGGTTGACGTGACAGTTCGGTCACACAGAGCCGCCACACAGAGGTATCTGTCCTCCCTTCTGCTGGTGCAGCGCGGGCGTCCTGAGCAAATCGTTGTTCTGCCCTTCCAGTTTCTTGGAATCGTGCCAGCAGCCTCTGGATCACTGAATGGGACACCCCGAAGGCGTCTCCCAACTTCTCATCTGGAAATTCTATTCAGCAGCCATGCTAGCGCCCGTTCTTGATCTACTGGCGTTTGGCTTCATCGTGGTGGCATGGTTAGGAAAGTGACATTTATGCCCCTACTGTACCGGTATCTGTAGTGAAACAGAGGTGCTCAATGTTCACGACTGACCCCTTTAGCACGTGCATCACGACTTTACCGAGTTTTTCCACCAGCCTGCCTTTGGTACGCTTGCCAATATCGCACAGCTTTTCACAAAAACTGACGATGTTTCATGTGCATTTGACACGTTCGTGGAAATTAATGAATCGTCTATTGTTCCCAGTACAGTCACTGTCTAAGGTCAACTTTTAACCCATTTGGATTGATTATTAGCGTACTTGCGATGATAAACAATGACACAAAAAGTGGGGTGGCCCTTAAGTGTTGACCATTAGTATATTTCCTGAGCTCGTGACCCTTGACCTTTTCGAGGGGTCATCCAAATTAGTATGCATAGATAGGTCTTACCATCAGGTATCTCTGTAGCAAGTTTGGGTTTGAAGTTGTGAATAGACTCAATAGTATTTGAGAAAAAAAAAACATCTTTTGTCAAAATGACTATTTTGGACACATTTCTTGAGCTCTTGTGACCCATGACCTTTCCGAGGGATCAACCAAATTAGTATGCATAGAAAGGTCTTACCATCAGGTATCGTACCAAGTTTGGGTTTGAAGTTGTGTATAGTATTTGAGAAAAAACATCTTTTGTAAAAATATGGCTTTATGGCTATCTTGGACCTATTTCCTGAGCTCTTGCGACCCTTCCGAGAGATCAACCAAATTAGTGTGTGTATAAAGTTCTTACCATCAGGTATCTTTGTACCAAGTTTGGGTTTGAAGTTGTGAATAGTATTTGAGAAAAAACAGATAAATTAATTATGTCCAAATATAGCTATTTAATAAAAATACATTTCCTGATCCCCTGTGACTTTGACCTTTGTGAGAGGTCACTGAAATTGGTAGCAGGCATGGGAATTGACCAAACAAAAATCATCTGAAACTAGGGGAGTCCGGGACCTTCAACCTCAGGCCTCCACGAACATAGACCTTGCTTTCCAGGGGCCGAAAAATCATACGATGGAGGGGGAGGGGGGATGGGGGGATAGGCGCGTAGGCGCTAGACCTTGTTTCCTGGGGCCAAAAAGAACGGGAGGGGGGGGTGGTAATCGCAACACCTTGATTCCAGGGGCCGAAAAATCAAACATGGTGCGCGTCTGCCCATCTAGGTTAGCTGCACAGCGCTGCGCACTCGGTCACCAGTGCGGGTCGCGAATACAGCCTGCCACGTCATATCCAGAGTTAAACCGGTGCTCCGCTCGTTTTGCTACCCACAATGTTTTTTTCCGCGGAGACGCCTTTTTAATTTCGCGGACGATTTCTTCTTTTTTGCGGAATCCCGCGTTTTCGCGGACAATTCCCATGCCTGATGTTTAGAAAGGTCTTGCCAAAGTATCTGTGGACCAAGTTTGAAGACTGTAGCTTGAATAGTCTCCGAGAAAATGCCAACGTCAAAGTTTACCACGGACGACAACGGACGGCCACTGGCCCAGAACACACTCACTTTTGCTTCGCACTTGAGCCAAAAATTGGACCATTAAAACTAAATCATTTGTATGTTTTTTGCTCTTTCTCTCCCAACATTATGAGTGTGCATGTGTGTTGAAATGTCAGTCAAGCCAGTAGGACTGTGGCCTTAATTGTGAGTACATATATTTGTGCCTTTTTTTGACCATTCATACAAAATAAATGTTTTTAGACATCCGTACATTAGTTTACACCGAAATTAGCATGAAAAGTCATTTTTGACAGCAGAAAGCATATTATTTATTTTCATGTCTTGATATTAGTTTACATGGATACATGGGTGCTTCTGTTGAATTAAAAAAATCAAACATTGTTTGTTGTGTACTGCCATACACCGATCATGGTGTAAAATTACATACTGCTTCACGAATGTAACATTTAATGCAGATTTAAAGTTATTTATATTTTTTTTTAAAAAAACATTGTTTTGCACTTGACAAATTTGTCTCAACTTGTAGCCAGAAATTTCACTCATTTTTGTGATTTACTGACTGTTCATCACTCGACACCGCCTGCATGCTCACATCTTAAGGCTTCCTCAGACGGAGAAACGAAACGAAACATTTCGTCGAAATGTCCGCATTTTAGACATTTCTCCAACATTTCACCATTTCACGAAATGCGAAACGACACATTTCACGAAATAGAACCCGTCTCTATTTTGCGAAACATTTCGCTGAAACATTTCTACCGTTGCCCAATCAGCGTCGTCCGCTGCCAATCTGACGTCATTCAAGCCCAAACACTGAAGATAGCAACGGTAAAGCGATGCCGTTGAGTCAGGTCTATTATGGCTAGAATTGCCTGACGTGACGCACGATTCTGTAAGATTTAACTTGAAGCGGAGAAATCATTTTCGAAATGGAATCTATCAAGTATCATCACTAAAGTACCACCAAAATATGATTTTAGGCCGTCAGTTTTCTGAACCCCACTTTCATCGGCTGCTCTGCTAATCCGCCTACAATATGGCGTCTATCGCTTCGAGACCGCAGCATCCTCGATTCACTTGAACAAGCCCTGTTTACGCAGTCAAAAGCGCTAACGTTTATTCGATATGGTCGTAATTTCACTTTAATTGTGTAAGTGAAGGCACACATGTCTTATATGTTTAGTTTTTAAACGTCAATAGTCAGAAATATGACCCGATATCCACCGACACAAACCAGAGCATGTGTCAGTGAAGACTTACTTCCCCTGAACCAATCAAAATGACCCCCTCACCGCGTTTCTGCGTGTGCGGAGAAGGCATTTCGATGCATTGAAAATGTTTCGTTTCTTGTGCATTTCGTTTCTCTGTGTAGGGAAGCCTTTACCGTGCCTTTGTGTCAAGTGATGTACTGCTCCTCTGTCTGTGTCTGTTCAGAATTTATCGACTCAGTTCTTTGTTTTAACTTGCATTATTGTTGCAGTGTAAATTTTTGCGTTTATAATTATTCAGCCGAATTTTCAGTCGCAGCAGATTCAATGCGAGGCAGGATGCTTGTTATTGTTCACACTGTGAATGGTGTAAACTGATGTACAGCCATAAAACAGCACAGTTTTGAAAATGCCATGGCAATGTTTTACTTTGTTAGTACCAATCAATATTATGCTATGTTGACTTAACACATGTATTATGAGCTATATTTGAAAAAACACATTTGTCTTGACTGCTTTAGAGGCCATAAAGTATGTTATATTTACACTGAGGCCAAAATGGTTTTCTTCGCAGAACACATTTCTGTTGTTATATAAAAAGAATGCAGAAGATCTTACTTAAATATGCTTTGTAGTTGAATTTTGTATTTTTACTAGGGGCCATAGAATTGTGACGTGTCAGTATGTTATTTTTTACACCATTTTTCAAAATCAAACTGCAAAGGCATTATTTTGGAGTTTTTAACAGAACTTGCAATGATCTTAAAGTGGACATTTAATACTTTTTGAGAATATAATAAAACAAAGTGCTCATTTGATAGCTATGAGCAGAGATGAAAAACGTAAAATGTGTTTACATCAAACGCACAATTTTAAAGAAACAACTCCTAATAACTGTTCCTACTAAAGACTAGCTCGTAGACCAAGCGCTTACCAAGGAACAGTGCTTGGAGTCCCTGCTATGTTAAAAACATGTAGGAGTGGTGGCGCACAAATACCTGACAAAGGAGGAAGAAAATAAGGCCTAATATTAATGTTATACTGTGTCCAAAACTGTTCTGCTACCTGAAAGTACATCACAACTTTGAAGCAAAGCGTCACCATTTGACGCTTGTCTTCGATTTGACCCACTCGGGACCGGACGCCATCTTGGTTTTGTAAATCTGCGTTGGAAATCACTTCAGGTGAAATCATGAGACCGGTCATGTGATCCCCAGTCTAAGAATAGTAACGCGCGTGCAAATGGAAATCAGCTCATGCAGGCGGAATCGAAAGAGCAGACGACAATAAAGATAATGCATTTTAAAATACATCTGATTGTCTGTTTTTTACCACAGTACATGTGTGTAATGGCCTCGTGTAGTGCCTACTGTAGACCAAGCACATAACAAGGAACAGCGCTTGGGAGTCCCTGCCGTATGTTAAAAACATGTAGAAGTCGTGGCACGGCGCTAAACGACAGAAATATTAAACAAGATGAGGATTTCATCCCAAAGTCTACCGTATTGTTTGGAGCTCACGAGTTTTTCTTTTAGGAACGTTCAGAGTTGTTCATATTTTTAAGCTTATCCTTCTGATCCATTTCCCAAATCCATTTCCCTACTCCCTAAGCCAACCTCTGATCAACACACACGCTGGTGCACATAAATAAATATGGACGCACAGTGCTTTTCGCCATTAGCTCTGTGAGCTTGTGTAGCGACAGGAATTCTGAAGGAGAAGAATAGCATGAGCAGCAAAATGACGTCACAATAAGCTTCATGTCATGGCACCGCTAGTCTCACGACGCTGTGTACACAGTAATGAATTTGATGTTTTTTCGTCACGCATCCAAAAGGCACGCAGCCTCTTCCAGGGCTGTTTTCTTCCACAGAGCCTCTGCAAGGGCTGGCTGTTTGATGGGAGTATATAATAGTGGATCCAAAACTTGCAAAAATGAACTAAATATTATTCAAAAAGTTGAAGAGCTACAACGCTGGATTACAAACTTATCCAATGTCTATTTCAAACTGTCTTTTCTAAGCGTGTTTCTTTCTCCGCTGGGTTCTTCTCTGCATTTTACACCTTTTGGGGCTGGATTGCGTATTTCAAAGCTAGCTATACCCAAAATTCCAAGTGAATAGAACGAAAATTACGGACTCAAATGTGGGTCAACCGACATTCTATAAGCAGTCTTCCTAAATCAAACTGTCAGAGAGAGAGAGAGAGAGAGAGAGAGAGAGAGAGAGAGAGAGATTTGTGTCAATTCATGTATAACAATGACGTGTCTGGTGCTTTGCGTCAGTTCAGCAACAATGTATAACACTGATGTGTCTAGTGCTTTTACGTCACTGTCAAGTCGAGAATTCTTCGTTTCGACATTTTTTTCTGCAATAAATTACTTTTTTATGAAAACGTTGAATAGGTACAAAGCTGGTTAATGGACTCATCCAATATCTTTCTCGAAGCTAGCTATATTCAAAATTTCAAATGAATATAAAACAAATTACGGACTCAAATGCGGGTCAACTGACTTTCTATGAACGGCAATTTTTCTCTTTAATGAGTGATCTAATTTAAATCCGCTGAAAAGTACTCTGAAATACATCTTGAAGGAAGCATTTCCTAAAGTTTACACAAACACAGGAGAAACTTGTGTCTACATACATACACACACACGGCGTTTCCCGCCAAATGTACGTTCAACAGCGCGGTTCGCGTAGCGAGGCGTGATGTAATTTTTTTATCGTGTTACTTTACTGTCAGGAGTCTGATGTGTACCCGCCTATGATCGTAATTAACATGCTACGGAATGTGCTCCGACCAGCCTCATCTCAAAGTCTACCATATTTTCAATACGGTAGACAAAAAGAAAGGAAGGAACCAGAGAAGCAACCTACCTGGAACTCCTAGGTCAACATAAACTCATGTAGAGGGTTTTATCAAATGCACAAGCCATTGTCAGCTACTGCGACGTGACCTCGAATAGATTTCACGTCATTAGATGATGGTAACAATAAAACATTTACGTCACTCGACAGCAAGATGACGTCATATTCTTTTCAAAATTCCTTTGACGCCTTATTCTTGCAGTACATATGAAAACACTGTACTCCTTGGGAAGGTTCTTTACGGCAAGAAAATAAAAATACTAAGTAATTTTGCACCAACATCTAATATTTTTACAAAGACAAATCTGAGGCGGAGATACAATCATCACGTGTTCAAAATTGGAGATTTCTTCCGGTCTAACAACAAAAACAAACTACCGTAAGCAACGGATCCGCTCCGATTCTAATGTGCGCCATGACACCTACAGTCAATTTAGACCTTCCAAGAGTGTGAGGAACCCAAAATATCTTGTGCACCACCAACATCTTGTCAGCTAAGTTAGTGTGCCACTGATTTTCAGCGGTTGGCTTCGGATCTAGAGCCCCCCAAAATAACTGAGGCCCCGGCTGGGGTTAACTCAAGACATACACCAGAATTATTATTATGCTCAAGAGTGGCCATCATTATTGTATAAATGATATCCTTCACTCAAGCCAGACTAATCACATATTTTATTAGCAGCCATGAGAAGTTGGCAGAAAATATTGACACTAAAGACCAACGTACTGAAGGCCCCAAAAATAGATGGGAATAACCGAAAAAGTTTTGAAATGTTCAGATTCTGAGGGTGTGTCAAAATGGTTGTTGTGATGCGTCTAGTGTGGTAGCGCAGTGGTAGTGCTTGTCACTTCTTGCTCTCAGCTTCCACTGCTGGCTAGCACTATTGCGAAAAGGAGGGCAGAATGCATCAGTCTCTCTCTGCCAGTACATAGCCTCTCCAACAACAAGACTCATGTAGTGCCTCCTCACGGCGACACACGGTAACTGAGCACCTCATGGACTCAGGCTGAACTACAGGGGACTCAGAGGAGGTCCGGCCCCCAGACACACGTCATGCAGGCCCACCGGTGTGTGGATAGGCCCTGATGCCCTTGAACCTGACTCCCAACTATGGGCAAATAGCCCCACTGCCTTGTGGGTGCCTCGGGAGAGGCAAAGGCTAGGGAAGTAAACCCCGACAGAAAACCAACCAATGACCAACGAAGTCAGAGTGTCGCTGACTATGCCATCTGGTATAGTATGGAAACCCGTCAGGGAAACGAGCACACATGCAACCCTCATGGATTATGCCTCAGGTGGATATTAATCTTGACATCTGAGGCAGAAACTCAGGAACGCTGAAGAAGAAAGAAGAAGATTCTGAGGTTTTGGCATGATACTGTAACCTTGGTGCTACAGACTAGCATGTTCCTACTCCCTAGAGAGCAATAGACAGAGCCGTTTTTTATTTGGCTCCGCCTCTTTTGTTGGGGTCCGGCAAGAATGCAACGCATGCTTCAAGGAAAGAGCGCGAGTGTAATCTGCTAGCATAGTAAAGCGCGCTATTTGACACTGATTTTTTAAACCATTTTTAGGATGGCATATCTTCTAAAATATACCGTTATTGGAGCTGTAAAATAATCCGTACAAACTAGGTATTGGGTTTAATCAGTACAGCAAGTGGGGATATTGTCAATCAAGAGATTATGTAGTTATTCGACTCTAAACTTTGCATTGTATGACCCGCGCAAATCGTCTCATTTTTGCCAAATCAAGTTGTGATTTTTCATAAAATGTAATGATTTGAAATTTTGGACCACACATTTTTATGAGCTCTTTCAGATGGTAATATCAGTTTTTATGTGTTTACAGTCTGAAATTATGGGTGATCCTATACCTACATGTGGGCATATCCCGCTACTGAGTCTCTAACAGAAATTCTCGTGCAGGCAATCATCAGAACACTTTTTTGATGTCTGTTTAAAAACGTCTCTTTCCCCCCCTCCCCCACCCCCCCTTTAAAAATTCTGCTAGTACTAGTATAGTCTGTATACATCGATGAGGCGTCTCTCACAGCCATATGTGTCAGTGTACATCATGAAAGCTTTACACACAGCTGACAGATCTAATTTACGATCCAATTTAGCACGAATGCGTCACACACAACTAACAGACCTACGACCCAAGTTAGTAGACAAAATGTAAGTACAAGCGATTGAGTCAGTCTGTGAATACTATGATGGACACGGAAAGTAAAATTTTACCTTCGATCATATGTATTACTATTAATGTCTTGTGATTCTCTCACTCTCAGGGTTCTCTTGACATGTGGCTGACCGCAAGCTTTTCTTTCGCATTTGTTTGTGTCAGCCGGTCATGATAAAGGCTTTGGGAACTTAAAAATTCTTCACCTCCATATGGATTGGGGTATCAGGAATCTGATTTACACTCTCCATAACAGCAGTGCTTCTGATACCGCCAAAATTGGCTAAAATAATGGAAACATCGACGCTCTTCCATGCCCCGCAAGCACAAACATCCGTTGTTACGCCGTACCTTCTGCATGGCAGTCAGAAGCACGTGGTCTACAGCATTTTGATTGGTCGAGAGGGTAAGTCTGAATGACATTTCACCCAAAAAGTGGGTCAGTTTATTACTTTTCTAAGCATCATTAAAGCAGCAAGCAAAATGAGACGTATCGGTTGTCCCATTTTGAAGACACAAATGGCCCATTTTTGCACTTCAAAGTCAGTTTTACAAATACCCAGTGAAAGGACAACCTGTACGACCATATATTTCATTACTGCATCCAATTCTACATTAGACAAGAATAGCAAAGCCATTATGGCTCACGTGTATGACCGATTTATATATGTGTGACCTTTGTGACAAGGGCTGGCTTCTGCAGCAGCAAAATCCAAGTTTTCTGAAAATGTAAGCATTTTCACACACCTGTCAACCCCCTGTGACCCCTTGACCTTTGTGATCAGTCGACTAAATTAGTATGCATAGGATTAGGAAGGTCTCATCATCAGCTATCTTTGTGCCAAATATGGTTGAAAAATTTGCAAAAATGTGGATAATACCTACAATTTTATAAAAAAAAATTGGCATTTTACACACATTTGCCAGCCTCTTGTGACCCTTGACCTTTCTGAGGGGTCATCCAAATTAGTATGCATAGATCTAGGTCTAGCTCTGCACCAAATTTGAAGTTGTGAATAGTATTTGAGAAAAAAACAGCTTTTGTCAAAATATGGCTATTTTTTTTAACCTATTTCCTGAGATCTCATGACCCTTGACCTTTCTGAGGGATCAACCAAATTAGTGTGCATAGAAAGGTCTTCTCATCAGGTATCTCTATAGCAAGTTTGGGTTTAAAGTTGTGGATAGTATTTGAGAGAAAAAAAAAGCATCTTTTATCAAAATATGGCTATTTTTCACATATTTCCTGAGCTCTTGTGACCCTTGACCTTTCCGAGGGATCAACCAAATTAGTATGCATAGAAAGGTCTTACCATCAGGTACCTTCGTACCAAGTTTGGGTTTGAAGTTGTGAATAGTATTTGAGAAAAAATAAATTTATGTCAAAATATAGCTATATTTGACACATTTCCTGACCCGTGACCTTGACCTTTGTGAAAGGTCAGTCAAATTGGTATGTTTAGAAAGGTCTTGCCACAAAGTATCCTTGGGCCACGTTTGAAGACGGACGGACAACCACCGGCCCAAAACATACTCACTTTTGCTTCGCACGTGAGCCAAAAACACCAAAACCACAGTTCTACATTGTGTCCTGTTCAGGAGAGAGCCTTTAGAAAACAGCAAGCAAGCAGCATGTCAGGTCAGTTGGACACCAAATCGTGGCCAAGGCCATGGCCGTTGAAGGTGTCACAGCAGTCAACATGTTCAGCATTCAGTAAGCACATTCTAATGTTGATACATACCACTGGTAAACAGTCAGCTGCCCGTTTAGTTACACTTGCACAGACCCCAGAGTTGAATAAGTTCTGAATACAGCTTGGGCAACTACATCGTACATGAACCAACTCATCACTAAAACAGCTTTCAGTTTTATGTACACATGGTGGCACAAGAATAGTGTCTCAGATGCAGTTGCTTGATTGATTGATTGATTGTACATTGCTTAACGTCCCGACAGCAACAAGGCTTTCTCAGGACGTGCCTGCACTGCTTGTGAAAAAAAAATAAACAGAACATTGAATGTATGTCACCAGCCGGTCAAATACATTAAATAAACCTAACACATGGGGCCTAAATAAAGCTAAGACCATTTAGCAACACACATCCAATATCAAGAGCTACAGGCAGTGCAGACAGTAGTGAGAGTTTTAAAAAGGCAAATACAGGTGAATGGACAAAGGGTAGACAGAAACGCATGCCCCAGAATAGAGAGAAAAACCCACCCTGTGGGGCTGACCAGGGTGACCCTGGGAACTAAAAAATACCTAACCCCACCCAAGTCCCCCAGGGCAGACCCGGGTGGGGACTCAGATGCAGTTGCACTAAATTTGAGTGTGTCTAACTACCCCTGCCTTTCATTTTCAGTACACAATTTTGAATTTTATTATGTCATAGACGCACATAAATGTGAGCCCCGAAAAATAAACAAACTTCACTGAATAGTACATGGAGTGTTTTACATGTCAACAGGAGTGTAGAAAGAGTAAAACTTTAGGTAGCCAAAAATGCTACCACTAGTACCAGTACCAACTACCATGAATCAATGTTATTGTTAGTAGCCCAACATAAAGTATGCTCTTCTGAGCTCCAACATTTGAGGTCACCAGTCCAGTTACCAATACCATTTATGGAGTTTCAATTCGCCTGAAGCTTTTTCGAGTCCCTTTTCATCGCCTCTACAACACCGTTAGAAACAGAATTTGGGTAATAAAGAAACTGCTCCAAAACACAAGCACCTTCTCCTTCCAATCAAAATAGTGTATTAGCATCCACATGAACTAGTATTTTGGCAAGACACACTCATGTAATCCCCTTGGCACAGAATTATGTCTTTGCTGCTTGAAAACGCCAATCTCTGCCTTTCATTCTCTGTAACTTTTCGCATTTGACTTCTAACTTCTTGTGGCCACAAAAATTATTAAAAATCAATGCAAAAGAACTGCAGTTGTTGACAGAACACTGGAACAAAACAGGGCAAGCAAGAGGCAAACAATCTCATAAGCTCTCGCAGACATGTGAGCTCCTGTTGCATTTGTGCTCTCACACTTACACAGTCACAGTGAAAAATTAAGACAGGGTTCTCACCTTTAGATCTTTAAAAATAATTTCCAAGTCACCCTGGACGATGCCCTGTGGCAAGTTGCCCACGTACACTGTGTATGGACCCTCGGTCGGAATGGCCTTTCCACGTCCCCCTCCGCTTCGGCCCCCACCTCCAAAGCCCCCTCCCCCACCTCCGAAACCACCACCTCCTCCCCCAAACCCACCACCACCCCTCCTGCCATCGAAGCCTCCACCACCACCACCATAGCCTCTGTCATCAAAATCTCTGAAACAGAAGAAAAGGATATTAACCCTCTGATGTTAATGTACCTGCTTATACAAAAGCAACATCGTGCATTTGTATGATTATTAATGATCTTTCATCCAATGATATCAGAAATGCCACACACAGAACATGCATCACTGCATGTACCACAATTTTTCAAAACCACTTCTAACTCAGTAACTGATCTGTAACTTTAGTGAATGAAAACAAAGTATTACACTTACAGTGTTCTTGATTCTATGACTACCAGCTATAATTCCGTTATCTGAGCAGTTATTCCTGTTAAAATAAGTATACATACAAATTACAATGATCCACTTGTGGATACTACAATACAGCATTTAAAAACTATTGGTACAAATTTTGCACAGCAAATAGCAATGGGCACATGGTTCATTTCAATGATGCGCAAATTACCACCTGAAGCAGTAACGACATAGAGAATAAACTGGTCAATATGGTGTGATGGTCAATGATAACAAGGAATGGGTATTTCGGCGTGAAGGGGGGTACCGGCGTGGAATGGAGACGGGGCACAAGCGTAGGAGGTGGAAGAATTTGGGACAAGGTCTGTGCAAGATGGTAACTTACTGCATGAACAAATCTATAGACTATGGGTTCAAACAACACATAAAAAGCTGCAAATCAGCGTTAAAATCGATCGAAGGGCACAAGACAAAAAAATGACCCGTTAGAAAAGGACAAAAGGTAGGCAGTTTTGTCATAATTTCACTCTTTTCGCGGTGGGAACACATGTGCCCCAAGTGATCCAGACAAGTGCCTTCGCTAAATCCCAGCTTCACACGATTAGGCGAATTTCAACACCAAATCAAACATTTGGAAATTCTCTTCACAACACGCCTGCATGCAAGACATTATCTCTTCGTACCCATCATAGCTACCCATGAACCGATCCCTTCCATACCCGCGGTTGTCGTAGTCAGCCATGTTGAAGTAGAACTTCGGTTGTTCCGGTCGCTTCACGCATGCGCACAAGTCTGAAAGTGATCAACTGCTGGCTATTTTTAGACTCTCTTGGCTTGACTTCGCGAACGAAGATTTTATAGGAGTTGCCCACGACGTCTGCAGGCTTGTTCGTGGCTGCGGAGGCCAATCCGAGACAGGCAGGTTCGACCGCAGTGGCTGCAGGGGAAGGTATGGCCAGGGTTCTGAGCTGCGGCATCTCTGTTTTTTCTCCTGAGCCGCTTGTCCTTAAGGCTAGCTCTGTGAGAGTCCTCAAAGGAGACAGCTGCCTTGTAAATGGTGGAGCGCCAGGTGTCACGGTCCGCAGCAAGCGAAGACCACTGGTGGTGGTCGATTTGGCAGGCACTAAGTGACTTCTTGAGACAGTCTTTGTATCTCTTCTTTGGTGCCCCTCTGTCACGGTGTCCAGTAGCAAGCTCGCCGAACAGGGTGATCTTTGGTAGGCGATGATCCTCCATCCTGGAGACATGCCCCGCCCAGCGGAGCTGTGTCCGCAGCAGCAAAGCCTCGATGCTCACAGTTTCAGCCCGTTCAAGGACCTCGACGTTGGTGACATAGTCACTCCAGTGAATGCCCAGGATGGTACGCAGGCAGCGCTGGTGGAAGCGTTCGAGGAGTCGTAGTTGGCTGCGGTAGAGGGCCCAGGACTCGGAACCATACAGCAGGGTGGTGAGGACCACAGCTCTGTACACGCTGATCTTGGTGCCTGTTTTCAGCTGCTGATTGTGCCACACCCGCTTGAAAAGTCGCCCGAAAGCGCTGTTCGCTTTTGCCAGCCTGCTGTCAAGCTCCTTGTCCAGCTTGGCGTCCGACGTGATAATGCAGCCAAGGTAAGTATACTGGTGCACTGACTTTAGTTCAGACTCGCCGATGGTGATGTGAGGAGGGCGGTACACTGTCTTGGGTGCCGGCTGATGGAGGACCTCTGTCTTTTTAAGACTGACCTCGAGTCCAAAGAGCTGGGCAGCATCTGCGAAGCAAGACGTGATGCGCTGCAGGGCTCTCTCTGTGTGTGCAACGAGGGCAGCATCATCAGCAAAAAGCAGCTCACGAATCAGTTGGTCTAGGGTTTTCGTGTGGGCCTGCAGTCGTCTGAGGTTGAACAGGCTGCCATCGAGACGATACCTGATGTACACTGCATCGTCATCATCGAGGTCCACTGTGGCCTGCTTCAACATCATGCTAAAAAAGATGGTGAAGAGGGTCGGTGCCAACACGCAGCCCTGCTTTACACCGTTGAGAATAGGGAATGGTTCTGAGAGGGCATTGTTGAGTCTGACCTGGCCTTGCTGGTCCTCGTGTAGCTGGACAATCATGTTGAGGAACTTTGGGGGACAGCCAAGTCGCTCCAGGATCTGCCACATGCCTTGCCTGCTCACAGTGTCGAACGCTTTTGTTAGGTCGACAAACGTTACGTACAGCCCTTTGTTCTGCTCGCGGCACTTCTCCTGTAGCTGTCTCAGCACGAAGACCATATCGGTGGTGCTCCTGTTTGCTCTGAAGCCACACTGGCCCTCTGGGAGTTGGTCTTCAGCGATGGCAGGTACCAGCCGATTCAGGAGCAGCCTTGCAAGGATTTTCCCAGCAATGGACAGCAGGGTAATTCCCCGGTAGTTGGAACAGTCAGACTTCTCGCCTTTGTTCTTGTACAGGGTGATAACGACTGCATCACGGAGATCTTTTGGTAGTGTTCCTTCCTCCCAGCAGCAGAGAAAGAGGTCATGGAGCTTGTTGTGCAGTGCTGTGCCTCCATGTTTCCAGATCTCTGGCGGTATTCCATCAATGCCTGCTGCTTTGCCACTCTTGAGCTGATGGATGGCTGTGAGGGTCTCTTCAGCGGTGGGCGGTTCGTCCAATTCAACCTTTACTGGGAGGTGTGGGATTTGTAGGACGACTACTTCTTGAACAGTGCGCTCAGCGCTGAAGAGGCTCTGAAAGTATTCCGACCAGCGGTTCAAGATGGAGGTATTATCTGTGAGGAGTGCCTGGCCGTTCGCGCTTCGCAGGGGACTTTGTACCAGGTGCCTGGGGCCATACACTGCTTTCAGTGCTTCGTAGAAACCCCTGTAGTCACCATTGTCAGCGCAAAGCTGGGTCCTCTGTGCAAGTCTGGTCCACCACTCATTCTGGAGATCTCTGAGCTTGCGCTGGAGACTGCTGCAGACGAGGCGGAAGGCAGACTTCTTCACAGGGCAGGAAGGCTGGGCTAGGTGAGCCTGATGGGCGGCTCTTTTTTTTGCTAGGTGTTCCTGGATCTCTACATCGTTTTCGTCAAACCAGTCTTTGTTCTTCTTTCTGGCGAAACCCAAGACTTCTGCAGAGGATTTTGCAATAGCAGTTTTTAGTTGTTCCCAAAGTGTTTCAGGGGAGGAGTCTACTGGGTCCGCTGTGTCTTTGAGCCTGCGCTGTAAATCTGTCTGAAAGGCAGCTTTCACATCGTCACGCTGAAGGCTGGCAACATCAAGCTTTTTCTTGGGGGGCCCCCATTTCTTGGGTTTTGGCTTGAAGTGGAGCCTGAGTTTGCAGCGGACAAGGCGGTGGTCAGTGTGGCACTCTGCGCTGGGCATCACTCTGGTGAGGAGGACGTCACTGCGGTCCCTCTGACGCACTAGGACATAGTCGATAAGGTGCCAGTGTTTGGAGCGAGGATGCATCCAGGTGGTCTTTCGACTGTCCTTTTGCTGAAAAGTAGTGTTGGTGATGACCAGTTGCTGCTCCGCACAGAACTCCAACAGTAGGCGGCCATTGTCATTGCAGTTCCCCACGCCATGCTTGCCGAGGACTCCTTTCCAGGCTTCAGAGTCCTGGCCCACTCTGGCGTTGAAGTCGCCAAGGATGATGACTTTGTCGTCTGCTGGGGTACTCTGTAGGAGGCTGCGCAAGTCAGTGTAAAACTTGTCCTTTTCAGCAGGCTCTGCCAGGAGGGTTGGGGAGTACACACTGAGAAGGGTGACATGTTGCTGGTGTCTCAGTGGGAGGCGCATGGACATGATGCGATCTGAGTGGCCCGTTGGTAGGTTTTCCAGCTTAGTCGCAATGGATGTCTTGACCATGAAACCCACGCCTGAGAGCCGTCTTTCTGATGCAGGCCTGCCTGACCAGTAGAGGGTGTACCCAGCACCAAGTTCTTGGAGGCTGCCTTCGTCCGGAAGGCGTACTTCGCTGAGCGCGGCGATGTCGATGTTTAACCTCCGCAATTCATGGGCAATGAGGGCGGAGCGACGTTCAGGGCGTCCGCTGTCTGCTTTGTCGAGCATGGTTTGGACGTTCCAGCATGCTACATTGAGTCCGGTCGTGGTCGTCATGAGAGTGGATTCGTTATTCTTTCTTGTTTTTTGACCGCAGGAGAAGATGCCCGTTGACCGCGGCTAGCCAACTGGGGTTGCGAGGGGACGAGCTTTGGTTAGGCCACCTTTTCTAGGCCCCTCTCCGTGTGGAGCAAGCAGTGCTGTCCCTAGAGAAGGCTGCTTGGTCGTTCAGGGTGTGCCGAGTGATGTTGTCATCCCCAGGTCAACATCAGGCGACCAATATCCTGAACCGCCTGCATGCAGGTTTGAGACTGCGGCTTCCAGTGACATCTTTCACCTGCCGTTTCGCCCCTCGCCCGTCGCTACAGGACTTGGAATGGTCAGTGTCATGGTCCGTGGACGTTTCCTAAAGCCTGCGCAGTGGAGCTTTTTGGTGGAGTGCAGTGTGCGCAGTACTGGCCCCACCCTTTAAACCCTTGGTTCATCTGCCATGGCCTAGCAAGCTGGGACGATGGCATCGAGGTCCTCGGGTCGTAGGTTTTATATCAGACTGTCCTTGTCCTAGTCTCTGACTCAAAAGCCTTCCCCGGAGACACGGGGGCTTTGATGTCAGGGGTTTCCTCCCTTAGCCTTTCCGCAGCCAAGCGGCCAGGCCTGCAAGGCAGCAGGCGACTCGTGGAGGGCGGGGTCGTCTATGTCCCGTGCAGATGTGAACATCTGCCCACTGCCCACTATTTTTAGACACTAGGTCATGAAATCCGATGCGCCTGTGCTGTTACTTTCCAGGTCAAAGTAATACGGCATACAGGTACATAGATACACATAAATGCATTGTCTGGCGGCCATTTGGTTTCCGTACGCCGGGCTGCCAATACATGAATGTTCACAGTCGGATAACACGTGTTCATTACATGATAATGAAATCCACACCAAAAACGGGTGTCTCATTTGCCAAGCCGCGTGTAAACTGATCATAAAGTGCAAAGACCGTCTGAAGTACTCAGTCAACTGAGAAAGAAACACGCTTAGAAAAGACAATTACAACACAATAAATTGTATTAATATTTCGGGTAGATTCCTTAAGTGATTGAAAAGATGATAAGTAGCGACTGATCTCTCTATTTGTTTGTCTGTTTGACAAAGGGTATTTTGACCCGAAAGTATATTGTGTTGTACTAATTGTCTTTTCTAAGCGTGTTTCTTTCTCCGCGTTGGGTACTTCTTATGATAATGAAAGTCACATCATTCGACAGTAAATGTATTTCATATTGAATTTTCTTTTTAATGTTCGGCCTTTTCTGCGTCAGTTATCGTCTCAGTCTTGTAGTTTTTATGTCCGGCAGTTCCATATTTCGCTACCCCACCCGGGTCTGCCCTGGGGGACTTGGGTGGGGTTAGGTATTTTTTAGTTCCCAGGGTCACCCTGGTCAGCCCCACAGGGTGGGTTTTTCTCTCTATTCTGGGGCATGTGTTTCTGTCTACCCTTTGTCCATTCACCTGTTTTTGCCTTTTTAAAACTCTCCCTACTGTCTGCACTGCCTGTAGCTCTTGATATTGGATGTGTGTTGCTAAATGGTCTTAGCTTTATTTAGACCCCATGTTGTAGGTTTATTTAACGTATTTGACCGGCTGGCGACATACATTCAATTTTCTGTTTAGTTTTTTTTTTCACAAGCAGTGCAGGCACGTCCTGAGAAAGCCTTGTTGCTGTCGGGACGTTAAGCAATGTACAATCAATCATATTTCGCTGGAACAGCAAACAAGCGGCTTAAACTGAACGACGGCAAAACGGAAGCCATGCTAATGAAGCACTCGCCAGAAACTTTCCCAGCTCCCTCCCTCTCTCCACCTTCAACTACTCGACAGCACCCCCATCTCCCTCTCTGACTCGGCCAAAAACCTCGGCGTTATCCTCGATGAGTTCCGGGCCTCTCTTTCCATGACCAGCTTCGTCTCCGCCACGCGGCCCAGGCATGCTACTTTCACCTCCGTCGCATCATTCAGATCAGAACGAAATACCTCACGTGACCGTACCGAAGCTGCCACCAAACTTGCTGTCTCTCTCATCCTATCCCGCATCGACTACTGCAACTCCGGCTCTCCTTTCCGGCCTCCCTCACTCCGGCCATCACTTTTACTCTCCAGCGCGTCCATAACAATGCTGCCCGCCTCATCCTCAGAAAGAAAAAATCCGACCACATCACTCCCCTGCTCAAACTCCTTTCGGCACTGCCGGCTTCCCATCCGTCCCACAAGGCATCCAATACAAGATTCTGTCTCTCTGCTACAAATCCCTGAACAACTGCGCTCCTGCCTATCTCTCCAACTTACTTCACCCCTACACTCCTTCCCGCCGCAGTCCGCTCCGCCTCCGACCCCACATCAGTCCCCAGCACCAAACTCCGACCAGCACTTTCGGCCCCCGCTCCTTCTCAGTATACGGTCCATCCACCTGGAACACTCTCCCACTCTCTCTCCGTCAGAAACACTCTGCTGCTTCCAGTCCGCCCTCAAAACTCACCTCTTTCAACAGTTCTAGCACTATATCACCACACTCCCCAAGCTGAGTGTCGTAATGTATTTTACTATTTGTGGTACCCGTGAGTCGTCATTGTCTAAAGCGTGCACATGCGTGCGCGAGTTGTGAGTGCGCGCTTAGAGTTATAATTATTATAAGATAAGAGCATTATAAATACCGTAATTATTATTATTATTATTAGTTGTATGACACCACTGACAAACCACAGCGGATTCCCAGTACTGTATATCGTGTTCAGTAATAACCTTCTTTTTTTGTCATCAGTCTTACAGTTATGCCTCATAGTCTGACATTTTGACTGATGAAAAGTTTCACAAATGAAAACTTTTTTTTTTTTTTTGGGGGGGGGGTGGGGGTGGGTGGAGGTGGGGTGGGTGGGTGGGTGGGGGGTGGGGTGGGGGGTGGGGGGGGGGGGATCTGCTGTTGTGTTGCTGCTGATAAAAGGGGAAGGGAGAAAACCGGGGTTGAACGCAAACTAGCGAGGCATATGTTTCCTCCCTTCGAATAAGAGCCGACGTTTTTGGTTTTGAAAAAATAAAAGAGTACACAGACAGGAAGAGCGGAGCAGCCAACACTAGCAATGTTCTCTTCTTTCAAATTCAGTGGCATAGGAACTAGGGAAAGAGGGGGGGGGGGGGGGGGAGTTGGGTTGCAGATGAACCTTCCCCCCCCCCCCCACCACCCCCTCACGTACGCCATCTGATGCAGACTGTGTTTCTGCAATCTTTATTAATTCAAAACAACAAAACAAATCCAAAAAAACAACAAAAACACACCAAACCATAGATGTCCCAGAAACATAGCCCCAAAGTGGTGTCAGCAAGAGGCACAGATGCTCATAACCCCAGCAACTGCTAGGCTCATAAGGATCTATACTTCTTGCAGCTGGGTGGCGTTCAAATTTTCTCGGCACCCGACCATAATAGGTTAATTAATTAACCAGTTATCATGACGACATCTTCCCTGATCTTTTAACGTATGATGGACTTTCAGATTCAGCGGCATAAGAAATAGGGTAAGGGGGGGGGGGGCAGATGGGCTACTTCCCCCTCCCCCTCCCCCTGTAATCATTACAGCGCGTACGCCTGTTGCACTTTCTCACCGCCAAAATAGGGGGGAGGGGGGTCCAAAACTGCCCGAAAAGGAACTGTGTTATAGAATTTTGAAGACTACGTCAGTTTTGACCGTGGGGGTGGTTTCTGGAACACCCCACGCCCCCTCCCCCAGATCCGCCTCTGACGATAGACTGCCAATGACTGTGACTTTCAGCGTGGGGGTGGCCTTTCAGTGACCGTGTTGGCGTTGTGCCCTTATACATGTTTTCCCCGAGGTTAGGATAGCGTTGAAGCAAGCGCTCAGGCTGTTGATAGTGTGGGGCAGGCTGGTTTTTTTTATCATTTCGTTGGAGATGCCGTCCTTGCCTCCTGCCTTTTTCACTTTTAGATGTTTGACAGCTGTTTCTATTTCTTTGTTGGTGATTAGGAAATCTAAGCTATTGAAACATGGTTCTTTCTCTTTAAGCTCCAGTTTAGCTTCTACCTCTCGTTTTCTCTCCTCTTGAACGTCAGCCTCTCTAGCTACTATGTTCTCTAGGTGGCTTAGCCATTTTGCAGCGCTAACTGTCGTTTTTCCTGCACCTACTGGGGTATCTACATTTTTTAGTTCTCTTACTGCTGCCCAGATTGCATTTGGGTATTTTTGTATTGCTTCGTTAAGGATATCCACTAGTTTTCTTTTGCCACTCGGCTTTTGTCTTCTTGATGAATTTATTATAGGTTTTCCTCTACTGAAATATTTGGATTTTAGTTCGAAGTTGCCTGGATTTCTATTTAATGCGTTGAGTAGAGATTTCAGGTCTTTTCTCATTCCTATGCAGTCTTGACTGAACCATTTCTTTGTTGTCTTTTTTCACCTATGTTTACGGAGAGAACCGCCGGGCCGCGGCTTCTGTCTCTCCGCGGCCCCGATCAACGCCATCGAGAGACATTGTACCATATCCTCTACTTTATCCGCGTTATGGTTAGAGTGACCTGTTATGTTTGTGACGTCGTCTAGTAGTGCTTGTACCTCGGCTGACAGGAACGCGCGCGCATAATTATCCGCTGAGTCTTTATCCCATGTGTATTGTTTGTGCCGCGTAGTTGCTGGGGGTTCGTGCTATGTTTCTATCGCGCTTGTTTTTGTTTTTCAACGTCGAGTCACATCAATCCCGAGTTCTAGTGGGCAGTGGTCTGAGTACGGTGTTAGGTCTTTAACAGTGAGCTTCACTCAGTACGTCCACGGAGAGCTGCTGGCTGCAAACAAAGTAGTCGACAACGCTACTTTGTGGCGTGTGACAGGTGAATCTACTTGTCAGGTCGCCAAGGGTCCGGCCGTTTAGGATGAAGAGCCGGTTGCTATCCAGACATATATTCGTTAGCCGCCTGCCGCATTTGAGGACCGTGGCGTCCATGGATGTTCTGGCATGCATGTTATCGAACTGGTAGTGTTCCGGCAGATGGTTTTGGTTTCCTACGCTGTCTAGGTGGATGAAGTCGGCATGCGAGCCTGTCCTGGCGTTAAAATCTCCGCAGAGTATAATGTTGCCGGATGACGAGAAGTAATCAATATCATGCTGTAGTTTATCTCTTATACCCGCGGTATGGTCTCTGCCGTATGTGGAGTTTTGGGGGGTATGTATACACTGCCGATGTATAGTGTCTCGCGTGTTTCGTCCGTTTTAATTTGAAGCCAAACAATGTCGCAGCTGCTACAGGGCAGGCATTTGACGCTCTCTCGTAGGCTTTCTTTGATCAGTACTAGAATGCCGCCCGAGGCTTTGTGTGATCTTCCCCTTTTCTATCTGCGGAATGATATAGCGCTCGAAAATCCCGGAACGGACGTTTCACAACTATCGTCTTGATGGGTATGTCATATCTTTCAAGTCTTCTGGTTACTTCAGGTTCTACGAGTTTGTCTATTCTTAGTCCGTCTATTGTCTCCTTTAGCCCCTTGATATTCCATGACAGAATCTGACTTTTTTGTCATAATATATCCTATGCAACATACAGTGCATCTACAAGTAATCGAAGGGATACAAAGCATAACATTCTCATAGTAGCTTACAAAACGAGTCACAGAGACATCCGTAGAATATGGTATGAAATTAAGTAATAGATGTGGGTTATGGTGAGTGAGTAAGTAAGTGAAACATTGGTAATATGCAAAGTAAACAAAGATGTTCGCTGTAGTGCCTTACCTATATATATAATGATCATACTCCTCAGTAGGTTAGTAGGCATTAATAAGTTAGTATGTCAAGATGAAATGGTAGCGGTAAACAACGTGAGATGGAGCAATGTATCTATACAAACCTGACATGTAGGCTGTCTATCGCCTGTAGAAACTCTCTCGGTCGTCCCGCCGGCCTCTGTAGCCGATGCGTCCTGGAGGCTGCTGGTACCCGGAGTTCTGCCGGTCGTCAGCGTCTTGCTGTCGCGGTCGTTCCTGGTAGGTGGTCTCGGCCCAACGGTCGTCGTGGTCGCGATCTTGTGGTTGTAGCGCTGCTCATCCTGTTTGTAGTAGCTGTTGTAGCGGTGGTGGCGTGGAAGGGGCCTGTAGTGTCGTGATCCCCAGTGTCATGGCTTGGTGTAGTATCGTCGGTCGTTGTGGGGCTGGTGTCGCTCTTTGTGCTGGTTCTGCTGCTTGTCCTCCTCCTGCTGCTGCTAGCTGGCTGGCTGGTGGTTCCTGCTGCGGCGTCGCTTCTCTTTCGGGGTGTGCCAGAGCCGGGACTTGAGGTGGCGGCCGATGTTGGCCGCTAGCAGGCTGGCTCCATTTTCTGACAGGTGGATGGGGCCGTCATACAGGTTCCTCCTTCCCGCCAAGTTCTCGTGGCTAAGGAAGGAGACCCTGTCGTTGCCGTGAAGACCTGCAAATATCAAGGCGTTGAACATCTCCCTATTG
Source organism: Semisulcospira habei (assembly GCA_036245525.1). Classification (NCBI taxonomy): domain Eukaryota; kingdom Metazoa; phylum Mollusca; class Gastropoda; family Semisulcospiridae; genus Semisulcospira; species Semisulcospira habei. The sequence continues at coordinate 113,525,838 of BTPG01000007.1, read as the reverse complement.
GCTTGCAGGTCAGAGCGGTTGGTCGGCACTACCCTTGAGATGATGATAGCGCTGCGGGGGTGCCGGTCCACGAGGTCGAGAGTGGCCGCTATGAGTTTGAAGCTGGCATCCTCCGCACTCTCCGTCTTTAGGTTGTTGATGCCAGTGTGGAGCAGAACCGCCTCAGGTTCACACTGGCTGGCACTGTTGACGGCGTAGTTCTGGACCTGTTCGGCGGTGTAGGCCCTCTCTTTAGTGACCTTCAGGCCGTAGGAGCGGACCAGGCGGTCTGAGTCGATCCTGTTCAGCACAGAGTCGTGCAGAATCAAGACGATCGGCGCGGGGTTGTTGTCGATCCACTCCGCTGTCTTCCCTTCAGACCCCAGGCTGTCTTCGCTGCTCTCGCTGCTGGTGGTGTTTACCGCTGCCGGCGCTGTCGTGACGTGTGCGCTCCGCTGGGGGTTGGCTGTTGTCGGGAGTCACGGGGGCCGCGCGGGGGAGGTTAAGGTGCGAGGGCTCATTCTGGTCGGCCAGCATGAGCGAAGGGGCGCAGCCGGGGTTTGTGGCTGGTGTCACGGCTGACTAACCTCGCCTCTAGGGAAGAGATGGTAGCCTTACTCTCCTCATGTGAGGTTTGTAAGGTGGCCACCTGTCATTGTTGCTAGATTGCCGGGCGCCCCTTCCAAGTTACGCAGCAGGTCGCACTGCGTTGTACGGTCTTCGTGTTGGCAGTCAGGGCTGCCATCTCGGCAGATGAGTGGCTGCTCTCTGCTGGTTGATAATATGAGTGGCTACTCTCAAAAGCTGAGAGCTAGCCATGGCGGCTTTCCTTTCAATGTTGTACTTCGTGCGTAAAATACTTACAGCTGAAAGTTCAATTTCGTCGCCTCTCAGGCCCGATCAGGGATTGATTGCCAAGGGTAAAAGTCTCGGGCCGCCCGGACTCGCCTTTCTCCGTTGGGTACTGACTCAGTCTCAGCCAGTCAGAATTCAAGATGGTGGAGAGTGACAGGCCGGCCACACAGGGCAATTGCTTCCGGTGCATGTAGTAAAATTTCCTCCCTCTTTGCCATTTTCAGTTTAGGGTGTAAAACTTCAATTGTGTGCCTTTTTTTTTGGCGTTTTGAGCAACAAAAGGCATGACAGGTGGTGTGAAAAAGAAAATCTGGGTAATTTTAGTCGAGTTGACCTAGTGTGTTCATGGGAGCCTAACTTTTGGGGCATGTGCACGGTTGTATGCAGGCTTGCAGACGACAGTTTTGTCATGGGGTACTTAGTGCATTTGAGTGTTGTGAAAAACGCTAACTCTTAATTTTTTTAAGAATTGCTGAAAATGTTTCTCCTGTGATGTGCTCCGCGTGGATTTTTTGTTTTGGCAGAAAAGTTCTTCGTTCATAGTTTTATGCTGCAAGAGGCTAACAGATAACAGTGTGTGAAAAGGGGGCGTAACCTAATTGCCCTGAGTGGCCACATGAGCGATCAGACTTATGTTGCCTTGCCTACTGTGAAATCCGTAGCGTGAAATAAGCGACACACAGCGTCAAGGGGGCGTAACCTAATTGCCCTGTGTGGCCACATGAGCGATCAGACTTATGTTGCGCTTGCCTACTGTGAAATCCTTAGCGTGAAATAAGCGACACACAGCGTCAACCCAGTCGCTCGCTCGCGGCGGTTAGCCTCGTTCACGCGCCCCGATATCTTCGCTGCGCTCCGCATAGATAGATAATCCAGGGGGAAAAAACGGATTTGTTCAATAGCATTTCCGTTGAAAGGTCCTGGTAAATCAAAGTGGCACAGTTGGAGTGCGCCTGAGTTGATCAGTGTTCAGGTCGTACTCCATAAGCAATAGATTTCCCTGTCCCCCATAACCCGCCCGTCAGGGCCGTCCATGATCACCTCGGTGCTGTGGACGTTAAACCCGAACTAACCAACCATAGATAGATACGCGGCAGTGCGCGCGCAGCAAAGCCCTCCACCGAAAACGACAAACTCGCTTAGGACTGAGTAAACTTGACCAAACGTAGGATTAAACTCGAGTTGAATTGTTAATGTAGTATATAGACATCAGTTTTATCATCTTAGAACTTCATCGTCTCGTATCGTCTATCGTATCATCTTTTAAATTGGCTACAGCAGACTACAATTTTTAAAAGCGAATACAGTAAAAACTGCTGAACATGTCTCACACTGACACTCTCACCACTGAAAACTATGATATTTTTTTTAAAAATAACCCGATATAATCGTTTCTGACTCAGTAATTAAGCCTCATGGAGTATACAGAATGCCGTAATTGGCTGTGGGAAAGAGGCCCATCCAAATACACAGTGCCGGATTTGGACAAAAGTAACACGTGCTTTGATTTTATTGCATATTCACGATTAAAAGCGCTAAACACTCGGTGTCTGGCTTGTCGCCAGTCATTTTGCAATTATCGACCTGCAAATGTCGATGGTTACAAGTTTATAATCCTACTCCTAGAAAAAAACACAACAACAAACAAACAAAAAACAAGCGCGCCCTGAGACACAGTAGCAATGCGGTGCCGTTGTTCAGTGAACTGACCATATATCACACAAAAGGTCCCTTTCATCACTATAACTCTCACCAGAATAATATTTCTAATAACCCAGTACTATCGATTATCGTTAATTACGCTTTATGGAGTGTACTGCCGTATTTATCTCATGAAAAAGGCTCAACCAAATACACGCATAGTTCCCCAAAAGTGTTCATTTTTAACGCGGCGCTACGTAACACCCACTTAATTTGTATTAGAATCATACATATGAATAGTGAGGCGTCAGAATCAAAAGGTGTCATAGATTAGGGTGTACTGATGTGAGGGAATGTGTGTGTGTGTGTGTGTGTGTGTGTGTGTGTGTGTGTGTGTGGTGTGTGCACGTGAGCAGCTTACTACATAATATTTTGATGTGTTTATGTTCTTCTTTTTAAGTTGCGCAGCACCGAAACGATTTCCTAATGTATTATTACATATGGCAATATGAAAGTTCTATCTTATCTTATAAACCAATCAAGTTTGTAACCAAAGAGACACATTAACAATGCGGTGCTGCTGGTTGATGAATTGACCATATTTCTCACACACTTATAGTTGTGTACGTGTCCGTGTTCAACACTTATATATTTTTAATAGTAATCATACACACAGATGGAATCGCCAAACACTCTAAATTCAAATAGTAGGAGGCATTTTGTGCCTATTGGTCTCTAAAGTGTCATCAGTTACAAGTTTGTAACCCTAATCCTAGCCGTTCAAACTTGCCGTTGTTAATCTACTTTACATATAATGCACAAATCACAAAACACTATCATTAAAATGGGAAAAAAGAAATATAAAACGAAAAAAAAAACAATGAAATATACACTTAAAAAAAAATCGTTGAAGAAGTGGAAATAAACATAAAAACACGCGTCCAGGCGTTCGCACACCCGCAAAATCTCACACTACATACACACAGTTGTAAAAGTGTACGGCATATCCATACATACATTCATAAACTGACACAAGCACACACACACACACACACACACACACACACACACACACACACACACACACACACACACACACACACACACACACACACACACACACACAAAATACTTGCAGTATCTTGTATTAGCTGAAGATATAACAGAATTGGATAGTTAGACTAAAGGGGAAAATCCGCGGTACACTGCAAGTGCAGGCTGCTGTGACTGAGTCCAGGGCGGTCCCTCTGTATATTGTCTATGCTGAGTCTTCGATGATGAGGTGAGGTGCTTGAAGAGACCGGTTTTAAAAGACGAAAGCATTGTTGATGTTGTGACATTTTGGGGCAATGTGTTCCACATGCTAACACCCGAGAACACTAAAGTTGTCTTGTAGAAATCGATTCTAGGTCGTGGCACAGTAATGGACTGCCTTGACTGATCTCAGTGGAGTACTGATGTTGATGCCGGGAGGAAAAACATTTTCTTAATATAATCGGGAGTTTGTTATTCAATACTTTGAACATTGTTATTCCCTTATTGTATAATAATAATAATAATAATAA
>BTPG01000007.1:113504708-113521298 GCA_036245525.1 Semisulcospira habei | reverse complement strand
AGAGGCATAGATCCTCATGGGCCCTCCGGGCTCATGAGGATCTGTGCCTTTTGGAGATGGTTGGAGTGTTGTCGGCTTATGGAAGAAACTGGTTATTCGCCATGACCCGACTTCTCTCTTGCCTGTTGTTGGGAGTCGTCCGGCGCAAACGTAGCCGATTGTTTTTTTCGGCCGTCACCCTATGCGCAAAAGGCTATCGGGCCGACGTCTGCCCGATGTCCTTTTGCGCATTGGGCAGTTGCTAAATGTGCTCAACCTTTTGTTTGTACCAGGTGCCGCTTGTTGTTGTTGGCGGAGATACTGCTGTCGCCGAAAACAGAGCTGCAGCCGACAACGTTGATGCTGATGACGGTGACAAGATCAGCGATTCGACGACTGCCGATGTCGTAACATCCTTTCTTGACGTCCTTGTCAAGTCTTCATCGGATGACACTCGTGAGTATTTAACAACTCTCTGGAGGTCGGCTGCGCTTTGTGTCGAGGCGATTCCTGCAGGTTGAATCACCTCGACACAAAGCGCTACCGACGGCCACAAGCATCTATGATTGAGGAAGAAGACCTCTTGTTTTTGTTTGTTTTGTTTGTTTGTTTGTTTTTTGTTTGTTTTTTTAGGATTTTAACCCGAGAATTTATGCGAACGGATTGCTTTAGTTTAGCGCACACTTGAAAATAGAAACATCATTTTGTAAATGTCGGTATACCCCCTCACCCGTTCTACACACACACACACACACACACACACACACACACACACACACACACACACACACACACACACACACACACACACACACACACACACACACACACACACACACACACACACACACACACACACGCACATCTCTGTACCATGTGATAATGCATGTCTTTCTATGAAAACTGTCATTTCAACTAAGAATGTCAATATCTCCAGGTTGTGTCCTTGTGGTATTGAGTTTGTTAGTTATTTGGGTTTAACGCCGAGCAGGCGACTAAGGCCATTTCACGGCGGTTGTGGTATTGAGCTGCTATATATGTATACGCTCTGCTTGTGAAAATGGCCGATGTGCCAACATCAATATTAAAAATTTAAAAAAATGACTTCGACACACACACTTACACAATTTCGATCTGTCGTCTACCGTCTGCTACTTTCTTGAAATGCCTTCAAAAACCAGTAAAACAAATACCGAGAATTACAGAGGGCTACCCAGTGCCAAAAGGCCATCGGGCTGACGTCGGCCGCCGTTGGCCCGCGCACGGCTGTGCGCGGGCCAACGGCGGCCGACGTCGGCCCGATGACCTTTTGCGCATTGGGTAATGCGAACGCCGACTATTAACTTTACAATAAAAAGTTCATCGACTCTTTGTGTAAAAATAAATAAGTAAATAAATAAATAAATAAATAAATAAATAAATAAATAAAAATCCAATCTAATCCCTCATCCTCTGTTGGTTACAGCTTTCCTGGACGCAAAGGACTCGAGCCTGCAATCGCTTCCGCGACGGAGACGGAGTAGAGTAGTATCCTGTGAGAATCGCATAGCGCTTGGTCGACCGCCATGTAAAAAAGTCAAAGCCACCCAGCCCTGACATTCTGAAGCGAGAGATGGGTCGACCACGACATCCATGAAAATACCAGCGATCTGAATTAGCGACTGTGCCCAAAGCACTCTAAGAAGTTGCTCAAACATATTCTTGAGACTGAGAAATGTATACAGATCAGCCCGAGGGATATTATGTATGCGCTCTAGCTAGTACCGTGTGCCGCGAAAAGGCCAAAGTGCGGGCGTCGGTTTAATGAGCTATTGCGCATTGAGTATGTACTGCTGTATCTCAGCGGATACGACGCGCACACGTATATCAGTGGCTCCCTCTGGGACGCATGCTCGGGCCGACGAAACCCTTATCTGGCCCGCCATTGGGCCAGCTAAGGCCGATATCGGCCTGAAGTCCCTTTTTTGTTTACGGTCCTGTTTATAGCTGCGGGCCATTAGCTCAATATACTGACTTCGTGGTTTTCATTACAACGTTGTGTGAACGGTACGTACAGTCTCTTGATTGTCTACCTTATCACTGCGGCAGCCGCCGTGAGGAGATTGTCCTTGCTCGGCTCCTCATCGGGCATACGTGTGTTACGCACTCTTATTTACAAAAACAGGAGGGGCGTGCATGGTGTAATGCCTGCGACGAGCACTATTCTGTTAAACACTTTTTTGCTGTCTTGTGTCGATCTAATTGACACAAGGTATACACATTTCACAGCAGACTCCTAGGTTTTGTTCCGGGATGTACCCCAGCGGACAATATCTTCAGTTTTCTGAGAGAGTTTGCAATATTTTTAGTAAGATTTTGAGCATTCATAGACTAATAATTCTACTATTTTGACCTTTTGAGAGTCTGTAGACGTTTCCTGTAAAGACCTGTGCGACATTTTAGCATGACTTGAAATATTTTTAAGATATATTTACATCTTGTCTTAAGACCTTGCTTTTAGTCTGGCTAGCCAGACTTTTACCCATCCCGGCGTGAGATGGGCTTAGTTGACTGCTCGGCGTTAAACCCAAATAGCTAACCAACTAACTCTTGATTGTCACAATGGCAATGACCATACTGCGAGTCATTCTGCATGTGTGTTCATTGTAACTGGTGTGTAAATTTATCTAAATGTTGGTACGTGAATGCTCCATGTATGTGTCACGTAGAATGAGAATAATAGGCAAACTAAAGTTGGCAACCGATTGAACTTTTCATTCATGGACATTCAGTCTTTCAGATTATTCTTCAACGATACAATCGATGCTTTTCACAAGGTCAGATAACATCTTTGTCGAGGTGATTCTTGAATGAACCGATAGCCAAAGGGTTAACGTGATCTAGACGTACATTTTAGAAAAGAAATTAAATACCAATATGCCAGACAAAAACAAACTTCAATTTTAAACCATGTACATGTGTATTATTATTAGCCCTTTGTGTGTCTGTAGCGGTTTTAGTCGCGATGATTCCTGTAGGAATCAACGCGACTAAAACCGCTACAGACACGCAAAGGGTTAGAAGTAGTAGCAGTTTGATAGTAGTAGTTGTGGTTCCGTAGGTCGTTTGACATCGGAGTGCGCAACGTTTATCGCAAATATCTTCGCAGAATACTACTGTTCTATACCGCTCTAAGCACAAATAATGATCAAGACGGGCCAGTTGACCTAATACGGTTTACTTTTCAAGAATGTCTTACAATCTGCCGGTTTTGCTGTGCAGTCGTAAAATTCGGAAATTTTCATGAAATGACTGATTTTACATCCCTAAATGTGCCTCAGATATACCGATTCAGTCCAGTACAACAAAGATCCATTTTCACGTGAATGAGCAAGTGGATACAGTTTTAACCTGAACAGCACAGGCGTACATGAAGTCTGAATGCTTGACCTTGATATTGAAATCGGGCCGTTTCACGCCGGGTCTCTATTAGGGTATTGTAAACGGCTTGCTCTTGTCCTTTGACCAATTGTTTTGTTTTGTATTGGTAGGTTTTTTTTGTTTTTGTTTTTGTTTTGTTTTGTTTTTTTTTACTGTACAGCAGTACACACAAACGCACACACACACAAGCACACGCACTACTCTCTCTCTCTCTAAACTATACGTGTATAAAAATGAATCAATGATTAATATTCTGCTGTGAGAAAGCATTGGAGAGATTTCACTTATGTGTAAAAAAAAACTGATGCTAATCAGCCCTCTCACAGCTAAATGAATGCTGTTAACTACGCGTCAAAAACATCAACTGCGTCTAAAACAATTCCGCCGCATAAATAAACCCATAAAACATGTTGCTGAACATTAGCAATTGGGTGTCACAGCTGGTACACGACCAGTGTAAATGGAAGCCTGGCATAACCAAATGAGATGTGCTGTTTCTTGGAATGTATTTCTCCCGTCCAAAAATTCAAAATATGCTCAATACTAACTGTTGTACACTATTTCATGTTTGGCATATCCGGATGCCGTTCGTCTAAGTTAACTCATTCGCGGCCAGCCGCATCCGGATGCGCTTCAAAAGCCGCGTATCCGGATGCGGCTGGCCGCGAATTAGTTAAAAATGGCGCTAATGTGTCTCGGTATACGACTCTTTTTTTCACCTATAATGCTCAGCCTTTTGATAATTTGATCTGCCCACTTCTGTATGCTGATAAACAATAGCGAACACCGCAGACCCCGGATTGTACAAGGGCATTAAAAACTCGGGCTGCAGTATCGTTCAATGCTCACTTTATCACAATGTATGTGCTGGTTTTAATTTCAGCACACGCGTGTTTTTCTTGACCGAATTTTGATACGAGTTTCGTTTTGTTTTGTTTTATCATCATTACATACACATTCATTTTCAGTGATGCATGCTGTGTGTCGTTTTGGTGTGACTTGTTGTTTCTACGTATAGCTCAATGCTGACGTCATCAAATGTGTTGGTCTGTAATCTGGACCTACGTCTACCCGCCGTAAGGTCCAAAATCACAGACTAGCACATAAATTTGCTTAAGGCAAATTCATTACACAAATCTCCATTTCCCAATTTAATCATTAATGCATGTTTACTTGTTTACACTTCAATCATTTTCCCAAGTATTCATACGAGACGCTCAATGATTCTTGCATCACTTTTTCAATGATGTCACACAGAGACATGGCTAAAGATACCAGCTCCATAGTGTGCACAAATAAAGGGCAAAGGCTGAAATTTGTTTTGATGTTAATTTTGATACATGCGACTTACGTTGTTTACAAATGGCGGCCCAATTTTTATTACTTTCTGATCACACCCCGTAATATGCATTATTTGCGTCCCCCCCCCCCCCCAAAAAAAAAAAAAAAAAAAAAAAAAAAAAAGAGAAAAAGAAAGAAATATACTGGCAGCTGGCTAAAATTTAATGTTCTTTTCTTTCGTTCTGTGATTTTTGATCTTGTAACGCGCTTAGATCACCATTCATTTGGAGGTTAAGCGCTATATAAATGTACATTATTATTATTATTATTATTAATGTAAATGTAAATGTTATGCATTTATGCGGGGAGCTGACTACAATTTATATACATTTTTTAAAGCTACATAATCAAACCAAAAATTAAAAAAAGAAATAAAACAAAACACTGTATAATGTATGTGTTTGGCGTTATGACACTGTGTGTGCATGTCCGAGTGTGTATGTGCAAAAGTGAAAGAGACACGGAGAGAGATATCCATGGGTGACAGTACCAAAAATTGAAAAGACTGAAAACTGCCCGTGGCAAGGCCAGCAAGAGACATCAATTCTCGTGAGCCCCTGCGGATGCAGGGGCTCATGAGAATTGATGCCTCTTGCAGATGGAAGAGGCTGGCTGAAGGGATGCTCAGCTTTCTCGGATTTTGAAAGCTGAATCAGCCTCCAGAACTGAAGACTGCCTCCCACAGATATCAGACTGCAACAGGCACCAGGCATCGGACTCTCCCCCGAGACATTCACAGATTTGGCTAGAGTCAACCTCAAGACTTCGCTATGCAAAAACCGATGGTGGTTCAAATTTTTACCCATAAGAGCCCCCAAGTCCGCGTTTCTAAACGTTAGAGGTCTCGCCTGAAGATTACGTATCAGTCGCAGGAGTTGGGTCTACTATGATAATTCAAGGGTAGTGCCAGATTAGCTTGGCGTCTCTCATAGGCCAGATGACATGCTTGCGAAGAAAAACAAACAACAAACACGAGAGACACCGTGGCCAAACAGTCCGGTTATACATCAGGGACCAGTTGCATGAGTGAGCTTTGTCCTGCGCAAGCCACTAAGCAAGGTGATCCGCTACGACTTAGTGGCTGACGCAGGACTACGCTCACTCATGCAACTCCAGGGGCGGATCAGTTACATCGATTGGGGTGGGGGTTCCAACTTTTTGTTTGGGACCTTCAACCTGATACAAAAGGCATCCCAAACGCTAGGCCTTGCTTCCAGGGGCCGAAAATGGAAAAGCATGGGGCGGGGGGGGGGGGGGGGGGGGGGAGGGGGGGAAGAGGGGCGGGGAGGGGGGAGGGGGGTCCAAACGCCCCAAAAAGGGACTTTGTTACAGCATTTTAAAGATTTTTTTTTTTTGGGGGGGGGAAGGGGGGGGGAAGGGGGGGGGGGAAGGGGGGGGGTGGGTTCTGAAACCTCTGTAAACACTGTAGCCGGTTAAACATTCAGCATGAGAGCTTGAAGTTTTACTGCAATAAATATGTGTCAATGTTTATGAGTGGGGCTCGATTAGGGTGTATTTTAGCATATTTAAATACAGGTCATTTTAAAAATTGCCCGAGGGCAGCAACTAAACCTTTGTTGTCAGGACTAAAGAGAATTTTAGAATAAGATAGGTCCAAGGTTGGTTCTCATCTTTTCTTCATAAAGTTGCATCGAAATCATCTGCGTTCAAAAGTTACTCTAAAAAAAAAAAAGAAACAAAAAACAAACAAACAAAACAAAAAACCCCCAAAAAAACCCAAACAAACCATGAGGCAAGCTTTTCTCAACAGGACTTAACGGTCCGCAATTATAACACCTGGAAAGCATCCAAAAAGAGTCCCCCCAAAATAGTGAGGGCTGTAAGACCCATTATTTGATGAGATGGGGACTGAGCTGACAAAAGTACCATAATTTTTCCAGATGATCTACATGCTTTATGCTTTCAGATTTTGATATGTTCCAAAGTAGCACAGCAATAGGTTCCGAGAAACAGACTATTTAATTCGCCAAGGTAGCACAGCAATAGGTTCCGAGAAACATACTATTTAATTCGCCAAGGTAGCACAGCAATAGGTTCCGAGAAACAGACTATTTAAATTCGCCAAGGTAGCACAGCAATAGGTTCCGAGAAACAGACTATTTAATTCGCAAAGCGTGGCGAAACGCGAACAAATCATTGGTTGTGGTTGTGTCTTTGACAACCGACATTAATTAAATGAGAAAAGACTCTTTGAATAGATTAATTATTTTAAATGAGTCATCCAAGAAGCCACTGGACTCAAAGAAACAAAGCATTATACTTGTGTATGGTCCCATAATAGTTTATTTGTTATAAAAAGGGTGTTTTTTTTTAGCTTGTTCCAGGGTTGACCTATAGTGGGTAAAAGATGGATTGGCAAGCCTGTTTGATTTGCCACCAAATAACTAGTGCGAAGTTGAACTGCCCCTTGAAGTCCCATGGGAGTAAAAACAAGTCGTAGCCATATAAAAACTTTTGGGAATATCGTCAGTGACTTTCAGGGACTGCGCATGCTACCTGTGACTCTTCCCTTTGATGAAAGCTTCACAGCGGAGGACTTGGTCAATAACTAGGCTCAGGGATTGCTTCATCAGGCACAGCAGAGTCGTTTGTGAGCTGTTCTCACGTAACCGGAACACGCCATGCCCATCAAGTTAACGCTGTCGTTTTGAGAAAACTGTTTGTCAGAGCACATCGTGAAGCTGACTTTGGGTTGTATGCGGGTTCCCTGAAAGCTAGGCCCTGGACCATCCGAATTACTATGCCCGCTGGGTTCCTGTTCACATTCGAGACATGGAAAATCTGCCACCTTTTACCTTGGAAGAATTTGTTGAGCATGGTCACTGGGTTGTCTCAAAAACGGCACACAAGTTCTCAAATATGTCATTAGATCAGGCTCATGAACAAAATAATGACTTGGTGACAGGCTCTGGTGGAGCCGTATGGCTTACAGAAAACCCATCTGCTCTCCAAAAATGGCAGGTCCAGAACAAGCACGCATGCTGACTGAGTTTAAAGACTGTTCAAGACTAAACTGTACAAAACACTCTCATCGTGAAGAAGGTTTGTCAACTCAAGAGTGTTTCAAACAACAAACTCTCAGCCTTACAAGAGTGTTCAAAGAAATGGGCAATGTTTTCTTGACAGACAGTGGAGAATTAATGACATTAGATTCTCATGATGTCCCAATGTCATACATATAGTCCGCACCATTGAGGATCTTGGCGAACAACAGTACAACCACCACTGCAACTCAGTTTTGACTGATTGTGAAAGATCCATTCATGATCCCAACAAAAAGAACTCTTTGCATCTGTTCAAGTGCCCAAATCCTAAAGACAAAAGCAAACAAGCAGACAAGATTGCAGATTTGAAGACTGATGTCAGCCTATTCTCCAGACTATACATCGTGGCACAACACTGTGAGTCTGATATGGCTTCCTTTTTCAGCCATGAAATCCACCCGTTCCCTCCGTCTTTGCTAGACAGAGGAAAAATTCGTCTCGGTAAGAAATCTGATCTACTTACATGTTTAACAAAGACAGTGGAGGCATCTGCTACACACTTACTGGACGATGTTGAACCATATGACACAACTGAACTGGCAGAAGCCTTAGAGCAACTCGATGAGGATGTGCAACATCCAGAAATAAAAGTCCTAGACGCTCCTCCTGAGCTACTCGCATCTTTAGAGAAAACATGTGAGAAAGATCTACCCGATACTTTTAAAGTGAAGGTGCTTGACGGCGCAGCTGTGGTGCATCTTCTACCTGTTAGTGGCGTGAAGACATTTGACGACTACGCTGCCGACGTGTTCTTGCCTCATGTGTGGCATCAGCTTGAGACTGCAGAGAGGATTGACATTGTTTGGGACAGGCATCTCAAAAACAGCATCAAAGGTTCTGCCAGAGAAAAGAGAGGAAAAGGCATGAGAAGAAAAGTGTCCGGCCAGAAAAAAATCCCAGGACAGTGGCAGGACTTTCTGCGTGATGCAGAAAACAAGGAAGAATTCTTTGAATTTATGTCCAAGAAGATTGAAAGCAATGATTTTCCTCCTGGCAAAACAGTGGTGGTGACACAAGGAGAAAATGTTATCATCAGAGGAAGTGACTACGTCATACCTGCCTGCAACCATGAAGAGGCCGATGCCAGACTACTCTTCCATGTGCAAGATGCATTACAGCAGGGTTCAAAGACTTGCTTTGATCGCACCGTGGACACCGATGTTATTGTCATATTGACTGGCAAGTTTTACCACCTGCAAGACATATGCTCGACACTGAACATCTGGGTTGGGTTTGGCACAGAAAGGAGCTTTTCCTACATTCATATCAACGCTCGGGTCCTAACCCTTGGCAAAGAAATGTCAACTGCCTTGCCAGTTTTCCACAGCTTCACAGGCTACAATACAGTATCAGCCTTTCTTGGAAGGGAAAAAGCTTGCCTGGGAGACTTGAAAATCTTTCCCTGATGTGACCAAGGCCTTCAATGACATCGCCAGTCACCCTTTCATAGAGGTGGGCATTAGTGATGAGAACTTCAAACTTCTGGAGGACTTCACCGTCCTCATGTACCAGAAGACAAGCGGATTTGAGACTGTGAATGAGGCTAGTAGGTTAATGAAAAGAAAAGGGGAGACTGCCAGTGCTAATATTTTAGAAAGGTTACAAAGTAAAGTAGGTTATAGCACTGTCAGGGGAGAGAAATGTGCATGATCGACCAGTGATCATAGATTTACTGTGGCCAAAGCACGAAAAAGTCACTTTCTTAGCGCCCCCTCTCTTTCCTATCTTTTTTTTTGTGCTTTGGCCACAGTAGATCTATGATCACTGGTTGATCATGCACATTTCTCTCCCCTGACGGTGCTATAACCTACTTTACTTTGTAACCTTCCTAGTAGGTTAATGTTTTGCCAACAAAGCAAAACCATGGACACTATTCCTCCCACACAAGGTGCTCTCCTGCAACACACAAAGCGTTGTATCTACCCAGCTGGAATCTGGACAACAAGCGATCAATCTCAACAGCAAATACCAACCCCAAAAAGATGGGGCTGGAAAATACACGCCACCACTTGTTGTTGGATTGCACTGTGGACATCTTTACCAATTGCTTCAGAAGCATGTAGTGAACATGTCAAGTGTAGCTGCTGCTGGTTGTACCGGAAAATGTTCTTGCAAAAAAAGCCACGTGGAGATGTACAGACCTTTGCAAGTGTAACTGCATGAAGGATTAGATGTTAATTTCATATGAACATTTGACTTGACAAACCCAAACGTTTTGCGGAAAAACTGCTGCTGACTGAACATTAAGCCTTTAATGCTTTCTACCATATTTGTTTAAACATGTCTGCTATGTCTACTATTAGTTTTGTGTATTTATTTTATCAAAATTAGACAAATTTATCAATAAAAATTCACCATTAGCAAGCCAAACAAACTTTTTCTTGACTTTTTCATTTGTCGCGTCATCATGTTTTGATACTTGTCACGTGAGAACATCAGCTGCGACTGATTTTGTGGAACATATCAAAAATTGTTGCTATAGGACCTAACAAACATCTCCAAAAAGTTTGGTGCTTTTGTCATCTCTGTCCCCATCATTTTGCTTACAGCCCTCACTAAAATATTAGAGTCTCACTGTGCAGTAGCACAGTAGACTGTTCACGTTACGCAGTGGCAGACTGGAGTTGGTAGAAACAGCAAATCAAAGCTAATCTGGCACTACCCTTGAATTATCATAGTCAATCCATCTCCTGCTGTAGGGACTCGGGGCTAAACAGTGGGTTAAGGCCGTAAGGTAGTGGGTTAAAGCCGTAAGGTCCAAAGTCACAGGCCTGCACAAGTCTTTAGAAACTTCGATCGATAAGCAATTATAATTAATTCAGTTACTATGACACAAATTCCCCCTGTTCAAGGAACTAAAAGCGAGCTAGGGCGGAAGAAAACACTTTATAATGACAGTGACACACTTCACGATTTTCCGCACCACTCCAACACTATATCTTTCACGCTTAGTGTGATAGCCGGCTCAAGGGTGGTGATTCATTGTTTTCTGCTTGTAGTCTGCTGTAGCAAGACAATGAGAATCCGGCATTGACATCCCAACTAGAGCTGTCACCGGCCGTCGATCCATACCCCACGACTTTCACGTGCCAGATTTTTGCAGACGATTTTGAAGCTGACGTCTGCAACCCCACTTCAAACAGCTTAACTCATTCAGCCAGACACACCCCAGCAAGACATGGACCGAGCATAATAGCCGGTTCAAAGGTGGTGCCAGAATAGCTTGGCGCCCATAGGCGCCAAGCTATTCTGGCACCACCCTTGAACTATCATGCTCGATCTGTATCTAGAATTGTAATACAGCCCTTCAGAAGGCAACCTGAAAATTTGGGGATTTCGGTCCTGGGGTAGAATGTGTTAATCCCTTCACTGCTGGGACCGACACGTACGTCACCAAGCCAGCTCTAAGAGGTCAACTTCAACTGGTCACAACAAGAGGCATAGATCCTCATGGGCCCCCGCTGTAGCGGGAACTCATGGGAGTCTATGCCTCTTGATTGCTTTTCTGAAAAAAAAATTAACTCTTGTTCGTCAAGTGGATGGGTCAGTTTGTTGCCGTGGTACCTGATATTTCCGGCATGCGCTGTCGCCGGCAGTGAAAGGTTAACCGCTTCACTGCGTAGAAAAAAAGGGAACAGGATCCAACTGCAAGAGACGTAGGTCGTCATAAGCCCCTGCAATTCACTTTTTCTCAGTAATGAAGCGGTTAACCATTCACTGTCGGCGACAGCGCAACTACAGGATCTACAGGGGAGGATCTGGGGTGGGGAGGGGACCCGGAACATCCCCTCCAGACCCAAAATTCTGTAAAACGCTATAACAAAGTTCTTTTTTGGGGTGTTCGTAACCCCCCCCCCCCCCTCCCCTCCGCCAGTTTGATATTTTGGCGAGTCGGGGAGGCCGTTTGTATCAGGTTGAAGGTCCCAAGCAAAAAATTGGACCCCCCCCCACCCCCGAGGTAACTGGTCCGCCCCTGATCTATGTCTCTTGTTCTGACCAGTTTGGCAGTCATCATGTCTCATTATACGGATAACGGGCGGATGCGGTTTTGGTCGTTGAGTGAAACGAAGGTTCAGAAACAAAATATGCCATGAGTGGCAGGGATGAGGGTACCTCGAATCAGTTTTAACTCATTGTGCCCGAGGTACGAAATACCCACATTTTGGAGTTATCCTCTGAGGACTGCACTACAATTCAGGAGACTGATCGACCATGACAGTTCATGGGTGGTGGCAGAATAGCTTGGCGCCTACCATACCCTCGCCATTTTGAACATTGTCCATGGCAGACAGTAGTGGCCAGGCTGGGCTACTTTGCCAATTTGTGTAGTTTTTGTGTTTACTTCCTCTTAATGATTTCTGGTGTTCTTCTTTTTCTTCTTTGGTGTTCCTTGTGCGATTTTGTAAATACTGTCCTTGCTTTTGTATTGCCTTTTCTGTTGAGAGGGATAGGTTGTCATATATACTTTCAGTCTGGATTGTTCTTGTCTATGTTGACAGAAAGTGTCTAAGGTCTTACTATAGACTACTATGTGCAATACATGCCTGTACCTTTCATACGCTTTATGGATAGGAGAGTATCGTGTTGTAGCATGAATTGTAGAGACCTCGGAGATCCGAAGAAACGGGATGACGTGTTGCATCTTTTGAGAGAAAAGGGTATAGCATATGCTTCCTACAAGAAACACACTTTACGGAGAAACAAGAGCATATCATCAGGGTGAAATGGGTCGATCAAGCATTATTTAATTCTTATGCGTCAAATGCGAAGGGTCTGGCTGTTATAATCAACAATAATTTTGATTTAAACACCTTGGCTCGTATAATGACTCTGAAGGTAACTACATGATTCTTAAAGTGCTTGTTGATGAAACTGATTACTTGCTGGTTAATGTGCACGGGCCAAAAAATGATTGCCCAATTTTTTATGAACAGTTGAAAAGCAAATTGTACGAATATGGGGATGTTTCTATGATTCAGGGAGGTGATTGGATCAGTATCGTTTTGGACCCTAAGCTTCATTATCATAATTACAAGCGCACAAATACTCCACTTGCCAGAGAAAAACTACACGAGATAATTGAAGAATTTAACTTGATAGATGAAATGCATCCTAATGATATGATTTTTACGTGGAGGAGAAGAAACCCCCTTCAGCAGGCACGCCTGGACTTTTAAAGTCCGATCTATTTACAGAAGGGACTTTATAGGACGGGTCGCGGTGAGGCGAATTTAATAGCATGTCCATGATGTCAAAGGCGGGCAGGCTAAACCTCTAACAATTGAAGTAACAAGATAAAAATTACGTCTTGTCTTGTTACGCTAACCTCGCTGCTGAACGTACATTTGGCGCGAAGCGCCGTATGTGCGTATGTATGTATGTATGTATGTATGTATGTATGTATGTATGTATGTATGTGTGTGCGTATGTATGTAAACAAGAGAATCTCCGATATTTCTGTACACACAAGTTTCAAAGTTGGCGAAATACTTAAGTGGGTGGCTAAGAGAGATTGAATGACTCATTGAAGACATAAACTACCGTTTATAGGAAGTCGGTTGAACCATATTAGAGTCCGTATTTTTTGTCATATTTACTTGAACTTTTGCATATAGCTAGTTTGGAGAAAGACATTGGATGAGTTCAGTTCGTTAGCCAGCTTTGTATTATTTCAACTTCTTTAGTAAAAAATTAATTCTTTTCAGAAAAGAATTAAAACACTAAAAAAAAAATTTACTTCTAAGAAAGTCTGACAGTGGCGGTGACGTAAAAGAGAAAGAGGCAACTCCGTCACCACGCAGACACTGACGTAATACTCTAAATATGACGTCATTCTCTCTCTCGCGCGCGGCTCTCTCTCTCTCTCTCTCTCTCTCTCTCTCTCTCTCTCTCTCTCTCTCTCTCTCTCTCTCTCTCACACACACACACACACACACACACACACACACACACACACACACACACAACCATGCGCGCATCTCCAGGAGGAATAGATCCTCATGCGCCCTCCATCGACGTGCTTTCAGAAGAGCATGCAGGTGACCCGTGTACTTAGTATATCATGTAGTTAGGTAAAGTCACCCTGCTTTGACACAAATTATAGCAAGACTGAACTGAATTGTACGGTGAAGTTCTAGTTTTGTCACCTTTTTCTCAAACTTATGAAGCGAAAGTGAAACTCCTATCACGTAAAATATAAAATTACTTAAAAACTAAAACTTACGCCATGACAAATGACGTTTGACAAATCAATGACGCGTATGTCGTGCGCCCTTTATAGAACTCAATGACGTATTGGCAGATCTACGAGACTTTTTCAATAGGAGATAATTCAACATTAGAATCAGGTCAAAGACAAAAGTAGAGACCATTGACAGCGAGGACAGCTCTCATTTAGAAGAGACTTTGTGGGTTATGGTTCATCCCATCTTGTTTCTTATATCGGACGCAGCTGCGCATACGGTAGTGGCATCAGGGATTAATGCATCATACAGATCCGATCACTCTGTTATCTCTTTTGCTATCCAGTCTCGAGAAATGCCAGTTCAGATTCATATGAGTAGACATGGCCGTACTTTTTGGACGTTTAATACCTCCTTGTTAAAGGATACAGATTATGTAACATCAGTGAAAAAAGTGTATTCATGAAACAAAATATCAGTACGTCCATCTGTTGTACCTGTATGAAGCTATCGATCACATCCCTTCTCCCGATCTGCAGCTTGTATTTAATGATCGGTTATTTTTTTAAACTCTTCTTGTTCAGATTAGATGAACTACAATAGCGTATGCTTCTCTCAAGAAGAAGGTAGAAAACGAACGAGAAAATTGGTTGCTGCACAAAATTGAAGCAATGGAAAATAGTCTGAGCCAGCATAATCAGGGGTTTTTAGAGACTTTACAGCCGGAGTTGTACAGCATTAAGGAACGGAGAATGGACGGGGTTAGAATTAGAGCGAAAGCAAGATGGATAGGAGATGGAGAGAAAAATAATTCAAAATACTTTTGTGGGCTAGAAAAAAAACATTACACGAGTACATTTATGAAGGTCATAGAAAACAACAAGGGAGAAAAAATAACAGATCAGGTTGGGCATTGTGAGGGAGGTAGAGGAGTACTATAGGGAATTATATAAAAACAGAGATTCAGATTTACTTGGGGTTGACGAAGAAGAAAGGAAACTGTACGAAAATTGCACACCAACAAAAGGTTTTGAACCAAGGAGGGGGATCCATCATCAATGGGTCTCGGAACTCACGACAATACCATGTTTTCAGGTTCACCAGCTGTGTGTGGGAGAAAAAAATAAATACAAATATAACGGGACGTGGGCACATACTGACACTTTTTTTTTTTAAATTTAAGTCAGCACATTTTACACATTTGTCACGTTACATTACTTTGTTTAACTCATTCTACCCCAACACCGAAATCCCCAAATTTTGCCATTGTCCTCTGAAGACTTCATTGAAGTGCAAGACATAGATCGACCATGATAGTTCAAGGGTGATGCCAGAATAGCTTGGCGCCCATAGGCGCCAAGCTATTCTGGCATCACCCTTGAACTATCATGGTCGATCATTATCTTGCTGTGGTGTGTCTGGGGTAGAATGAGTTAATATATATTATTATATCCTACCTCTTAAGCTCACCTTAAAAGACTCAGGTTTGACCAGTAAGATCTGTATCTTCTGTGCTGTCTGAATTTGGCCTGTCATTATTCACAAAGGCACTGAAAGACAGTTACATGGCCTTAGAGACTAAACTAAAGTCAGTTACAGAAAGACCAGTGTGCAACTGAAAGGTCATCGGGTCGACCTCATGTTCACCGAATGTTCTGTGACTTTTTTTGTGTTTTTTTTGCTTGGGTTTTTTTCAGAGGTTACGATTTTTATTTGTTAAAACGTTTCTTCTTTCATCTCGGGACACAGCACCGCTTTTGGCACTTTTTCAAAAGGAAGGGCTGATCATATCTACATGCACTTGTCCTCCTTCCCGCCTCCACCCCACCTCCCTAACAAAACAAGATTAATCGGGCACTTTTGATTCTTATATGGTGTTAATTTTTTTATTGAAAAGAATGTTCTACCTGGAGTTTTGCAGGAGCAATCACCTTGTGTTTGAGAACAACACTACACTACCAATTACTCCTCCGTCTGAGGAACAACACAGCCATTGGTGAAAATCGTGATACTGCTCTATACACCAATAAACCTCCTTCATATGAGGAACACAGGATCAGATCACAGAAATAGTCATGATCACTCATGATGTATACCTCTTACACTGGCTGACGACTACTTAAGGGTTAGTTAGTGATCAAACTCAAGACATTTCACACCTCCCCTCTGGTGACACGCATCATTGCTACTCTGATTGTGCCACACCCGCTTGAATAGTCGCCCGAAAGCGCTGTTCGCTTTTGCCAGCCTGCTGTCAAGCTCCTTGTCCAACTTGGCGTCCGACGTGATAATGCAGCCAAGGTAAGTAAACTGGTGCACTGACTTTAGTTCAGACTCGCCGATGGTGATGTGAGGAGGGCGATGCACTACCTTGGGTGCCGGCTGATGGAGGACCTCTATCTTTTTCAGACTGACCGCGAGTCCAAAGAGCTGGGCAGCGTCTGCGAAGCAGAACGTGATGCGCTGCAGGACTCTCTCTGTGTGTGCAACGAGGGCAGCGTCATCAGCAAAAAGCAGCTCACGAATCAGTTGGTCTAGGGTTTTGGTGTGGGCCTGCAGTCGTCTGAGGTTGAACAGGCTGCCATCGAGACGATACCTGATGT
>BTPG01000007.1:113479151-113494269 GCA_036245525.1 Semisulcospira habei | reverse complement strand
TCCCCCCCCCCCCCCCCACCCCCTTGTGATCAATAGTGAAATCATTGAAACAGTCCAGAACTTTAAGTTTCTTGGCACTACTCTGTCATGTGCATTTGCAATTTGCAGAAATTGGAAGAAAGGAGAGACAGGGGAGATCTCATCGAGACTTTCAAGATCATAAAGGGACTTGAAAAAGTTTCTGCGGACATATTTTTTACTTCATGCCAGTCATCATTTTACCATAGAGGTCACAGCAGCAAACTGTTCAAAGGGAGGTCCAGACTGAATCTTAGAAAAAACTTTTTTCCCCAAAGAGTTGTGAACCCATGGAATGCTCTGAAACAATCAATTGTCGAGGCTGAAACTGTCAACCAGTTCAAGAACCGCCATGATAAAGAGACAGTTAAGGGGGTTAAAATAAGTTCTTAAACTTCCTACCCCGTCGGCCGCGCTCAGTGGCCACTCAGGTAAATGTGACCTTAAGTGGGAGGAAAACACTCGCCTCATCGTCCAAAAAGCACAGCAGCGCTTGTTCTTCCTGTGACGTCTGAAAAGTTTCGGTCTCAGTGCCACATGTTGATGCAATTTTACCGAGCTGTGATTGAGAACGTGCTCACCTTTTCGATCATAGTTTGGTATGGTTCCATCACGGCCAAAGAGAAAATCAGACTGAGCAGGGTGGTCAAGACCGCTTCAAAAATCATAGGCAGAGATATTCCTAGCCTGGACTCACTGTACCAGCAGCGTCTCTTATGTAGAGCAAGTCTTATCTCCAGTGATTCCACCCACCACAGCAGTGAGCTTTTCCAACTTTTACCATCAGGGCGTAGGTACAGGTCCATCAGGACCAGCAGATTCCGCAGCATTTTTTTCCCTCTGGCTGTTCGCGCTCTCTCTGCTCCACCGGAATGATTGGAGAGAGCGCGAGTGGGAACTTGTCGGAATGTGTACAGTCAGCTTATAACTGAATCAGTCTGGTATTTGCTTAGTATTTAGCATGAAAATCATATTTTATAGTTTACTGTGTGCATGTGTGTGTGTGTGTGTGTGTGTGTGTGTGTGTGTGTGTGTGTGTGTGTGTGTGTGTGTGTGTTATTTTAGTCTTAGTAACTGACATCAAGACAAATTCCAATTTTTTTATTGTTTTTTTTTACATGGAAACATATGGCAATAAACTATCTTATCTTTATCTTATTAATGCAGTCTACCCTGCTTACAAACTCCGATGTAGCAGAAGTCGGATATAACAACACTTTCTGAGGTCCTGACGGTAACTTTCCTTATAACAAACTTTGGATATAACAACGGGAAAAAGTGGGTACCTGGTGATTGTGATATCCAAGGTTTACTGTAATGGTATAGTGCATGGTACGCAGACTTTATCTCAAATAAAGATTGGCTTAAAGTGCCGCTGTGAATTTTCCTAAAAATAACTGTCTCAAAGCACCTCTGCAACAAGCACGCTCATATGAAACATGCACAGTCATTCACACACTGAACATAAACACATTACATTCAAATGTCTAACAGTAAAATCTAACAGTAAAATCTAACAATAATCGTTCTCATGTATGAGAGGCCTTTCTGATTCTGTGTGTGTGTGTGTGTGTGTGTGTGTATGTGTGTGTGTGTGATCATGAATGTGCACATACATAACCAGTGTTTTTGTGACTGGTTTTGTTCTTTTATTTTGTGAATATTTACTTAGCTGTATATTTATGTTTGCATTATGTTTAAAAAACAAAACAAACAACAACAAAAAAACATTGTAAAGCGCTTAAAGCTCCATCAGGAGGTTAGGGGCTATATAAATACCATTATTATTATTGTTATTATTATTATGGCGTAAAATGCAGAACAATTCCAACAATCATGCAATAAACCCCCTCTTCTGCACGCCACCAATAGTACTGAAAACAGTACCATACCCAAGGCTGCATCTTTAAGGGGTTAATATTTCCTGGAGTCGTGCTACATACACATCAATGTACACTATTTGTATGCTGAATGCCAAACTGACCTGGCACCGACAGCAGAGTAAAATTCAATTCAGTCATGGTAAAAGACATTTTCTTGCTTCACAACCAAATTAAACAAATTCACTACGAAACTAATCATCCCCAGTAGCAAAACGTCTTTGGGCCCACGACGGCTGCAGTGGGCCCGTGCACAGCCGTGCCGCCCAATGTGGCTGTCGTGAGCCCAAGGACCTTCGCATACTGGGATACTGATCCATGTGTGCGGGCCCACTGCGGCCATCGTGGGCCTGAGGACCTTTGCATACTGGGATGCTTGGTGGATCAGTGCATCCGTTTGATCACACCCAAAACAGAAAATTCTCAATCATGTGTGGATGCCACTGCGGTAGCGAGACAAAACCATGATGCAGCATACTGAGCCGTTTGTTTAGGCTCATGGCCCTACAGGACAATGCCTGCCTTCACAGAGCGAACAATGCTCAAGCACAGCCTCAGCAAGCACAGTGTCACACTGCGCCCTAACCAACAAATTCACTGGACACGGTGCTTTGAGAACATCTGGCATGAGCTTAGATGCAGATTTAACCCTTTCTATCCTGAGGCACTAGCGCTTGAAATACAACTATGACAGTTCAAGGGAGGTGCCAGAATAGCTTGGCGCCTCAGGCGCCAAGCTATTTTGGCACCACCCTTGAACTAAAATGGTTGATCTATCACAAGCTGGCAGGCAGATGCAAATGGCAGCAACACATGATTAAGAATTTTGTATTTCAAGTGTGAACAAACGGTTGCGCTTATCTGAACAGAATAACTTTTTTAAAAAAATTGTCACCAATGAATTTAATCTATGAATGACCTAATTTTGTTTCAAGGCATCCCAACCAAAAAATCTCCATCATGTTTTCACCAAATTAAACGCCGACTTTCTTTTGCCTGGCAAGTTAAATATGGTGTTCAGTGCATTAGTGTGCTGCTTGCCACATGAGGACCAGGCAGCAGTTCTTGGTCAGCGTGTGGGTTGGAGAGACACTGAATGCTGTAAATACAGTGTAAATCACGATGGTTGTGAGACAGCACTCTTGTTGGCAAAATCGCCAGTCCACTCGCCTGTTCCAGACCATCCCTGTAGCACTTTGCGAAATGGTGATTGGCATCAGATACTCCAGTGTCGCTGATGAATTCATCCAGCTGTGTGAAATGAAAAACAATGTTGATTTATTATAATTGTGTGTGCTGCTCTGTAATTCTGAACCTTACAGCTTCCAGTCACAAGGTCCAAAATCACAGGCCAACATGCATAACACCTTTACTGTGAGTGGCAATGAGACTCTATTTTTTCAAAGCTCCCAAACTCAAGTGTTTGCTTATGTTAACCCATATAGCCCCAACACGCTGCAGCAGAAGATGGATCGACCATAATAATTCAAGGGCAGTGTCATATTAGCTTGACACCTGATGGTGCCAAGCTAATCTGGCACTACCCTTCATTTATCATGGTTGTGCCATCTTCTGCAACTGTTGCATAGTCATTAGGTGACATCTCCAAAACTGGGAAATGCAGCCATGGGGTTAAATGGATCCACCCACCCCCCCTCCCCCCCCCCCTCCCCCCACTGCTATCGACTATACTGTTCTGCAAAAAATGTCACTGCCCAGACCTCTGTTGTTAGGCTTGAGGTCCTGGCTGTGTAGGTTGCACTGTCTTGGTGCATGGTGCTTGCCTTTTCGTTTGGCCATGGAGCCCAGTCTGACTAGATATGCAGAGTCGGTGTGTGTGATCAAATGGGGCTAAAAATTAAGCGCTTACTATTCTAACAGCATTCTGATTTCCCCTTCTGTCCTGCAGGCTGGCTATTCTTGACAAAGCCCTCCCAAGCTCTCAGGACAAAACCAAAACAAAGTCTTCTGAGAATTTGTTATGTCCGAAGTTTATTGTCTGTTAGGACCGCTATGATTAACCCATTCAGTGCCGAGAAAATCTGAACACCACCCAACTGCAAGAGGTATAGATCCTCATGAACCCCCTCAGTTGTGGGGACTCATGAGGATCTATGCCTCTTGCTGACACCACTTTGAATCCATTTTCCTGGGTTTCCTGTCATTGAATTAACAAAGATTGCAGAAACACAGTCTGCTTAACCTGGCACTGAACGGGTTTAACTCATTCACGACGTGACGCATCCGGATACGCGGCGTTAACGCCGCGTATCCGGATGCATCACGTCGTGAATGAGTTAAACCCAGGGTCCACTTCAAGCGTAAATCCCTATATGTGTTTATTTTCAACTGATCTTGAAATGGGTAATCCTTCCAAGGCCAGTTAATGCAGATTGCGTTTAGAAAATCACTGTCAATCCAATATCAAACTGTCAAGGCTGTTGAAGAAATAAAATGATACAAAGTCATTTCAGCAAGAGGCATAAATCGAGTCCCAGCAATTGTGGGGACTCGTGAGGGTCTACACCTCTTGCAGCTGGGTGGTGTTGACTTTTCCAGGCGGTTCTCAGAGACTTGCACGTGCATTATCTGCTTCACCTATTATAAACAGTGTTGGAATGGCTGTGAAAAGGATAAACTCTTTTAAAAACAGCCAACTTATTGTTACGTGGTAGTCATAGTCATAGTATGATACAATCACACCAGACGCATGCACGTAGGGTTCTTGTAAAGAAACTTCACTCAGTTGCAACTCGTCACACGTGGCACAAGGTTGTAGACCACACTGGAGTAACAGTTCCACTTTACTTACGCCTGTCACCCCTCCCCGGGTATAGGCCGTCGACGAGAGACCTCCAGCGACTCCTGTCCTGTGCTTCTTCTTCGATTTTACTCCAGGTGGTTCCCAGTCTCTTGATGTCTGCTTGGAGGTCTCGACGCCAGGTGTTTCTCGGCCTGCCTCTTTTCCTCTTTCCCTGGGGGTTCCATGATAATGCCTGCCTAGTGATACTGGAAACTGGCTTTCTCAGACTGTGACCAATCCATCCCCATCTTCTTCGCCCAATTTCATTCTCTGCTGTTATCTGCTCTGTTCTCTCCCAGAGTCTGATTTTGCTGATCTTCTCTGGCTGGTGGATTTTCAAAATTCTTCTAAGGCAACTGTTTATGAAGATCTGTACTCTGTTGACTGTGGTTTTTGTCAATCTCCAAGTCTCTGCTCCATATAGGCGAACTGCTTTTACGTTGGAGTTGAAAATCCGGACTTTGGTGTGTTGTGACAGCTCTCTGGAACTCCACACTTTTTTCAACTGGAGAAAGGCTGCTCTGGCTTTACCGATTCGTGCTCTGACATCTGCATCAGTGCCACCTTTTTTGTCTATGATGCTCCCGAGATAGGTGAAGGACTCCACCTCCTCCAACGGGGTGCCAGCAAGCAAGACTGGTTCTTTCCTGGTTGCGTTCAGCCTCATTGTCTTTGTTTTCTGTTTGTGGATGGTGAGGCCCACTTGGGACGAGATGTCAGCAAGCCTCGTGGTCTTGTCCTGCATTTGTTGATGAGTGTGGGACAGTAAAGCCAAGTAGCTGCAAAATCGAGGTCGTCAAGCTGTGTCCACAGTGTCCACTGTATTCCACTTCGTCTGTGCTCTGTGGTCCTCTTCATGACCCAGTCTATGGCCAGTAGGAAGAGGTACGGAGACAGCAAACACCCTTGCCTGACACTGGTTCTGACCTGGAGCTCCCTGGTGAACTGCCCTTTGTGGATCACGCGACATGTCATGCCATCGTAGCTGCTCTTGATCAGGTGGACAAGCTTTGTGGGTACACCATAGTGTCGTAGGAGTTTTCACAGTCTCTCGGTCCACGCTGTCAAATGCTTTCTCGTAATCCACAAAGTTGACGTACAGCGGGGAGCTCCACTCCAGAGACTGTTCCACGATGATGCGGAGAGTGGTGATCTGGTCTGTACATGATCGGTTTTTCCTGAATCCTGCTTGCTGGTCTCTCAGCTGGGGGTCAACGGAGCTCTTCATTCTCTCCAGGATGATCCTGTTGAAGACCTTTCCTGGTACTGACAGCAAGGTGATTTCTCTGTAGTTGGAACACTTGCTGAGGTCGCCTTTCTTGGGAAGCTTGATTAGGTACCCCTCCTTCCAGTCAGCCGGCATCACCTCCTCTTCCCAGATCTTTCCAAACAGTGGGTACAGCATCTCTACTGTTGTCTCTAGGTCTGCTTTCAGAGACTCCGCTGGGATGCCATCTGGCCCTGCTGCTTTGCCGTTCTTCAAAAATGCCACTGCTCTTTTGATCTCTTCCCAGCTGGGTCTGTCACAGCTGATGGGTAGGTCACTCTCTGCTGGCTGGATGTCAGGGGGGTAGGGTGGGCTGGGTCTGTTCCGTAACTCTTCAAAATACTCGGTCCATCTGTTGAGTTGGTCTGCTCTGTCTGCAATAGGCTTGCCTTCTTTGTCTTTAACTGGTCTTTCTGTATGGCCATACTTGCCCGACAATCTTCTGGTAATGTCGTAGAGCTGTTTCACGTTGCCGCTGCCTGCTGCCTTTTCTGCCTCTGCTGCCAGGCTGTCTGTGTAGGCCCTCTTGTCTGCCCTGATACTCCTCTTCACCTCGCGGTTGGCTTCCGAAATTTCCTCCTGTGCCCTTGCTTTGGCTGCTCTCGTGCGACTGTTGTTGACAACTGCTTTCTTCTGCTTCCTCACTTCTATCTTCTTCAAGGTCTGTGCCGATAGCCAGTCCTTGTGATGGTGTTTTCTGAACCCTACAGTGTCTTTGCAGGTTGAGTTCAGCGCCTCTCTAACTGCCTTCCACTGCTGCTCGGTGGTGACCGCCTCCTCTTCATTTACTAGCTCCTGTAGCGCTTGAAACCGGTTGGACAGCACCAGTTTGAACTCTTCTCTCACCCCAGTCTCTCTCAGGAGGCCTACATTATAGCGCTGTCTTCTTGTTGTCTCTGAGCAGCTTTTCTTTATCTTGAGCTTTATTCTTAAGGTAAGCAGATGATGGTCTGAGGCGACATCTGCTCCCCTCCTCACTCGAACATCTTGAAAGGATCTTCTAAATTTCTTGCTGATGCAGATATGGTCTATTTGGTTCTCTGTAGTATGGTCAGGTGAGACCCAAGTTGCTTTGTGTATTCTTCTGTGTAGGAAGATGCTGCCTCCAATGACAAGTCTGTTTAGAGCACAAAAGTCTACAAACCTCTCCCCGTTCTCACTCATCTCCCCTAGTCTCTGTCTCCCCATCACCTCTTCGTATCCGGTGTTGTCCTCCCCTATTTTGGCATTAAAATCGCCCATGACGATGGTGATGTCTCGCTCCGCACATTTGTCCACAGCACTCTGGAGTCAGTCGTAGAACTCTTGTTTCTCTTCCTTGTCACTGTCATTAGTGGGCGCATAACACTGGATGACGTTCAGCTTGATCTTTTTCTTGGTTCTAAAGGCTGCTGTGATAATTCTTGGCCCAAGAGGTTCCCAGCCCATCAGCGCTCTCTGTGCCACTGGTAACAGCATGAATGCTACTCCTTCTGTATGGGGGGCATTCTCCTCTTCATGACCTGAATACAGAATCATCTCCCCACTTAACAGCCTTTTCTGGCCAGACTGCGTCCATCTGGCTTCACGGATACCTAGCAGGGAAAGGTTGTACTTCTGCATTTCCGCTGCTATCTGGGCGGCCTTAACGCTCTGGTACATGGTCTTTACATTCCATGTACCCATGGTTGTGTCCCTGGATAGAGAGAGGCGGCTCGGTCCTGTGGCTTCCGAAGACTTCCGGCTTTCACCACAGGACGTCATAAATCTTCTGGTAGAAGAACCTTCCTCCTCCAGGAAAGGAATTGCTGTTTGTCTTTTCGTCGGCGTTTTTGTAGCTATTTCCTTATTTGCAGGGTGGGGAAGCTACCCCCACACCCAACCCCCTTACTAGGAGGACCAGGGGTTTTCTGTCGCGGTCACCTTCCCTTAGACCATGTTGGTTCACGGCACCTTATTTCATTCGGTGCACCCCTCTCGCGAGGGACCCCCTATCCACCACCCAGGGGATGCGCCTCAACGCCATATGGTCCCAGCGCGAGGGTAACAGTTCCAACAATACTTTATTCTCACAATGCACTCTCAGCACAAAGCGTCCACAAATGCATCCACAATCCGGTACACTGTCTCTCTACAATGCATCCACACTGATACACCTCATCTCCCATACAATACACCAACACTGATACACTGTCTCCTCTACAATGCATCAACACTTTTGACATACTGCGTCTCTCATACAATGTACACACATATTTCCTAACACCATATTTTATACTATTACAGATTTCCAGAACAATCCAGCAAATTCACACAACTCAACCAATCAGAAAAGAAAATGTAACCAAAACTCATTAATATTCATTAAAAAGAACACTCTAGATCTATCTACAGTTTTCTACTAACATCTAGGCGCATGTGTACTGCACAACTCTGACGTCATATCTGAGGTCACTAGAATAATCGCACCCCTACTAGAATCTTCCAGCCTAATGTAGGTCAGACTTTGCAACAGTGTAGCGAAAATATGCAACGTTCAAGCTACACAACAAAAATTGATCAGAATTCTCCATGCAAAAGAAAATGAATCATACTAAAAGGGTATGTGATTCTTATCTATAATAACTCAGTCTTTTCCTATGATTAACACAAACATGCCCTAAAAGAATAACACAACCACAAACGTAACACTTACATCCATCCATTTGCAAGCTGCGATTTCAATGGGACAGGCTTTGATCTCCTGTGTAAGCGGCTCCATGAGGCAGATGAAGTAAATATCCGAGCAGCCGTACCGGTAGTTGTGCTGATGTCGGAAGGCAATTAGTGATTTAAATTTACACCTGACGCCCGTCTCCTCCAGCACTTCTCGTTCAGCTGTCTGCGGGAGGTCCTCACCTGAACAGGTCAGTCAGCAGTTGTAGTGTGGCAGCAAATGTGTGCTGGTCTGTGATTTTGGATCTTATGGCTCTGGCCTTAAGATCCAGAATCACAGACCACCACACATACACAGGATGTCTAGCACACATAAGACAATAAAAGCATACCAGTGAGCCACCCGACTGTGCACGATATGGACATCAAGATAATTCAGGCATGGGAATTGTCCGCCTAAAGGCAAATTTCTGCCGAAATGATATTGCTCAGCCGCGGGGAAAAAAAAATTGTGCACCGAAAAAAAAATTGGGGTGCAAAAAGTAACTGAGCACCGGTCATTGTACACTGCAAGGCATTTGTTCAAGTGATATGCCGCCCGCTAGAGTTATGCGTCACCTATTGTGGCTGTAACGCAGTCGTTACTTTACCGTGCAAGTGGGCAATATAACACTGAATGCACTCTTTTCATGCTGCACATCCAGAACGTGTCAGATTGCACAGATTTTAATCTAGATTTTAAAATTTCCCGGGGAGGGGGGAGGGGGGGGGGCATGCCCCCGGACCCCCTAGTTTCAGACTTTTTTCACTTTTCTAATTCCCATGCCTGATAATTGGGCCCTGCATTTTAATTATCATGGTCGATCTGTGTCAGGTAAGGTGCACGCTAGTCAGGTACATGTACTACATCTGAACTGCTGCTGTCGATCTTCTGTGAAAGGCACATATGCAGTAAGGGTGTCTCCAAATGTGACAAGTTCAGTCCAGACAGTGAACATTGATGAAGACCCATCTTTGTAAGCAAGGCCAAGCCAATCAGACACTGTGCTTAACCCCTTTACTGATAGTGGTCTCTATTTTGTTTCTGAAATCTTTGTTACCTAATTCAACACCAAACAGCTGTATACATCCATCCAAGCAACATGGACACAAAGCGTTGTCAGCAAAAAGCATAGATCCTCATGAGACCCCGCGACTGAGGGGCTCATTAGGATCTATGTGTCTTGCAGCCGGATAATGTTCAGTTTCTATCTGTGGTCAAGGGGTTAAACTGTTGCAGAAGATCTTTTTGCGAAATGCACCTACTCATCGAGGGTGTCTCCAGCATTTTCAGGCAGTTCAGCACTAGGAGTGCCTGTGCATTAACCCATTACATCCTGAGGCACATTTTAACAAATCTGCTTATTGTCCTATGATGGCTACATTACAGATTAGGAGATAGATCAACCATTTCAGTTCAAGGGTGGTGCCAAAATAGCTTGGAGCCTGAGGGGCCAAGCTATTCTGGCGCCACCCTTGAACTATCATAGTTAAATTCATTTCAAGCAAGAGTGCATCTGAATGGAAAGAGTTAAAGTTAAACAGGTACCTTTGTCAGCATGCCCTCCAGGTAGTTTCCAATGGGAACGTGTTTGGTTGTGGTACTGTTCTTGAATCACTAACAGTTGCTTGTGTTCGTTTACCACAAACCCCGCAACGCCTGGCCAACACACAGTTAACATTTTGGATGTCAGTAGCGGTTTTAGTCATGATGATTCCTACAGGAATCATTGTGACTAAAACCGCTACTGACACCCAAAAGGGTTAATTTTTAATGTTTTATACTTGATCACAAAAAGCAGACTCTTTAACAACAAACTAACATTCCTCCCAGCTGATAAACGGTAATCTTATGTCGTTAGCCTTCTCTCCTCAACAAAATGCAAAACGAGACCAAAGAGGAGCTACATGTATCCTGACTTGCGCTAAGGCTGAAGGGGTCAAGCAGACATAAATCTACCTAGCAAATATCTACCCAGCATGAATCCACCCAGGTGTGAATTCACCCGGTGAAATTTTGCCCTGCCAAGATTCCACTGATTACCTATGTACTGGTTGGCGTATTCAGGCAAATGGTTGGGCTGGTTGTCGGACATCCAAAGCGTCATCATGACATAGCCGCGCTGAGCATGGTGAAACTCAAAACCCATCTGTCAAGACAGAAGAGATCAATCTCAGCATTGTGTGCCTTTTCTGTGACTATTTATCCCAGACAAAAACGTGTATGATATCCAAGCTAAATCTGCAAAGACTCCTAAAGGACAGGGTGGAGTGCATATGGGCGTGTCCAAGCCCAGACATCCCATCCTGACTGAACTGCACCGACTGGTCTATTCTGGACCTTGCACTCTAGGTCCGTCTATAAACATATGGTGAATCAACACCATCATCATACTCTGGTCTTACCCATTTTCCCCCACAACTGCATTTTGGAGGTGTCACCTAACAAATATGTATCAGTTGCAGGAGATGGACTGACCATGGTAATTCAAGGATAGGGCTAGATTAGCTTGGCGCCTGGTGGCGCCAAGCTAATCTGGCACTACCCTTGAATTATCATGGTCGATTAATCTCCTGCTGTAGTGTGTCAGCACTAAATGGGTTAAAAATGTAAATAGGGTTTGTCTGCCTCACAAAGACATAAATGAGCCCCTGTAGATGAAAAAACACGCCTCTCACAGATGGAAGTAGCCAACTCTGGGACTGTCAAAATCACATGTCCGACTACATGTATTCCATTTAGCTGACAAACTACACGATGTGGATCGACCATGATGGTTCAAGTTATGGCAACCAATCATAAGTCAGGCTGTAACCAATACCATCGCAGTGACACTCATTTCGTCTCAACTTGACTACTGCAATGCAACTCTCTGTGGTCTCTCGTCATCTGTCCTAAACAGATTACAGAGAATACAAAACAAAGCAGCCACGATTGTCACCAAACCAACGTGTCAGTGATCACATAACCCAGGCTTTCCATTTACGGGAAATTCTGACAGACAAATTTTGGCAGGGACGGCATTACCGTCCCTGTCAAATTTTGTCCCGATGGACAAATCTTACAAAAAGAAAAACTTATCCCCACCGTGTTTTATGTGCGTGACATGCTGTAGAGCACCCGGGATGGACTTTTTCTCATGCTGTCCGTCCCAATGACGTACAATATCGAATCTTAGAGGAAAACCTGCACAACCCCAGTTTTTAAATCCATGCACTGGTTGCCAATATAGCAGGTCATAGACTACATGATTCTGTCACTGGCGTACCAGTGCATCCAAGGCACTGCTTCTCAGTATCTTTAAGATACCATGCCCACCTGCAAACCCACCAGATCCCTTCGCTTAAGTTATCCTCTCAGACCAAATTCATCATTCCTGGCTATGGAGAAGGCATCAGCAAAACAAAGTGTGGAGCAAGAATCTTCAAGAAGACAGCCTGTGGAACAATAATTATGCCAGCCACCCTCCAATATGCAGCCAGTGTTCAGTCTTTTAGGAGCCCACTGAAGACTCATCTCTTCACTGCACATTTCAGTTGACAAATGCCAAACAGCGCCTTTTCCTTCCCCCCCCCCCCCCCCCCCCTCTTTCTCATTTCTGCTCCCCTGAAGCACCACGAGCATGTAGCAACATGGATGTTTTGAGCGCACTATACAAGTGGACAAACTGTCATCATCTTCAAGGGTAAGGGCGATGCCCGATAGCTTGGCGCCCAGCTATTCTGGCACCATCCTAGCTGGGCGCAAAGCTATTCTGGCACCACCATGGTGGTCAGTCTGTCTCCTGTTCTGTAACATTGTTTTCAGTCAACAACTCCCAAATTTACAAATTGTGACCTTAGGGCTCTGTGTGTTTAACCTATTTAACCCCATGGCTGTGTTTCTCAAAACTTTAGAGGTGTCACCTAATGACTATGAACTAGCTGCAGAAGATGGGTCATTATGATAATTCAAGGGTAGTGCCAAATTAGCTTGGTTCCTGATGGCACCAAGCTAATCTGGCATTACCCTTGAATTGACATGGTTGATCCACCTCCTGCTGTAGCGTGTCATGCCTAAATGAGTTAAATATGTCAAATAACTCTACAGACCTTTGACAGGAGAGGCACCAGACCAGAACTGTTGTGATTCACCTTGATCCATAGCCCTCTCTTGCCACCCGCCTTCCACTGGGTTATGGCAGCTGCACAGGTTGAAGTAAGCACTTTGTGACAATGTTACAATTGTAACAGAGTCATAGACTTAACATGATGGCAACAACATTTGTTGTTTCTCACAGCTTGTGGATCCAGAGGCTTTGTGACCACAGTTACAAGGCTCGTGGATCCTGCACGAGTCTTGTGAAAATTGTCACAAAGTGTATGTAGATTCCCACAAGAAGTTTCAACAAGCTTTGTGACATTTTGTCATAAAGCTCATGATGTCTCAATGAGCCTTGTAGGATTTATCACGCAGCTCATGGATAATCAATGAGATTTGCGACTTTGTTACAAAGCATGCCGAGACTCTACCAGGAAATGTCCATGAGCTTTTGTGACAACTGTCACATTGTCACAAATCGATACGACACAGGGGGGAAAAGCAAAAGCGTTTATATTTTACAAAGCAAAAAAGTCTTTACATATATTTTATCAATGCGTGTGAACTAGACGAGGCAAGAGTTGATAACTGTACACCTAATGCAAATAACTGAACATTGAACAGACACGCATGGGTGACAGTGAGAAAAATTGAAATGACTGAAAAATAATGGTCCATAGAGTACGTCTATGGCCACCAAGAGACAAATTCTCTGAGCATTCGCATGGGCTCATGAGAATTTATGTCTCTTGCAGATGAAAATAGTCCACTGACTATGTCTATGGCCAGTAAGAGACATAAATTCTCATAAGCCGCTACAGATGCAGGGGCTCATGAGAATTTATGCCTCTTGCAGATGGAACAAGTTTGAACCAAAAAGGTGAAATTTAACTCTGTGATTTTGAAACAGCTGAATCAGTCTCCAGGACGGAAGACTGTCGTGCAGACACGTTAAAAAAAACCAGTAAGATCCCTGCTCTTGAGGAACGTATATAAATGGAGCCAACAAGAGGCACAGACCTTCATCAGCCCCTGCAACTGCAATGGGTTCTATGTCTCTTGTTAATAAATAGAAATTCTGTTATGTAAAGAATATCACCCAGCAATACAAACATCACCACATGCTGCTTACCTTTCAAATTCTCCGCAAACTCTGCGTCAGTTTTGAAAGACTGTTTCGCTGCATCAATGATCACACCTTCAAATCTGCCACGAAGATATCGTTTATGATTCTCTGTTAGCTTACAGTAAACACTGTTTTGTCCAGGCGAGCCCTGACACATAACAGGAGACAGATCAACGATAACAGTTCTAAGTAGGTGTCAGAATATCCCAGCACCTCCTCTCTAAGCCAACCTCTGATCAACACACACGTCGGCATACACAAATAAAGATGGCAACACAGATCTTCCCATCATTAGTACGCTCTGTGGGCTTGTAATTGTATAGCAACAGGAATCCATCTCCTTCAATTCTACTCTAAACCACCTTCTGATCCACACACACTTGCACACATAAATAAAGATGGACACACTGCGATTCCTGCCATTCGTAAGCTCTGTGTCTGGTGTAGCATAACCATTCTGAAGAAGAATAATAATAGCACGAACAGTGAAATGACGTCACTTCAAGCTTCAAGTCATGGCAATAGTCCTACGACACCGTGTTCGTAGTGATGACTCGATGTTATACATCACTCATCGCAGTACTAACATTTGACGTATCAGAGGATCAACTTTGCAATTTTCTTGCTGATTTTCACGCCTAGGGCTTACCGGTCACAATTTGACCTAATCCTACCCAAAGGCCGGAACAAACAGCAGGTTTATGCAAACACTGTTTATGAAAAATCATGCGGTATTAATGAGAAGATGACTGCGGGGGCTCATGAGGATCTATGCTTCTTGCTGACCAATTTGTTACCATGTTTCTTGGACAGCGCTGGCTTTTGGTCATTGAATAAACCAGGATTTCAGAAACAAAAGTATTACAGTGGCAGTGAAGGGGTTAATGTCCTGACAGCACTGAAGATTATGGCAGAACAGAGAAACTGTAAATATGGCAGCACAAATATCTGACTAACATGAACAAAAACATACTGTGGACAGAACAGCTGTTTTCTACCTGTCAGTACTTATACTGAACTTGTCTGCCATTGTTTCTCCCAATCCAGGTCTTCCCTCACGACATACACAACAGCTTTTGAGATCTGGAACCAAAAGAACAGCAAGTCTTTCTAGCAAATGTGGGCCATGACTTCTGCTCAAATCTGTCTTTAAATTAATGCAAACACAACAATTTAAGAGTGTTCTGATGAGCGTCATTTTTAATTTTTAAACATAAAAAGAATGGTAAGAATACACTGTGCTGTTACCATTCTTTCTACAGCAGAACCT
>BTPG01000007.1:113433068-113478651 GCA_036245525.1 Semisulcospira habei | reverse complement strand
TAATGAGAGAGAGAGAGAGAGAGAGAGAGAGAGAGAGAGAGAAATGAGAGAGAGAGAGAGAGAGAGAGAGAGAGAGAGAGAGAGAGAGAGAGAGAGAGAGAGAGAGAGAGAGAGAGAGAGAATGAATGAATGAATGAATGAAACTTTATTTTCCAAGGATAAAAGAATAGGCCTGCGCAGACCTGTTTTCATTCTTGTCCTTGCTACACACTACAAAACAAAATAACGTACATAAAATCACTCTCACGGACTTACACACACCGCACACGCGCGCCGGTGTGCCTTGCCGCGTCAGTGCACAGAGAGAGAGAGAGAGAGAGAGAGAACCCGGCAATGCACTCGACATCCAGTGCACATGGACCTAGTCAAGTTTCAGTGGCAATGAACTTGCCATCCTGCTGCCGGAACAAAGACAGTCCCGGACCTCTAGATGTAAGACTTGGAACGGCAGCTGGCCGGCCGCGCTAACACGTTACTCAGTCTTTCCACGAAACGACTGAGTCATGGCCTTGTTCCAACAGGATGAACATCGGCCGCACTGAGCACTGAGTATTAAATGGGGCAGGAAACACCAGCTGATCGACGGAACGTGTCTCTCAGTTAATTAACCCATGTAGCCCTGACGTAACCAGCAGCCGGAGATGGATCGACCAAGGTAATTCAAGGGTAGTGCCAGATTAGCTTGGCGCCTTTAGGCGCCAAGCTAATCTGGCACTACCCTTGAATTATCTTGGTCGGTCCCTCTCAGTCCTGCAACTGGTACACGGACAGCTCCAAATTTTGGAAATGCAAACGTGCGGCTCAATGGGGCGTCAAGTCTCTTGGCGGGGGCTGTTCATAAAAGTCCTTCGATCGAGTCCGGTTAACCCATTTAACCCCACGGCCGCATTTCCCAAAGTTCTGAGGTGTCACATTAAGATATATATATATATATGGCTGTTGCAGGAGACGGTTCGACCATGACAATTCAAGAGTACTCAGTGCCAGATTAGTCGGAGTGCCAGTCTAGTACGACAATAGTATCATGGTCGATCCATCTCCTCCGTGCTGTGGGGTGTCGGGGCTAAATGAGTTAATACGTGGCCTGACATGCAGTGTAGGGGAAAGGCTCCATTATTGGAACGCGAAAAATAAACTGTACATATCTGAGAAAGAAAGTACATGTATGAAGATCATTGGCATCAAAGACAGTACATTATTTATAATGTATTGTCAGTCTTTGTTAGTATGGCTGCAGTGACCTTGAACTTGCATGGAGCGACGTAATTCTGGTTCTTGACACTCTGCGCTGAGGTACAGGGTTTTGCCCTAAAATGTAGATCAAGCCGTGGTGCAGCCGTGCGGGCACGACAGATATTTCCTGCACAAGATCAGAAAAAAGCAGAACCACAAATGCTGGAATGTTCCAATACCGGAGGCCCCAGAGTTCCCCGGCAATAATTATCGGAGCCGTAGCCTGCGTAAGTTAACTCTTTTCATCCTGATACACTATTGCAAGACCGCTGAAATCAATTTGACTATGATAGTTCAAGCACCAGAATAGCTTGGCGCCTCAGGCGCCAAGCTATTAGGCTGGAACCGCCCTTAAACTAAAATCGTTGATCTATCTCCTAATTTGTAATGTAGCCTATATAGGACAATTATGACATTAAAAAAAAAAATCAGTCTCAGGATGTAATGGGTTAAAGAAGTTA
This sequence comes from Semisulcospira habei, assembly GCA_036245525.1. Lineage (NCBI taxonomy): Eukaryota > Metazoa > Mollusca > Gastropoda > Semisulcospiridae > Semisulcospira > Semisulcospira habei. Next base: position 113,476,957 of record BTPG01000007.1, on the reverse strand, counting down.
CGTCACAAACTGGCAAAACTGTTTAAGTATCCCTTGTTCTTTTTTTTTTTAAACATGTGCCGAATGCGCTTCATACAGATCAGTTGCTGTAGCTGATAGGTGGTCGTTATGCCGGGCACTGCTCACACGCTTTTCATAAACACAAAGTTAGCCGGAGGTCACGGAAAAAGTAGAAACTTGATTATTTTCTCTTTCGATACGGTAATGTTACAATTTCGTTCCTGCCGCTGACGCCATCCAGTTACCACTTTGTAAAGGATGCCAAATTTCAGGTCTGCCTTTGGCCATTTTTCAAGACTAGTCACGATCCAATTCAAGCTGATACTGAGGCGCTTGTTCCAAAAACAGGAGGGGGTGGGGGGGGGGGGGGGAGGGAGGGGGAGAGGATGGGGGGGGGGGTGCTTCTCTATAACAAAGCCTCTCCCCAATGCAATAAGAACAAAATATCCATATAGTCCCACGCAGTTTTGTGTGAATTAGAGGTGCACACATTTTATACGTAGTCAATTTAGAGCCCACAAATCGGGTAGTTTAACAGTCCAACGTTTTTCCCTTTTAGTTTCAGCTTATGTTAACCCCTGAGCTGCCGGGGCAAGGCGGGGCGAGCACCACGGTAACCATCTGCAAGAGACACAAATCCTCATGCGGATTCATGTCTCTTGTTAGTCCTATGTTCTTTATACCCAAATTTTGTCCCAGTTTAATATGTATTCAGTTCTAAACGCTAACGTCGCCGGTCAGCCGGTGCGCCGTCGTATCAGACTAACGAGAACTTCGTGCCTGATCACTGGCAGCGATGGGGTTAATTCTGAAAGTAAGGCACTGACGTAATGGGCGGGCGGCCCGGGAAGGAATAATCAACTGGTGTCAGGTGCATGAGCGAGCGGCTTTAGTCCTGCACCAGCCACTAAGCAAGGTGCGCCGCTATAGCGGCGCACCTTGCTTAGTGGCTGGTGCAGGACTAAGCTTGCTCATGCAACTGACCCCTAGTGTCCACAAGGAGTCACCGTTCAACTCACGGCCGCCGCGGCGGATAGCAATGACTAAAGGCGTAGTGTGAATTATGCAGCCGAAACTCAGTGACAAATTACACTGCAGGACGGCGGGAAAAACTGGGGAAAAAAAGAAAATCCAGAAAATTCAGATAAACACTGTGACTCAGTGACATTTCTAAACAGCGGTATACAGTGCATGTACTAGTAGTCCATAAGCTAAGAAGATCTACCGTGCACCCCCCCCCCCCCCCCCCCCCCCCCCGTACTCAATAAGATGGGTTTCAAAGTATTCCTTAGTATGTCCTGAGATGTTTAAGCCATGTTCCCCGAAAATCCTTTAGGAACACACCACAGATATAGCCGATGGCGCAAGTGTACCCCCATTCACGCTCTTCACAGGTGCTAAAAGGAGGTTGATAAACATTTTCCTCTAAATAAATCAAAATTCATTCCAGAAGCCAAAATCAGGCAATATTATGTCAAGGCACACTTCTGCATCCTCTGCAAAAAAACAGAATGAAAAAATATTGAATCTCTGGCTCACAGTGAAGGTATTTGTGCACCCAGTAAACGACCATTTCCACGAAATCGCCACAAAAAAAAAAAAAAAAAAAAGGAAGACAAAAATAATGTGTCAGATGCCTTCAGATATTTTCTATAGCACTAACAGTCCATTTTCAGGTTTACATCATTAAAACAGGATGTCACAATTATTATAAACTTGACTAGGTGATGCTGTGATTACTGTGAGTGCCACAGTGGTTTATTTTGTATCCCTACCCCTAAGTTGTAAAAATACACAAAATTAATTAGGAAAAAAAATTACTAAAGTTAATCCATTTCATTTTGACCTCTCCTTACCTATTAAGTTTCAATAATGTGAGCATAAAGTGCAAGAAAATAAGGAAAGTCGGCATCCTTTACAGTATGTTCGTGATGAATGATAGCTTTTTCCCATTTAAAATTGCTGAATTGGGAAACGTACGTTGTTTCTGATGCTCTCAGAAATTTTGTATACAACTTTGAGGTCTATTGTTAGGTTTTATTGGTTAGGATAGAGTACCACAGTTACTCCCAACCTGATTTTATGATGCTGTGATGCATTTAGGGGCCACAGTGGCTGAATCTGCTGCCCTACCCCCATTATACCTGTACACAAAGAAACGAAAAATGATCATAACAATTGCACCTTTGTTTAAATATTTTTGTTGCCAGTTTTCTTAACAAAATATGCATATTGAGCATAAACATTTGTGATCATTTCATTAATTTCAATGTGACCCATCAATTTAATTGTAATTCTTTTATTTAAGGCATGCTTAACAGGGGCTGCCGCTGAAGCTTCTACCCTTTGCACATTCAGCAGTCTTGTTAAACTCGGGGAAGGTGTACCTCAGGGAGATGTTGTGTCTGATGCTGCTTTTGGTCTACATTAATGACATCAGTACAACAGTACCAAGGTTCGTCTTGAACATCCTCCATGCGGATGACTTTGCAGTGTGGAGCGCAGCAGAACATAAAGAAATAGCATTTTCCAGAATCCAGGATGCTGCCAATAGAGTCAGCAGCTGGACTGAAAGAGGCCACTCAAACTGAGCTAGACCATCTCTTTCAATCAGACGGAAGAGGTCACCTCAAAACTGGAGACCTTCCAGTACCAAAGACAGACAGGCCAACTTTACTGGCAAAAAAATAAATTACTGGATTCATGTGGAGGCCTCACATCGAAGCCATGGAAGCTAGAGCTGCAAAAAAAGTCTCCGATGAAGAAACTGGTGGGGACCACATTGGCGCAAATTACAGCATCCTGGCACAAGCAAACACCTGCTCGGTCAGACCAGTTGTGCGGTACCAAGATACATCGACAACAAGAAACACCGCCTGCAAAAGCCAAAAAGCCAGGCTTGAACATGGGTCATTCTCATGATGCAGTGACATTCTTAGAGCCATCTGGAGCACCCCAATTTAGGAAATGAAGGACATTGGAGCCACTGGAACGCAGAACAGCACACACGATGAAGAGACTTACTAAACACCGACAGCATGGGAGACTACAGGAGCAGACCAAGAACCGTCAGAAACGCCCAAGTCTGAACCGCCAACTGAAGGTCCTGCAAAGGGCTAAAACTGACGTCCTGGAACCAAGCCCAAAGATGTGTGAAGAGCTCCCTTCAGATACCTGGAATCTCGAAAGAGCCTTATAGACAACATAAACAATGTTCCAGGACTCTTTGCCAAAGGTCGCGGCACTGCACAAAGCCATCTCGCTGGAGATTATGCACAAGTTCTACCCTCACGGCAGCTGTGGTACCGCACAAGACGCCGTGCTGAATGAAGGAAGTGGCGTGTACATCTCTTGTGCAGACGGCACTACTACCTCTTTCTCCTTACCAGCTGGCGGCAGCAGCTTTAACTATCGTACAGATCTGCATGTGCTCAACACAGCAGCAGAGCACTAGCTAGGGAAAGGCAGCAGCTTGATCCACTGATCTCACCAGGAAGCTTCAAGATAGACTGGATGCCCTGTCCACAAAATAGTGCTGCAGTGGATTCCAGTGCATTCTGGACTAGCAGGGAATGGAGAGGCTGACAGCCTGGCCAAAGCAGGCGCCAGACTACCTCAAGATACCTCTTGTAAAGAACCAAGACACTACAACAACAAAGTGATTGGCAACAGCATAATGGCGGCTGCAGCCCGTGGGCAGATAACATCAACAAGCTGATCAGGGAGAGCCAGGCCACCATCTTTCATCTACGCACTTATTACTCTGGACTGGGTCCGTACAGAAAAGCAGGAACGAAGTTCACAAACTTTTCATAAACGTTTCACAAACCCAAACTGAAGCCTGAAGGTTTACACACTTTAATCAGATCACTCTGTATCAGCAATTATTTGAAGCTTCCGTGCCTAATGCATGAAGAGATACCAAAATAAAAGAACGCTTAGCGAATGGCGGACTTCGGTAGAAGCCGCGTAAACAACCAATCAGAATGTTCGGCAGAAAGGCCATGCAGTCACTTTATGATCAGAGCTAAATATAGATCACTTGCAACAAGCGTCAGCATGACCGTTCGCAATGGAATAGTCACAAATTGGGGGAGAAAATAAAGAAGTAGACAAAAGTTTGCCAGCACGTTGTCATTTTTTACAGACTTTAAGGAAAAGGACTGAAATTGACAGACTTTCCAGGACCCTGAAAAAGCCTTGTCATTTTTTAACAACTTTCACAAATGTTCACAGACCGTAAAGACCCTGCTGGACTCACCTCGTGAGACTGGGTCATGCGGAAACAGCCCTATGCGAATTTGGCGTAGAAAATCAATCTCCTTAGCATATTCTCCAAACATGTCCATATTCTCCAAACATGTCCATACAGAGAAGCGGTCTGCTGGCAGTTTTGACCAGAAGACACGCCCCTATACACCAAACTCTGAAAACATGCTGTCGAGCTCTTGACAGCTCACTTATTGGCAGCCAGAACAATATGATTTAAAGACGGCCATCAAAATATTGAACGTTGCAGAAGGTGGAAGTGGAGATCTCGTGGTCGACATGTGGAAACTAAGTATTTTGATAACATTGTTTTGGCTATTAGGAACCATGAAACTTTATTACGCATATTCGGGGGTTCTTTCTCCGGGTACTCCGGTTCTTCCACCCTCCACCCCCCCCCCCCCCACACACACACTTTGGTACCGGTTTCAGGCCACTTTACAAATTTCAAATACAAGCGATCAAAAATCTCTGTAACTTCAGTAGCTGAACTGGCCCTTCGTCTGTCTTGTACTGTGTTTGTCTTAAATGGCGTAAATCCGTGTCTGTTACGTGTGTGTGGGTGTTGGGTTCTAGTTCGCGGCGCTTTGAGTCGATTCACCCAAAAATTGAGAAAAAGCGCCTATATAATAACGGTATTATTATTATTATTCATATTTACACATTTCTAGACGAAAATAAATGAAAGGAAAAGGGGAGACCTTACTAGGCCCGCCTTACGCTAGGTAAAATATCACCTCAAAGACCAGCCAGTTAAAAATAGTTACAATTAAATTGATGGGTTAAATTGAAATTAATGAAATGATCACAACTTTTTATGCTCAATATGCATACTTTAAAAAATAAAAACTGGCACAAAAAATATTTAAACAGAGGAGTATGACGTAAGCAATTTTTTGATTATTTTGCGTTACTTAGCGTACTGGTAAAATGGGGGTAGGGCAGCAGATTCAGCCACTGTGGCCCCTAAATGCATCACAGCATCACAAAATCAGATTGGGAGTAACTGTGATAACCAATAAAACCTAACAAAGACCTATCGGTTGTACACAAAATTTCTGAGGTCACTGGAAACAACGTACGTTTCCCAATTCGGCAATTTTAAATGGGAAAACGCTATCATTCACCACGAACATACCGTAAAGAATGCCGACTTTCCTTATTTTCTTGCATTGTATGCTCACATTATTGAAACTTAATAGGTAAAGAGAGGTCAAAATGAAATGGAATAACTTTAGTAATTTTTTTAATTAATTTTGTGTATTTTTACAACTTGGGGGTAGGGATACAAAATCAACCACTGTGGCACTCACAGTGATCACAGCATCACCTACTCAAGTTTATAATAATTGTGACATCCTGTTTTAATGATGTAAACCTGAAAATGGACTGCCAGCGCTATAGAAAATGTCTGCAGGCATCTGACACATTATTTTTGTCTTTTTCTTGCGATTTTGTGGAAATGGCGATTTTCTGGGTGCACAAATACCTTCACTGTGAGCAAGAGATTAAATATTTTTTTCATTCTGTCTTTTGCGGAGGATGCAGAACGTGTGCCTTAACATAACAGTGCCTGATTTTGGCTTCTGGAATGAATCCTGTTTTATTTAGAGGAAAATGTTTCTCAACCTCATTTTAGCACCTGCGAAGAACGTGAATGGAGGTACCCTTGCGCCATCGGCTATATCTCTGGTGTGTTCCTAAGAATTTTCGGGGAACATGGCTTAAACATCTCAGGACATACTAAGGAACACTTTGAAACCCATCTTATTGAGTACGGGGAGGGGGGGGAGGGGGGGGGGCTGCTCGGTAGATCTTCCTAGCTTATGGACTACTAGTAACCCAATGCACAAAGGCCATCCGGCCGACGTCGGCCCGATGGCCTTTGCGCACTGGGAAGGCGGTCAAGGACAGTTCAAGCTCAGATATGTCATTTCCGCCGGGCACTCTTCCGAGCCAACTCAGTCTGACATATTGCTAATTAGACAAGTGGCTACTTGAACTGGACCAGTCTAATGCGTCTGTATTTTTGAACAGCGAGATTTTCATTGTTTAACAATCTGAGTCTCGCTTTTCTTAGAAACGGACACACTGGGCTTTTACCATATAAGTGCAGACTTGAGCGAACTCAAAAGCGAATCGAGGGAGACAACCAGAGTTCTACTGGCATTGTTCGCTGGTTACCTCCCAGGCTCAGCCTCGCTGGATCAGCAGTCCTTCTCGCACAGGCCACGGAACACAGTGCCGTTTTCGTACTGTCCAGTCTCTTAGCCATAGTAAGTCCCAGGCATCCCCTAATATTTCAATCCCCTAAAAAATACTACTGCCCACCAGCTGCACATTTGCCATGCACAAAATAACAATAAAAACAGCACATTGACAGTCTCATTTCTTGGCTATGAACCTGATTCCTTACCAACCCCACACCCAAGCACAGCGCTGAAATCAGCCTGCCCCTCAAATCACTACGTCAATGGCAACTCAACATAGGCCCACAATTGTCCACTGGATAAGCTCAGGATGGTATGAATCAAAGCACCAAACATGTCTCCTCTCATCTAACCAAACATTTCCAGCAAATTCCAACATTCAGCCCTACTACAAATTTTTAAACAAGGCAAAAATTATTTTTAAAAACACCAGTCCTTGCACTGCCTGAACTGGCCAAATTTGACTATGTAATGTGACCTGAAAGCCACGTTAAACCACACTGGTTATCTCCCTCGATTCGCTGCGCGGTAGCGCAGCGAATCGAAGGAGATAACCAGGGTGCCGCTCAGTTGAACATGGTCGATCTTATTGTCAGGGCCGGATCCAGGGCGGGTGCTTTCGTACTAACAAGCAACCCCCCCTTCCCTCCCTCCCCCCCCCTCCCTCGGCTGGCATCAAACTATAAATAAGTGTGTTTAAAATTGAGTTGTAACGCTTGTGTTTCAGTGCCGTACGTAACACCAGTTAGAAACTTTCAACAAACGTCAGAAGAACAGTTTCGGTTGTGGTGTTTTGATATATACTAGACCCGGCCCTGGCAATAGGAAAAATAAAAGTTGAGCACCCCCCCCCTTGAAAACTGATTGATCCGGCGCTGATTGTGGTAGTATGTCCTTCACCTTTTTCAAGTTTTTGTTGCTCAGTCGAGTTTGGAAGTCAGAGAACAATTCGGGCCACGGCGGCCGAAGCGTCAGTCCGGCAGTCGATTCAGTAGCTCTTATCACTGATTCGTAATACACCAGTGTGTGAAAAAAAATCAGTTTGACTAAAATAGATCAAGGATAGTGCCAGAATAGCTGGCGCTTCTAGGCACCAAGCTATTCTGGCACCACCCTTGAACTAAAGCAATTGGTCTTTATCCTTATGTGAAATCATATAATGTAGCTTGCATATGGCAGTGTACAGAAGCTCAGTTTAGCATCAGCCGGTATGATATGGGTTAAGGCGCCTTTCACGTGCACGTTCATGTAGTAAAAGTGTTTAGGGCTTAACGTCTTTTGTCCACCACGAGGGTGATCAGTTCAAAGACTGACGGCGGGGCACCGACTAAAATAGGGTCTGAACAAATTTTGACCCTAGCTTCCGGGACTTGACCTTTCGGACGAGAATCAAACACTCTACCACCGAACCATCCAGCTCCCCCCCCCTCCCTCCGCCCGTCCCCCCTTCCCCCACCCTCTCCCCCACGTTGATGTAATGCACTGATGAGGAGCAAAAGTGTTTCCGCCGATGATTCCAAAAATGTCGAATTTATTTTGCTCCTCCGTATATAAAGTCAGTCGCGACCGGGTCCAAGTATTCCTGTCTGGCACTCCGTGGCAAGTCTCCGGTATCACTGTTCAGTGCGCCGCGACTGAAGATTCACAGGAAGAAATCGTATGTCGTGATCCGTGAATTGGAGACGTCCTGGTTGTCTCAGTCGTGCCTGGAAACGTTAAAAAGTCTGTTGCCATCTTTACCCGTTCATTACAGAGAAAAACGTTAAAACGATCCAAATGCAAGAGACATAGATCCTCATGAGCCTCCGCCACTGCAGGGGATCATGAGGATCTATGCCTCTTGCTGATACCAAATCCGTAATCATGTTTCTTGTACGATGTTGGATTTTGATATTGGAATGAACGAAGATTTCAGAAACAAAAATGTACATACAGCGGCAGGGAAGGGGTTAATTTCTAGTCGGGAATCTTCAGCCTGCACCCCCCTCCCTGCCTCCCCCCCTCCCCCCCCCCCCCCGCTCCCCGTCGTTTGATCTTCCAGCGAGCAGAAGAAGGTTGTGTTGTTTTTTTCCTAAGTGAATTTCAGCATACGCCTGTTTTTCACAAGCTCCACCCCCTCCCTCCCAACCCCCCCAAACGCTTCCCGTCGTTTGATCTTTCAGCGAGCAGAGGAAGGTTGTGTTGTTGTTTTTTCCTGAGTTCCAGCATACGCCTGTTTTTCACAAGCTCCACCCACCTCCCCCCCCACCCCCCCCCCCCCCCCCCGCACTGTTTGAGATTCCGACCAGCGCAATAGTCCTCATCGACTCGCCATCGTAAAACGGGAATGCCATTTGGGGGTGGGGGTGGGGGGGGGGGATTCGTCATTCGTGAATTACAAAATAAATTGTCGTGAATTCGTGATGGTACCCCACATGCACCCCTACCCCTACCCCCAGCTTCCCTCGCGTTACCCCGCCCCCTCCCCCCCCCCCACTCCCCCTACCCCTTAATACCAAAACATATTTAAGGAAAACGCTAAGAGCAAAAAGAGACGATCAAACTTTAACCTAAATTATTTTTAAAATTTGGTTGGCTTCAAACCCAACGGTTTAGCCAGTACACTCATGAGATCATGGAGATGCTTGGCTTGACTTCGCGAACGAAGATTTTATAGGAGTTGCCCACGACGTCTGCAGGCTTGTTCGTGGCTGCGGAGGCCAATCCGAGACAGGCAGGTTCGACCGCAGTGGCTGCAGGGGAAGGGATGGCCAGGGTTCTGAGCTGCGGCATCTCTGTTTTTTCTCCTGAGCCGCTTGTCCTTAAGGCTAGCTCTGTGAGAGCCCTCAAAGGAGACAGCTGCCTTGTAAATGGTGGAGCGCCAGGTGTCACGGTCCGCAGCAAGCGAAGACCACTAAAAGAGTAAAATATGTACCCTGTTCAGGCCTCAGTGACCATTGTCCCTGATCACTTTTAGTGCTGTACGGGACATTAAGCCCAAATGAAGAAGAACAGTGACCACTAACCTGCATCAGTCACTGGTGCTGAAACTGTGACAAGCAACGAACGGATCAGACGCCATGCAAACCCAAGCTATTGAACATCCACATGTCGGTGGGAAAGCATGAATTTAACAGGAATAAATATATCAGTTTCCGAGTGTGGCTCGATCGGTGTATATTTTAGCAGTTTAACCTCTTCCCCTGCCATTGTACGTACATTTTATTTCTGAAATCTTGGCAGTTCATTCAACGCGGACCAAGAGTCCAACACCGTCCGCACGGAACATGGATACAAAATGCTCTGAGCAAGAGGCATAGATTCTCATGAGCCCCCGCAGTCGCGGGGGCTCAAGAGGATCTATGTCTCTTGAAGATGGATCGGAGTGTTCACCATGCGTTAGGGGTTAAATACGGATAGCGCAGCGACAACTGAAACTGGCATTGCCGGCTGTAGGGACTAAAGGAAACTTGTGACATTTAAATAACACAGGTCCAACTTTGGTCATCATCTTGTCTTCTTTGAGTAGTCTTGAAATCGTCTGTGTTCAAAAGTCAGTATTCCGCGCAACAACAACAACAACGACAGCAACAGTCTGTACCGCAATATTTCAACGCGCACGTTACAAACGCCTTTTTTTTTTTTTTTGCTCAACTGATTCAGTGCTACGGCACCCTGGCCGGCTGCACTGACTAGCCCAGCGGCGTAACGGTGGAGCTGCAAAACACTCCTCACGCGAGTCCTTGACACAAACTGTTTTACAGCGCAACTTGAATACATTTCAGTATCTTTTTTAATCTGTTTTAACGTAACCGAGATAAACCCGAGATTCACACTCGACCCGACATTCTGTTGTTCCGGCGGTTAGTTCGGCAGAACGAGTCGGTTCGGCTTTGCCGCCCGCATATTTCGCGCGGCACCCGGCTGCCGGAGTCAGGTCACCCCAAGGTTTCGGTCTGGAAAGTTTCGTGTATACTGACGAACAAAAGAAATGCAAAAATGTCGCATTTCTTTTGTTCGTCAGTATATGCCTTTTATTTTTATAAATATTCATTTTATGTGGCGGAGCATTGCCTTTCAGTCAGTCTTTCTTCTTCTTCTTCTCAGCAAAAGCACACCCGGCCTAATCGCACTTAGTTTATTCTGCGCTGCCGTTAGTGGGTCAATCTAATTTTAGCTGTTTCTCGCACTGATAGCGTTGTATCTCTAGAACGGAGTGGAGTTTTTGTCAGATTACTTGTCAAAACGACGTGTGCTGAACTGGATTGCCCTGTGTTTAAATGAACCATAGCTAGACCTGTATGTAGCGTTTCGTAACCAGGCTGTTACAGAAGTGTATCTTAGAACAGTTACGGCGGTAGTGGGCCTAAAACCTTAAAAAAATAAAGCGGGCCCCACTGCGTATGACTTTGACCACGGTATCATTTTGCGAACTCAGTGGGACTTGAATACCAAGTCTATTGCGAGTGTGCACTGGATTTATTTGCTGTTTAGCCGTTCATTTTGAACGGTTTATGGTAGTCCTCGGCCGCAAAGTTAGACTAACCGGACTATCGGTGATGAAATGTGATTTTGGACCTTACGGAGTACAGGCGGCCGTACAACCGTACGGTCCAAAGTCACAGATCAAAACGCGGCATATATTTAGCATGCCGTGAGAGTCATCGCCGGGGTTTTAGCATAACTGATGTGCACAGGTACTCAGTGGTGTGTGTGTGTGTGACGGTGTGTGTGTGTGTGTGTGTGTGTGCGTGCGTGCGTGCGTGTTAGAGCGTGAGTATGTGTGTGGAGTGCGCGCAAGCGGCTTGTGAGTGTGCGGCCGTGTGTGTATGCCTGGGTGTGTGTGTGTGTGTGTGTGTGTGTGTGTGTGTGTGTGTGTGTGTGTGTGTGTCAGTGTGTATCTGCGTGTGTGTGTGCGCGCGTGGCTTGTGCGCGGTGTGTGTGTGCCCCACTGCGCGTGTTTGTCAGTTTGCCTGCATGCTCCTCTCCACTACTAAACAGTCTTGTTTACTGATTCTCAGTTTTTATTTTAACACTTTCGAGACGTGTCGCATCCGGATTCGCGGTAAGTTACGCCGCGAATCCGGTTGCGGCACGTCTTGATTAAACCCATTGGCGGTTTCGTCGTCTGGCACTGGCGGAGCAGGTTTGTCGCCAGACAGAATTCAGGCCAGTTCACTGGGGTTGAGTTCACACGCCGGAAACAGTGAACCGGAAACAAAAGACCATACGAACAAACAGTTCTCAGCCGAATCAGTCATACCACAGACGATCGAAGAACTCAAGTTGAGTGGACGGTGGCCGGTGAACTGAATGTGCCCATCCCACCCCTTTCTGCACTGAGTGACACGCCTGGCAGATGCAGGAGCCGCATGCAGTAATCAAAAACCAAACTAAAGACAAAACATACGTTACGTCACCGCCTGCGGCTTCCAAGTAATTGAGATCCCTTCTCTAGTCCGCAGACAGAAAAAGCCTAAACGGAAAACCCCGCAGCACTTCAGTGCCGCCGTAGCATAGCATCGCCCAAATTCACTGAATCAGTGATCGGCCAGTTCCAGAAGGGCGGGCTCATGAGGATCTCAGTATGGATGTATGGATCTAGATATGGATCCTCATCAGAGACAGAGACAATCAGGCAAACAGAGTTTTGTGCCGGTGTGCGCGTGTGCGTGTCAGTGTGAGCCGAGAGAGCGAGAGAGAGAGAGAGACAGAGACAGAGACAGGCAGTTGACCACAGTTCTGTTCAGTACAACCAAAATCTTGCTGTTCACAAATCGTATGGTCTTTTGCCTTCATGTGACAGAACTAAACTTGACGGCCTCAGTGAGGTTTTGCGCCGGGTTGACTTTTCTCACATGACGGTGTGAATGTGTGTAGGTGGGGATCAGTGGGGGAGGGGAGGGCGGGGAGGAGGGGCTGCGGGGAGTAGGGCGGGGGGTGGGGGGAGAGGGGGGGGGGGAGATTGGAAGAAAGGGACCGGAAATGAGTCGATATGCTCTTCTCCGATGTTGTTCGGACGAGCGGGTTTCAGTTACGTGTTTAGGGCGTCTCTTCCAAAACAAGTTGCGTGCTAACAAAATTTCCAAGCGGCCGCTGTGGTACGCATTATTTTAAAATAGAAATGACTTCACATCAAGACAACAGAAGCCTAAATGATCCAATACGGCGAGTGTCGCACAATTGTTGTTCATCAGTGGGGTGTGATGTTCTTTGATATACGGCCTAGAACCGCCCTAAGGCCGTCCAAAATCACAGACCAGCAAACACGTGCCTTCATGATCTTATTCAGGCACTCCTTCAGTCACCTAATACTGCAACCACCCGCAAGGTCAATGACAATGATAACTATGGAACTCAAGTTGTATTTTGCAACGGTAGAACACGAGTATTTGGTTACAAGACCAATTTTCAAACTTGCCCGCGTTGCTACAAACTACTAGGAGACATGAGTTGTGAGTCACAAAGGCCTGCCCCTCACCCAATGCGCAAAAGGCCATCGGGCCCGACATCGGCCGCCGACGTTGGCCCGCGCACGGCCGTGCGCGGGCCAACGTCGGTGGCCGATGTCGGCCCGATGGCCTTTGCGCACCGGCTGGGAAGTAGCTTTACTGTGTGACGAGCTGTGTTTTGTATATGTGTTAATATTATATTTTATTACGTCACCCCTCTGGTCAATGGTCAATACATTGTAGCATGATTTTGCGTGGCCGGTTGCCACCGAGCTGCCGAGTGTGGGTTCTGGCAGAGGTGACCTACTTAGCCCCAGTCTTAGTGATTTTCCTTTTGGCCGTCCCATCTAAATTTAGCTGGAAGTGACCAATCATTTAAATAGACCAGTGGTAGACATCGACCTTGACCCAGTAGCGCCCCCTCGTGGTAGCGTCTCCACGCTAAGAACGCATTTGCTGTAGCACCACGACGGAAGCAAGACCGGCCTATTGAGCGTCAAATTACTTTCACGAGTTTTGTCTAACTGGACCTTTGTAAGTCATACATTTTACTATTTTTTACTTAGAAATGTTGGTTGTCTTTGCATATTTCGAAGATATATTTTATGCACTGATTTTGATGTATTTTGCAAATTTTCTGACTGACCGGTCCTGTCTTTGACAGGTTGAGGGGAGCGCTGTGGTCACTTAGGGGCTTGTGTTTTGATTTGATCCTACTATCTAAGTTTACCATGTTTTAGGTTAATCTGATCACTTGTTTTGATGAAGATACTATGTTTATGTTGATCCTTTGCACCAATTTGAGCAAGCCTAGGGTATTGTTCGACCATCTCTCTTGGAGAGCATTTAGGCATAAATGATTTTGTTTACGTTTTAATGGCTGCCATTATCTCTGGCACCTAAGGGCCATTTTCAGAACTCACTTTTCTCAACCAAAAGAAACTTTAATCAATCGTTTGGATTGTAGTCGGGGCTTGCTCAATGGTGCTGGGGATCATTTGGTCAGTTATGTTGCTTTCTTTCGAGATCGCTTAGTACCGGTGATAGGATGATCAGTTGCATTTTCTGGCATCAGTATCCCTTTGTGTCAGTAGTTTACCATTGTATCACGCGCGCACTGTGTGGGATTGGGTCACGTGATCTCATTTTTAGCCTGGATTGGTCAGCTGGCTGGCTGTGACTGTCCATCAGCCAGTGCGTGTGGTTTTGGTGACCGCTACCTGCTAGTAATGTGATCGCGCGAAGAAGTTGTCATAATCCGAGTGCCTGCGATTAAACCTGTTACTTTCTAAACATCTTTTATTATAATAATGTCTGCGGTCATCGATTTCAGGCGTGACAGGTTATGATATGACGGACATAGAACTTCTTTCCATTGAGGTTTACCTGATGGAGAGTAGCTTCCCTTAGTTTATTCTTGATAGGGAGACTTGAGTCGTCTGCTATTGTTTACATGTACTATGTGATAGCATGCGAAGCCAGGTGTGCGTGCATACTTGCTGCAATGGGTCTTACTTTTGAAGAAATGTGTTACCAAGGTTCAGGACTTAGGGATATGATATGTAATGCCGTTTTCTATTAGAGCTTGTGTATATATTGTGGACCACAGCATTCCTCTTGCTCTCTCTCTCTCTCTCTCTCTCCTGTGTTCATACTTCTAAGCTCCACTAATATAGCACCATGTTCCAATCTTATACTTTATGATATATATCCTTATAATTATTTTTAGTCATTTTAGGTTTTGTAGTAATTATAGTTGAACTTTGTCTTATTTTATAAAATGCCGCCTTGACCAAAGTACATCAGTGGATGGTGGATGTATGAGAACCTGTGTGATGATCTTTTGAATTATCCAGCCACTGTAGTATTTTGTAATAATAACATGCCTATCTCTCAATTTTATGTAACATCAATTTTCTATTTGGTATGTACACTTGAGATGGAAATTATATTGTGTGTTATTTGATATTCCAGGTGTACTGCCTCCTTGGTGGAGAAATAAAAACATCTTCACAAGGCGCAACATGGCCTCCCTGTCTGTTATTTTGTAATCCGCCCCACCACATCTTTTGGCGTCGCCGACAGGATTACTACAGGACAAGGAGGCAGTGCACAGGAGGCGGAGGAGTCAACATCTACCACCAACAGCAGCGTAGAGGGCGTGCTAACATCTCAACTGAACCAACGGCAGCATGGCAACCATGTATCCACCAGCAAGCGAGTACCCCCTGGCCAGCAATGCGATCTTCGTGGGTCCTCACAGCACCGGTGGGCAGGTTATCTCCTTCCCAGCTCTGCCAACGTTCGAGGGACTGCGGTATGAGGGCTGCCCTGTCGAAGTTTTCATCGAGGAGGCAGAACGTAAGATCGCTTGCCTCAAAGCCCTCTACGGCCAGAAGCTTGGGCAGCTGGAACTGGCAGAATGGGTTGCCCTGGCACTGGAGGGGAGAGCGCTGAAGAAGTTCAAGAGGTGGGTGGAACATGTTCCAGATGAGGACTACACTGCTGAGTCCATCTTGAGCTTCCTGCGAGATCACTTCCTGGGGTACCAACGGATACCAGGCAGTACGCAGGAGCCTCCAGGAGTGCACCAGTCCGAAGGGCAGGCACCCTCATCAGCCCCAGTGACCGAGGAGGAGGATGGAGACTGGGTGGTCCTCTATACCCAGGAGGAGGTCACTGCCCCTGCGTCTTCCACGCCACCTCAGTGCCCTCCAGCCAGAGAGACCGTGGACCCGATAGTGCAAGATGCCGAGGTGCAGGTGGCTGAGCCTGAGCAGTTGCAGCAGCCACCTCAAGATGCTAGACCCACCCTTGTCTGCTGGGCTTGCAATGAGAACGGTCATCGACGTGCTAACTGTCCAAATGGCCAGCGACGACAGGAGTTTCAGCGGCACACTGGTTTCCCTACACCTCCACCTGGCATGGGACTATCACTGCCACCATCTTTTCTCTTCCATCTCATGACAATGGTGCAGTGGTGCTGGCAAATGATGACGATGTACTGTACCGCTGTGTTGACCATGTGTGCTGGTTTTGGCGTTTCATGCCAGGTGTAGCTTAGATCCCTGTGCTACAGCATTTGTATCTGAAGAACTGTTTAGGTGAAACTCTTCATCGCAGAACTGAATATTGTTTGTTTGCGTTTGAATCTGACATGTCTTAACCTGTACTTAGTGGTGTGTTTATGAAGTTTGGATGATTGACTGATTTGTGGGTGTGTTGACATTTTATGTTTTAGTGGGTTTTGTATTGAAGTTGAGTGTTTGGTTTTGTTCATCGTGTACTGTTAGTTTGTTTGTGCATTGCTAGATTTTGCCCCATGCTTTTACAGATGGCGGGGGGGCCAGCGACAGCCTGTGGCCATCCCACCCCCCACGGCTGCTTCGGTTTGCTGGCGATGGCGTGGTCAGTTCAGCCGAAGACCGGGTCACAGAGGCAGAACATACAGCCAGCAGAAACAGAAAAAAATCTGCAGAAACTACCTAGAACTTAGAAGTGTAGTAATGTAGTGCTTAGAATGTCCCTAGATTTGTTTTAAATTCGTAGACGCAAAGGACAGGACTTTACATGCCCTATTTGATTAAATTTGTTTTGTAGTGTATTCTGTTTAGTGGTGATTTTTCTAATAGTGCCAAGGTGGATGGTATGACTGAGAACTTTGAACTGCTGTGGCGACGCGAGTTTTGGTACATGCTATATCATTGACTAGTGGGGTGTTGGTACGTGTTTATTGTGTAGGCTGTCAGCTGTCACTAGGAAACCTCAGCCAGGTATTTTCCTTGAGACTCTAGTGACTGGGCTGGCAGATTGCAGTTTTGTTTAGTGTTGTTTTTTTAACCTGTGATTGCTTGTGTGTAACCTTTTCATGAGGCATGAGCAAGTCTGAGGGGTTTTGATGTTGTCCAAGATTTTTTTGTTTTGTAGTTTGTACGTGTGTAACTAAGGGTTGAGACGATATGTGTCTTACTTGCTTACAAAGGTTTTGTGAAGCATGTGCTGAAGTTTTGCTGGAATTTTTATACTTGATGTATTTACAGTAAGACTCTGTATGGGTTGTAGTCACGTACCTCTCAGTTGTGTTGTGATTTTGTGCTGCTGTGACTTGATACTTTGGTATGTACAGTAGCAGTGTTGTGAGGCCACTCCTCTCCTCTTATCTATTTTTGGTGCTAGACGTAAAGGAACTTTCTTGTTTAGTACCATGATTGAGGGGTTTTGATGTTGTCCAAGATTTTTTTGTTTTGTAGTTTGTACGTGTGTAACTAAGGGTTGAGACGATACGTGTCTTACTTGCTTACAAAGGTTTTGTGAAGCATGTGCTGAAGGTTTGCTGGAATTTTGATACTTGATGTATTTACAGTAAGACTATGTATGGGTTGTAGTCACGTACCTCTCAGTTCTGTTGTGATTTTGTGCTGCTGTGACTTGATACTTTGGTATGTACAGTAGCAGTGTTGTGAGGCCACTCCTCTCCTCTTATCTATTTTTGGTGCTAGACGTAAAAGAATTTTCTTGTTTAGTACCATGATTTGCACTGTGCGTGTTACCGCGAGGACGCGGCTACTAGAAAGAGTTCGGGGGGATGTGACGAGCTGTGTTTTGTATATGTGTTAATATTATATTTTATTACGTCACCCCTCTGGTCAATGGTCAATACATTGTAGCATGATTTTGCGTGGCCGGTTGCCACCGAGCTGCCGAGTGTGGGTTCTGGCAGAGGTGACCTACTTAGCCCCAGTCTTAGTGATTTTCCTTTTGGCCGTCCCATCTAAATTTAGCTGGAAGTGACCAATCATTTAAATAGACCAGTGGTAGACATCGACCTTGACCCAGTAGCGCCCCCTCGTGGTAGCGTCTCCACGCTAAGAACGCATTTGCTGTAGCACCACGACGGAAGCAAGACCGGCCTATTGAGCGTCAAATTACTTTCACGAGTTTTGTCTAACTGGACCTTTGTAAGTCATACATTTTACTATTTTTTACTTAGAAATGTTGGTTGTCTTTGCATATTTCGAAGATATATTTTATGCACTGATTTTGATGTATTTTGCAAATTTTCTGACTGACCGGTCCTGTCTTTGACAGGTTGAGGGGAGCGCTGTGGTCACTTAGGGGCTTGTGTTTTGATTTGATCCTACTATCTAAGTTTACCATGTTTTAGGTTAATCTGATCACTTGTTTTGATGAAGATACTATGTTTATGTTGATCCTTTGCACCAATTTGAGCAAGCCTAGGGTATTGTTCGACCATCTCTCTTGGAGAGCATTTAGGCATAAATGATTTTGTTTACGTTTTAATGGCTGCCATTATCTCTGGCACCTAAGGGCCATTTTCAGAACTCACTTTTCTCAACCAAAAGAAACTTTAATCAATCGTTTGGATTGTAGTCGGGGCTTGCTCAATGGTGCTGGGGATCATTTGGTCAGTTATGTTGCTTTCTTTCGAGATCGCTTAGTACCGGTGATAGGATGATCAGTTGCATTTTCTGGCATCAGTATCCCTTTGTGTCAGTAGTTTACCATTGTATCACGCGCGCACTGTGTGGGATTGGGTCACGTGATCTCATTTTTAGCCTGGATTGGTCAGCTGGCTGGCTGTGACTGTCCATCAGCCAGTGCGTGTGGTTTTGGTGACCGCTACCTGCTAGTAATGTGATCGCGCGAAGAAGTTGTCATAATCCGAGTGCCTGCGATTAAACCTGTTACTTTCTAAACATCTTTTATTATAATAATGTCTGCGGTCATCGATTTCAGGCGTGACAGGTTATGATATGACGGACATAGAACTTCTTTCCATTGAGGTTTACCTGATGGAGAGTAGCTTCCCTTAGTTTATTCTTGATAGGGAGACTTGAGTCGTCTGCTATTGTTTACATGTACTATGTGATAGCATGCGAAGCCAGGTGTGCGTGCATACTTGCTGCAATGGGTCTTACTTTTGAAGAAATGTGTTACCAAGGTTCAGGACTTAGGGATATGATATGTAATGCCGTTTTCTATTAGAGCTTGTGTATATATTGTGGACCACAGCATTCCTCTTGCTCTCTCTCTCTCTCTCTCTCTCCTGTGTTCATACTTCTAAGCTCCACTAATATAGCACCATGTTCCAATCTTATACTTTATGATATATATCCTTATAATTATTTTTAGTCATTTTAGGTTTTGTAGTAATTATAGTTGAACTTTGTCTTATTTTATAAAATGCCGCCTTGACCAAAGTACATCAGTGGATGGTGGATGTATGAGAACCTGTGTGATGATCTTTTGAATTATCCAGCCACTGTAGTATTTTGTAATAATAACATGCCTATCCTCAATTTTATGTAACATCAATTTTCTATTTGGTATGTACACTTGAGATGGAAATTATATTGTGTGTTATTTGATATTCCAGGTGTACTGCCTCCTTGGTGGAGAAATAAAAACATCTTCACAAGGCGCAACATGGCCTCCCTGTCTGTTATTTTGTAATCCGCCCCACCACATCTTTTGGCGTCGCCCCAGTGCCAGGGCAACCCATTCTGCCAGTTCCAGCTGCCCAAGCTTCTGGCCGTAGAGGGCTTTGAGGCAAGCGATCTTACGTTCTGCCTCCTCGATGAAAACTTCGACAGGGCAGCCCTCATACCGCAGTCCCTCGAACGTTGGCAGAGCTGGGAAGGAGATAACCTGCCCACCGGTGCTGTGAGGACCCACGAAGATCGCATTGCTGGCCAGGGGGTACTCGCTTGCTGGTGGATACATGGTTGCCATGCTGCCGTTGGTTCAGTTGAGATGTTAGCACGCCCTCTACGCTGCTGTTGGTGGTAGATGTTGACTCCTCCGCCTCCTGTGCACTGCCTCCTTGTCCTGTAGTAATCCTGTCGGCGACGCCAAAAGATGTGGTGGGGCGGATTACAAAATAACAGACAGGGAGGCCATGTTGCGCCTTGTGAAGATGTTTTTATTTCTCCACCAAGGAGGCAGTACACCTGGAATATCAAATAACACACAATATAATTTCCATCTCAAGTGTACATACCAAATAGAAAATTGATGTTACATAAAATTGAGAGATAGGCATGTTATTATTACAAAATACTACAGTGGCTGGATAATTCGAAAGATCATCACACAGGTTCTCATACATCCACCATCCACTGATGTACTTTGGTCAAGGCGGCATTTTATAAAATAAGACAAAGTTCAACTATAATTACTACAAAACCTAAAATGACTAAAAATAATTATAAGGATATATATCATAAAGTATAAGATTGGAACATGGTGCTATATTAGTGGAGCTTAGAAGTATGAACACAGGAGAGAGAGAGAGAGAGAGAGAGCAAGAGGAATGCTGTGGTCCACAATATATACACAAGCTCTAATAGAAAACGGCATTACATATCATATCCCTAAGTCCTGAACCTTGGTAACACATTTCTTCAAAAGTAAGACCCATTGCAGCAAGTATGCACGCACACCTGGCTTCGCATGCTATCACATAGTACATGTAAACAATAGCAGACGACTCAAGTCTCCCTATCAAGAATAAACTAAGGGAAGCTACTCTCCATCAGGTAAACCTCAATGGAAAGAAGTTCTATGTCCGTCATATCATAACCTGTCACGCCTGAAATCGATGACCGCAGACATTATTATAATAAAAGATGTTTAGAAAGTAACAGGTTTAATCGCAGGCACTCGGATTATGACAACTTCTTCGCGCGATCACATTACTAGCAGGTAGCGGTCACCAAAACCACACGCACTGGCTGATGGACAGTCACAGCCAGCCAGCTGACCAATCCAGGCTAAAAATGAGATCACGTGACCCAATCCCACACAGTGCGCGCGTGATACAATGGTAAACTACTGACACAAAGGGATACTGATGCCAGAAAATGCAACTGATCATCCTATCACCGGTACTAAGCGATCTCGAAAGAAAGCAACATAACTGACCAAATGATCCCCAGCACCATTGAGCAAGCCCCGACTACAATCCAAACGATTGATTAAAGTTTCTTTTGGTTGAGAAAAGTGAGTTCTGAAAATGGCCCTTAGGTGCCAGAGATAATGGCAGCCATTAAAACGTAAACAAAATCATTTATGCCTAAATGCTCTCCAAGAGAGATGGTCGAACAATACCCTAGGCTTGCTCAAATTGGTGCAAAGGATCAACATAAACATAGTATCTTCATCAAAACAAGTGATCAGATTAACCTAAAACATGGTAAACTTAGATAGTAGGATCAAATCAAAACACAAGCCCCTAAGTGACCACAGCGCTCCCCTCAACCTGTCAAAGACAGGACCGGTCAGTCAGAAAATTTGCAAAATACATCAAAATCAGTGCATAAAATATATCTTCGAAATATGCAAAGACAACCAACATTTCTAAGTAAAAAATAGTAAAATGTATGACTTACAAAGGTCCAGTTAGACAAAACTCGTGAAAGTAATTTGACGCTCAATAGGCCGGTCTTGCTTCCGTCGTGGTGCTACAGCAAATGCGTTCTTAGCGTGGAGACGCTACCACGAGGGGGCGCTACTGGGTCAAGGTCGATGTCTACCACTGGTCTATTTAAATGATTGGTCACTTCCAGCTAAATTTAGATGGGACGGCCAAAAGGAAAATCACTAAGACTGGGGCTAAGTAGGTCACCTCTGCCAGAACCCACACTCGGCAGCTCGGTGGCAACCGGCCACGCAAAATCATGCTACAATGTATTGACCATTGACCAGAGGGGTGACGTAATAAAATATAATATTAACACATATACAAAACACAGCTCGTCACACAGTAAAGCTACTTCCCAGCCGGTGCGCAAAGGCCATCGGGCCGACATCGGCCACCGACGTTGGCCCGCGCACGGCCGTGCGCGGGCCAACGTCGGCGGCCGATGTCGGGCCCGATGGCCTTTTGCGCATTGGGTGAGGGGCAGGCCTTTGTGACTCACAATGTCTCCTAGTAGTTTGTAGCAACGCGGGCAAGTTTGAAAATTGGTCTTGTAACCAAATACTCGTGTTCTACCGTTGCAAAATACAACTTGAGTTCCATAGTTATCATTGTCATTGACCTTGCGGGTGGTTGCAGTATTAGGTGACTGAAGGAGTGCCTGAATAAGATCATGAAGGCACGTGTTTGCTGGTCTGTGATTTTGGACGGCCTTAGGGCGGTTCTAGGCCGTATATCAAAGAACATCACACCCCACTGATGAACAACAATTGTGCGACACTCGCCGTATTGGATCATTTAGGCTTCTGTTGTCTTGATGTGAAGTCATTTCTATTTTAAAATAATGCGTACCACAGCGGCCGCTTGGAAATTTTGTTAGCACGCAACTTGTTTTGGAAGAGACGCCCTAAACACGTAACTGAAACCCGCTCGTCCGAACAACATCGGAGAAGAGCATATCGACTCATTTCCGGTCCCTTTCTTCCAATCTCCCCCCCCCCCCTCTCCCCCCACCCCCCGCCCTACTCCCCGCAGCCCCTCCTCCCCGCCCTCCCCCTCCCCCACTGATCCCCACCTACACACATTCACACCGTCATGTGAGAAAAGTCAACCCGGCGCAAAACCTCACTGAGGCCGTCAAGTTTAGTTCTGTCACATGAAGGCAAAAGACCATACGATTTGTGAACAGCAAGATTTTGGTTGTACTGAACAGAACTGTGGTCAACTGCCTGTCTCTGTCTCTGTCTCTCTCTCTCTCGCTCTCTCGGCTCACACTGACACGCACACGCGCACACCGGCACAAAACTCTGTTTGCCTGATTGTCTCTGTCTCTGATGAGGATCCATATCTAGATCCATACATCCATACTGAGATCCTCGTGAGCCCGCCCTTCTGGAACTGGCCGATCACTGATTCAGTGAATTTGGGCGATGCTATGCTACGGCGGCACTGAAGTGCTGCGGGGTTTTCCGTTTAGGCTTTTTCTGTCTGCGGACTAGAGAAGGGATCTCAATTACTTGGAAGCCGCAGGCGGTGACGTAACGTATGTTTTGTCTTTAGTTTGGTTTTTGATTACTGCATGCGGCTCCTGCATCTGCCAGGCGTGTCACTCAGTGCAGAAAGGGGTGGGATGGGCACATTCAGTTCACCGGCCACCGTCCACTCAACTTGAGTTCTTCGATCGTCTGTGGTATGACTGATTCGGCTGAGAACTGTTTGTTCGTATGGTCTTTTGTTTCCGGTTCACTGTTTCCGGCGTGTGAACTCAACCCCAGTGAACTGGCCTGAATTCTGTCTGGCGACAAACCTGCTCCGCCAGTGCCAGACGACGAAACCGCCAATGGGTTTAATCAAGACGTGCCGCAACCGGATTCGCGGCGTAACTTACCGCGAATCCGGATGCGACACGTCTCGAAAGTGTTAAAATAAAAACTGAGAATCAGTAAACAAGACTGTTTAGTAGTGGAGAGGAGCATGCAGGCAAACTGACAAACACGCGCAGTGGGGCACACACACACCGCGCACAAGCCACGCGCGCACACACACACGCAGATACACACTGACACACACACACACACACACACACACACACACCCAGGCATACACACACGGCCGCACACTCACAAGCCGCTTGCGCGCACTCCACACACATACTCACGCTCTAACACGCACGCACGCACGCACACACACACACACACACACACACCGTCACACACACACACACCACTGAGTACCTGTGCACATCAGTTATGCTAAAACCCCGGCGATGACTCTCACGGCATGCTAAATATATGCCGCGTTTTGATCTGTGACTTTGGACCGTACGGTTGTACGGCCGCCTGTACTCCGTAAGGTCCAAAATCACATTTCATCACCGATAGTCCGGTTAGTCTAACTTTGCGGCCGAGGACTACCATAAACCGTTCAAAATGAACGGCTAAACAGCAAATAAATCCAGTGCACACTCGCAATAGACTTGGTATTCAAGTCCCACTGAGTTCGCAAAATGATACCGTGGTCAAAGTCATACGCAGTGGGGCCCGCTTTATTTTTTTAAGGTTTTAGGCCCACTACCGCCGTAACTGTTCTAAGATACACTTCTGTAACAGCCTGGTTACGAAACGCTACATACAGGTCTAGCTATGGTTCATTTAAACACAGGGCAATCCAGTTCAGCACACGTCGTTTTGACAAGTAATCTGACAAAAACTCCACTCCGTTCTAGAGATACAACGCTATCAGTGCGAGAAACAGCTAAAATTAGATTGACCCACTAACGGCAGCGCAGAATAAACTAAGTGCGATTAGGCCGGGTGTGCTTTTGCTGAGAAGAAGAAGAAGAAAGACTGACTGAAAGGCAATGCTCCGCCACATAAAATGAATATTTATAAAAATAAAAGGCATATACTGACGAACAAAAGAAATGCGACATTTTTGCATTTCTTTTGTTCGTCAGTATACACGAAACTTTCCAGACCGAAACCTTGGGGTGACCTGACTCCGGCAGCCGGGTGCCGCGCGAAATATGCGGGCGGCAAAGCCGAACCGACTCGTTCTGCCGAACTAACCGCCGGAACAACAGAATGTCGGGTCGAGTGTGAATCTCGGGTTTATCTCGGTTACGTTAAAACAGATTAAAAAAGATACTGAAATGTATTCAAGTTGCGCTGTAAAACAGTTTGTGTCAAGGACTCGCGTGAGGAGTGTTTTGCAGCTCCACCGTTACGCCGCTGGGCTAGTCAGTGCAGCCGGCCAGGGTGCCGTAGCACTGAATCAGTTGAGCAAAAAAAAAAAAAAGGCGTTTGTAACGTGCGCGTTGAAATATTGCGGTACAGACTGTTGCTGTCGTTGTTGTTGTTGTTGCGCGGAATACTGACTTTTGAACACAGACGATTTCAAGACTACTCAAAGAAGACAAGATGATGACCAAAGTTGGACCTGTGTTATTTAAATGTCACAAGTTTCCTTTAGTCCCTACAGCCGGCAATGCCAGTTTCAGTTGTCGCTGCGCTATCCGTATTTAACCCCTAACGCATGGTGAACACTCCGATCCATCTTCAAGAGACATAGATCCTCTTGAGCCCCCGCGACTGCGGGGGCTCATGAGAATCTATGCCTCTTGCTCAGAGCATTTTGTATCCATGTTCCGTGCGGACGGTGTTGGACTCTTGGTCCGCGTTGCCGAATGAACTGCCAAGATTTCAGAAATAAAATGTACGTACAATGGCAGGGGAAGAGGTTAAACTGCTAAAATATACACCGATCGAGCCACACTCGGAAACTGATATATTTATTCCTGTTAAATTCATGCTTTCCCACCGACATGTGGATGTTCAATAGCTTGGGTTTGCATGGCGTCTGATCCGTTCGTTGCTTGTCACAGTTTCAGCACCAGTGACTGATGCAGGTTAGTGGTCACTGTTCTTCTTCATTTGGGCTTAATGTCCCGTACAGCACTAAAAGTGATCAGGGACAATGGTCACTGAGGCCTGAACAGGGTACATATTTTACTCTTTTAGTGGTCTTCGCTTGCTGCGGACCGTGACACCTGGCGCTCCACCATTTACAAGGCAGCTGTCTCCTTTGAGGGCTCTCACAGAGCTAGCCTTAAGGACAAGCGGCTCAGGAGAAAAAACAGAGATGCCGCAGCTCAGAACCCTGGCCATCCCTTCCCCTGCAGCCACTGCGGTCGAACCTGCCTGTCTCGGATTGGCCTCCGCAGCCACGAACAAGCCTGCAGACGTCGTGGGCAACTCCTATAAAATCTTCGTTCGCGAAGTCAAGCCAAGCATCTCCATGATCTCATGAGTGTACTGGCTAAACCGTTGGGTTTGAAGCCAACCAAATTTTAAAAATAATTTAGGTTAAAGTTTGATCGTCTCTTTTTGCTCTTAGCGTTTTCCTTAAATATGTTTTGGTATTAAGGGGTAGGGGGAGTGGGGGGGGGGGAGGGGGCGGGGTAACGCGAGGGAAGGTAGGGGTAGGGGTGCATGTGGGGTACCATCACGAATTCACGACAATTTATTTTGTAATTCACGAATGACGAATCCCCCCCCCCCACCCCCACCCCCAAATGGCATTCCCGTTTTACGATGGCGAGTCGATGAGGACTATTGCGCTGGTCGGAATCTCAAACAGTGCGGGGGGTGGGGGGGGGGGGTGGGGGGGGGAGGTGGGTGGAGCTTGTGAAAAACAGGCGTATGCTGGAACTCAGGAAAAAACAACAACACAACCTTCCTCTGCTCGCTGAAAGATCAAACGACGGGAAGCGTTTGGGGGGGTTGGGAGGGAGGGGGTGGAGCTTGTGAAAAACAGGCGTATGCTGAAATTCACTTAGGAAAAAAACAACACAACCTTCTTCTGCTCGCTGGAAGATCAAACGACGGGGAGCGGGGGGGGGGGGGGGGGGGAGGGGGGGAGGCAGGGAGGGGGGGTGCAGGCTGAAGATTCCCGACTAGAAATTAACCCCTTCCCTGCCGCTGTATGTACATTTTTGTTTCTGAAATCTTCGTTCATTCCAATATCAAAATCCAACATCGTACAAGAAACATGATTACGGATTTGGTATCAGCAAGAGGCATAGATCCTCATGATCCCCTGCAGTGGCGGAGGCTCATGAGGATCTATGTCTCTTGCATTTGGATCGTTTTAACGTTTTTCTCTGTAATGAACGGGTAAAGATGGCAACAGACTTTTTAACGTTTCCAGGCACGACTGAGACAACCAGGACGTCTCCAATTCACGGATCACGACATACGATTTCTTCCTGTGAATCTTCAGTCGCGGCGCACTGAACAGTGATACCGGAGACTTGCCACGGAGTGCCAGACAGGAATACTTGGACCCGGTCGCGACTGACTTTATATACGGAGGAGCAAAATAAATTCGACATTTTTGGAATCATCGGCGGAAACACTTTTGCTCCTCATCAGTGCATTACATCAACGTGGGGGAGAGGGTGGGGGAAGGGGGGACGGGCGGAGGGAGGGGGGGGGAGCTGGATGGTTCGGTGGTAGAGTGTTTGATTCTCGTCCGAAAGGTCAAGTCCCGGAAGCTAGGGTCAAAATTTGTTCAGACCCTATTTTAGTCGGTGCCCCGCCGTCAGTCTTTGAACTGATCACCCTCGTGGTGGACAAAAGACGTTAAGCCCTAAACACTTTTACTACATGAACGTGCACGTGAAAGGCGCCTTAACCCATATCATACCGGCTGATGCTAAACTGAGCTTCTGTACACTGCCATATGCAAGCTACATTATATGATTTCACATAAGGATAAAGACCAATTGCTTTAGTTCAAGGGTGGTGCCAGAATAGCTTGGTGCCTAGAAGCGCCAGCTATTCTGGCACTATCCTTGATCTATTTTAGTCAAACTGATTTTTTTTCACACACTGGTGTATTACGAATCAGTGATAAGAGCTACTGAATCGACTGCCGGACTGACGCTTCGGCCGCCGTGGCCCGAATTGTTCTCTGACTTCCAAACTCGACTGAGCAACAAAAACTTGAAAAAGGTGAAGGACATACTACCACAATCAGCGCCGGATCAATCAGTTTTCAAGGGGGGGGGTGCTCAACTTTTATTTTTCCTATTGCCAGGGCCGGGTCTAGTATATATCAAAACACCACAACCGAAACTGTTCTTCTGACGTTTGTTGAAAGTTTCTAACTGGTGTTACGTACGGCACTGAAACACAAGCGTTACAACTCAATTTTAAACACACTTATTTATAGTTTGATGCCAGCCGAGGGAGGGGGGGGAGGGAGGGAAGGGGGGGTTGCTTGTTAGTACGAAAGCACCCGCCCTGGATCCGGCCCTGACAATAAGATCGACCATGTTCAACTGAGCGGCACCCTGGTTATCTCCTTCGATTCGCTGCGCTACCGCGCAGCGAATCGAGGGAGATAACCAGTGTGGTTTAACGTGGCTTTCAGGTCACATTACATAGTCAAATTTGGCCAGTTCAGGCAGTGCAAGGACTGGTGTTTTTAAAAATAATTTTTGCCTTGTTTAAAAATTTGTAGTAGGGCTGAATGTTGGAATTTGCTGGAAATGTTTGGTTAGATGAGAGGAGACATGTTTGGTGCTTTGATTCATACCATCCTGAGCTTATCCAGTGGACAATTGTGGGCCTATGTTGAGTTGCCATTGACGTAGTGATTTGAGGGGCAGGCTGATTTCAGCGCTGTGCTTGGGTGTGGGGTTGGTAAGGAATCAGGTTCATAGCCAAGAAATGAGACTGTCAATGTGCTGTTTTTATTGTTATTTTGTGCATGGCAAATGTGCAGCTGGTGGGCAGTAGTATTTTTTAGGGGATTGAAATATTAGGGGATGCCTGGGACTTACTATGGCTAAGAGACTGGACAGTACGAAAACGGCACTGTGTTCCGTGGCCTGTGCGAGAAGGACTGCTGATCCAGCGAGGCTGAGCCTGGGAGGTAACCAGCGAACAATGCCAGTAGAACTCTGGTTGTCTCCCTCGATTCGCTTTTGAGTTCGCTCAAGTCTGCACTTATATGGTAAAAGCCCAGTGTGTCCGTTTCTAAGAAAAGCGAGACTCAGATTGTTAAACAATGAAAATCTCGCTGTTCAAAAATACAGACGCATTAGACTGGTCCAGTTCAAGTAGCCACTTGTCTAATTAGCAATATGTCAGACTGAGTTGGCTCGGAAGAGTGCCCGGCGGAAATGACATATCTGAGCTTGAACTGTCCTTGACCGCCTTCCCAGTGCGCAAAGGCCATCGGGCCGATGTCGGCCGGATGGCCTTTGTGCATTGGGTTACTAGTAGTCCATAAGCTAGGAAGATCTACCGAGCAGCCCCCCCCCCTCCCCCCCCCCTCCCCGTACTCAATAAGATGGGTTTCAAAGTGTTCCTTAGTATGTCCTGAGATGTTTAAGCCATGTTCCCCGAAAATTCTTAGGAACACACCAGAGATATAGCCGATGGCGCAAGGGTACCTCCATTCACGTTCTTCGCAGGTGCTAAAATGAGGTTGAGAAACATTTTCCTCTAAATAAAACAGGATTCATTCCAGAAGCCAAAATCAGGCACTGTTATGTTAAGGCACACGTTCTGCATCCTCCGCAAAAGACAGAATGAAAAAAATATTTAATCTCTTGCTCACAGTGAAGGTATTTGTGCACCCAGAAAATCGCCATTTCCACAAAATCGCAAGAAAAAGACAAAAATAATGTGTCAGATGCCTGCAGACATTTTCTATAGCGCTGGCAGTCCATTTTCAGGTTTACATCATTAAAACAGGATGTCACAATTATTATAAACTTGAGTAGGTGATGCTGTGATCACTGTGAGTGCCACAGTGGTTGATTTTGTATCCCTACCCCCAAGTTGTAAAAATACACAAAATTAATTAAAAAAATTACTAAAGTTATTCCATTTCATTTTGACCTCTCTTTACCTATTAAGTTTCAATAATGTGAGCATACAATGCAAGAAAATAAGGAAAGTCGGCATTCTTTACGGTATGTTCGTGGTGAATGATAGCGTTTTCCCATTTAAAATTGCCGAATTGGGAAACGTACGTTGTTTCCAGTGACCTCAAAAATTTTGTGTACAACCGATAGGTCTTTGTTAGGTTTTATTGGTTATCACAGTTACTCCCAATCTGATTTTGTGATGCTGTGATGCATTTAGGGGCCACAGTGGCTGAATCTGCTGCCCTACCCCCATTTTACCAGTACGCTAAGTAACGCAAAATAATCAAAAAATTGCTTACGTCATACTCCTCTGTTTAAATATTTTTTGTGCCAGTTTTTATTTTTAAAGTATGCATATTGAGCATAAAAAGTTGTGATCATTTCATTAATTTCAATTTAACCCATCAATTTAATTGTAACTATTTTTAACTGGCTGGTCTTTGAGGTGATATTTTACCTAGCGTAAGGCGGGCCTAGTAAGGTCTCCCCTTTTCCTTTCATTTATTTTCGTCTAGAAATGTGTAAATATGAATAATAATAATAATACCGTTATTATATAGGCGCTTTTTCTCAATTTTTGGGTGAATCGACTCAAAGCGCCGCGAACTAGAACCCAACACCCACACACACGTAACAGACACGGATTTACGCCATTTAAGACAAACACAGTACAAGACAGACGAAGGGCCAGTTCAGCTACTGAAGTTACAGAGATTTTTGATCGCTTGTATTTGAAATTTGTAAAGTGGCCTGAAACCGGTACCAAAGTGTGTGTGTGGGGGGGGGGGGGGTGGAGGGTGGAAGAACCGGAGTACCCGGAGAAAGAACCCCCGAATATGCGTAATAAAGTTTCATGGTTCCTAATAGCCAAAACAATGTTATCAAAATACTTAGTTTCCACATGTCGACCACGAGATCTCCACTTCCACCTTCTGCAACGTTCAATATTTTGATGGCCGTCTTTAAATCATATTGTTCTGGCTGCCAATAAGTGAGCTGTCAAGAGCTCGACAGCATGTTTTCAGAGTTTGGTGTATAGGGGCGTGTCTTCTGGTCAAAACTGCCAGCAGACCGCTTCTCTGTATGGACATGTTTGGAGAATATGGACATGTTTGGAGAATATGCTAAGGAGATTGATTTTCTACGCCAAATTCGCATAGGGCTGTTTCCGCATGACCCAGTCTCACGAGGTGAGTCCAGCAGGGTCTTTACGGTCTGTGAACATTTGTGAAAGTTGTTAAAAAATGACAAGGCTTTTTCAGGGTCCTGGAAAGTCTGTCAATTTCAGTCCTTTTCCTTAAAGTCTGTAAAAAATGACAACGTGCTGGCAAACTTTTGTCTACTTCTTTATTTTCTCCCCCAATTTGTGGACTATTCCATTGCGAACGGTCATGCTGACGCTTGTTGCAAGTGATCTATATTTAGCTCTGATCATAAAGTGACTGCATGGCCTTTCTGCCGAACATTCTGATTGGTTGTTTACGCGGCTTCTACCGAAGTCCGCCATTCGCTAAGCGTTCTTTTATTTTGGTATCTCTTCATGCATTAGGCACGGAAGCTTCAAATAATTGCTGATACAGAGTGATCTGATTAAAGTGTGTAAACCTTCAGGCTTCAGTTTGGGTTTGTGAAACGTTTATGAAAAGTTTGTGAACTTCGTTCCTGCTTTTCTGTACGGACCCAGTCCAGAGTAATAAGTGCGTAGATGAAAGATGGTGGCCTGGCTCTCCCTGATCAGCTTGTTGATGTTATCTGCCCACGGGCTGCAGCCGCCATTATGCTGTTGCCAATCACTTTGTTGTTGTAGTGTCTTGGTTCTTTACAAGAGGTATCTTGAGGTAGTCTGGCGCCTGCTTTGGCCAGGCTGTCAGCCTCTCCATTCCCTGCTAGTCCAGAATGCACTGGAATCCACTGCAGCACTATTTTGTGGACAGGGCATCCAGTCTATCTTGAAGCTTCCTGGTGAGATCAGTGGATCAAGCTGCTGCCTTTCCCTAGCTAGTGCTCTGCTGCTGTGTTGAGCACATGCAGATCTGTACGATAGTTAAAGCTGCTGCCGCCAGCTGGTAAGGAGAAAGAGGTAGTAGTGCCGTCTGCACAAGAGATGTACACGCCACTTCCTTCATTCAGCACGGCGTCTTGTGCGGTACCACAGCTGCCGTGAGGGTAGAACTTGTGCATAATCTCCAGCGAGATGGCTTTGTGCAGTGCCGCGACCTTTGGCAAAGAGTCCTGGAACATTGTTTATGTTGTCTATAAGGCTCTTTCGAGATTCCAGGTATCTGAAGGGAGCTCTTCACACATCTTTGGGCTTGGTTCCAGGACGTCAGTTTTAGCCCTTTGCAGGACCTTCAGTTGGCGGTTCAGACTTGGGCGTTTCTGACGGTTCTTGGTCTGCTCCTGTAGTCTCCCATGCTGTCGGTGTTTAGTAAGTCTCTTCATCGTGTGTGCTGTTCTGCGTTCCAGTGGCTCCAATGTCCTTCATTTCCTAAATTGGGGTGCTCCAGATGGCTCTAAGAATGTCACTGCATCATGAGAATGACCCATGTTCAAGCCTGGCTTTTTGGCTTTTGCAGGCGGTGTTTCTTGTTGTCGATGTATCTTGGTACCGCACAACTGGTCTGACCGAGCAGGTGTTTGCTTGTGCCAGGATGCTGTAATTTGCGCCAATGTGGTCCCCACCAGTTTCTTCATCGGAGACTTTTTTTGCAGCTCTAGCTTCCATGGCTTCGATGTGAGGCCTCCACATGAATCCAGTAATTTATTTTTTTGCCAGTAAAGTTGGCCTGTCTGTCTTTGGTACTGGAAGGTCTCCAGTTTTGAGGTGACCTCTTCCGTCTGATTGAAAGAGATGGTCTAGCTCAGTTTGAGTGGCCTCTTTCAGTCCAGCTGCTGACTCTATTGGCAGCATCCTGGATTCTGGAAAATGCTATTTCTTTATGTTCTGCTGCGCTCCACACTGCAAAGTCATCCGCATGGAGGATGTTCAAGACGAACCTTGGTACTGTTGTACTGATGTCATTAATGTAGACCAAAAGCAGCATCAGACACAACATCTCCCTGAGGTACACCTTCCCCGAGTTTAACAAGACTGCTGAATGTGCAAAGGGTAGAAGCTTCAGCGGCAGCCCCTGTTAAGCATGCCTTAAATAAAAGAATTACAATTAAATTGATGGGTCACATTGAAATTAATGAAATGATCACAAATGTTTATGCTCAATATGCATATTTTGTTAAGAAAACTGGCAACAAAAATATTTAAACAAAGGTGCAATTGTTATGATCATTTTTCGTTTCTTTGTGTACAGGTATAATGGGGGTAGGGCAGCAGATTCAGCCACTGTGGCCCCTAAATGCATCACAGCATCATAAAATCAGGTTGGGAGTAACTGTGGTACTCTATCCTAACCAATAAAACCTAACAATAGACCTCAAAGTTGTATACAAAATTTCTGAGAGCATCAGAAACAACGTACGTTTCCCAATTCAGCAATTTTAAATGGGAAAAAGCTATCATTCATCACGAACATACTGTAAAGGATGCCGACTTTCCTTATTTTCTTGCACTTTATGCTCACATTATTGAAACTTAATAGGTAAGGAGAGGTCAAAATGAAATGGATTAACTTTAGTAATTTTTTTTCCTAATTAATTTTGTGTATTTTTACAACTTAGGGGTAGGGATACAAAATAAACCACTGTGGCACTCACAGTAATCACAGCATCACCTAGTCAAGTTTATAATAATTGTGACATCCTGTTTTAATGATGTAAACCTGAAAATGGACTGTCAGTGCTATAGAAAATATCTGAAGGCATCTGACACATTATTTTTGTCTTCCTTTTTTTTTTTTTTGGCGATTTCGTGGAAATGGTCGTTTACTGGGTGCACAAATACCTTCACTGTGAGCCAGAGATTCAATATTTTTTCATTCTGTTTTTTTGCAGAGGATGCAGAAGTGTGCCTTGACATAATATTGCCTGATTTTGGCTTCTGGAATGAATTTTGATTTATTTAGAGGAAAATGTTTATCAACCTCCTTTTAGCACCTGTGAAGAGCGTGAATGGGGGTACACTTGCGCCATCGGCTATATCTGTGGTGTGTTCCTAAAGGATTTTCGGGGAACATGGCTTAAACATCTCAGGACATACTAAGGAATACTTTGAAACCCATCTTATTGAGTACGGGGGGGGGGGGGGGGGGGGGGGGGTGCACGGTAGATCTTCTTAGCTTATGGACTACTAGTACATGCACTGTATACCGCTGTTTAGAAATGTCACTGAGTCACAGTGTTTATCTGGATTTTCTTTTTTTCCCCAGTTTTTCCCGCCGTCCTGCAGTGTAATTTGTCACTGAGTTTCGGCTGCATAATTCACACTACGCCTTTAGTCATTGCTATCCGCCGCGGCGGCCGTGAGTTGAACGGTGACTCCTTGTGGACACTAGGGGTCAGTTGCATGAGCAAGCTTAGTCCTGCACCAGCCACTAAGCAAGGTGCGCCGCTATAGCGGCGCACCTTGCTTAGTGGCTGGTGCAGGACTAAAGCCGCTCGCTCATGCAACTGACACCAGTTGATTATTCCTTCCCGGGCCGCCCGCCCATTACGTCAGTGCCTTACTTTCAGAATTAACCCCATCGCTGCCAGTGATCAGGCACGAAGTTCTCGTTAGTCTGATACTGACGACGGCGCACCGGCTGACCGGCGACGTTAGCGTTTAGAACTGAATACATATTAAACTGGGACAAAATTTGGGTATAAAGAACATAGGACTAACAAGAGACATGAATCCGCATGAGGATTTGTGTCTCTTGCAGATGGTTACCGTGGTGCTCGCCCCGCCTTGCCCCGGCAGCTCAGGGGTTAACATAAGCTGAAACTAAAAGGGAAAAACGTTGGACTGTTAAACTACCCGATTTGTGGGCTCTAAATTGACTACGTATAAAATGTGTGCACCTCTAATTCACACAAAACTGCGTGGGACTATATGGATATTTTGTTCTTATTGCATTGGGGAGAGGCTTTGTTATAGAGAAGCACCCCCCCCCCATCCTCTCCCCTCCCTCCCCCCCCCCCACCCCCTCCTGTTTTTGGAACAAGCGCCTCAGTATCAGCTTGAATTGGATCGTGACTAGTCTTGAAAAATGGCCAAAGGCAGACCTGAAATTTGGCATCCTTTACAAAGTGGTAACTGGATGGCGTCAGCGGCAGGAACGAAATTGTAACATTACCGTATCGAAAGAGAAAATAATCAAGTTTCTACTTTTTCCGTGACCTCCGGCTAACTTTGTGTTTATGAAAAGCGTGTGAGCAGTGCCCGGCATAACGACCACCTATCAGCTACAGCAACTGATCTGTATGAAGCGCATTCGGCACATGTTTAAAAAAAAAAAAGAACAAGGGATACTTAAACAGTTTTGCCAGTTTGTGACGTAACTTCTTTAACCCATTACATCCTGAGACTGATTTTTTTTTTTAATGTCATAATTGTCCTATATAGGCTACATTACAAATTAGGAGATAGATCAACGATTTTAGTTTAAGGGCGGTTCCAGCCTAATAGCTTGGCGCCTGAGGCGCCAAGCTATTCTGGTGCTTGAACTATCATAGTCAAATTGATTTCAGCGGTCTTGCAATAGTGTATCAGGATGAAAAGAGTTAACTTACGCAGGCCAGGCTACGGCTCCGATAATTATTGCCGGGGAACTCTGGGGCCTCCGGTATTGGAACATTCCAGCATTTGTGGTTCTGCTTTTTTCTGATCTTGTGCAGGAAATATCTGTCGTGCCCGCACGGCTGCACCACGGCTTGATCTACATTTTAGGGCAAAACCCTGTACCTCAGCGCAGAGTGTCAAGAACCAGAATTACGTCGCTCCATGCAAGTTCAAGGTCACTGCAGCCATACTAACAAAGACTGACAATACATTATAAATAATGTACTGTCTTTGATGCCAATGATCTTCATACATGTACTTTCTTTCTCAGATATGTACAGTTTATTTTTCGCGTTCCAATAATGGAGCCTTTCCCCTACACTGCATGTCAGGCCACGTATTAACTCATTTAGCCCCGACACCCCACAGCACGGAGGAGATGGATCGACCATGATACTATTGTCGTACTAGACTGGCACTCCGACTAATCTGGCAGTACTCTTGAATTGTCATGGTCGAACCGTCTCCTGCAACAGCCATATATATATATATATCTTAATGTGACACCTCAGAACTTTGGGAAATGCGGCCGTGGGGTTAAATGGGTTAACCGGACTCGATCGAAGGACTTTTATGAACAGCCCCCGCCAAGAGACTTGACGCCCCATTGAGCCGCACGTTTGCATTTCCAAAATTTGGAGCTGTCCGTGTACCAGTTGCAGGACTGAGAGGGACCGACCAAGATAATTCAAGGGTAGTGCCAGATTAGCTTGGCGCCTAAAGGCGCCAAGCTAATCTGGCACTACCCTTGAATTACCTTGGTCGATCCATCTCCGGCTGCTGGTTACGTCAGGGCTACATGGGTTAATTAACTGAGAGACACGTTCCGTCGATCAGCTGGTGTTTCCTGCCCCATTTAATACTCAGTGCTCAGTGCGGCCGATGTTCATCCTGTTGGAACAAGGCCATAACTCAGTCGTTTCGTGGAAAGACTGAGTAACGTGTTAGCGCGGCCGGCCAGCTGCCGTTCCAAGTCTTACATCTAGAGGTCCGGGACTGTCTTTGTTCCGGCAGCAGGATGGCAAGTTCATTGCCACTGAAACTTGACTAGGTCCATGTGCACTGGATGTCGAGTGCATTGCCGGGTTCTCTCTCTCTCTCTCTCTCTCTGTGCACTGACGCGGCAAGGCACACCGGCGCGCGTGTGCGGTGTGTGTAAGTCTGAGAGTGATTTTATGTACGTTATTTTGTTTTGTAGTGTGTAGCAAGGACAAGAATGAAAACAGGTCTGCGCAGGCCTATTCTTTTATCCTTGGAAAATAAAGTTTCATTCATTCATTCATTTCTCTCTCTCTCTCTCTCTCTCTCTCTCTCTCTCTCTCTCTCTCTCTCTCTCTCTCTCTCTCTCTCTCTCTCTCTCTCTCATTTCTCTCTCTCTCTCTCTCTCTCTCTCTCTCTCTCTCTCTCTCTCTCTCATTATTATTAATATTATTATTATTATACAATAATAACGATGTTCAAAGTATTGAATAACAAACTCCCGATTATATTAAGAAAATGTTTTTCCTCCCGGCATCAACATACTCCACTGACTGAGATCAGTCAAGGCAGTCCATTACTGTGCCACGACCTAGAATCGATTTCTACAAGACAAGTTTAGTGTCAGTTCTCGGATGTTACACATGCGGAACACATTGCCCAAAAATGTCACAACATCAACAATGCTTTCGTCTAGTTTTAAAACCGGTCTCTTCAAGCACCTCACCTCATCATCGTAAGACTCAGCATAGACAATATACAGAGGGACCGCCCTGGACTCAGTCACAGCAGCCTGCACTTGCAGTGTACCGCGGATTTTCCCCTTTAGTCTAACTATCCAATTCTGTTATATCTTCAGCTAATACAAGATGCTAATACTGCAAGTGTGTGTGTGTGTGTGTGTGTGTGTGTGTGTGTGTGTGTGTGTGTGTGTGTGTGTGTGTGTGTGTGTGTGTGTGTGTGTGTGTGTGTGTGTGTGTGTGTGTGTGTGTGTGTGCGGTGTGTGTGTGCTTGTGTCAGTTTATGAATGTATGTATGGATATGCCGTACACTTTTACAACTGTGTGTATGTGTGAGATTTTGCGGGTGTGCGAACGCCTGGACTTCTTCAACGATTTTTTTTAAAAGTTTATATTTCATTGTTTTTTTTTTTTTCGTTTTATATTTCTTTTTTCCCATTTTAATGATAGTGTTTTGTGATTTGTGCATTATATGTAAAGTAGATTGCCCCCCGCAACGGCAAGTTTGAACGGCTAGGATTAGGGTTACAAACTTGTAACTGATGACACTTTAGAGACCAATAGGCACAAAATGCCTCCTACTATTTGAATTTAGAGTGTTTGGCGATTCCATCTGTGTGTATGATTATATTAAAAATATATAAGTGTTGAACACGGACACGTACACAACTATAAGTGTGTGAGAAATATGGTCAATTCATCAACCAGCAGCACCGCATTGTTAATGTGTCTCTTTCCAGACCAAAAAGGTGACTGCCAAGCGTGTAATATGCAAAGAAGTACCCAACGGAGAAAGAAACACGCTTCTGCCATTGAAGATAAGTAGCGGCTAATCTCTATGTTTGTTTGTTTGTCTATTTTGACAAAGGGTATTTACCCGAAATATTAATAAATTGTGTTGTACCCGTCTTTTCTAAGCGTGTTTCTTTCTCCGTTGGGTACTTCTTTAATGTGTCTCTTTGGTTACAAACTTGATTGGTTTATAAGATAAGATAGAACTTTCATATTGCCATATGTAATAATACATTAGGAAATCGTTTCGGTGCTGCGCAACTTAAAAAGAAGAACATAAACACATCAAAATATAGTAAGCTGCTCACGTGCACACACACCACACACACACACACACACACACACACACACACACACACACACACACACACACACACACACACATTCCCTCACATCAGTACACCCTATTCTATGACACCTTTTGATTCTGACGCCTCACTATTCATATGTATGATTCTAATACAAATTAAGTGGGTGTTACGTAGCGCCGCGTTAAAAATGAACACTTTTGGGGAACTATGCGTGTATTTGGTTGAGCCTTTTTCATGAGATAAATACGGCAGTACACTCCATAAAGCGTAATTAACGATAATCGATAGTACTGGGTTATTAGAAATATTATTCTGGTGAGAGTTATAGTGATGAAAGGGACCTTTTGTGTGATATATGGTCAGTTCACTGAACAACGCCACCGCATTGCTACTGTGTCTCAGGGCGCGCTTGTTTTCATTTGTTTGTTTGTTGTTGTGTTTTTTTCTAGGAGTAGGATTATAAACTTGTAACCATCGACATTTGCAGGTCGATAATTGCAAAATGACTGGCGACAAGCCAGACACCGAGTGTTTAGCGCTTTTAATCGTGAATATGATTACAATAAAAATCAAAGCACGTGTTACTTTTGTCCAAATCCGGCACTGTGTATTTGGATGGGCCTCTTTCCCACAGCCAATTACGGCATTCTGTATACTCCATGAGGCTTAATTAGTCAGAAACGATTATATCGGGTTATTTAAAAAAAAATATCATAGTTTTCAGTGGTGAGAGTGTCAGTGTGAGACATGTTCAGCAGTTTTTACTGTATTCGCTTTTAAAAATTGTAGTCTGCTGTAGCCAATTTAAAATACGATAGACGATACGAGACGATGAAGTTCTAAGATGATAAAACTGATGTCTATATACTACATTAACAATTCAACTCGAGTTTAATCCTACGTTTGGTCAAGTTTACTCAGTCCTAAGCGAGTTTGTCGTTTTCGGTGGAGGGCTTTGCTGCGCGCGCACTGCCGCGTATCTATCTATGGTTGGTTAGTTCGGGTTTAACGTCCACGGGTGATCATGGACGGCCCTGACGGGCGGGTTATGGGGGACAGGGAAATCTATTGCTTATGGAGTACGACCTGAACACTGATCAACTCAGGCGCACTCCAACTGTGCCACTTTGATTTACCAGGACCTTTCAACGGAAATGCTATTGAACAAATCCGTTTTTTTCCCCTGGATTATCTATCTATGCGGAGCGCAGCCGGAAGATATCGGGGCGCGTGAACGAGGCTAACAGCGAGCGAGCGACTGGGTTGACGCTGTGTGTCGCTTATTTCACGCTAAGGATTTCACAGTAGGCAAGCGCAACATAAGTCTGATCGCTCATGTGGCCACACAGGGCAATTAGGTTACGCCCCCTTGACGCTGTGTGTCGCTTATTTCACGCTACGGATTTCACAGTAGGCAAGGCAACATAAGTCTGATCGCTCATGTGGCCACACAGGGCAATTAGGTTACGCCCCCTTTTCACACACTGTTATCTGTTAGCCTCTTGCAGCATAAAACTATGAACGAAGAACTTTTCGGCCAAAACAAAAAAATCCACGCGGAGCACATCACAGGAGAAACATTTTCAGCAATTCTTAAAAAAATTAAGAGTTAGCGTTTTTCACAACACTCAAATGCACTAAGTACCCCATGACAAAACTGTCGTCTGCAAGCCTGCATACAACCGTGCACATGCCCCAATTAGGCTCCCATGAACACACTAGGTCGACTAAAATTACCCAGATTTTCTTTTTCACACCACCTGTCATGCCTTTTGTTGCTCAAAACGCCAAAAAAAAAGGCACACAATTGAAGTTTTACACCCTAAACTGAAAATGGCAAAGAGGGAGGAATTTTTTTAAAACTATTTCTGGCGGAAAAGTTACTACATGCACCGGAAGCAATTGCCCTGTGTGGCCGGCCTGTCACTCTCCACCATCTTGAATTCTGACTGGCTGAGACTGAGTCAGTACCCAACGGAGAAAGGCGAGTCCGGGCGGCCCGAGACTTTTACCCTTGGCAATCAATCCCTGATCGGGCCTGAGAGGTGACGAAATTGAACTTTCAGCTGTAAGTATTTTACGCACGAAGTACAACATTGAAAGGAAAGCCGCCATGGCTAGCTCTCTGCTTTTGAGAGTAGCCACTCATATTATCAACCAGCAGAGAGCAGCCACTCATCTGCCGAGATGGCAGCCCTGACTGCCAACACGAAGACCGTACAACCCAGTGCGACCTGCTGCGTAACTTGGAAGGGGCGCCCGGCAATCTAGCAACAATGACAGGTGGCCACCTTACAAACCTCACATGAGGAGAGTAAGGCTACCATCTCTTCCCTAGAGGCGAGGTTAGTCAGCCGTGACACCAGCCACAAACCCCGGCTGCGCCCCTTCGCTCATGCTGGCCGACCAGAATGAGCCCTCGCACCTTAACCTCCCCCGCGCGGCCCCCGTGACTCCCGACAACAGCCAACCCCCAGCGTCACGACAGCGCCGGCAGCGGTAAACACCACCAGCAGCGAGAGCAGCGAAGACAGCATTGGGTCTAAAGGGAAGACAGCGGAGTGGATCGACAACAACCCCGCGCCGATCGTCTTGATTCTGCACGACTCTGTGCTGAACAGGATCGACTCAGACCGCCTGGTCCGCTCCTACGGCCTGAAGGTCACTAAAGAGAGGGCCTACACCGCCGAACAGGTCCAGAACTACGCCGTCAACGAAATATATATATATATACGAAAAATAAAAAATAAACAAAGGAGACAAGAAATAAATTTAATGGTATGAAACAACGGCCATGGTCAGTCGCTACTTATAAGGGAAGAAGGAAATGTGGCCACGCTTCTAAGATAAGTGACGACTGGTGTCCATACTTGTTTGTTTGTCTATTTTGAAGAAGGGTATTTACCCGAAATATTAATAAATTGAGTTGTAACTGTCTTTTCTAAGCGTGTTTCTTTCTCCGTTAGGTCAGTTCTTCTGACACGCTTGGCAGTCACTGTGACGACCTCAGTTTTGGTCTGCGTTGTTGACGCCGGCTTAACACACTGACGACCGAAATCCCCAAATTTTGAACGGTTGCCCTCTCTGTGAAGACCCGGATCATACAATTCTAGAGTGACAGGTCCAGCATGATAGTTCAAGGGTGGTGCCAGAATAGCTTGGCGCCTATGGGCGCCAAGCTATTCTGGCACCACCCTTGAACTATCATGCTCGATCCATTTCTTGCTGTGGCGCGTCGGGGCTGAATGAGTTAAGTATGCGGCCGTGGCCGCCGGCTTGCTAAAATTACACTCATTCAGTACTGACGGTTCAGTCAGTCTTGATGGCGGCATACTTATAGGCATAGTCATGTGCTCTGACTGATGTGTCTCATAATCAACACATTTCGCTCCAGTTACCATTCACCGGAGCGCGATGGCCAACAATAGCCTGGGGTCACCATGACATAGCTGAACGCGTGCCGGAAGTCTGGCTGAGTTTCAGTTTCATCATTATTCAATCTCGGATCCACTGGGGGCATGAGAGAAATGACAAAAACACAAACATAAACTGTGCTCAAGAAATAAATATAACATTAACATTGAGACTAAGGCCCGTATGCGTTAGATTATTATATATAAAAAATACAACACATGAAGTGGACTTTCAACAGCACAAACAATTGACTCTACATATTATAGATCTTCTAGTACTCCGATAAGATCATTTTGTGTGTGCACGGTTTGTGTGTGTGCATGCGCGCACGCGCGCGCACGCGCGCGTGTGTGTGTGTGTGTGTGTGTGTGTGTGTGTGTGTGTGTGTGTGTGTGTGTGTGTGTGTGTGTGTGTGTGTGTAACAGACAGGAAATGAAAGTATACGCCTCACGCAGAGTACATCCTGAAAGTTCGAGGCGTTAGCCATGGCTAACCTCCAAATACAAACCAAGATGCACTCCACGTGACGCACACACTTTCACCTCCTGTTTGTTGCATAGCAATTCTGACTTAATGATAAATAAGCCACACAACCGGGTTGACAGTGAACGCGAGGGGAAAAAAAATAATCCAAAGTAAGTCAGTCTTAAAAGGACTAGTGTAGATGCGAGCTTCAGCTAGTTTTACCTCATCCTGCCCGCGACACACCACAGCAAGATATGGCACTACCACGATAGTTCAAGGGTGGTAGAAAGAACAGTTTGGCGCCTATACAAACCCGTACATACATATGGTATAATCTGACAAGCCATCAAAACTAGTGTGCGAGTACGAGAAGGGGAACATGAAATACCTACCCAATTTGGACGTTAGAAATTCCTTCAGTATTAACTTTATAAAATGAGCTAATTTCAATAGGAGAGTTTTGCTGCCGCAAGTAAGTAGCTGTTCAAATCTGACTGCATTTGGTCTGCTGTAATAGTATTTTTTAAACACAGTTTAGGCTTTTCAGCAAAGTAAGGGCAGCAAAATAAATAATGGAATTCATCCCCAATGTCCCCACTGTTACATTTATCACATACTCTATTTTCTCTACTAATCCCTCTGTATCTGAGTGACTGTACAGGTAGATTGATTGATTGTACATTGCTTAACGTCCCGACAGCAACAAGACTTTCTCAGGACGTGCCTGCACTGCTTGTGAAAAAACTAAACAGAATATTGAATGTATGTCGCCAGCCAGCCTAAATAAAGCTAAGACCATTTAGCAACACACATCCAATATCAAGAGCTACAGGCAGCGCAGACAGTAGGGAGAGTTTTAAAAAGGCAAATACATGTGAATGGACCAAGGGTAGACATAAACACATGCCCCAAAATAGAGGAGAAAACCCACCCTGTGGGGCTGACTAGGGTGACCCTGGGAATTTAAAGTAGTTAACCCCACCCAAGTCCTCCAGGGCAGACCCGGGTGGGGGTGTACAGGTAGAGAGTGATTAAGTGTTCTAAAGTGTAACATTGATTTTGCTAGGTTTTCAGGTAATTAAAAAATGTAGTCATCCACACCGAACTTTGTCTTGAACATTCTATAATTATAACAACATTCGGATGACTCCACATCCACATACCACTGTTGAATATACCGATACTGGAGGCAACGCTAATCTAAATTATTCTGATTAATCCGAAATCCACTGTTGAGGCCGAGTTCTTCCAAGTTAATCTTTGCAGACTTTATGAAAGCAGACTCAAATTTTCCCTCCTCAAACAGCTTCAGCAAAAATCTGTATATGACAACAGAAAATTTGCATTTATTACTATTCGTGACAATTCTATACCAAAAACACAGCATCCTTGCTTTGGCATGTAATTCCATAGGAAATTTTCCAAGTTCCCCATAGATAAATAAGGTGGGTGTAGATTTCCTTATGCCAAGCACTATCTTATAATACCGGCCTTAGTTGTAATTGTGAGGCTAGTTCTGACATAGATGGGCACCATATTTCACTGCCATACAACAGTATTGGCGACACTAGCCGGTCAAAAAGATCAATTTGTATTTCTAGAGGAAGCAAAAGCTTTTTGCTTTTCTTAAGTAGTGCAAACATTGCTCTTGTTGCACTAACATGTAATTCTTTTTGTGCAATTGTAAATTTATTATTGTAGTTAAGTTTCAGCCCAAGATATTTGTAGTTATAGACTACCTCCAAATTTCTTTTGTTAAAAGTGAAGGTTGTTTTTTTGCGCATCTTACCCTTTGAAAAGACAACTACTTTAGTCTTGTCAATATTTACACTAATGAGCCAGTTACAGCAATATTCAGACAGTGCATCAAGGGCAGCCTGCAAACCTTTTACAGACTCAGAGCACACGACTGTATCATCAGCATACAGCAAAATGAACATTTTCAGCAGGGCATCCAATCATTTACGTCCAGGTTAACATTTTGGGCATCGTGTTGGAAGCTTATAAGATCTACTGTCGTTTGTGATATAAATGAGTACATATCATTAAAAAATATGGCAAAAAGAAGCGGCGATAAATTTTCACCTTGTCTAACACCGACACTGCACAAAAAAACTATATGTACAACTGTTTCCTACCCTGACATAAGACTTAGCTCTGGCATACATATTTTGGATAACC
>BTPG01000007.1:113281489-113432968 GCA_036245525.1 Semisulcospira habei | reverse complement strand
TTTTGGATAACCGAAAATATTTGTCCATTAACACCTATATTTATTAACTTTTGCCGTAAAAAAGACCTATTAATCTGATCAAACGCTTTCGCAAAGTCAACAAATGTACAATAAAGTTTCTTCTTCTTCTTTTTTTTTTTTTTTTGATAATAAAAAATCAATCATACAAGTAGGGGTAAAAATATGGTCTGAAGTTGAGTAACCAGGTCTAAAGCCTGCCGGTTCTTCCCCTAATACGTGGTTGTCATTGATAAATGAGGCTAACCGTGAGTTGAGAGCACTGGTAAAGAGTTTTCCAAAACAACTTAGTATGGTTATACCTCTATAATTGTTAGGATCTTGTTTGTCGCCTTTTTGTTTATAAATTGGTAGAATAATTCTAGTTGTCCACTCAGTGGGAGCTTTACCAGCTTTTAATACCATGTTAAACAATGATGTGAAGGTTTCCACCATTTTCCCTTGCGACGCCTTAAGAAATTCATTAGTAATTTTGTCATCACCACAAGCCTTGTTAGACTT
The DNA here is from genome assembly GCA_036245525.1 of Semisulcospira habei. Taxonomy (NCBI): domain Eukaryota; kingdom Metazoa; phylum Mollusca; class Gastropoda; family Semisulcospiridae; genus Semisulcospira; species Semisulcospira habei. The sequence goes on along the minus strand of BTPG01000007.1, from coordinate 113,432,449 downwards.
TAGAGCACAAATACATTTTTTAACTTCATCAATAGTAAATGGAGCACTAAGTGCATCATTATTAACTGCATTTGAATCAGGTTCTACAGTCTGTTCCTGTAATGTTTCTTCTGGCTCAGTATTGAGCTTTCTGAAGTAGTCATACAAAATTTGGCTTGAGAGATTAGTCATACCACTACTCCTTTCAGAAGCCCTGCCATTTATTATCCTCCAATAAGCTTTTGGATCCTTGCTTCTGAGACTTCTCAATTTTTGAGCAAATTTGGATTTGTAAGCCTTAAATTGTAGTCTTATTTGTTTTTTTGTACTGCCTGGCTGCAACCGATTGGGTTTCAAGGATTGGGCATTTCTAAATTTACTATTAAGCTTCTTCGCCTTCTGATAGCTCTTTGTTTTGTCCTTACAAATGTTGTTAAACCAGGGGCAATCTTTATTTTTGTGTGAATGCCTATTGCGAGCTCTAGAGTTACAACCTGTCTCAACTTTCAAAGAACCAATGAAGGTGGCACCTACTGACCATAATGTCAGCTGCTTCCTTTGTAGCTAAGTCTATGTATTCTTGGGTGATGACTTCACTAGACTGTAAAGTCGTGTGTATGCCTACATTAAGTTGATAAATTCTAGCCTCGTATAAATTTTCAATGAAACAACTACTAAATTCTGGCTTCCATTTAGGGCGTGCTCCGTTATGAGTGGTTGCTGGCTTATTTTCAACATTAGAATCATCTTTCATATCCTTATATATGTCATTGTACAAATTATTCATTCTACTTAGGTGCACAGCCATAGTTATAGGACAGTGGATATCTGAATACAATTCGCAAAAGTCTAGTATCTGGAATTCTTTTATCTCTTGAAAAAGTGATCGGGAGCAGACAGCATAATCAACTACACTGACATTCTTACATGTGGCCTTCCGAATAGACACATCAAATCCATTACGGCCATTGACAATAGCCATGTCCATTGATTTACAGAAATCAATTAACTTGAAGCCCATATTATTTGTTTTTTTGCATCAATATTGGTAAGTTTTTGTAACTTTGTAAAGGGCTGCAGGTTACATGTAACAAATGCATCTATGTCATCTTCTACATCCTCTACATATGTGTCATCAAGATTTCCTGTACGTGCATTAAATTCACCCATAAGACAGAACTTATTCACGTTAACTTTTAGTTCAACAAGGCATTCTTCAAGCTGAGTGAAAAAATTCAGATTAACATATGGTGAGCCTTCTGGGGGCAAATACACAGCGCCAATATACAGGTCATCTGAAGTACGCGGATATGTCAATTTTAGCAGCAATACATCATCAGGAATATTAACATCGACGAACTTGTAAAGATGATCATGAGTACTGCTTGCAATTTGGTAACGTGCTTTCATCTGAAATATCGTGACAAGATTCGCAAGCTGATATGTGACTAGAACACAAATACCTCCTGATTTGCGGCCGTACTGTGATCGATTACGAAAAAAAACCAAACAAAGCCCGAGTGGCACATCGATTTCGTCAACGTCAGACAATTCAGTCGTTTCACTTAGGCAAACCACATCATAATTACTGATAAAGTCAACGAAATCTGGGTATAACAATTTAGATGACAACCCACACACATTCAGCGATAGGACTGAAAGACATGATAGCTCACGGCTCGCCGAGCGCATCGACATCTCGAACACAGAGCGGTCCTCCACATTACCATTGCTTGAAGACAAGGGAGGGCATAGTGGGGAATCAAGGGGCCGCAACTACAGACGTTTGTCGGCCGGACCAACCTATCCCCCTTCACTGCTGAGAATAAAATGCCGAGAACCGCGGATTAGTCCCATCGTGACTGGAAGAGACATAGATCCTTATGAGCCTAAGCGACTTTTGCTGAGGCCAATCAGTTTGTATTCATGTTTCATTGTCGTTTTTGGTCGTTGATTGAACCAAGATTTCAGAGACAAAACCCGGCTGAGCCGTACGAGCCTGAGCCGGACTGAACGAGCTATTATCACGCCACGTGTCAGTGCATACCGCCTGGTCACAGTCTCTGTAACAATACTGAGATTATAGATCGTTTGACATCGGAGCGCACAACGGTTTTCACAAATATCTTCGCAAAACCGCTGAGCCACTTTAGTGTGCGTCCAGCCCGTTGTGTCAATGCTAACTTGAAATAGCACCTGGTAAATGACTATTGCCGCATCAGATCTATACTGACAAGCAAAAGGAATGCGACATTTTTGGTACCAAAAATGTCGCATTCCTTTTGCTCGTCCGTATATTTTCATCACAGCAACTATGATATGCAAGATCTTATCAGCTATGGTTGTTGGGTCAGTCCGTACTCGCCACTTCACGACTGTACTGCTTTCCGGCTGACACACTGAATTCCTCAGTTTCCCTTGCGTAAGGGAGACATAACAGGATAAAAACACTGAGACGCCAGGCTTCCTGTTGACGAATGATTTTACTTCAATGTCGGGCAAACACTATACACATATCTTTAACTCATTCAGCCCCGACGCACTCAGTACAGCAGAAGATATATCGACCATGATAATTCAGGGGTAGTGCCCAGATTAGCTTTGCACCAACAGGCGCCAAGCTGATCTGGCACTACCCCTGAATTATCATGGTCGATCCCTTTCCTGCAACTGGTGCATAGTCGTTAGATGACGCCTCCAAAATTTGGGAAATACGGCCTTAGGGTTGAATGAGTTAAAAAAAATTAAAACACACACACACACGCACGCACACACGCACGCACACACACACACACACACGCACGCACACACGCACGCACACACACACGCACATACGCACGCACGCACGCACGCACGCACACACACACACACACACACACACACACACACACACACACACACACGCACACACACAAAATCACCGTGAATCTACTGTGCATGTTCAATATGTATCATTGTATATTATTACGTATACGCGTACTGTATGATTAGTTAGTTACGTCGACCCTTTTAATTTTGTAGGGCTGTTTATTCTTCTAATTACGGGTGATACATTTAACCATCCGTCTCCTGATATGTGCAATGTCCGAAATTTATAGTTGCGCGCGCGCGCGCGTGTATGTGTGTGTGTATATATGTGTGTGTGTGTGTGTGTGTGTGTGTGAAATTATATTGATTTTAAAGTTATTTTAGGCCATACACACATCTGATCTCACTTAGCCGTTTTTAAGTCTTTTCTACTTATAGACGAGACTTTTTAGGATGGGTCGCGGCGGAGCAAATTCAAAAGAATGCCTGTGACGACAAAGGCGGGCTGGTCTGAAAATCTGACAACTAAAGTAACCAGATAACAAGATGGGATGAACCATAACCCACTAAGTCTCTTCTATATAAAAGCTGTCCTCACTGTCAAGGATACCTTTGTCTTTGACCTGATTCTGATGTTGAAATATCTCCTTTTGAAAAAGCCTCGCAGATCTGCCCGCTGCCCGCCTCGTCCTCAGAAAGATAAAATCCGACCACATCACTCCCCTGCTCAAACTCCTTCACTGGCTCCCCATCCCCCAACGCTTCCAATACAAGATTCTGTCTCTCTGCTACAAATCCATCAACAACTACGCTCCTGCCTATCTCTTCAACTTACTTCACCCCTACACTCCTTCCCGCTCTCTCCGCTCCGCCTCCGACCCTCTCCGCCTCCACATGCCCCGCACCAAACTCAGCACTTTCGGCCCCCCGCTCCTTCTCCGTCTACGGTCCATCCACCTGGAACACTCTCCCACTCTCTCTCCGTCAGAAACACTCTCTCTCCTCCTTAAAGTCCGCCCTCAAAACTCACCTCTTCCAACAGTTCTAGCACTATAGTATCACTACACCACCCCCCCCCCCCCACCCCAAGCTGACTGTCGTAATGTATTTGTGGTACGTGAGTCATTGTCTAAAGTGTGTGCATGCGTGCGCGAGTTGTGAGTGCGCGCTTAGAGTTATAATTATTATAAGATAAGCGCATTATAAATACCGTAATTATTATTATTATTAGATCTGCCAATGCGTCAGTGAGTCCTAAAAGGGGCGCAGCGCATACGCGACATTGGTTTGTCAAATATCATTTGTCACGACGTACTTTTTAGTTCTTACGTAATTTTATATTTTACGTGATATGAGTTTCACTTTCGCTTCAAGACTTGAGATAATGGTGAGGAAATTAGCAAGTCAATGTACAATTTTCATTCATGCTATAACTTGTGTGAAATCAGGTTGACTTTATCTAGCTACAGTACTAATAGGTATCGGCAACCCAAAGTTTGTATCGATTTACATGGTACACGACTTGAATAGTGACGTAGCTGACGTTGAATGAAGCAAAACTCAAAAAGAATTATGGTGATCCGACAAACCGTTCTCGACGAATAGCGTAAAACGTGCCCTTTAAAACGTACACGTTTTGACCCAAAATCGTCAAATTTGGGAAAATGTCAACTTTAGGCTTCTGTATGACTCGGACTATAAGCCACACATAGTACAAACTAGCTATACACACTCCGACCACGGCGTAGATTGTGCCTTTTTTTTTTTCTTTCTGGGCTTGTACTACAAAAGCACATCCTGTGGAAGGCCGTTAAAAATGCCGAATTTTGAAAATCTACCAACGTACTTTTAGCTTGCATGCTGGGATACAATCTTCAAAAGCTAATATCTCCTAGACTACTTAACCTTCTAACTTCAAATCTGACCCTACTAAAGTATATAAAAAGAGCTTTATGTACATGAGTGTTTATGTGACTTATCCGAAGGTCAAGGTCACACAAGGTCAAAATATATAATGAAATATACGTTTTCCTCAAGATTTTAGCACTGATTTGGAAGCCCAACATGAATGCCTTATAATGAAGCACAATATTATGCTTCCAAGGCAACCTTTGAAAACATTTTACAATGATCAAGATCACAGGAGGTCATCCAACTCTTGAAAATTGGTAAATATGTGTGAAATTTTGAGACTACATCTTTGCATCTCCTGACATGTATATTGATTCAGGATTCAGCTTGGAGCTTGAAAAGCATTTTTGTATGTTGCAATCTGTTTGACATCTGGCAGGTCAAGGTCACAAAGGTCAAGCAATGTGCGAAAAGCAGTTAAGTTGTCTGTTTCTGCATTTCTGAAAGGCTGTGTCGTCAGATAAAGCTTAAAGGGGCACACCCGACCTTTTTTAAGGCTTCAGTCCGCAATAAGCTTATACAGGGATTCAGTGTGCATACCCACTTAGATAGTGACCACCCTATTGTCCCACTAAATGCTTTCTTTCGTCCGTTCAAAGTGAAAAGAGGCCCACCAGAATCTTTCTTAGGATCCCAGGAAATATTGCTTGTGATTAGCGATGGTAGCTGACGTCATAACTATTCTATACGACCTTAGGTCATCTGCATAATTATAACCAATCAGAGACAAGATGGCGGACGAACAGCGAAGAAAAAAAGAAAGTATCATCGCGTCGCGCCGACATTGACAGACTCGGCAATTGCGGAAGAGAAGAAAGAGTAAGAGAGACAAGATACCCCTAAGTAAAACTCACATCGGACAAGGGAATATAGACATGTGGCAACGCGTAAAGCAAGAGCTTAGCTTGACCACCCACCCGGAATTTGTCTTTTTCCTGCTGAATCAGTAAGTAATCCTACTACTGTCTTTGTCGATTTTCCTATAGTTCCGCGAGCGCTAGTGATTTTCAGATTTCATGATCTTCAGTAGTAATTTATCTCTTACTGATTTTGCAAGATTTTACTGAACCCGCTGTTTCATCATATAGTTAGGAGCTAGTTATCACATTATATGCTGCAGAGATCTGAAAACTACGGTGTGTCAAAGTTGCACATCACTGGTCGTAACATGTCCTTTTCTGTTTCGGCTCTCATTCACTTGATTCAGAGAGGTAATGTTTCTGCTGCGAGGGTGTATTTTTCGTTTCTAATGATGCTTTACGTACACCTCGACGTGTGAGACGTTAAACTGACTGCAGTGCAGAAAGTCGGTATAAATACCAATGGTCTGCTTCAATGATGGAAGACGGTGCGTGTTTCCGAGGGGTAAATGATCAAAGGTCAAACTAGGCAGCGTGGACTCAAACATGCACGCCCTCGGTTACTACTCTGCACGATCGTTACTAGTAAATACTAGCAGGTCGAGCGGAGCCCGCATTTTTTTATGTGATTTTGACAGCATAGCGAGTACGGAAGGTTTATTCTACTTTCTCGTGAAAAATTACGTCAAAGGTATGCCGGAGAACATCAGAATACGTGTACACTGACACGTGTGTACATCACACCGATGACCTCGTGACCTGCAGGATTGTGATACACTGAGAGTCAACCGGATTCTGCCTTGTGACGTAGGCTCATAAATATGCATATTAATTCAAAACGACCCCAATGCAGACGATAAATTCGCGACTCGGGTAAAATAAAACAATACACCCTCCAAACGATGAATTTCGACATTTGGCATTGTATTTACATCTTAAAGCTCTAAGATAGTACACAAAGGACCCATACACATACTGTCAGCAGTATCTGTTGCAGACAGGTTTCTAACTGTGTTGAGATGCTTGATCCTGGGGAATATAACTTTAACATGCTATTCTCTTTGTTTATGAATTAGGCTTTTTTTTGCATACTGACAATTTGACCCCAAGTGCATGCCAAGGTCACAGATTAGAAAATTTGTCAAAATGAACATGAGTTTTGAGTGTTCCAGTGTACTTTGTTAGTTTCCGGTGTTGGTGATTATATACGATAACAGTTTATATACACATCCGTATCAGTGACCTTGAGATGGGGTCAAGGTCACAGTTAATGTTATTCTTATTTCATAGTCTTATAGTATCTGGTTTGAGGCTGGTTGTGTTTCAGTGCAGGCGTTAAGACGGTACGTTAGAACATGATGAGGATGTCATCCCAAAGTCTGCCGTATTGTTTGGGGCTCCCGTGCGTTTTTCTTTTAGGAACATTCAGAGTTGTTCATATTTTTAAGCTTATCCTTCTGCCAGATCCATTCCCCTCCTCTCTAAGCCAACACACACGCCGGCGCACACAAATAATGACGGACACACGGCTGTGGGCTGGAGTAGCGACCGGAATTCTGAAGAAGAAGAATAGCACGAGCAGCAAAATGACGTCACTATAAGCTTCACGTCATGGCATCGCTGGTCTCACGACGCCGTGTACACTGTGACGAATTCGATGTTTCACGTCACTCATTCTCTGGACTCGATCAGGGTTGGTCAGAACAGTATCCCCTTTTCCGAGACGGCCCGTAATCCTGGTGTTATCATTGACAATAGGCTGACCATGAGCTCGGGAAGTTCCCCGCGTTGCCTAGCAGCGTCGGCGCATCAGCCGCCATCTTATGAGGATACCATAGTCATGAGATAGTAGCGAAATAGTGTTTCAACACGTTTATCTTCATGTTTCTTCCTCTTTGGAAACAAACAAAAACAGATTCTGGTGAGCGGTTTCCTACAGTGATGGCAAGACTAGCTGTTATTGCTTATAGCACTACAGGACTTTCCTGACATTACAAAAACATCGATTTCCCTATGAGCGCTTAGTCCCGTATCCTCACAAGATGGCCGCCACTACTGGCGTGATGACGTCAGCTTCCCGAGCCCTATAGTCTAGCAGCTGCCGGCCTTCATAGAAGATCAGCCATTTACGAGATAGTGATTTTCTAGAGAGTAACAAAGGTTTGGGTATATCAAAATGAAGTCTAGTGTGAATAAAAGCAGTGCGCCCTCGTTTTAAACCGCCGGAGGATGGAGACATTTTTTTGTAGCACATTTTGTTTCCAGTACGGCTGCAGACGAAAGCGGGACTGTCGCAGCCATTTTCACTGGGATCAGTAGTTTACACGGGCCTCATTTGACCCTGTATTTAGTGGTAGTATGCACTATATGTCACTTAAAAGGATTTCATTATTTTTAAAGTAAATTTTCACACTTAATTATATTAAGAGAAGAAACAATTACGAAAAGAGTTGCTTTGAGCTCACATATCGTTACTCAACAATAAGGTATCCCAAATCACGTGATCGACACATACACGCGGACTCCTTGCCGTGAATTTCGGTGTGCCGACGAGTTTTTAAAATTTGTTCTACATAAGCTTGTTTGTTTCCCAAAAAGGCAAACGTGTAAAGTTGATGTGTGCATTATTACGTCTTGATAAAGGTTTGTCACGTTTATTTCCATACACTTTACCACCGCTTTGCCCGTTTCATTTCGACACCACAGCACCGAAACAAAACGCAACCCACAACACAAAATTTATCTTCGAAACCTATGTCCGAAGTGCAATATGCTGCATGCTGTAAAAGAGAAAGAGTGCCACACCACTTGATTTTAACTGTCATGGCTGAGCAGAGTTTCGGAACTTGGATTAATTATTTATTGCTGTAAGATTTATTTTAATCAGTTGCACTGGCAAGCTATGTTGTGATGTGCGATCACTGCCAGTGCCAATTATGCAGTCTCAGTGATCACTGATGGTACAGTACACCTTCACACTGAAAAAATACACAGCACAATGTGAACACGCTTGGAAGTTCATGCAATGCTTTGTTTAAAATTAAACCCTATCTTGCTAGCAGTCGCCTACTGCACAAAAGAGGAACTTGTTTTGCTGCTGCGTAATTTGCAGTTTATCTGCATATAGACATTTGCAGTTCGATGAAGGATTCTTAGCAGCTGACATTAGCACTGACATATATATTGGGATTAAAACGAGAAAGAAAACGGAGAAAGGTGACACAGAGAAGATTTAATAAAGCAGTCAGTCAAGTGATCAAATGAATGAGATATATATGTTTTATGATGAACAGCTAGTTAAGGGGAGGGGGGGTTGTGGGGGGGGGGGGAGGAGGGCTGTGGGGGGAGGGGGGGGGGGAGGAGGCACATACTTTATAATGTACTTACTTACTTACGCCTGTCACCCCTACCCGGGTATAGGCCGTCGACGAGAGACCTCCAGCAACTCCTGTCCTGTGCTTCTCCTTCGATTCTACTCCAGGTGGTTCCCAGTCTCTTGATGTCTGCTTGGAGGTCTCGACGCCAGGAGTTTCTCGGCCTACCTCTTTTCCTCTTTCCCTGGGGGTTCCATGACAATGCCTGCCTAGTGATACTGGAATCTGGCTTTCTCAGACTGTGACCGATCCATCCCCATCTTCTTCGCCCAATTTCATTCTCTGCTGTTATCTGCTCTGTTCTCTCCCAGAGTCTGACGTTGCTGATCTTCTCTGGCCAGTGGATTTTCAAAATTCTTCTAAGGCAACTGTTCATGAAGGTCTGTACTCTGTTGACTGTGGTTTTTGTCAATCTCCATGTCTCTGCTCCATATAGGAGAACTGCTTTTACATTGGAGTTGAAAATCCGGACTTTGGTGTGTTGTGACAGCTCTCTGGAACTCCACACTTTTTTCAACTGGAGAAAGGCTGCTCTGGCTTTACCGATTCGTGCTCTGACATCTGCATCAGTGCCGCCTTTTTTGTCTATGATGCTCCCGAGATAGGTGAAGGACTCCACCTCCTCCAACGGGGTGCCAGCAAGCAAGATTGGTTCTTCCCTGGTTGCGTTCAGCCTCATTGTCTTTGTTTTCTGTTTGTGAATGGTGAGGCCCACTTGGGACGAGATGTCAGCAAGCCTCGTGGTCTTGTCCTGCATTTGTTGATGAGTGTGGGACAGTAATGCCAAGTCGTCTGCAAAATCGAGGTCGTCAAGCTGTGTCCACAGTGTCCACTGTATTCCACTTCGTCTGTGCTCTGTGGTCATCTTCATGACCCAGTCTATGGCCAGTAGGAAGAGGAATGGAGATAGCAGACACCCCTGCCTGACACCAGTTCTGACCTGGAGCTCTCTGGTGAACTGCCCTTCGTGGATCACGCGACATGTCATGCCATCATAGCTGCTCTTGATCAGGCGGACGAGCTTTGTGGGTACACCGTAGTGTCGTAGGAGTTTCCACAGAGTCTCTCGGTCCACGCTGTCAAATGCTTTCTCATAATCCACAAAGTTGACGTACAGCGGGGAGCTCCACTCCAGAGACTGTTCCACGATGATGCGGAGAGTGGCGATCTGGTCTGTACATGATCGGTTCTTCCTGAATCCTGCTTGCTGGTCTCTCAGCTGGGGGTCAACGGAGCTCTTCATTCTCTCTAGGATGATCCTGTTGAAGACCTTTCCTGGTACTGACAGCAAGGTGATTCCTCTGTAGTTGGAACACTTGCTGAGGTCGCCTTTCTTGGGAAGCTTGATTAGGTACCCCTCCTTCCAGTCAGCTGGCATCACCTCCTCTTCCCAGATCTTTCAAAACAGTGTTGTCTCTAGGTCTGCTTTCAGAGACTCCGCTGGGATGCCATCTGGCCCTGCTGCTTTGCCATTCTTCAAAAATGCCACTGCTTTTCTGATCTCTTCCCGGCTGGGTCTGTCACAGCTGATGGGTAGGTCGGTCTCTGCCGGCTGGATGTCGGGGGGGTCGGGTGGGCTAGGTCTGTTCAGTAACTCTTCAAAATACTCGGCCCATCTGTCGAGTTGGTCTGCTCTGTCTGCAATAGGCTTGCCTTCTTTGTCTTTTACTGGTCTTTGTGTATGGCCATACTTACCCGACAATCTTCTGGTAATGTCGTATAGCTGTTTCATGTTGCCGCTGCCTGCTGCCTTTTCTGCCTCTGCTGCCAGGCTGTCTGTGTAGGCCCTCTTGTCTGCCCTGATACTCCTCTTCACCTCGCGGTTGGCTTCCGAGTATTCCCCCTGTGCCCTTACTTTGGCTGCTCTCGTGCGACTGTTGTTGACCGCTGCTTTCTTCTGCTTCCTCGCTTCTATCTTCTTCAAGGTCTGTGCCGACAGCCAGTCCTTGTGGTGGTGTTTCCTGAGCCCTACAGTGTCTTTGCAGGTTGAGTTCAGCGCCTCTCTAACTGCCTTCCACTGCTGCTCTGTGGTGACCGCCTCCTCTTCATTTACTAGCTCCTGTAGCGCTTGAAACCGGTTGGACAGCACCAGTTTGAACTCTTCTCTAACTCCAGTTTCTCTCAGGAGGCCTACATTATAGCGCTGTCTTCTTGTTGTCTCTGTGCGGCTTTTCTTTAGCTTGAGCTTCATTCTTAAGGTAAGCAGATGGTGGTCTGAGGCGACATCTGCTCCCCTCCTCACTCGAACATCTTGAAGGGATCTTCTAAATTTCTTGCTAATGCAGATATGGTCTATTTGGTTCTCTGTTGTATGGTCAGGTGAGACCCAAGTTGCTTTGTGTATTCTTCTGTGTGGGAAGATGCTGCCTCCAATGACAAGTCGGTTTAGAGCACAAAAGTCTACAAACCTCTCCCCGTTCTCACTCATCTCCGAGCCTAGTCCCTGTCTCCCCATCACCTCTTCGTATCCGGTGTTGTCCTCCCCTATTTTGGCATTAAAATCGCCCATGACGATGGTGATGTCTCGCTCCGCACATTTGTCCACGGCACTCTGGAGTCGGTCGTAGAACTCTTGTTTCTCTTCCTCGTCACTGTCATTGGTGGGCGCATAACACTGGATGACGTTCAGCTTGAGCTTTTTCTTGGTTCTAAAGGCTGCTGTTATAATTCTTGGCCCAAGAGGTTCCCAGCCCATCAGCGCTCTCTGTGCCACTGGTGACAGCATGAGTGCTACTCCTTCTGTATGGGGGGCATTCTCCTCTTCCTGACCTGAATACAGAATCATCTCCCCACTTAACAGCCTTTTCTGGCCAGACTGCGTCCATCTGGCTTCACTGATGCCTAGCAGGGAAAGGTTGTACTTTTGCATTTCCGCTGCTATCTGGGCGGCCTTGCCGCTCTGGTACATGGTCTTGACGTTCCATGTGCCCATGGTTGTATCCCTGGATAGAGAGAGGCGGCTCGGTCCTGTGGCTTCCGAAGACTTCCGGCTTTCACCACAGGACGTCATAAGTCTTCTAGTATAAGAACCTTCCTCCTCCAGGAAAGGAATTACTGTTAGTCTTTTCGTCGGCGTTTTTGTAGCTATTTCCTTTTTTGCAGGGTGGGGAAGCTACCCCCACGCCCAACCCCCTTACTAGGAGGACCAGGTTTTTTTTGTCGGGGTCACCTTCCCTTAGACCATGTTGGTTCACGGCACCTTATTTCATTCGGTGCACCCCTCTCACGAGGGACCCCCTATCCACCACCCAGGGGACGCGCCTCAACGCCGTATGGTCCCAGCGCGAGGATACTTTATAATGTACACGTACTATTTCTTCAGTGTTTACATCACCCACTCATAACACCATTTGGCTCGATGAGTTCTCATGTTTTATTTGAGTGATTTACAAAATACATGTACTTGCTGCTGTTACATTATCTTCTTACTGGTTTTGACATTTCGCTCTAAGATTTACAGTCCCATACTTTTAGCCTGTCCCGCCTAACGCACATGGAGGTTGATTGCATCATTGATATGTGTGTGTGTAGGTAGCGTTTTGTTTGAGGTGGCAGTTTTGGCCTGACCTTTAAGTTTGGTGCCCCTGTGCATGTGGCCACCAGTACTATTTACAGAACTGATGGCTGCATGTGCAGGCTAGTTCACGGTATCACATTTACAGAACTGATGGCTGCATGTGCAGGCTAGTTCACGGTATCACTTATCAATCTGAACTGAGCAGCCTATTGTTTGAAGTGATCAGTAGTGGCATCATCCATGATGTATGTGTGCATTTGGCCACTGGTACTGTTTACAAAGGTGCTGCGGTTTACAGAACTAGTGGCTGAGTACGCATATTAGTACTGATATTGTTATCAGGTGTGGCCTTATCTCTAAGTTTTGGTGCCCCTGTGCATGAGGCCAACAGTACTTTTCACAGAACTGATGGCTGCATGTGCAGTGTGATTAACTGTACACATGAAATTTGTAGGTGGGCAGCTAAAGTACAAGCAGTCAATACAAGCCACTTTCTTAACCTGAAGTCTCTATATAGGTTTTACAGTCCACTAATGTCCATCAGTATACAATTGTGCATGTCTTTTATGGGTGTTCTGCGGTTTTGTGTGTGTATGTGGGGTGGGGTTGAAAGAGGGGCGGTATGGCACTTATTACCGTGTATGTGTATATACAAAACCTACATTACAAACAAACATAAATAAATAATTTAAATAAATAGTTATTTGGGTTTAACGCCACGCAGGCAACTACAGCCATCTCATGGCGGTTAAATAAATAAGATAAAGTAAGTCAAAGACACCTGGGACATATGAATGCTAAGTAAAGTATAGATTATGAACATGCACAGATGTACATTCTTTTGGAGGGTGTTCTGCGTATTGTATGTGTAACTGGAGTGGGGTTGGGAGCGAGCGGTATGGCACCTATTACCATGTACGTGTATAAGACATAAGACATTTATTCACCAAGTAAAACGTTACAAGGATTTTTGTGTGGCATGGCGAGAGTAAAATACATCCTCACTTGTAGGGCATTTATCATGTCATACACTCAGTTGGCGATCATCCTGTACACAGCAATAAAAGATAGATAAACACAATATTAAACACAAATCATATGTCACAAATCATGGAATCACGTTGTTCCATGGATGGTGATGTACTGAGGACAGTTTCTGGAAAGAAGCTGTGTCTGAATCGAGAGGTTCTGGCTTTCAAAGCACGGAACCGCCGGCCAGAGGGCAGAAGCTCGAAGAGATGATTGGCTGGGTGTGACGGATCTGACAGAATAGTACTGGTGGCCACATGCACAGGGGCACCATGATGTATGTTCTTATGCTGTATGCTGAGTGGGCAGTATTACCATGTATGTGTATGAGAACATCAGCAAATGTTCAAAACCTACTTTACAAACAAATAAATAATAACTTTAAATAACTAAAATAAGGTAAATCAAAGATACCTGGGACATATGAATACCAAGTAAAGGATATATTATGAACATGCACAGACGTGCATGTCTTTTAATGGGTGTTCTGTGGTTTTGTATGTGGGATGGGGAGCGGGTGGTATGCACCTATTACCATATATGTGTACATGTATGTACTCATCTTGTATGCTGATGTGTATGTGAAAACATACATCACAAACAAACAAATAAATAAATAAATAAATAAATAAATAAATAAATAAATAAAATAATAAATTAATAAATAAAATAAGTCGGAGATACCTGGGACCTATGAATATGCATGCTAAGTAAAGTATAGATTATGAACATGCACAGATGTATGCATATTGAAAACAAATTTCCTCTCCTTGGTGGCCACTACCATACCACTAGTGATCATGTGCATCAATGAATTCCTTCCATCTATAATTAAAACGATAAATAATAAATAAATATGTAAGTGAATACATAAATGAATCAATAATAAATAAATAAATAAAACATGTAATATAATGGAGAGGGCTACTATCTTTATTGTGTGTCATGCAGTCCCGATAAAGCTTGATCATAAGTGTTCTTGTGAGTACTTGAGTGCGGATTGGTTGAATGGGTTGCACAAACTACAATTTTTATATCAGTTTAGGTGTTTAGCTGAACATGGTGATTTAGATGGAAACGGTTCGGAGATGGATTTCACTCTGCCTGGCTTGTGCTTAAGACCAGTTAAAAATCCCATCTCCGCTAATAAAAAAAAAAAAAGAAGAAAAGAGCAGACCTACACTTAGAGCCGTTAGGCTGGAAAACAGACGAACAACATGCATGTTGTATCCGGACAAAAAGTCTTCAGAATGTTGAAGATGGTCGGCAGACACAACGCACAACACGCACGAAAGGAGTTTAGGCCTACTTTCGATATGCTTTCCTCCCACAAAAGACCGAGTTTTATGGGAAAGGTTGTTTTCAAGACCATAAGAAAAATAACGTATATGACGTTGATAAGATGTACTTCAAAGTTCAAATCCAAAATAATCTTTGTTTCACTTTAGGAGCAAAGTAAAGCTGCATCAACTGTGCGCGTCAGATTTTAAAAGGCATCTCGCTGACCGCCATTTTGAAACTAGCGACGCGAGTATGCTTACGGCGTTAAAAATATTACTTTTAAAATTATTTTATCGTAAATATGTATACATGTTTACTTGCACATGTTTTTAATTTACTCACCGCTATAAACTTGTAACTTGTATGCTTGAAAATTTTAATGTTATACACAAAAAAAATGTCTTGCACCTTATCCGGGCCGTGTACGAGGACTGGTTCCCTCACATCGAAAAATAGCTTTCGAAAAACACTTCTACAAAAATGTCTCCATCCTAAAGACAAATATTGTTGCTATGCATAAACCATATGGCATTAGTACTTTCGTTTCGTACCTGAAAATTATTGTTACTCTTTTGACGAACTACTTATCTCTACAGAAATTGCGTAAGCTGCTAGACTACAATGTTCCTTCTTTGAACTGAGGAACATCAGTTCAATTCGACACCTTCTCACTACCGAAGCAACTAAAACGCTTGTTGACCCAGATTAGAGTCCGTAATTCATTTGTCATATTTACTTGACATTTTGTATATAGCTAGTTTGGAGAAAGACATTGGATGAGTTCGTTAGCCAGCTTTGTATCCTTTCAACTTCATTAGTAAAAATTAATTCTTTTCAGAAAAGAATTTTCAGAAAAGAATTACAACAGTAAAAAAAAATAATAATAATAAAAATTAAAAAAAAACCCACTTGACTTCCTAGGGAAAGTCAGACAGTGGCGGTGACGTAAAAGAGGCAACTCCGTCACCACGCAGACATTGACATAATACTCTAAATACGACGTAATTCTCTCTCTCTCTCTCTCTCTCTCTCTCTCTCTCTCTCTCTCTCTCTCTCTCTCTCTCTCTCTCTCTCTCTCTCTCTCTCTCTCTCTCTCTCTCTCTCTCATTTTTAGAAACTTATTTGGACACCGAGATGCACATAAAAATGTAGATATGAGATATAGTGTAATATCTGACATCTAGATGTGTGCGCCCGTCGTGTTCGTTTGCCACAGGACCGTTTGCAATGAATGCCTGTTGTCTTCTCTGTGAAAAATGTTAATTTTAATCGTTTTCAATTACGCTTCCCCTGTGCTTATTTCGTCACTCATTCCCGTATTTTGAGCCACGGCACTGTTTTTTTTTTTTTTTTTGGCTTCAGTAAGCCAGGTATTAGTCCCGTTTTCGATTCATTGCGTCAGTTGTTGTGGGTGCGAGTAGCACCATTTTCAAGTTATTGCGGCGTTGATCAGTCTACTTTTCTGTTGCGCTGTTTGGTTGCTGCGCTTTTGGTGTTGCGTCAGCGGACCAGACCGGCCGCCTGACCATTAACTTGTGATCTTAACGGTTCTGTGGATTTATATTGGTTAGTGGGGGGTTTTCCCGTTTTCGATTCATTGCGAGTAGCACCATCCGCCTCAGGCTTATTGCGTTGTCTTAGTTTTCTGTTGCCGCGCTGTTTTCTTGCTGTGCTGTTGGAGTCACAGTGCTCACGCGCGTGGCTGCATTCGCATGTGTTCAGTTTGGCACGGTTCTGTTTTCTTCTCGTGCGTTCTCTGTTGCGGCGACATTCTCGTTTGCAGTTCGAGTGACGTGTTCGGTTATTTGGTTAGTTCGGTTTAACGTCCACAGCACCGAGGTGATCATGGACGGCCCTGACGGGCAGCGGGTTATGGGGGGACAGGGAAATCTATTGCCAATGGAGTACGACCTGAATACTGATCAACTCAGGCGCACTCCAACTGTGCCACTTTGATTTACCAGGAATTTTCAACGAACATGCTATTGAACAAATCCTTTTTTTTTACCCCCTGGATGACGTGTTCGGTTATTTCCCCGTCACTAATTAATGATGTTAATGTCGCCGTGTCGCCGGTTACGTGGTCGGGTTACGTGGTCTCGCCCGCGCGCTTGTGCCTGATGTTAGGCGGCTGGGGCCGGTTTACAATTGATTGTTTAGCTCAGCCTTGGGGCGTTACTCCATTCCGTGTGTTGTTGTTGTTTATTTGTAGTTTGCTTTTGTTCAATTTCATTTCAAAATGCCGATTCGTTCATTGCGTCAGTAGTTAGTCTTGTCTTTCTCTCGCTTTTTGGTTTCTTTTCGCATTACTGAGGTACTTATGTCAGTTGTTGTTTTTCCTTGCGTCAGTCTTGTGTTCCTCTTACTTTTCAGTTTGGGTTTCTTTTCGCCTTAGGTTTTGAATCCATGGTACCTGTGTCAGTTATTGCCGTTCTTGTTTGGGTGTTGTTGTTTTTTGTCGTTGTTATTTTGTGCCTCTAGTTTTGCGAAAGTTGCCTTGGTTAGGTCAAGCACTGGTCAGTGTCACTCTGCTTTTCTTGGCCGTTCGGAATTGCTTTTTTAGTTGCGCAATTCCGCGGATGCTGCCTTGGTTAGGTCATCCACTGGTTCATTTCAGTTTTTAATTGAGCTTTTATTCATTGCGTTTTGTTTGACGTTGTATCAGTTGTGCCTCTGATTTATTGTAGGTCATTCACATGTTCGTGTTGCTCTGTATTTTGTTGCTTTGGGATTGCTTTATTTGTTATGCAATTCGCTGGTGTTGAGAAAACGATGTTCACACCGCACACATGAATGTTTCAGCATGATTCTGGCTTGGCCGTATACACAACGTTTTGTGGCACAGTTCTCGATTTGTGTTGTAGTCACACTTTCCTTTGCGTAGAACAAGTTTCACTTTAAGAAGCCAGGTACTGCTCTCATCAGCGGAGCAAACCTGACCACAGAGGTGTGATTTAGTTATCGCATCCGTCCTTGTGTGCAAAGGAATATCAGTGGATTTATTTGTTGAGTTGTTATTAAAGGTTCGGTGTTTATCACCATTGTGGTCAGGTTTGGTCCATGGACGAGAGCAGTACCTGGCTTAGTAAAGCAAAAAACATGCTCGGAAATACACAAGGGAATGAGTGACGAAATAAAATCTAGGTCTGTGTTACAAAACTTTATGTATACGGCCAACCCAGTAATAGGCTGCAACTGAGTTGTTGGTGTGCGATGTTGAGCACAGTTTTCACACACACACACACACACACACACACACACACACACACACACACACACACACACACACACACACACACACACACACACACACACACACACACACACACACACACACACACACACTGAGAGCCTGAATAAACATGCACGTCAAAAACGTAGTTTGAAATATAACAGCAACAACAAACTCGGCAATACAAATTAACTCATTCTACCCCAGACACACCGCAGCAAGATAAAGATCGACCATCGGATAGTTGAAGGGTGATGCCAGAATAGCTTGGCGCCTATGGGCGCCAAGCTATTCTGGCATCACCCTTGAACTATCATGGTCGATCTGTGTCCTGCACTGCAACGCAGTCTTGAGAGGACGACTTCAAAATTTGGGGATTTCGGTCTTGGGGTAGAATGAGTTTAAGGCGCTCGAGTCACGCTGACACAACTACGCAGCTGTGGGCTCAAGTTTCTACGAGCTGGCAAAATAAGCGGGCCCTGAAAAAGACGGACCATCAGTAATGTCGATCACCGGTAAAAAATTGCATAGCTTGGCTCCCGAGTAAGACAAACTAATGTCGAATATATCGAGGAGCGGCATTGGTATGGATAGATTGTCAGTCTTCGCAGTTTGATGTGGCGTATTAGCATTTCTGAACAGATCCGTTACATAAGTAGGAGTTTTAGAGTAGTAGATTTTAAACATTAGTACGCCTTTGAACTAGCGAGAAAATCAGTTTAACCCGTTCAGTGCCGAGAAAAACCTAAACATCACATAACTGCAAGAGGTGTAGATCCTCATGAGCCCCCGCAGGGCTCATGAGGATCTATCCCTCTTGCTGACACTGACCACTTTGAATCCATGTTCCTAGGACAAGCTAGGCGGATTCGTGGTGTTGACTCAATGAAGATTGAAGAAACGCAATCTGCCTTAGCCGGCACCGCTGAACGGGTTAACCTTTTGGCTGTCGGGAGCGGTTTTTGTCGCGATGGTTCCCGTAGGAATCATCGCGACAAAAACCTGTCGCCGACAGGGATAAAAGCTGTTTTCCTTGCCATGGTATAAAACCTTTCATCCGGCGTGTCCTACATTTTGTGAGATATTGCCTGAATACACTACGTTACCCAATGCGCACAAAAGGCCAACGGGCCTACGTCGGCCGCCGTTGGCCCGCGCACGGCCGCCTTTTGCGCTTAAGTAAATATGCTGTACTTCACGATCGCTTGACTACCGGTTAATCCCTGCCAGCAATATTACCGAAACCGGCTAGTAAAACTTCACCCACTTGATTATTATTATTATTTTTTTAATAAAAAGGAACGGGGAATGCGTGCTGCTATACGATTTTGGACCTTATAGCCGGCTTGGGGCCGTAAGGTCGAACATCAGAGACAAGCACACAGATGCAGGTATGCAATTTTATCTTCTTTCTCTAACGTAGTATGCCTAGATACAAATCTCACACAAGGCAATCATGCTGGTCAGGTAATTGTACAGTTATGAACAGAAACGATGCAATCTGATGAAACTGCTTTGGCAATGTCGTACTGGGTAACCCCGGGGAGGAGAGGGGGGCGAAGCGAGGTGGGGGGTGGGGGGGGGAATGGCGGGGCTGAACTGATACTTTATTTGTTAAGGATAAAGACCGTATGCACGCAGGACTTTTACACGTCTCACAAGAAATATTAGAATTAAAAAAGAGATATAATAATAATAATAATAATAATAATAATAATAATAATATAAAATAAAAGAAGTATTTGGAACACACACAAGTTTACATAAACTTAAAAATGATCATAAATCGTGAAAGATTACTAATTGTAATATATATATATATATATATATATATATATATATATATATATATATATATATATATATATATATATATATATATATATATATATATATATATATATATATATATATATATATATATATATATATATATAATTTTTCATTCAATTCTGAGAATGCTGTGCTAATGCCATGGAATTCCAGGTTGGTAAGCTTGCATTGTGTCATCAGGACATCAGCTGACCTTTTTGTGACTGCATCGCTCACTAGTTCTAGAAAGGAGAGGGTAGTGGGAGAGAAGGAATGACAGACCTATCATTTTGAGCCTTCCACTGAACACCTACTACATAAAGCAGTAGGGACTACCCCCAGGCGCCCCGCTATACGCTGGAGAATATCCAGACCTCCCCTAAAGGGGGATGCTAGAAAATATTCTTAAACAGATATTGGACCTGCTGAGTAGATTTAAGGTTTTGCCGCCTACGACTGGTTTCGCCCCAAGGGGGGCTCTTCAGGTAGGCATACGGCGTAGCCTTTTCAAAATTAGTCTGTCTTCTTCCACTGCAACACCTCATAAAGCTTTAGGGATGCAATCCGCGCTGTACTAATGGTGCTACCAGTAAATTCTGGACGCAGCTTCTAGTACATGCGTTGTGTTTGCAATTTCAGGTTACGCCGTATGCCTACCTGAAGAGCCCCCTTTTGGGGCGAAACCGGTCGTAGTCGGCAAAAACTTAAATCTACTCAGCAGGTCCAATATCTGTTTGGGAATATTTTCTAGCATCCCCCTTAGGGGGAGATCTGGATATTCTCCAGCGGATGGCGGGGCGCCTGGGGGTAGTCCCTACTGCTTTATGTAGTGGGTGTTCATTGGAAGGCTCAAATGATAGGTCTGTCATTCCTTCTCTCCCACTACCCTCTCCTTTCTAGAACTAGTGAGCGATGCAGTCACAAAAAGGTCAGCTGATGTCCTGATGACACAATGCAAGCTTACCAGCCTGGAATTCCATGGCAATAGCACAGCATTCTCATAATTGAAAGAAAAACTACGTCCCTTGGAGCTAATCTGATTGAGTGCATTTTTTGGCTTTGGGCGACGCCTTTGTTAAAAGTAAAGAATATATATATATATATATATATATATATATATATATATATATATATATATATATATATATATATATATATAATATATATATATATATATATATATATATATATATATATATATATATATATATATATATATATATATATATATATATATATATATAGAGAGAGAGAGAGAGAGAGAGAGAGAGAGAGAGAGAGTAAACTCCGGATATAACAAATCGCCAGGGAACCAATTTTCATTGTTGTGATATCTGATGTTTGTTCTAGACTTAGCCGCGGTGACCTCCCTCGCCCCGGAGTTGACACATTTTGAGAAGCTGATGCAATATGGCGGCAACTAGGCACGTTGTTATCAGTTTACTTTTCTCTGTACTGACTGGTGGGCTTTTAGACCGCACGAATTTAACCGGTGGAAAAGCAGGATGCTGCTGGTGCTTCTGACCCAAAGCCATCACGTAAAAATAATAATAATACTACATAACATTTCAAACAATTAAAAAAAAGCTCGAGTCACTGATTAATCCGGCCTGAAATTTGGGGTAGAAACTTACATATCTGTTTGACCTGATCATATAATAGAGTTTGCCGAATGTTTTGGAAATGACTAATTTCTGGAAGCACTTTTTTTCATTTTTGAACCTTGAAGCATCACGTAAAAAAATAATAATAAATAACATTTTAAACACATTTTAAAATAAATGTTGGAGTCACTGATTAATCTAGAAATTTGGGGAAGAAACGTTGGTACATGTTTGGCCTGATCATATTACAGAGTTTGCCTGGTAATGTTTTTGAAATGACTGATTTTTGGAAGCACTTTTTAAAGTTCCTTCTATTTATAGGGAGCTTTTAGGAAGGGTCGCGGTGGGGCGAATTTAATAGCATGTCCACGATGTCAAAGGCGGGCAGGCTAAACCTCTAACAATTGAAGTAACAAAATAAAAATGACGTCATGTTTAGTTACGCTAACCCCCCTACCCGGGTCTACCCTGGGGGACTTGGGTGGGGTTAACTACTTTTTAGTTTCCAGGGTCACCCTGGTCAGCCCCACAGGGTGGTTTTCCCCTCTATTCTGGGGCATGTGTTTCTGTTTACCCTTGGTCCATTCACATGTATTTTCCTTTTTTAAACTCTCCCTACTGTCTGTGCTGCCTGTAGGTCTTGATATTGGATGTGTGTTGCTAAATGGTCTTAGCTTTATTAAGCGTATTAGACCGGCTGGCGACATACATTCAATATTCTGTTGTTTTTTTTTTTTTTTTTTTTTTTTCCACAAGCAGTGCAGGCACGTCCTGAGAAAGTCTTGTTGCTGTCAGGACGTTAAGCAAAGTACAACCAACTAGTTACGCTAACCTCGCTGCTGAACGTACATTTGGCGGAAAGCGCCGTATGTGCGTATGTATGTATGTGCGTATGTATATATGTATGTATGTATGTATGTATGTATGTATGTATGTATGTATGTATGTATGTATGTATGTATGTATGTATGTATGTATGTATGCATGCATGCATGCATACATGCATGTATGTATGTATGTGTGTGTGTGCGTATGTATGTAAACAAGATAATCTCCGATATTTCTGTACACACAAGCTTGAAACTTGGCGAAATACTTTTTTTTAAGTCTGTGGCTAAGAGAGCATACGAGCATATTGTAATTAAATGTCTCATTGAAGACATAAACAACCGTTTATAGGAAGTCGGATGACCCAGATTAGAGTCAGTAATTTTTGTCATATTTACTTAAACGTTTGCATATAGCTAGTTTGGAAAAAGACTTTGGATGAGTTCGTTAGCCAGCTTTGTATCATTTCAACTTCTTCAGTAAAAATTAATTCTTTTCAGAAAAGATTAAAAAACACTAAAAAAACAAAAACTTTACTTCTAGAGAAAGTCAGACAGTGGTGGTGACATGAAAGAGGCAACTCCGTGTTACGATTGTGGTTGTGTTGTTCTGTGAGAGCATGCATGCGTTAATCGTAGGAAACGATCCGATTTTTATTTAAACTATCATGGTTGCCTATCACGTACCTTTTCAGTGAGATTCTCTATTGTTCGCGTAGATAGCGGAATTGGCTTTGTTATGTTACGCTAAGTTTAGTCCGGAAGCTTCTAGCAAAGTCGCACAGAGAATAGCGGTCAGTTTTTGTTTTGCGTAGATTAGCTGAGAATGTACCAGAACGTTCGAGCAGGGTCGCGCTGTCTAGTGACCTCGTACATGTGACGTCAAAATGCAAGCTCTATTTTTAGTCATAGTTGTTTCCTGTGCGCGTGAAGTTAGCGGCCGTTCTTTGTGTTTTGTGAAAGGTCGTGAACGGTCTGCCATACTCTTGTGTGACATCATTACACACTGGGATTTGGGGCTGAAATGAGCAGTCGAATTTTGTAGACCAGTGTAGTTTAGTCTATAAAGTTTTTTTTCTTTTTTTCTTTTTTTTTTTTTAAATTAATATTTGAGTACGACTACGACTCAACTCGTAACATTTTGGCACCTCCGACGGGACTTCTTCAGTTGGCTCAGTGGAAAGGGTAGCCGTAGAAAACAGCCAGAAGGGAAAAGCAAAGATGGAGACATTCCTGAAAATTGGAAAGGAATGTGGACTCGAATGAGCTCAACTCCTCGAGTTCGTAAAGTAGAGAGAGGAGAAAGATGAAAAGAGACGAGAGAGAGAATAAAGGGAGAGACTGGAGAGAGAGGAGAAAGAAGAAAAGAGACGAGAGAGAGAGAGAAGAAAAAAAAGAGATTGGAGAGAGAAGAAAGACCTAAAGAGCGTGAAATCAGGAAACTCGAAATTCAACGAGAAGAAGAAGAGAAACAGCGAAGAGAGGCAGAGAAACAACGAGAAGAGGAGCGAGGAGAGGCAGCAACAACATGAAATTCATCTAAAGCAGATGGAGATAGAGGCACACAGCCAGAGAGCTACTGAAGCAACAACCTTAGCTAGTAGAGAGCAAACAGCCCGTGCGCCAAAACTTCCACCTTTTGTTGAAAATTCAGAAAAGATGCAATCCAGACCAAAAAGGCGACTGCCAAGCGTGTAATATGCAAAGAAGCACCCAACGGAGAAAGAAACACGCTTAGAAAAGGCGGGTACAACACAATTTATTAATATAAACACGCTTAGAAAAGACGGGTACAACACAATTTATTAATATTTCAGGTAAATACCCTTTGTCAAAATAGACAAACAAACAAACAGAGAGATTAGCCGCTACTTATCTTCATTGGCAGAAGGAATGTGGCAACTGAATGAGGTGACGTAAAATAAAAGAAAAGGAAGAACAAAAGTGCGGAAAAAGTAAAAATGACGTCAACGAAAAATCATAAGAAAGAGACTCGGAGAGAACCTGAACACGAGAGACAAGAGTGTATGCAAGCACGTGCAGGAGCGAGCAAAAGTAAAAGCGTGTAGTTGAGGCCAGAGAAAGAGAGAGAGAGAGAGAGAGAGAGAGAGAGAGAGAGAGAGAGAGAGAGAGAGAGAGAGAGAGAGAGAGAGAGAGACACACACACACACACAGCGAGACGGAGAGAGAGAAAGAGAGAGAGAACGAACGGGGAGTACCCTTGGGCACGAAGTAGGCTGAGTGTCTAATACACAAAGCCTGCTAAACACCAACCCGAAGGCAAACTTTATATCACCTTCAAGTTGTGGACTACCTCGGGGAAAAACGGGAGGACCCCGGGAAAAAACCCCAGCATTTAGCACGGTACACAAGTAATAAGTCATTGAAACAAAGCAAATAATCAAATTCCTCCAGAGAATATTGGCACAAGTGGAGAGTAGGTAGTTGTGAAACCGTCTTCAAGGGTAACTAAAAAAAAAATTATAAGGGGGGGGGGGGGGGGAGAGAGAGAGAGAGAGAGAGAGAGAGAGAGAGAGAGAGAGAGAGAGAGAGAAGGGGGCGAGGAGGGGGGGAAGGAGGAAGGAGGAAGGGGAAGAAGGAGAAAGGGAAAAGCGTAAAGAGAAAAAGAGGGCTAGAGAGAAGTGTTCAGGGGGGGTATGGGGGGGGGGGGAGAAAGAGGGAGAGAGAGAGAGAAAAAAAAGGGGGGGGGGGAGGGCGGAAGACAACCAGCCAGAGCCACCAGCCCCACCCAACAGGTACCCACCAGCCCACAGAAAAACACACAGGCACGCAACAAGACGACCACATACATCCCCCAAGGGATGCACACGATCGCCCCGCCCTAAAACCGCGTAACACTCCGTGGGCCGGAGACCGGGCGCCCGACAGGGAAGGGCAAGGGATCCAACTAAACGTTCGGCCAGCGCTGAGAAAGTCCCCAAGGGATGATGTACATATCAACCAGCGCCAGCCTCACCTATCTAGTTAGTGAGTAGTAAAACAGAAGCGACACAGTGAGGGAAAGGTACAGTTAGCAGATACAAGCAAGGTAAAAAAAAGTTAATCTTTCATATTCATCCCGAGTGGCGCCACAGTGCCCAGTTTATGAATCAGAAAATTTTCACGGTCTTTCCTGGCCCAGACATTACTGGCTTGCATAAGCCAGAGGCCTTTAACCCGAATGTCAGAGACGGAGTGGTCGGCCTGATTGAAATGTCGTCCGAC
This sequence comes from Semisulcospira habei, assembly GCA_036245525.1. Taxonomy (NCBI): domain Eukaryota; kingdom Metazoa; phylum Mollusca; class Gastropoda; family Semisulcospiridae; genus Semisulcospira; species Semisulcospira habei. Next base: position 113,406,990 of record BTPG01000007.1, on the reverse strand, counting down.
CGGTCTGTTGTATTGGTACTTGACAGACTGAAGATGTTCCTTGAAACGGTCGTTGATGGTTCTTTCCGTCTCTCCAACATAGAGTTGGGTGCATTTCATACAGGAGATGACATAAATCACGTTGGTGGTTTGACACTTGAAGTATCTGTCTATGGTGAATTTGTAACGTGGACCATTCGCCACGGTGGAAGGGCAAATAAAAGGACACGTCTTGCAATTAGGAACATTGCACGGAGTGGAGCCGGAGGGTCTGATGGTATGACGAGGTTTGAGAGTAGAGCGAACAAGCATGTCCCGCAAATTAATATCCCTCTTAAAAGCTACCAACGGAGGTTCAGAAAAGATAGCAGCAGATTCTTGACTGGATGACAAAAGACCCCAGTTAGAAAGAAGGATTTTACGAACCGGATTGGTATGGGGATGGTAGATCATGGTAACAATAGGTCTGTCACTATCAGCGGTAGGTTTAGTGTGCAGTATACTCGCGCGACTAAGTTTTTGTACCGTTTGGAGAGATCCTTGAACAACAGTATGTGGGTAATGTCTGTCGATGAAAAATCCAGCCATTTCTTTGGATTGAACATCAAAATCTGATTCTTCGGAACATAATAATATTCTTTTTAGCCGAAGAAACTGGGAATATGGGATGCTGGTTTTAGTTTTGGGGTTGTGAGAAGATCTGTAGTCGAGGTAGGAATGTGAGTCGGTAGGTTTGTAATGTATTGAAGTTTTCAACATTCCGCAGTCAATCCTGATGTTCATGTCCAGAAAATCGACTGAAGTAGCTGATATAGTGTATGTGAACTTGATGGATGGGTGGAAGTCCTGCACGAAGTGAATGAAGTCTAAAAGTGCAGCTTGGGTCATGTTTGTAGCGGTTATACATCTCAGGGACAGGCCCGGTGTATTGCTGAAGTATTTGTTGCTCAAGGAAACCCATGAAAAGGCAAGCACAGCTGGGTCCCATTTTTGTGCCCATCGCTACGCCACTGCACTGAGCGAAGGTCACGCCATCAAAGGTGAAACTGTTAAGAGAGAGAATCAATTCAGCCAGACGTAGAAGTGTATGAGTAGGAGGTTGTTTATGACTTCTTTGGTTGAGGAAGTATGCACGTGCATTGAGGCCGTCATTGTGCGGTATAACAGTATATAGTGAAGTGACATCAAGGGAAAACAACAGTTCAGGTTTGAAAAGATGTTTCTGGTTGACTTGGTCTATAATCTCTAGAGCATGGTTGGACGCTTATCTGGAGCGATTCGAGCGCTTCGCAAGCAGCAACAACTGGAGACAAGAGACTTGGGCTATCAAGCTGAGTGCACTTCTAACTGGCAAAGCGCTTATATTTTTACACCCGCTTGCCAAGAGAAGAAGCCGAAGATTATACGCAGTTGAGAGCCGCCCTGCTGAGACAGTTCGACTTCACTGAAGAGGGTTACAGGAGACGATTTCGGAACTGCAAGCCTGAAGAAGGAGAAACACCCGGCCTATTCACTGAGAGAATCAGGAGCTACCTAGAGAAATGGATAGAGCTGGCTGGTTTAAACAAAGATTACCAGGACCTGTGTGACCTCATCATCAAAGAACAAGTCCTCAAAGCATGTTCTAAGGACCTGGCCGCCCACCTCAGGGAGCAAAAAGACCAATCTCTAAAAGCCCTGGCCGACTTCGCTCAAAGATACCTTGACGCTCACAACATGAAGTTTGGGTCCAGTAAGCCACAGCGTGTGTCTGCACCAGCAGAGGAAATCCACAATGTCAGAGACACCCCGAAATACAAGCCGGTGGAAAACCTGACATGTTTTCTCTGTGGAAAGAAAGGTCACAAGGCAATACGGTGTCCTTCTAAAGATGTTCCCTGAGGCGACAACATCAGAAGATCCAACCAAGATCGCGGGAGAGCAGGTAGAAGCAGTACTACGTCTCAACACAGAGCCGCCGCTGTACTAGCCAATGATGTGACGTCATCCAGTGACTTTGAGTCTGGAGAAACGCGAGTGACACCGGAGCTGATTGAATCTTTCAGAAAGAATGGACGCATCCCAGTAGGAGATGGGGCTACATTCTTACCAGTCTCAAATATCGCGCTACCTGAGAATGAAGTGCCGAACATGCCGGTGGTGTCAGGATTCGTCGGAAACACACCAGTGAGAGTGCTGAGAGACACCGGCTGTAGCTGCATCATCGTGAGAGAGGACCTAGTAACTGAAGACCAGAAACTACAGGAGTGGACCACCCTCATTTTGGCTGACGGAACTGTGAGGATTATCCCCCTTGCCAATGTCAGCGTCAACACCCCGTACCTGAGAGGAGAGGTGAAGGTGCTGTGCGTAACAACCTCAGTCTACGATCTTATCATCGGAAACATTGATGGTGCCAGAAACGCAGACGATCCAGATCCAGAGTGGAGACCTGAAACGTGTGCTGTTACAACAAGAAGTCAAGCAAAGAAGAGTCACCAGACCATCCCTCTAAAAGTGGCGGACAACACGCAAGCAGCTGTGGTGAATAGGGACAGGCAAGTGGAGCTGTAGAGAGCCGACTCCACGCTTGACAAGTTTCGAGGTCAGACCGAGCCCGTAACGCGAAAGGGAAAGGAGATAACCTTCGAGACCAGAGGAGATATCATGTACCGGATATTCGACAGCAATGGAGATAAACCTGTGCGTCAAATAGTAGTTCCTGAACCATTGAGGATGCAGGTGATGAACTTGGCCCATGATTCCATTTTGGGAGGACATTTGGGAATCAACAAGACCCTCGATAGGATCCGAGCCGTCTTCTACTGGCCTGATATGGGAGGCGACGTCACCCGATTCTGCAGGTCGTGCGACATATGCCAGAAAACAATCCCCAAAGGAAAGGTGCCCAAGGTTCCTCTAGAGAAAATGCCATTGATCGATATGCCTTTCAAGCGGGTGGCTGTGGACCTGGTGGGGCCAATATCTCCTCCAAGTGAAGATGGTCATCGCTATATTTTGACCCTCGTGGACTACGCTACACGTTATCCTGAGGCCATACCATTGAAGAAGATCGACACCCAACAGTGGCAGAGGCGCTCGTCAACATGTTCAGCCGTTTGGGGATTCCTGAGGAGATCCTGAGTGACCTGGGAACTCAGTTCGTCTCCGACTGCATGTCCTCCAACCGGCTATTGAGCATCCGACACCTTACTACCACCCCTTATCACCCCATGTGTAATGGGTAGTTTGAAAAGTTTAATGGAACATTGAAGGCTATGCTGAAGAAACTGTGTGCTGAACAGCCAAGGTCGTGGCATAGATATATCAATGCCTTGCTCTTCGCATACCGTGGAGTTCCTCAGGATTCGACAGGGTTTTCCCCTTTTGAATTACTGTACGGCAGGACTTTAAGGGGGTCCATGCACATCCTGAAGGAGCTGTGGACCAAGGTTATCGACGCGCCTGAGGTGAAGATCAGCTACCAGTACGTCTTCGACCTGAGAGAGAAGCTGGAAGATACCCTCAGGATGGCTCGAGAAGAACTGGGGAAGGCGCAGAACAAGGGGAAGCATTACTATGATCGTAAGGCGAAACCTCGACGATTCCAGCCAGGTGACCAAGTATTGGTTCTTCTTCCTACCGACAACAACAAACTCCTGATGCAGTGGAAGGGACCCTACGTTGTCGACACGGTGGTTGGCATCAACGACTACAGAGTCAAGGTCAACAACAAGGTGAAGACTTACCATGCTAATCTGCTGAAGAAGTATATTGAGAGAGGTCGTCAAGACAAAACACAACTGGCGGCATCAGTGCGTTTTGCTGATGACGAAAGACTAGACGACGAGAACCTGTTTGACCTTAATGAACTCCACCACAAGGAGGATGTAGAAGACATCCAGTTAGGTCAGAATCTGACCCAGACTCAACGAGAAGAACTGCGCGTCCTGACTCAAGAATTCAAGCATCGGTTTACACCTGACCCAGGGACAACAGACACCATCCAGCACGAGGTTAATCTGACATCCAACAAGCCGGTTCGCGACGAGCCATGTCGTCTGCTTCACAACACGAGAGAGGGACTGAGGAAGAATGTTGGAGAGACGCCGGACTTGGAAGTCGTCAGAGATTCCAGATCGCCAGTGCTCGTCATGCTGAGACCAGAGAGATCTAATTTGGTGTGTATGGACTATCATACCTTCCATAAACCGACCGTGTTTGACCCAGGACCAGTAACCCTTGAACTATGTGAACTGTAAACTGTACCCCATGATTTGGAGATACTCCATAAGTGAACTTTGACATTAATTTTTAGTTTAACCAAGGGTTCGCAGAACTTTGGAGCGGATTACCTAAGCAGAGCAGTTTAAATGAACATTTCTGTGTCCAGAACAGTTTAAAGAAACATTTAGGTGTCCAAGACAGTTTAAAGGGACATGTCTTCGCTCAGGACAGTTTAAATGAACTGTGAGACGATTATTTTAAAGTAGTTGATTTGATTTCATTTTGATGTGAAATTCTTATTATTTGTGGTTTTTGTGTAGGTTAATACAGCCTCAACCGTATTTTGAGATTTGAGAAGAAATTTTTGTGAAATTTCATTGTAAAGAGGGGGGGGGGGGGGGGTGGGAGTAATGATACGATTGTGGTTGTGTTGTTCTGTGAGAGCATGCATGTGTTAATCGTAGGAAACGATCCGATTTTTATTTGAGCTATCATGGTTGCGTATCACGTATCTTTTCAGTGAGATTCTCTATTGTTCGCGTAGATAGCGGAATTGGCTTTGTTATGTTACGCTAAGTTTAGTCCGAAGCTTCTAGCAAAGTCGCACAGAGAATAGCGGTCAGTTTTTGTTTTGCGTAGATTAGCTGGGAATGTACCAGAACGTTCGAGCAGGGTCGCGCTGTCTAGTGACCTCGTACATGTGACGTCAAAATGCAAGCCCTAATTTTAGTCATAGTTGTTTCCTGTGCGCGTGAAGTTAGCGGCCGTTCTTTGTGTTTTGTGAAAGGTCGTGAACGGCTGCCATACTCTTGTGTGACATCATTACACACTGGGATTTGAGGCTGAAATGAGCAGTCGAATTTTGTAGACCAGTGTAGTTTAGTCTAGAAAGTTCTTTTTTTTTTCTTCTTTTTTTTTAAAATTAATATTTGTGTTTCAGTTACGTGTTCCGTTCTGATTGGTTGCGTTGAGTAAATTCCTTGGATTATTCTAGAAAGTTGTTCGACGATAAAAGATGGTGCTAGGAAGCATGTGTACATTGTCACGCATTGTTAGTTGTAGGGATACACAGTTTATCGTAGGTACGTGGCCCGTATAGGGTGTACATTGTGAGAGACGCAACGGTGGTGTACGTTGTATGAGAAGCACTGTGTCGCCAGTGTTGACATTTGCAGAAGAGACATTGTATCAGTGTTGGTGCATTTGGGAATGCTCTGTGTGGAGATCGCATCGCTGAATTAAAATATTGTTGGAACTAAATGAAAAGAAAAGGGGAGACTGCCAGTGCTAATATTTTAGGAAGGTTACAAAGTAAAGTAGGTTATAGCACTGTCAGGGGAGAGAAATGTGCATGATCGACTAGTGATCATAGATCTACTGTGGCCAAAGCACAAAAAAAAAGAGATAGGAAAGAGAGGGGCGCTAAGAGAGTGACTGAAAGCAATGCATATGGAAGACCCACATATCCACTGTTCCAGCCACTCAGTGCATGGAAATTTAAATCTAGGTCCCCCAAGGGGGGTCCAGATATTAAGCCGGTGTGGACAGCTGTTTCGGTCTTGGCGACCTCTCCAGCACACCAGCGGCAACACTGGAGGAGTCAGGAAATTCTGCCTACCTGCAATGACAACCACATTTTACTGTGGTGTCTGCAGGGGCATACATTCCATGCCACCACCTAGAGTCAAATTTCCATGCACCCTAAAAGAGAACCTACCAAAAGGGGGGAAGGGGTTGCAGTCGATATTGTAGTAATAAATGAAAAGAAAAGGGGAGACTGCCAGTGCTAATATTTTAGGAAGGTTACAAAGTAAAGTAGGTTATAGCACTGTCAGGGGAGATAAATGTGCATGATAACAATTGTTGGAACTGTTACTCCAGTATTGTCTACATCCTTAAGCCACGTGTGACGTGTTGCAGCTGAATGAAGTTTCTTTAAAAAGAACCTTACGTGCGTGCGTCTGGTGTGATACCATACTACGACTACGACTCAACATATAACACTCCGTCACCACGCAGACACTGACATAATACTCTAAATATGACGTCATTTTCTCCTTCGCGAGGACTCTCTATTCCTCACACAAGCATGCGCGCATCTCAAGGAGGAATAGATCCTCATGCGCCCTCCAGACTCATGAGGATCTATGCCTCTTGGAGATGTTTGTAGCGCGCGCTCACGCACGCACTCACGCACGCACTAACCCGCGCATCGACGCGCTTTCAGAAGAGCAGCAGGTGATCCGTGTACTTAGTATATCATGTAGCTAGGTATAGTCAACCTGCTTTCACACAAATTATAGCAAGACTGAAATTGTACCATGAAGTTCTAGTTTTGTCAACATTTTCTCAAGCCTATGAAGGGAAAGTGAAACTCATATCACTTAAACTATAAAATTACGTAAAAACTAAAATTTACGTCATGACAAATGACGTTTGACAAATCAATGACGCGTATGTCCTGCGCCCCTTATAGAACTCACTGACGCTTTGGCAGATCTGCGAGACTTTTTCAATGTAGGATAATTCAACATCAGAATCAGGTCAAAGACAAAAGGTAGAGACCATTGACAGTGAGGACAGCTCTCATATAGAAAAGGGGGGGGGGGAGGGCGTGGGGGTTGGGAGTAGGGACTAGGAACTGTATCGCAGCTCGCACATCGCTAAGAGATATAACGTAATGCACCCGCAGATGCGCTAGAAAACATTAAATCATCATGAACTGATTCAGTCCCGACTGAAACACCACAGCAAGATATATAGATTGACCATGACAGTTCAAGGGTGGTGCCAGAATAGCTTGTCGCCTATAGGTGCCAAGCGATTCTGGCACTGACCACCCTTGAACTATCATGATCGATCTGTCTCCTGAATAATACGGTAATGCAGTCATCAGAGAACAACTCCAAGACGTGGGTGTTTTGTACCTGGGACACAACGGGTTAATACGATTCGTAAAATTGTGTACCGGTCCCCAAGCCCAACTGGGCGGTCCGTGGCGCAGTGGTAAAGGCGCCTTGCCATCAACACTAAAGGTTCGATGAGGTTCGATACCGGGTTCAGGCGTCGGACATTTCTCCTCCAGTAAGTTTCACGGTTAATTCGGGCGGATAATCGGGTGTTCTTTCTCCGGGTACTCCGGCTCTACCTCCTCCTCTACTCTGGTACCGGTTTCAGGCCACTATATAAATTTGAAATACACTGAAGCGATCAAAATTTCCGAAGTTTGACCTCAGTAGCTGAGCCGATCCTTCGCACCACGTGAATGTCCTGTGTTTGTCTTGCACTGTGTTTGTCTTCCAGTTACTGTGTGTGTTCACGTGAGCGTGCGTGTTTGGTTTAGTTCGCGGCGCTTTGGCCGATTCACAGAGTTGGGTAAAGCGCCTTTATAATAACCGTTATTATTATTATTATTATTATTATTATTATTATTATTATTATTAAATACCCCTTTCTTTGCTCTAATATATCATCATAATTATCATCATAATCAAAATGCATTGATCAGGGTAAGTGAAAAGCTCTATTAGTGTTGTCATAATGAAATCACTAATTATGACGATTCAAATATAGTTTTCTCCAAAATCCCGGTGATATGCTTGTACCGGAAAGGGCAACGACAAAAAATGCTATGATGTTTATGAAAGCCTACCATTTTACATCTACAAATAACAAAAGGGGAAAACATGGGGAAAAGCACATTACAAATAGCAAGAAAAAAGATCATGTGAACTAAATCACGAACTTGCGCTTTGCGGACGACATTGATGGCCTTGCAGGAACAGAGAAGGAGCTGCTAGCTCAGCTGGTGGAAAATGTTGGATAGTACAGCCATTGCGTATGGGATGGAATCAGTGCAGAGAAGACCAAACTGGTGACCAATAACGCCAGTGGCATTGGCACTGAAATCATGGTTGGAGGCCAAAAACTGGAAACAGTTAAGAAATTCAAATACTTAGGAGCCATTGTGACAGATGAAGGATCAAAATCAGAAATACTGTCCAGGACTGCGCAGACAACAACAGCACTGACAAGATTGAAGACCATATGGAAGGACAGAAACATCACACTCGGCTCCAAGATCAGACTGATGCGCTCCTTAGTGATCTCAGTGTTCTTGTATGCCTGCGAGTCATGGACCATCACAGCAGACCTTGAAAGGAGGATACAAGCCACTGAAATGAGATGTTTTCGAAGGCTGCTTGGCATTTCATCAAGAGATCACATCACGAACGAGGAAGTGGGAATCAGGCAAGCCATCGGGTCCTATGAAGACCCATCAGCCATTGTGAAAACGCAAACTGAAGTGGTATGGGCATGTCACGCGTTCAGCAGGGCTTGCCGAACAATCCTGCAAGGCACTGTGCAAGGAGGACGAAGGAGAGGAAGACAGAGGAAAAGATGGGAGGACAATATCTCAGAGTGGACAGGACTGAAGCTGGGCGATACGCTGAGAATGGCAGAGAACAGAGAGGAATGGAGGGAGCTGGTTGCAAAGTCATCAGTGGTGTCCCAACGGTCGGCAAGACTACGGGATATAGATAGATAGACTTGATAGAAATAAATTTTAAAAAAAAATCAGCAAAAGCGAAGTGTTTTAGAAATTTGCTACGCTAACAAATGTGTGCTGGTCTGTGATTTCGGATGTCCAATATCACAGGCATGCACACTGGCAAATAATTATCAAGAACAAGGAAGATGAAACAACTGAAGTGATTCGGGATGTGCTAATTGAGCGCCTACAGTTTCGGTAATTAGCACATCTGTCAAATCCGGTTGTACGCTGAATCCTTTAACTTATTCTACCCCAGACCCACCACAGCAAGATAAGGATCGACCATGATAGTTCAAGGGTGATGCCAGAATAGCTTGGCGCCTTTGTTATTCTGGCATCACCCTTGAACTATCATGGTCGATCTGTTCCTGCACTGCAATGCAGTCTTCAGAGGACAACGGCAACATTTGGGGCGCTACCTACACACACATATCAATGATACAGTCAACCTCCATGTGCGTTAGGCGGAACAGGCTTAAAGTATGGGACTGTAAATCTTACAGCGAATTGTCAAAACCAGTAAGAAGATAATGTAACAGCATCAAGTACATGTATTTTGTAAACCACTCAAAACATAAGAACTCATCGAGCCTAATAGTGTTATGAGTGGGTGACGGAAACACTGAAAGAAATAGTACGTGTACATTATCAAGTATGTGCCTCACCCCCCCCCCCCCCTTACGGCCTAGCTGTTCATATATATATATATCTCATTTATTTGATCACTTGACTGATTTATTAAATCATCTCTGTGTCACCTTTCTCCGTTTTCTTTCTCGTTTTAATCCCAATATATATGTCAGTGCTAATGTCAGCTGCTAAGAATCCTTGCAGCGAACTGCAAATGTCTATATGCAGACAAACTGCAAATAACACAGCAGCAAAATAAGTTCCTCTTTTGTGCAGTAGGCTACTGCTAGCAAGATAGGGTTTAATTTTAAACAAAGCATTGCATGAACTTCCAAGCGTGTTCACACTGTGCTGTGTATTTTTTTCAGTGATCACTGAGACTGCATAATTGGCACTGACAGTGATAGCACATCACAACATAGTTTGTCAGTGCAACTGATTAACATAAATGTTACAGCACAAAATAATTAATCAAGTTCCGAAACTTTGCTCAGCCATGACAGTTAAAACCAAATGGTGTGGCACTCTTTTTCTTTTACAGCATGCAACATGTTGCACTCCGGACATAGGTTTCGAAGATAGCGTTTGTGTTGTGGGTTGCGTTTTGTTTTGGTGCTGTGGTGTCGAAATGAAACGGGCAAAGCGATGGTAAAGTGAATGGAAATAAACGTGACAAACCTTTATCAAGACGTAAAAATGCACACAGCAACTTTACACGTTTGCTTTTTTTTTTTGTTGGAAACAAACAAGCTTATGTAGAACAAATCAAAAAGAACCCGTCGGCACACCGAAATTCACAGCAACGAAACCGCGTGTAGGTTGTATCATGTTTTGATCACGTGATTTGGGATACCTTATTGTTGAGTAACGATATTTGAGTTCAAGGCAAGCTTATTCGTAATTGTTTCTTCTCCTAATATATCTAAGTGTGAAAACATTACTAAAACAATAAATGAAATCCTTTTAAGTGACATATAGTGCATACTACCACTGAATACAGGAACAATGAGACCCGTGTAAACTACTGATCCCTTGTGAACACGGCTGCGACGGTCCTGGTTTCGTCTGCAGCCATACTGGAAACAAAATGTGCTACAGAAAAATGTCTCCCACCTCCGGCGGTTTAAAACGAGTGCGCACTGCTTTTATTTATACTAGACTTCATTTTGATATACCCAAACCCTTGTTACTCTCTAGAAAATCACTATCTCGTAAACGGCTGATCGTCTATGAAGGGCAGCTGCTAGACTATTAATGCACCCTTCTTCCTGTCTTTTTTTGTGCGTCGATCAAACCCAAGTTGATCTATGATCATTGGTCGATACTGCACAATTCTCGTCTCCCCTGACAGTGCTTTTACCTACTTGACTTTGTAATCTTCCTAAAATATTAGCACTGGTAGTCTCCCCTTTTCTTTTCACGAAGTCTGCATGCTTGATCTCGATATTGAAATCTGCCGGGGCTCTGTTTAGGGTATTGAAAATGTTTTTTTTTTCTTGTGTTTTCACCCAATTTTTACGACTGTAGAGCAAAATCGACAAATCACAGGAGTTCAGTAAAAAATATTCAATATTACGTCAGCTGGCACTAAATGATATTTGTTCTTAAAGTGGTAAAAAAAAAAAGAAGTCTTTCAGCCTTTGCGGAGACATTATACAAAAACGTTGTGTGCCCCGATGTCAAACGGCCTATACCATTCCTTCAACGAAAATATCAACGCCGTGACTGGCGCGGGTTCTAAGTCAAAACCGGTATGAGCCAGCTACTCCGCATGGATTGTCACGAGTCCGTGCTAGGAAACAACGCTGTCAATTAGTTACTGCACTGAGCCTGAGACAAGGACTGATGACAGTCTGTGTCTCTTGCAGATGAGGGAGATTTTGGTGTAGAATTCGCTGAGTAACGCTGAGCGTCTATCGCTGTACAGTGGATATGGCAACTACAAGAACTCAAACAAATACCAAATGCAAGAGGAATAGGTTCTCATGAGCGGCCCTCGCGTACGCCGACGAGGGCCGCTCACGATAATCTATTCCTCCTCTTTTAAGTTCGGTCTAGGAGAAAGGATCATTCTACTGCAAGACAAGCACTGACTCTCGAGTCAGTTTTCCACTGAGGTCCGTCTAGTCGGATGACGTGTTACTATGAGATGCCGTGTGGGGTGACAGGACTGAGCGGGAGTTCCCCGAACCAAAATTCCGCGGCCGAAAAATCTAATGACAGTAAGGTCTAAAATAGGTGGTCTGACGTGGTTCGTGCACTACGCAGGTTTTATACGATATGGTCATATATAAACTGCCGCGACTTGAACTGCCGCTCTTCAGAATCCGAGCTGCCGCTTAGCTATGGGATCGGGGATGATCAGCATGATGTCTCGGACGCTTGTCTGCTTGTTGTCGGTGTTGCTGCTGTGTCCAAGGGTCTTCTGCAGAACTTTTCCCTTTGTCGAACAGGCCCTGCTCAACCAGAAAGCATCGCCCGAGGTAAGTCAAGTTAGCCCATTACATCCTGAGGCTGATTTAACAACAAAAAAAAAGTGTTTATTATCCTATGAAGGCTACATTACATATTAGCAGAAATATCAACTATTTTAGTTCAAGGATGGTGCCAGAATAGCTTGGCACCTGAGGCGCCAAGCTATTCTGGCACCACCCTTGATCTATCTTGGTCAAATTAATGTCAAGCAGCAGTGCATCAGGATGAAAAGGGTTAAGCATTATTATTATTATTATTATTATTATTATTATTATTATTATTATTATTATTATTATTATTATTATTATTATTTCATTATCGTCATATTTCTTGTCTATGGCAAAGATCTTTTTCAAACAAATTCTTTTGAAAATACATCAGTCCGGTTTGTCCAGGCAAAACGACGGGCTTGTTCAGATAGCATGTCCGTTAAAAGTCCTGGTAAATCAGAATGTCACAGTAGCAGTGCGGCCGAATTGATCAGTGTACAGGTCGTACTCCATAGACAATATATTTCCATGTACCCCATAACCCGCCCGTCAGATCGTCCATTATCACTCCGGTGCCGTCAGTAGTCGTTAAACCCCGAACTGACCAACCAACAAATTTTTACCTAGCAATGAAAAATCTGGAAGGACAAAAACTGTCACAATTTTCCACTCAGTGGCGATGGGATGTAGTGGAGTACTAACGTTACAGATACCGTTGACATGTTTGGTAGAGAAAAATGGTACAGCATCATAACACTGTCGGACACATTTTCCATAATTGAAACACTAAACGTTCACAGGCTTTTTTTTTCCTTCTGGCATTCCAGTCAATGGAATAACGAACTTAGTTAACCCATTACATGCTGTCAGACTTGTTTGTAAAATGTGCTAACTAGGCTACATTACAGATTACACGAAAGCTCATCCATATATTAAGTTCAAGGGTGGTGCCAGAATAGCTTGGCGCCTGAGGCGCCAAGCTATTCTGGCGCCACCCTGAACCGATCGTAGTCAAATTTAATCAAGCGGAAGTAGTGTATCAGGATGAAAAGGGTTAAAGAAGTACAAACTCTCTATTGAATATGAAGCTTACTGCGATCACTGTTCACTGGCCGCGGCGGCGTGTGACATACCAGTGAAATATGATTGTCAGTTGTACGAGTGTCATGACTAAGGCGCCCGATCCATAAACACGAATCCGATACTACGAACCCTAATCCGAATCCGAGGCGCCGGGTCAGACTGAACCGAGAAAAAAATCGTGAAGTCCTTTTTATGTTTGTGTGACTGACACGAATTCGCATCCGGCTTCGAACGAAAATGACGCAATTTTGGAGGGAAAATTGCATCACCGCATCCGGTTCGGATCGTATTCGTTTCGGCTTCGTGCTTATGGAACTGCAGCTTCACTCCGGCCATGTCTACCAGTTGACGCACTTTGTGTTTTCGAAATCATCGTCAATTTAGCGCCACAGAATCCCAGCCGTCAAAGGAAAGGCGTTGCTTCAGAGTAGTGCCAGCAAGAGGAATAGAGCCTCATGATCCCCAGCAGCTGCAAGGGCTCTTGAGGATCCGTGCCCTTTTGTTGACACCAGTAGATATCTGTATCCATGCCCCGTGGGCGACTGCGGCTCATTGGCATTGAACTGATAACGATTCAGAAACACAATGTGGGCCGCTGGCAGTGAAGGGGTTTATAAAACTGTCAGTGCAGCGTTCTAAACTAGAGATCGGCAATCCAGTTTTCAATCAGCAAAGACAAATAGCTCGTCTTCGCTGACACTGAAGGGGTTAAGCAGCATTTTAACCCTTTCCGTGTCGGTAGCGGTTTTAGTCGCGATGATTCCGACAGCAATCATCGCGACTAAAACCACTACCGACACCCAACGACAGTTCGCAGCATTGCATTTTCGTTGTCAAGTGCTATTAAGCGTGCGTTCTTTTGCTTGTACCAGGAGCCTTTCGTTATTGTGAGCGGAGATACTGCTGTAGCCGAAAACAGAGCCGCTGGCGAAAAAGTTGATGACTCGGGTGACGACGACAAGATCAACGACTCGACGACTGCCGACGACGTAACCAGCTTTCTTGACTTCCTTCTCAAGCGGCCGTCTTCATCGCAGGAAACACGTGAGTATAACCAAAGACAGTATATTATATTTTCTTACACACCTCCTTCTTTGCTGCCTTTGAGCGGAAAAGCTATATCACATACGTGTGTGATACAGCCGTGTTGCGTGAACGACCAATTGTGCACAATATTGTCCTGTAGAAAGTCTGGTCAACAAAAAGGTATGGGCACACGCGATATTGAAACTTGACCTACTTTCAGCTCACGCGCAATGACATCATTTCACACTGAATGACACCCTGGCGTCATGTACTGCGCTATTAGGAACATTTGTCTGGCATCTAAAATTTTTACGTCACATTACAAAGTAAATTACAAGACACAATGGCGGCTATGTTGTGACTAGGTGTGTGCCGAAGACCAGCTGACATCGGATTTATGCCAAGAAAAAGGTGAGTAAAAAATAGAATCTTACATCGGCGTTTAGGTGATACTGAGAATCTCACTCTCGTGGTCTTAAAACCTTATCCTACTCACTTTCGCTTGTAGAAGAAGGTTTTAAAACCTCTCGAGTGAGATTCTCAGTATCACATAAACACCAAAGTAAGATTCTATATATAATATACTGCCTTCATAACAAACCTCAATGCGCAAAACGGCGGCCGACGTCGGCCCGATGACCTTTTGCGCATTGGGAACATAGGGCCGGCAGTGCGTTTCTTCGAGGTGATTCCTGCAGGGTTCACCTCGACACTAAATGCTGCCCAAAAGCCAATGGGTTAACGGGACTCACTTCGACAAAAAAGAGCTACCGAGAGCCAAAGTGTTAACTGAATGTTATTTTTTTACAGATGAAATCTCAGGGAAATTTAGGCCAACGGATCGTTGTTAGGAATGAATAACAGAGGAAGAGTGAATGTAGTGATACCTAAGATAAGAGAGGTAGTAAATCGTTTGTCGGTAGGTCAAAGCGCCCTCCATGTGTGCCCCATAATCCATGGCCAGCAAGAGATGTAAATTCTCACGAGGCGCTGCGGTTGCGGGGACTCAGTATAAGAATTTACGCCTCTTGCCAGCTGACGGTGAAGGGCTGAGAAGAACCCAACGGAGAAAGAAACACGCTTAGAGAAGACAGTTACAACACAATTTATTAATATTTAATGTGTATACTAAAGAGTTGCTACATGCCTTCTTCGTTAAGATAAGTAGCGACTGATCTCTATAGGTCTACTTGTTTGTTTGTCTATTTTGAAAAAAGGTATTTACCTGAAATATTAATAAGTGTTGTAACTGTCTCTTCTCGGCGTGTTTCTTTCTCCGTTGGATTCTTCTCTGCATTTTACACGCTTGGCAGTCACCTTGTTGCGCTCTGGATTGACTGAAGGGTTGGTCTATCTGAAGCAAAAATCTGAAATTAAACTTTCTGGTATTTTGCAATGAAACCCAGAAAGCTGAATCACTGCGTCTTCAGTCTCCAGGACTGGAGACAGTCAGTCACTCATGTGTACAATAAAAACGTTCATTGAATCTGTCCAATCCATCCTCTTATTATTTGTTTACAGCACTCCATTTCACAGAGGACACGAAAGTACAACCGCTCCGGCGCTTGAGAAGAAACACTCGGGTTCACCACCCTGGAAAGTGTAGGAATACTGGTCGATGCACGCACTCTCACAAGGGATAGTGCTACGGCTCGTGCCCTATCACACAGAACGAACAAGCGTCTGCACCCCCGTTAGCCTGTTAACCCTTTACATCCTGGGACTGACATTTTTTTTTAAAACGTTACTCATTGTCTTGTGAAGGCTACATTAAAGACTAGGAGACAGATCAACCGTTTTAGTTCAAGGGTGGTGCCAGAATAGACCACCCTTGAACTACCGTAGTCAAATTTGTTTCGATGAAAACTGTTTCAGGATCAGGGGCGGATCTGGGGGAGGGTGGCGGGGGGTGGCGGGGGGGGGGGGAACGGGGGGCGGGGGCGGGGGGGGGGGGGGTTACATGGGTTCCGGCCCCCCCGACCCAAAATTCTTTAAAATGTTATAACAATGTTATAATAACCCCCCCCCCTCCCCCCTTTGTTTGATATTTTGGCGAAAGGTGAGAGTCAACACACACCTCCTCAACTCCCACCTACCCAAAATTCTTTAAAATGTTTTAACAAAGTCCCCATGTTTGGGGTATTTGGAACCTCCCTTACCCCCGTCTGCCCCCCGCCCCCCTCCCCCCTCCCGTTATTTGAAAGGTGAGAGTCTTAACACGAACATACCTCCTCACCTCCCACCCCCCCCTCCTCCCAGCTTTTTTTCGATTTTTCGGACTCTGGAAGCAAGGTCTAGCACCTGGGAGACGTTTTGTATCAGATTGAAGGTCCTAAACAAAATGTTGGAACCCCCCCCCCCCACCCCCCACCCCCCAGGTAACTGATCCGCCCCTGAGGATCAAAAGTGTTAAGGTGGCGCGGCGGAAGGGGCATCTAGTATTTCGTCGAGTTTTGTAAAATTATCTTCGACGTTCACTGCTAGATCACCAACACTTGTTTTATTTGGTCGTAACCCTTTGGATGCCGGTAGCGGTTTTAGTCGCGATGATTCCTGCCGGAATCATCGCGACTAAAACCGCTACCGGCATGCCGGAATCATCGCGACTAAAACCGCTACGGGCATGCCGGAATCATCGCGACTAAAACCGCTACCGGCATGCCGGAATCATCGCGACTAAAACCGCTACCGGCATGCCGGAATCATCGCGACTAAAACCGCTACCGGCATGCCGGAATCATCGCGACTAAAACCGCTACCGGCATGCCGAAATCATCGCGACTAAAACCGCTACCGGCATGCCGGAATCATCGCGACTAAAACCGCTACCGGCATGCCGGAATCATCGCGACTAAAACCGCTACTGGCATGCCGGAATCATCGCGACTAAAACCGCTACCGGCATGCCGGAATCATCGCGACTAAAACCGCTACCGGCATCCAAAGGGTTAAGAAATTTGTTGTAACAGGGCATTTCGAGTCTCACAGCATGCAATAGGGAGACTGAGGTTTTGAAACTTTCAATATCAGCAGCTTTAATAAATACAATAACATATATATACACATTACGATTTCACGCTCGGAAAACTAAACTTTCAAAAGATATCACTTGTGAGTTCAACTTTCAAGTGATGTCTTTTGATAAATGTAGTTTTTAAGAGTTTAATCGTAATTTGCATGTTAAAAGTTGCTAATTTTCATGACCAAGATGGGGTTTTCGCGTTACTTGTATATTGTATCTTTGTGTATACGATTTGTGAGCGCAGTACAGATTCATGCGTAGATAATCTCAAGTTGTTATTTATTACTGGGGTTTCTTCCGATTTAGCACCGCATTTTTCTAGTTTGTCATATTTTTCATTTTAAAAAATCCCATTTGTGTGTATGTATGTGTGTATTCCTGTACGCACGTAATTCTTGAAGAAGGTTATAAGTGTTTTGGTTTCAAGTATTTACATTTACTATAGCTATATGAAGTTAGAACTGTGCCACACATTCTTTTTACTCTTTACACTTTTTCTCATTGGTCCAGCTCTATTCGCCTATGTCCCCTGGTCGCCCGTTCTCAAGGCCGCAACGGGAGTGTACTTATCATATGTTACCATATGTTGCCGCCCGTAACTTTCCTGTGCTGTTCACGCCGAGCGTGCACAACCAAAAACTGTTGAAAAACCGATTTCAGTTGTGTGCAGCGGAGACAGTACGCCGCCGGCACGCCCAGCGTGATACAAGTTACTGAGTGAGGTACGGGCTTGCAGACGCGCGCCTGTGTGTGTGTGTGTGTGTGTGTGTGTGTGTGTGTGTGTGTGTGTGTGTGTGTGTGTGTGTGTGTGTGTGTCTCTGTGTGTGTGTCTCTGTGTGTGTGTGTGTGTGTGTGTGTGTGTGTGTGTTTATTTTGTCTACGGCCGTGACTGAACTAGACTTTAGGATGAGGCTGGTCGGAGCCCGTTCAGTGACATGCAAAGGACATAACAGGCGGGCCGGCCTCAGATTGTGGTATTGTGGTAAAGAAGTAACAAGATAAAAATGACGTAATGCCGTCTATCTACTCTAACCTTGCTGTTGAGAACTGACGTACTTTTGGCGCGAAAGCCATCGGATGAGTTCAGCCAAAGCACCAGCACGTAAGTGTCTTACATGCGGCTCTCCTTGATTTAGGAAGACAGTCTCTCTATTTTTGTTAGGATGTTTGCGAAAGTATTGTGGAAAAGGTAGAAAACGGATACAAGCTCATACGGAATAGGCTTTGTGGGCATGGGCTATCCCACGGCCTTGTTCTTCAAATGATGCCTGTGGCAACGCCAACCCACAGAACTGGTAGGAAGCGCCGTGTCAGTGAGCCGTCTGCCGTCTCCGGTGCGGATTGGGGAGGGGGGGCGGGGAGGAGTTAAGGTGGAGTGAGATAAATCCGATCTTAAGGCTCGCCGCTTAGACGCCTCTCTCGAATCCACGTACTTGTATCTCAGTTCGCGTGGGAGGTCATTCCAAATAGCAGGGCTCTGGTACCTGAATGACCTCTCACCGAACGACTTTGTTTTGACGAGTGGGATACGTAGGACTTAGAGTCGGAAGCTGAAAGCGCAAATTCTGTCTTGAGGGCGTCTTGGCTTGACTTCGCGAACGAAGATTTTATAGGAGTTGCCCACGACGTCTGCAGGCTTGTTCGTGGCTGCGGAGGCCAATCCGAGACAGGCAGGTTCGACCGCAGTGGCTGCAGGGGAAGGTCTGGCCAGGGTTCTGAGCTGCGGCATCTCTGTTTTTTCTCCTGAGCCGCTTGTCCTTAAGGCTAGCTCTGCGAGAGTCCTCAAAGGAGACAGCTGCCTTGTAAATGGTGGAGCGCCAGGTGTCACGGTCCGCAGCAAGCGAAGACCACTGGTGGTGGTCGATTTGGCAGGCACTAAGTGACTTCTTGAGACAGTCTTTGTATCTCTTCTTTGGTGCCCCTCTGTCACGGTGTCCAGTAGCAAGCTCGCCGAACAGGGTGATCTTTGGTAGGCGATGATCCTCCATCCTGGAGACATGCCCCGCCCAGCGGAGCTGTGTCCGCAGCAGCAAAGCCTCGATGCTCACAGTTTCAGCCTGTTCAAGGACCTCGACGTTGGTGACATAGTCACTCCAGTGAATGCCCAGGATGGTACGCAGGCAGCGCTGGTGGAAGCGTTCGAGGAGTCGTAGTTGGCTGCGGTAGAGGGCCCAGGACTCGGAACCATACAGCAGGGTAGTGAGGACCACAGCTCTGTACACGCTGATCTTGGTGCCTGTTTTCAGCTGTTGATTGTGCCACACCCGCTTGAAAAGTCGCCCGAAAGCACTGTTCGCTTTTGCCAGCCTGCTGTCAAGCTCCTTGTCCAGCTTGGCGTCCGACGTGATAATGCAGCCAAGGTAAGTAAACTGGTGCACTGACTTTAGTTCAGACTCGCCAATGGTGATGTGAGGAGGGCGATACACTGTCTTGGGTGCCGGCTGATGGAGGACCTCTGTCTTTTTCAGACTGACCTCGAGTCCAAAGAGCTGGGCAGCATCTGCGAAGCAAGACGTGATGCGCTGCAGGGCTCTCTCTGTGTGTGCAACGAGGGCAGCATCATCAGCAAAAAGCAGCTCACGAATCAGTTGGTCTAGGGTTTTCGTGTGGGCCTGCAGTCGTCTGAGGTTGAACAGGCTGCCATCGAGACGATACCTGATGTACACTGCATCGTCATCATCGAGGTCCACTGTGGCCTGCTTCAACATCATGCTAAAAAAGATGGTGAAGAGGGTCGGTGCCAGCACGCAGCCCTGCTTTACGCCGTTGAGAATAGGGAATGGTTCTGAGAGGTCATTGTTGAGTCTGACCTGGCCTTGCTGGTCCTCGTGTAGCTGGACAATCATGTTGAGGAACTTTGGGGGACAGCCAAGTCGCTCCAGGATCTGCCACATGCCTTGCCTGCTCACAGTGTCGAACGCTTTTGTTAGGTCGACAAATGTTACGTACAGCCCTTTGTTCTGCTCGCGGCACTTCTCCTGTAGCTGTCTCAGCACAAAGACCATATCGGTGGTGCTCCTGTTTGCTCTGAAGCCACACTGGCCCTCTGGGAGTTGGTCTTCAGCGATGGCAGGTACCAGCCGATTCAGGAGCAGCCTTGCAAGGATTTTCCCAGCAATGGACAGCAGGGTAATTCCCCGATAGTTGGAACAGTCAGACTTCTCGCCTTTGTTCTTGTACAGGGTGATATCGACTGCGTCACGGAGATCTTTTGGTGCAGAGTGCCACACTGACCACCGCCTTGTTCGCTGCAAACTCAGGCTCCACTTCAAGCCAAAACCCAAGAAATGGGGGCCCCCCAAGAAAAAGCTTGATGTTGCCAGCCT
This sequence comes from Semisulcospira habei, assembly GCA_036245525.1. Taxonomy (NCBI): domain Eukaryota; kingdom Metazoa; phylum Mollusca; class Gastropoda; family Semisulcospiridae; genus Semisulcospira; species Semisulcospira habei. Next base: position 113,386,698 of record BTPG01000007.1, on the reverse strand, counting down.
TCAGCGTGACGATGTGAAAGCTGCCTTTCAGACAGATTTACAGCGCAGGCTCAAAGACACAGCGGACCCAGTAGACTCCTCCCCTGAAACACTTTGGGAACAACTGAAAACTGCTATTGCAAAATCCTCTGCAGAAGTCTTGGGTTTCGCCAGAAAGAAGAACAAAGACTGGTTTGACGAAAACGATGTAGAGATCCAGGAACACCTAGCAAAAAAAAGAGCCGCCCATCAGGCCCACCTAGCCCAGCCTTCCTGCCCTGTGAAGGAGTCTGCCTTCCGCCTCGTCTGCAGCAGTCTCCAGCGCAAGCTCAGAGATCTCCAGAATGAGTGGTGGACCAGACTTGCACAGAGGACCCAGCTTTGTGCTGACAATGGTGACTACAGGGGCTTCTACGAAGCACTGAAAGCAGTGTATGGCCCCAGGCACCTGGTACAAAGTCCCCTGCGAAGCGCGAATGGCCAGGCACTCCTCACAGATAATACCTCCATCTTGAACCGCTGGTCGGAATACTTTCAGAGCCTCTTCAGCGCTGAGCGCACTGTTCAAGAAGCAGTCATCCTACAAATCCCACACCTCCCAGTAAAGGTTGAATTGGACGAACCGCCCACCGCTGAAGAGACCCTCACAGCCATCCACCAGCTCAAGAGTGGCAAAGCAGCAGGCATTGATGGAATACCGCCAGAGATCTGGAAACATGGAGGCACAGCACTGCACAACAAGCTCCATGACCTCTTTCTCTGCTGCTGGGAGGAAGATAAATCCGAAGAATACGCTTAAAAACAGGAACAAATCAGAATGTTTCTAAAAGAAAAATGCATGTGAGCTCAAAACAATTAGGTAGACTTTGGGATCATGAAATCTTCATCTTGTTATTCAGTCAGCCTACTAATCTAGATCTGTCACTGTTTGTCGCTGAACCCTTTGAACAGTGTATTATTTTACCCCGACAGAAAAGGTCATTTGAAACTCAGTCGGTAGTGAAATGGCATTCCATCACGGTGACGTTACTCGCTAGTGAGCACAGACGCGGTCGTTTCATTGTAATTAGTGTGCTGGTCTGAACCTTAAAGGGTCGGGTCCCAAAGGTGCACATTCCGTTTCGTCGCAGAGCAGGCAGAGCTATGCGTTCACGCTGACGGCTAGGATTCAAATGATTCATCGGGACTGCGCGCGTTTATATAGACCTGCTGACGGTTTAACCTCTTTAACCCCAACGCTCTGCAGCAGGAGAGGGATCGACCATGAAAATTCAAGGGTAGTGCCAGATTAGCTTGGCGCCTGACTACTGGCGCCAAGCCGCTAATCTGGCATTACCCTTGCATTGTCAAGGTCGATCTATCTCCTGCCAGTGGTATGGTACATAGTCACGGTCGTTAGGTGACGTGGCGTCTCCAAAAGCCGCACCCCCCCAACCCACACCCCCATCCTCCCCCCCCCTCCCCCCCTCCCCCCCCCCCCCCCCCCCCCCGCCGGGCTCATTAGGGGCTATGCCTCTTGGAGATGTTTGGAGTGTTGTCTGTGCTTATGCTACAAGCTGGTTATCCGCCGTCCCTTCGCTCTCGTTCGTCAGTTGTGAGTCGTTCGGTGTAAACGTAACCTCTCTAAATTTGTCACGCCAAAGTGACCCCTCACCATCTGGTACATACTTCATCTTGGCGTGTTAAACTGTTGTGTTACACCGTCTCGGATTTGCATTTGGTGCGATTAAAAAAATATCACTACAGTCATGCATTTAAAAATCCAGACCAAAAAGGTCACCGCCAAGCGTGTAAAATGCAGAGAAGAACCCAGCGGAGGAAGAAACACGCTTAGAAATAACAGTTACACAGAGTTTATTAACTTGTCACCTTCCTTCTCCTCACCCACAAGATACGTGGCGAATGATCTGTATACTTGTTTGTGTGTCTATTTTGAAAAAAAAAAAACAGTTTTACCGTAACACGCATTAGCTTGTACATAGTGTGGTCTTGTGATTTTTGTCAACTGTATTACCATCTCGTATTGTCATTTTGATATGAGATACTTATAGCGAATCTCGAGAGGTCACTGAAGCACAAAGAATCCCATTTTTGATTGTAAGTTATTCTTTTTTGGCGCACATTGTATACATGTTCAACACCTCCACAATCCACAATGAACTATGTTTTACATAAATGTACATACAGTGTGCCACAGACCCAGTGAGCAAAGGTCCCCGGGCCCACGTCGGCCGCAGAGGGCCCGCGCACGGCTGTGCGCGGGCCCACTGCGGCCGTCGTGGACCCGAAGACGTTTCGCTAAAGAGGGGAAAGCCTCGAAAGTGCAATTTTAGCATCGATTGATGCTTTTTGTTTAAGTTTGTTTTTGACGCAACTGTTAAGACAAAATGTACACGTGTTTGGCTTTTGGTACGCTCTTTTAGTCTCTTTTGTTTGCGCATTCAGTCTTCAAGTCCTGTAAACAACACCGGCCGAAGACTGCACGCGCAAAGAGTCACATAGTTTAGAAAAATAAAATAAATGAGTTCATATTTTTGTTTGTTGTGTGTGCGTGCGTGCGTGTATGCGTGTGTGTGTGTGTGTTTGTGTGTGTGTGTGTGTGTGTGTGTGTGTGTGTGTGTGTGTGTGTGTGTGTGTGTGTGTTTATAACCCTTTCCCTGCGGCCACAGTACGTACACCGTGCGTACATTTTTGTTTCTGAAATCTGGGTTCATTCAACGAGCAAAAAGCCAACACCCCCCGTTCAAGAAACGCGGATAAAAATTGGCCGGTCTAAGCGGTGGGGTTTCAGTTCAGTCGTCCGGACGCGCGTGTGCTTGTATTGCCGGTGTTTGTCGGTCAATGCGCGTGGGCACGTCGCGCGCGCGTGTGTCACGGCTGGGGCCGGCTAAGCACTAAGGAACCCTTCGGTTGTCGGTAGCGCGCTTTGTCGCGATGATTCATACAGGATGTTTGCCGGGTGTTGTTATTTCTACAGCAGGAATCATCGCGACAACACGCGCTACCGACAGCCGAAAGGTTAAGTGCATGTAATCTGCATGCAAAGTAACATGAGTCTGCTGACCTTCCGTGTGGCCTCGGCCTTTCAGAGAAGCTCAAATAAACAATCACAATACGTTGCTAATGTCTGTAAGATTGGCTTACATTTGGCATTATAGAATTCAGTTTCAGAGCCCGGTCGGGCAACCGCGGCCGTCACCTCCTCCCCCCCCCCCCCCCCCGCCCACCTCCGCCTCCTTATTTTGACTGGTCTAAAAATGTGCTTTGGGATGTCCTGAATTTGTAAAGCCGCCATGTTCCCGCTAAATCCATTTGGATGCACCAAAGATACAGACCGTGGTGCAAGGGTAATCACATTCGCGCTGTTCGCGGACAATAACTCGAAATGGCCTTCGGAAATACTTTCATCTAAATAATTCACAGTTCATTCCAGATGGCAAGGTGCTGCGGTTATGTTTTGGTACATCCGCTGCATCTTCCGCAGATATAAACATATTGAATCGCTGGCTAAAGCTGTTTCCATATCGCGGCGCGACAGCGACAAGAAAGCGGCGGCGACAGTGATAAAAAATCGAGAACATAGAAATAAAGGAGTGTTTCCATATGCGCGATGCGGAAGCGACACGACAGAGGCGCGACAAACGTGTATCGCTCAGTCGAAAGTTTCAGAAGCGATTTCGCGATTTTCGTGGTTTTCAGTACGCGACAAATCTGAGCTATTTTTCCAAATCAAAACAAGGGCATAAAATCGCTTTTTCGCACCGCTATATAGATACACCCAATGCGATTTTCCGCCTGTTGCCCAGCTAATTGTTTTTGTCATGCCGCTTACAGCGACACTGTCGCGTCGCGAATTGGAAACACAGGTGTACGTGAAGGTATGTGTATACCTAGTACAGGGCCCGCGATTCCGCGAAGTCACGAATAAACTAAAGCAATGTTTCAATTTCCTTCGGACATTTTCTGCAGCACGTGCAGTCCACTTTCAGACTTAGATCATTAGAACAGGCTTCGTTGTGGTAGTCCGGCGGCGCGGTCGTAGTATGATGCAATCGCGCCCGACACACTCACGTAGGGTTCTTGTAGAAAAACCTCACTCAGTTGCAACTCGTCACACGTGGCACAAGGTTGTAGACGACACTGGACTAGCAGTTCCAACAGTACTTTATTCTCATGATGCACTCCGCTTAGCACAATGCATGCACAAATGTATCCACACGTTGATACACTGTCTCATACAATGCATCCACAATTTTGATACACTGTGCCTCCCATACAATGGACCAACACTATACACTGTCTCCTCTACAATGCATCCACAGTTTTCATACACTATGTATCTCATACAATGCACCCACATATTTCGTAACACCCTCTTTTATACTATTACAGATTTCCAGAACAATTCCGCAAATTACACAAGTCAACCAAACAGAAAAGAAAACGTAACCAAAACTCATTAATATTAATTAAAAAGAACACTCTAGATGTTACGTTTGTGTCAGTGGTTGTGTTATGTTTTGAGAGCATGTGTGTGTTATACATAGGAAAGATCCGTTATTCATTTGAGTTATTTTGGATAAGAATTACGTACTTTTTTTTTAGTAGGATTCATTTTCTTTTGCACGGAGACTTGCGATCGATTTTTGTTGTAACGCGTATTTTCGCCACATTAGAATGGAAGGTTCGAGCAAGGTCACGATCTTTCTAGTGACCTCAGATATGACATCAAAGTTGTCGGCAACATTTCGCAACATTGTATCAAAAGCGCTTAGAGGGTAGTCGAAATTTGTAGTAACTTCTGGAGAGTTCTTTTTTTATGAATATTAATGAGTTTTGCTTACGTTTTCTTTTTTGATTGGTTGTGTTGGGAAAATTTGCTGGATTGTTCTGGAAATCTGTTAATCTGTAATAGTATTAAAGACTGTGTTAAGTATGTGTGTAGATTGTATGAGAGACACAGTGTGTCAAAAGTTTTGATGCATTGTAGTCGAGACAGTATTTCAATGTGGCCACAAAAAAAAAAAAAAAAAAAAAAAAAAAAATTGTTGGAACTGTTACTCCAGTGCACTACAACCTTATGCCACGTGTGACAGGTTGCAGCTAAGTGAAGTTTCTTTACAAGAATCCTATGTGCGTGTGTCTGGTGTGATTGCATCATACTACGACTACGACTACCACGTAACATTTGGCACCTCCGACGGGACTTCTTCAGTTGGCTCAATGGAAAGGGTAGCCGGAGACAACAGCCAGCAGTGAAACGCAGAGATGGCGACATCGGAAATGGAGACATTCCTGCAAATTGGAAAGGAATACGGACTAGAGGGAACTCAACTCCTGGAGTTTGTTAAAGAGAGAAAAGAAAAGAGACTAGAAGACAAAAGGAAAAAGAAGAAAAGAGAATGGAGAGAGAAAAGGAGAAAGAAGAAAAGAGACTGGAGAGAGAAAAGAAAAAAGAAGAAAAGGGATTGGAGAGAGAAGAAAGAGCCAAAGAGCGTGATTTCAAGACTGAAACTCGAAATCCAAGCAGCAGAAAAACAGCGAGAAGAGGCAGAGAGGCAGCGAGAAGAGGAGCGAGAAGAGGCAGAGAGGCAGCGACAACACGCAATTCAGCTCAAGAAAATGGAGTTAGAGGCACAGAGCCAGAGGACAACTGAGGCAGCAGTCTTAGCCAGCAGAGAGCAAACAAACAGCCCGTGCGCCAAAACTACCGCTTTTTGTAGAAAATTCAGATAAAATTGACGATGACCTGAAGCGGTTTGAGCGCTTCGCAAGCAGCAACAACTGGACTGAAACAGAGACTTGGGCCACCAAACTGAGCGCACTTCTAACCGGCAAAGCGCTTGAATTCTACACCCGCAAGAGGTGAAACCGAAGCTTATGCGCAGTTGAGAGCCGCCCTGCTGAGACAGTACGACTTCACTGAAAAGGGTTACAGACGACGATTGCGGAATTGCAAGCTTTATGAAGGAGAAACACCCGGCCTATTCATCGAGAGAATCAGGATCTACCTGGAGAAATGGATAGAGCTGTCTGGCTGGAAGAAGGAGTACCAGGACATGTGTGGCCTCATCATCAAAGAACAAGGTCTCAGTGCATGTTCTAAGGGTCCACCTCAGGGAGCAAAAGGACCTATCCCTGAAAGCCCTAGCAGACACGGGTTGTAGCGGCGTCGTCGTGAGAGAGGACCTAGTAGCTGAAGACCAGAAGCGGCTACAGGAGTGGACAACCCTCATCCTTGCAGACGGAACTGTGAGAATTATCCCTCTTGCCAAGGTCAGTGTCAACACCCCGTACCTGACAGGAGAGGTGAAGGTGTTATGCGTAAAGAGCCCAGTCTACGACCTTATCATAGGAAACGTTGACGGTGCCAGAAACGCAGAGGATCCAGATCCTGACTGGAGACCTAATACCTGTGCCGTTACCACGAGAAGTCAAGCAAAGAAGAGTCCCTATCCCTCTAAAAGTGGCTGGCAACACAGAAGCAGCCGTGGTGAATAGAAACAAGCTGGTGGAACTACAGAGAGCCGACCCCACGTCTTGAGAAGTTTCCAGGTCAGACTGAGCCCGTGACACGAAGTGGGAAGGAGGTAACTTTCGAGACCAGAATGGACATCCTTTACCGGATATCCAGCCATCGAGACAAGCCTGTCAGTCAAGTGGTGGTTCCTGAACCCCTGAGGATGCAGGTGATGAAGCTGGCCCACAATTAATTCCATCTTAGGAGAACACCTTGGAATCAGCAAGACCCTTGACAGGATCTGAGCAGTCTTCTACTGGCCTGATATAGTCTAGAGAAGGCTACATCACAGATTACACGAAAGCTCAACCATATAAGTTCAAGGTTGTGCCAGAATAGCCTGGCGCCTAGAGCGCCAAGCTATTCAGGCACCACCCTTGAACTAACGTACTCAAATTCATTTCAAGCAATAATGTATCAGGATGAAAAGGGTTAAAGAAGTACTAACTCTCTACTGACTATGAAGCTTACTGCGATCACTGTTCACTGACCGCTGCCGCGTGTGACATACCAGTGAAATATGATTGTCAGTTGTACGGATTTCATGACTAAGGCGCCCGACCCATACACACGAATCCGATACGAACCCGATCCGAATCCGAAGCGGGTCAGAAACAGGAAAAAATCGTGCAAGTCCTTTTTATGTTTGTGTGTTTCCAAAATCACCACTGGCCAGAGAAGATCAGCAACGTCAGACTCTGGGAGAGAACAGGGCAGATAACAGCAGAGAATGAAATTGGGCGAAGAAGATGGGGATGGATCGGTCACAGTCTGAGAAAGCCAGCTTCCAGTATCACTAGGCAGGCATTGTCATGGAACCCCCAGGGAAAGAGGAAAAGAGGTAGGCCGAGAAACTCCTGGCGTCGAGACCTCCAAGCAGACATCAAGAGACTGGGAACCACCTGGAGTAGAATCGAAGGAGACGCACAGGACAGGAGTTGCTGGAGGTCTCTCGTCGACGGCCTATACCCGGGTAGGGGTGACAGGCGTAAGTAAGTAAGTAAGTTTCCAAAAGACCGATGCGGACACGAATTCGCATCCGGCTTCGAACGAAAATGACGCAATTTTTGAGGGAAAATTGCATCACCGCATCCGGTTCGGATCGTATTCGATCGTATTGTGGAACCGTAGCTTCACTCCATGTTTGCCAGTGGACGCACATTCTGTTTTCATCGTCAATTCGACGCCACAGAATCACAGCCGTCAAAAGAAAGGCATGGCTTCAGAGTAGTGCCATCCAAGAGGCATAGAGCCTCAAGATCCCTCGCAGCTACAAGGGTTCATGAGGATCCTTGCCCTTTTGTTGACACCAGTAGGTATCTGTATCCATTCCCCTAGGGAGACTGGGGCTCGTTGGCGTTGAATTGAACTAATAACGATTTCAGAAACATGATCAGCGCCCGCTGGCAGTGAAGGGGTTTATTAAACTGTGCAGTGTTCCAAACTAGAGATCGGCAATCGGGTTTTCAATCAGCAAGGACAAATAGCTCGTCTTCGCTGAACATTGAAGGGGTTAAGCACCGTTTTAACCCTTCGCGTGTCGTTAGCGGTTTTAGTCGCGATGATTCCGACAGGATTCATCGCGACTAAAACCGCTACCGACAACCAACGACTGTTCGCTAAATAGCATTTTCGTTGTCAAGTGCTATTAAGCGTGCGTTCTTTTGATTGTACCAGGAGCCTTTCGTTGTTGTGAGCGGAGATACTGCTGTCGCCAAAAACAGAGCCGCTGGCGACAACGTTGATGACTCGGATGACGACGACAAGATCAACGATTTAACGATTGCCGATGACGTAACCAGCTTTCTTTGACTTCCTTCTCAAGCGGCCGTCTTCATCGCATGAAACACGTGAGTATAACCAAAGACAGTATATTATATTTTCTTACACACCTCCTTCTTTGCCGCATTTGAGCGGAAAAGCTGTATCACACGTGCGTGACACAGCCGTGTTGCGTGAACGGCCAAGTGTGCACAGTGTCCTGTAGAAAGTCTGGTCAACAAAAAAGTATGGGCACACGCTATATTGAAACTTGACCTACTTTCAGCTCGCGCGCAATGACATCATTTCACAGTGACGACTGACAATCTGGCGTCATGTACTGCGCTATTAGGGACATTTGTATGGCATCCAAAATTACACATTACAAAATGAATTACGTACCACTTTCGCTCGTAGGATAAGGTTTTAAAACCATTCGAGTGAGATTCTTAGTATGACCTAAACACCGATGTAAAATTCTTTGTTTTCCTCCCTACGTTACACGACCAGTCGCCTTAGCGGAAACCGTACCATGTGACCGTGATACAAAAACCCTTGTTTCCCTCCCTACGTCACACGACCAGTCTCCCTAGCGCAAACCGTACCATGTGACCGTGATACAAAAACCCTTGTAGCGAAAAATGGCGGACTTCTTGTAGCCCTCTTTGTGACGCATCTTGAATGTGAGTTTGTTCGATAAAAATCTCCAAAACGTTCAGCGACAGCAGGGATACAACCAGTGTGTAGGCGATAATATACAGGAAAATCATAAACACACTTGATACAGGTAATGAGATATACATGCGCTACTATCTAACAAATGTACCATAAGATTACAAAACAACAACAACAACAAAAACTCAATCAGATAGACAAATTCAAAATACCACATCATTCTAAGACAAAGGCAGTTTACGCTTGCATTTTTGTAGCAAATGCTGATGAAGCCGTGTCTTGAAAGCATTTATGGTCGTGATAGATTTTATTTATTTTGGAAGTAAATTCCATACTTTGGCTGCTGAATATGACAAGGACGATTTAAAAATGTCAAGGCGGGGCCTAGGCACTACCAGGTCGTTCTTCAGTGTCGGTACGGAGTGTGGGGAGCCTTGAAGAAAGCAGCGAGATATCCTGGTGATTTTGTAAGAGTGATCTTACACATAATTGTTTATGTTTCTGATGCCCTCAGAAATTTTGTATACAACTGATAGGTCTGTTTTTAGATTTTATCGGTTAGGATAGAGTACCACAGTTACTCTCAACCTGATGTTATGATGCTGTGATGCATTTAGGAGCCACAGTGGCTAAATCTGCTGCCCTACCCCCATTTTACCAGTACGCAAAGGAACGCAAAATGATCATAACAATTGCTTATGTCATACTCCTCTGTTTAAATATTTGTGTTCCCAGTTTTCTTAAAAGCGTATGCATATTGAGCATAAACATTTGTGATCATTTCATTAATTTCATTGTGACCCAGCAATTTAATTGTAATTCCTTTTAGTTAAAGCATGTTTAACAGTGGGCTGCCGCTGAAGCTTCTACTGTCTGCACATTCAGCAGTCTTGTCAAACTTGGGGAAGGTTTACCTCAGGGACATGTTGTGTCTGATGCTGTTCTTGGCCTACAGTAATGACATCAGTACAGCAGTACCAAGGTTCGTCTCGAACATCCTCCATGCGGATGACTTTACAGTGTGGAGCGCAGCAGAACATAAAGAAATATCATCCTGTAGAATCCAGGATGCTGCCAATGGAGTCATCAGCTGGACTGAAAGATGGCCACTCAGACTGAGCTAGACCATCTCTTTCAATCAGATGGAAGAGGTCACCTTGAAACTGGAGACCTTCTAGTACCAAAGACAGACAGGCCAACTTTACTGGCAACAAATAAATTACTGGATTCACGTGGAGGGACTCACATCGAAGCCATGGAAGCTAGAGCTGCGAAAAAAGTCTCTAATGAAGAAACTGGTGGGGACCACATTGGCGCAAATTACAGCATCCTGGCGCAAGCAAACATCTGCTAAGACCAGTAATGCGGTACCAAGATACATCGACAACATGAAACACTGCCTGAGAAAACCAAAAAAGCCAGGCTTGACAAGATGCAGAACATGGGTCATTCTCATGATGCAGTGATATTCATAGAGCCATCTGGAGCACCCCAATTTAGGAAATGGTGGACATTTTAGCCACTGGAACGCAGAACAGCACACACGATGAAGAGACTTGCTAAACACCGACAGCATGGGAGACTACAGGAGCAGACCAAGAACCGTCAGAAACGCCCAAGTCTGAACCGCCAACTGAAGGTCCTGCAAAGGGCTAAAACTGACGTCCTGTAACCAAGCCCAAAGATGTGTGAAGAGCTCCCTTCAGATACCTGGATATCTCGCAAGAGCCTTTTAGACAACATAAACAATGTTCCAGGGCTCTTTGCCAAAGGTCGCGGCACTGCACAAAGCCATCTCGCTGGAGATTATGCACAAGCGCTACCCTCACAGCAGCTGTGGTACCGCACAAGACGCAGTGCGGAATGAAGGAAGTGGCGTGTGCATCTGTTGTGCAGGCCGCACTACTACCTCCTTCTCCTTACCAGCTGGCGGCAGCAGCTCCAACTATCGTACGGATCTGCAGGTGCTCAACACAGCAGCAGAGCACTAGCTAGGGAAAGGCAGCAGCTTGGTCCACTGATCTCACCAGAAAGCTTTAAGGTAGACTGGATGCCCTGTCCACAAAATAGTGCTGCAGTGGATTCCAGTACATTCCGGAGTAGCTGGGAATGGAGAGGCTGACAGCCTGACTAAAGAAGGCGCCAGACTACCTCAAGATCACAACCTCCTGTAAAGAAACCAAGACACTACAGCAACAAAGTGATTGGCAACAGCAGAATGGCGGCTGCAGCCCGGGGGCAGACGACATCAATAAGCTGAACAGAACAGGGAGAGCCAGGCCACCATCTTTCATCTACACACTGATTACTCTGGACAGGGTCCGTACAGGAAGCAGGGACGAAGTTCACAAACTTTTCATAAACGTTTCACAAAACCAAACTGAAGCCTGAAGGTTTACACACTTTGATTAGATCACTCTGTATCGGCAGCTCATTTGAAGCTTTCGTGCCTAATGCATGAAGAGATACCAAAATAAAAGAACGCTTAGCGAATGGCGGAGCTCGGTAGAAGCATAAACAATGAATCTGAATGTTCAGCAGAAAGGCCATGCAGTCACTTTATGATCAGAGCTAAATATAGATCACTTGCAACAAGCGTCAGCATGATCGTTCGCAATGGAATAGTCACAAATTGGGGGAGAAAAAAAGAAGTAAACAAAAGTTTGCCAGCACTTTGTCATTTTTTACACACTTTCACAGACTTTAAGGAAAAGGACTTAAATTGACAGACTTTCCAGGGCCCTGAGAATGCCTTGTCATTTTTTTTTAACAACTTTCACAAATGTTCACAGACCGTACGAACCCTGCTGGACTCACCTCGTGAGACTGGGTCATGCGGAAACAGCCCTATGCGAATTTGGCGTAGAAAATCAGTCTCCTTAGCACATTCTCCAAACCTGTCCGTACAGAGAAGCGGTCCCCTGGCAGTTCTGACCAGAAGACACGCCCTGCACACCAAACTCGGAAAACATGCTGCCGAGCTCTTGACAGCTCACTTATTGGCAGCCGGAACAATATAAGATTTAAAGACGGCCATCAAGGAATTGAACGTTGCGGGAAAAGAAGGTGGAAGTGGTGATCTCGTGGTGGACATGTGGAAACTAATGTATTTTGATAACATTGTTTTGGCAGTTAGGAACCATGAAACTTTATTATGCATATTCATATTTACCCATTTCTAGACGAAAATAAATGAAAGGAAAAGAGGAGACCTTACTAGAGACCCGCCTTACGCTAGGTAAAATATCACCTAAAAGACCAGCCAGTTAAAAATAGTTACAATTAAATTGATGGGTCACATTGAAATTAATGAAATGATCACAAATTTTTACGCTCAATATGCATACGCTTTTAAGAAAACTGGCAACAAAAAATATTTAAACAGAGGAGTATGACATAAGCAATTTTAATGATCATTTTGCGTTTCTTTGCGTACTGGTAAAATGGGGGTATGGCAGCAGATTCAGTCACTGTGGCCCCTAAATGCATCACAGCATAATAAAATCAGGTTAGGAGTAACTGTGGTACTCTATCCTAACCAATAAAACCTAACAAAAACCTATCAGTGGTATACAAAATTTCTGAGGGCATCGGAAACAACGTACGTTTCCCAATTCAGCAATTTTAAATGGGAAAAAGCTATCATTCACCACGTAAAAGGATGCCGACTTTCCTTATTTTCTTGCACCTTATGCTCATATTATTGAAACGTTTTAGGTAAAGAGAGGTCAAAATGAAATGGAATAAATTTAGTAATTTGTTTTTAATTATTTTTTTGTATTTTTACAACTTGGGGGTACGGATACAAAATCAACCACTGTGGCACTCACCTAGTGAAGTTTATAATAATTGTGACATCCTGTTTTAATGATATAAGCCTGAAAATGGACTGTCAGTGCTATAGAAAATGTCTGAAGGCATCTGGCACATTATTTTTTTTTTTTTTTTTTTTTTTTTGCGATTTCGCGAAAGTGGCCGTTTTCTGGGTGCACAAATACCTTCACTGTGAGCCAGAGATTCAATATTTTTTCATTCTGTTTTTTGCAGAGGATGCAGAAGTGTGCCTTAATATAATATTGCCTGATTTGGGCTTTTGGAATGAATTCTGATTTATTTAGAGGAAAATGTTTCTCAACCTCATTTTAGCATCTGCGAAGAGCTTGAATGCGAGTACCCTTGCGCCTTCGGCTATATCTCTGGTGTGTTCCTAAGCATTTTCGTGGAACATGGCTTAAACATCTCAAGACATACTAAGGTACACTTTGAAACCCATCTTATTGAGTACTGGGGGGCGGGGGGGGGGGGATGCACGGTAGACCGGGCTAGCTTATGGACTAATGCATTGTAGAGGAGACAGTGTATCAGTGTTGGTGCATTTGTGAATGCATTGTATGGAGATAGCATAGCTGCAATAAATTATTGTTGGAACTGTTACTCCTGAGTTGCCTACGACCTTGTGCTACGTGTGACGAGTTGCAGCTGAGTGAAGTTTCTTTACAAGAACCCTACGTGCGTGCGTCTGTTGTGATATATACTACGACTACGACTACCACGTAACAAAGGTTTGTGGCACAGGTCTCGATTTTGTCACGTAGTAGTCACACATTCCTTTGCGTATTTCGAACATGTTTCACTTTAAGAAGCCAGGTACTGCTCTCACCAGCGGACCAAACCTGACCACAGAGATGTGATTTAGTTATCACATGTCCTTCTGTGCAAAGGAATATCTGTGGTTTTTTGTTTGTTGAGTTGTTGTTAAAGGTACGGTGTTTATCACCATTGTGGTCAGGTTTGCCGGGTCTGCGGACGACCTGGCTTACTAAAGCAAACACGATGAGGATTTCATCCCAAAGTCTACCGTATTGTTGGCAGCTCAGATGCGTTTATCTTTTAGGAACATTCAGAATTGTTCATAGTTTTAGGGTTATAATGCTGATCCATTTCCCTCCTCTCTAAGCCAACTCTGATCAACACACACGTCGGCGCACACAAATAAAGACAGACACACGGCGCTTCCCGCCTTTAGTACGCTCTGTGGGCTGGTGTAGCGACAAGACTCTATCTCAGTACTACTCTAACCCACCCTCTGATCAATCCAGACCAAAAAGGTGACTGCCAAGCGTGTAATATGCAAAGAAGTACCCAACGGAGAAAGAAACACGCTTAGAAAAGACGGGTACAACACAATTTATTAATATTTCGGGTAAATACCCTTTGTCAAAATAGACAAACAAACAAACAGAGAGATTAGCCGCTACTTATCTTCAGGGGCAGAAGGAATGTGGCAACTGAAGGAGGTGACGTAAAATAAAAGAAAATGAAGAACAAAAGTGCGGAAAAAGTAAAAATGGCGTCAACGAAAAATCATAAGAGAGAGACTCGGAGAGAACCTGAACACGAGAGACAAGAGTGTATGCAGGCACGTGCAGGAGCGAGCAAAAGTAAATGCGTGTAGGTGAGGCCAGAGAAAGAGAGAGAGAGAGAGAGAGAGAGAGAGAGAGAGAGAGAGAGAGAGAGAGAGAGAGAGAGAGAGAGAGAGAGAGAGAGAGAGACAGCGAGACGGAGAGAGAGAAAGAGAGAGAGAACGAACGGGGAGTACCCTTGGGCACGAAGTAGGCTGAGTGTCTAATACACAAAGCCTGCTAAACACCAACCCGAAGGCAAACTTTATATCACCTTCAAGTTGAGGACTACCTAGGGGAAAAACGGGAGGACCCCGGGAAAAACAACCAAGCATTAAGCACGGTACACAAGTAATAAGTCATTGAAACAACAAATAATCAAATTCAGTAAGAGAATATTAGTATAAGTGGAGAGTAGGTAGTTGTGAAACCGTCTTCAAGGGTAACTCAAAAAAAAATTATAATGGGGGGGGGGGGGGGGGAGAGAGAAAGAGAGAGAGAGAGAAAGAGAGAGAGAGAGAGAGAGAGAGAAAGGGGGCGGGGGGGGGGGGGGGAAGGGGGGAAGGAGGAAGGGGAAGAAGGAAAAAGAAAAAGCGTAAAGAGAGAAAGAGGGCTAGAGAGAAGTGTTAAGGGGGGGGGGGGGGAGAGAGAAAGAGGGAGAGAGATAGAAAAAAGTGGGGGGGGGGGGGCGGAAGACAATAATAATAATAATTACGGTATTTATAATGCGCTTATCTTATAATAATTATAACTCTAAGCGCGCACTCACAACTCGCACACGCATGCGCACGCTTTAGACAATGACTCACGTAACACAAATAGTGAAGATACATTAGGACGGTCAGCTTGGGCTGGGGAGTGTGGTGATATAGTGCTAGAACTGTTGAAAGAGATGAGTTTTGAGGGCAGACTGGAAGGAGGAGAGAGAGTGTTTCTGACGGAGAGAGAGTGGGAGAGTGTTCCAGGTGGTTGGACCGTATACTGAGAAAGAGCGGGGGCCGAAAGTGCTGAGTTTGGTGCGGGGGATGAGGAGGCGGAGAGGGTCAGAGGCGGAGCGGAGGGAGCGGGGAGGAGTGTAGGGGTGAAGTAAGTTGGAGAGATACGCAGGAGCGTAGTTGTTCAGGGATTTGTAGCAGAGAGACAGAATCTTGTATTGGATGCGTTGGGGGATGGGGAGCCAGTGAAGGAGCTTGAGCAGGGGAGTGATGTGGTCGGATTTTTTTCTTTCTGAGGACGAGGCGGGCAGCATTGTTCTGGACGCGCTGGAGAGTGAGAGTGGTGGAGTGAGGAAGGCCAGAAAGGAGAGAGTTGCAGTAGTCGATGCGAGATAAGATGAGAGAGACAGCGAGTTTGGTGGCAGCTTCGGTAGTGAGGTATTTTTTTATCTGACTGATGCGGCGGAGGTGGAAATAACATGCCTGGGCCGTGGCGGAGACGAAGCTGGTCATGGAAAGAGAGGAATCGAGGATAACGCCAAGGTTCTTGACCGAGTCAAAGAGGGAGATGGGGGTGCTGTCGAGTTGAAGGTGGAGAGAGGGAGAGAGCTGGGAAAGTTTCTGGCGAGTGCCTACCAGCATGGCTTCCGTTTTGTCGTCGTTCAGTTTGAGCTTGTTTGCTGTCATCCAGTTTTTCACGTCCTCATAGCAGTCAGCCGTGCGAGTCAGTAGTGTCTGAGTGTTGTCGAGTTTGTCTTTGTCTAGTAGTTGTGAGTCGTCAGCGTAGAGGTGGTGGTGTATGTGGTGAGACTGGATGATGTTGGACAGTGGGGAGATGTAGAGTGTAAAAAGGACCGGGCCCAGGACGGACCCCTGAGGAACGCCGCAGGAGAGCCTGACTGGGTTGGAGGAGACGCCGTCGATGGTGACGGACTGCTGTCTGTCGGAGAGGTATGAGAGAAACCAGGAGTGAGCAGAGTCAGTGATGCCAAAGGAGTGGTGGAGGCGGTGGAGGAGGATAGAGTGGTCTATGGTGTCGAAGGCGGCAGAGAGATCGAGTAGCGTAAGAAGGGAGATGTTGCCCGAGTCAGTGGAGAGAAGCAGGTCGTTTAGGATATGTAGAAGGGCAGTTTCAGTGCTGTGATGTTTGCGATAGGCAGACTGGAAGGGACTGAGGAGGTTGTTGTCGGCGAGGTGGAGGTTGAGTTGGTTGAGGACGACCTTCTCAAGAAGCTTGGACAGGAAAGAGAGATTGGAGACTGGGCGGTAGTTTTTGAGTTCAGAGCCACCAGCCCCACCCAACAGGCACCCACCAGCCCGCAAAAAAACACACAGGCACGCAACAAGACGACCACATACATCCCCAAGGGATGCACACGATCGCCCCTCCCCAAAACCGCGTATCACTTCGTGGGCCGGAGACCGGGCGCCCGACAGGGAAGGGCAAGGGTTCCAACTAAACGTTCTGCCAGCGCTGAGAAAGTCCCCAAGGGATGTATACATATCAACCAGCGCCAGCCTCACCTATTTGGCTAGTGAGTAGTAAAACAGAAGCGACACAGTGAGGTAAAGGTACAGTTTGCAAACACAAGCAAGGTAAAAAAAGTTAATCTTTCATATTCATCCCGAGTGGCGCCACAGTGCCCAGTTTATTAATCAGAATTTTTTCACGGTCTTTCCTGGCCCAGACATTACTGGCGTGCATAAGCCAGAGGCCTTTAACCCGAATGTCCGAGACGGAGTGGTCGGCCTGATTGAAATGTCGTCCGACCGGTCTGTTGTATTTGTACTTGACAGACTGAAGATGTTCTTTGAAACGGTCGTTGATGGTTCTTTCCGTCTCTCCAACATAGAGTTGGACGCATTTCACACAGGAGATGACATAAATCACGTTGGTGGTTTGACACGTGAAGTATCTGTCTATGTTGAATTTGTAACGTGGACCATTCACCACGGTGGAAGGGCAAATAAAAGGACACGTCTTGCAATTAGGAACACTGGTGGTATGACGAGGCTTGAGAGTAGAGCGAACAAGCATGTCCCGCAAATTAATATCCCTCTTGAAAGCTACCAATGGAGGTTCAGAAAAGATAGCAGCAGATTTTTGACTGGATGACAAAAGACCCCAGTTAGAAAGAAGGATTTTACGAACCGGATTGGTGTGGGGATGGTAGATCATGGTAACGATAGGCCTGTCACTATCAGCGGTAGGTTTAGACTGCAGTAGACTAAGTTTTTGCGCGCGACTAAGTTTTTGTACCGTTTGGAGAGATCCTTGAACAACAGTATGTGGGTAATGTCTGTCGATGAAAAATCCAGCCATTTCTTTGGATTGAACATCAAAATCTGATTCTTCGGAACATATTCTTTTTAGCCGAAGAAACTGGGAATATGGGATGCTGTTTTTAGTTTTGGGGTTGTGAGAAGATCTGTAGTCGAGGTAGGAATGTAAGTCGGTAGGTTTGTAATATATTGAAGTTTTCAACATTCCGCAGTCAATCCTGATGTTCATGTCCAGAAAGTCGACTGAAGTAGCTGATATAGTGTATGTGAACTTGATGGATGGGTGGAAGTCCTGCACGAAGTGAATGAAGTCTAAAAGTGCAGCTTGTGTCATGTGTGTAGCTCCTAAACCGTCATCGATGTAGCGTTTATACATCTCAGGGACAGGCCCGGTGTATTGCTGAAGTATTTGTTGCTCAAGGAAACCCATGAAAAGGCAAGCATAGCTGGGTCCCATTTTTGTGCCCATCGCTACGCCACTGCACTGAGCGAAGGTGACGTCATCAAAGGTGAAACTATTAAGAGAGAGAACCAATTCAGCCAGACGTAGACGTGTATGACTAGGAGGTTGTTTATGACTTCTTTGGTTGAGGAAGTATGCAAGTGCATTGAGGCCGTCATTGTGCGGTATAACAGTATATAGTGAAGTGACATCAAGGGAAAACAACAGTTCAGGTTTGAAAAGTTTTTTCTGGTTGACTTGGTCTATGATCTCTAGAGCATGGTTGGTGTCTTTAATGTAGGTAGGTAGAGACTGGACAAAGGGTTGGAAAATGATGTCCAGGTATTCGGAGATGTGTTCAGTGGGACAGCTGCAAGCTGACACTATGGGGCGGCTGGGATTGTTGAGTTTGTGAATTTTTGGGAAAAGGTAAAAGTTAGGTTGCTTAGGCCTAGGCCGCTTTTTTATGAGGAGATTAGCTGTTGAAGGAAGCTCTCCTTTAAGAATCATCTCAGTCTTTGACTGTCTTTGAGATGCGCTTTTGATCAGCTTGGAGGGAGCATTCGTCAAGGTGTTGGTAGTGTTCTGGGTTCTCTAACTGTCTGTAGGCCCCTTTGATGTACAGATCTCTGTCCCATACAACGACGGCGCTACCTTTATCGGCTGGTTTGATGACGATGTCGCTTCTGTTACGAAGATTGTTGAGATATTTACGATCTCTCTCTCTCTCTCTCTCTCTCTCTCTCTCTCTCTCTCTCTCTCTCTCTCTCTCTCTCTCTCTCTCTCTCTCTCTCTCTCTCTCTCTCTCTTTCTCTGGCCTCACCTACACGCATTTATTTTTGCTCGCTCCTGCACGTGCTTGCATACACTCTTGTCTCTCGTGGTCAGGTTCTCTCCGAGTCTCTCTCTTATGATTTTTCGTTGACGTCATTTTTACTTTTTCCGCACTTTTGTTCTTTCTTTTCTTTTATTTTACGTCACCTCCTTCAGTTGCCACATTCCTTCTGCCAATGAAGATAAGTAGCGGCTAATCTCTCTGTTTGTTTAATTATCACTCAAAAGTTCTAGAGGTACAATGCTGGTTAACGAACTCATTCAATATAATCCCTTTTATCTAGCTATACGCAAAATATCTAGTAAAAATAAGAAATATTACAGACTCCAGTGTGGATCAACCGGTTTTGTGAAACGGCCATTTTCTCGCCAATGAGCATCTTAATCAAACATTTAAAAAAAGGTCCCGGGATAATTCTTTTAGGGACAATATCCTAAAATTTCAAGCTTGTCCGTCCTCAAACGCGGGTTCTAGTCGCTGTCTCTCTCTCTCTCTCTCTCTCTCTCTCTCTCTCTCTCTCTCTCTCTCTCTCTCTCACACACACACACACACACACACACACACACACACACACACACACACACACACACACACACACACACACACACACACGGCGTTTGGCGCCAAAAGGACGTTCTCTAACAAGGTTTGCGTAGCTAGACGATACGTCATTTTTATCTTGTTACTTCTTTGCCAGAATTTTTGCGCCGCAGGCCAAAAACGTCATGTGCATGCTCCCGAATGCGCCCGACCCAGCCCCATTTGAAAGTCTACTGTATTTTTTAAATACGGTAGACAAAAACATGCTCGAAATACACAAGGGAATGGGTGACGAAATAAAATCTAGACCTGTGTTACAAAACTTTGCGTATGCAGCCAAGCCAGTAACACTAGGCTACAACTGAGTTGTTGGTGTGCGATGTTAAGCACAGTTTTCACACACACACACACACACACACACACACACACACACACACACACACACACACACACACACACACACACACACTGATAAACTGAATAAACATGAACCTTAAAAACGTAGTTTAAACAATAACAGCAAAACAAACTCGGCAATACAACTTAAGGCGCTCCGGCGAGTCACGCTGACACAACTACACAGCTGTGGGCTTAAGTTTCTACGTGCTGGCAAAATAAGCGGGCCCTGAATCTGGACAAAGACGAACCCCCAGTAATGTCGATCGGTAAAAAAAATTGCACAGCTTGGCTCCTGAGTAAGACAAACTAATGTTGAATATATCGAGGAGCGGCCTTGGTATGGATAGATTGTCAGTTCCTCGCAGTTTTATGTGGCGTATTAGCATTTCTGAACAGACCCGTTACATAACTAGGAGTTTTAGAGTAGTAGGTTTTAAACATTAGTACGCCTTTGACCTAGCGAGAAAATCAGTTTAACCCGTTCAGTTCCGAGAGAAAACCTAAACATCACCTAACTGCAAGAGGTGTAGATCCTCATGAGCCCCCGCAGGTGCGGGGGCTCATGAGGATCTATACCTCTTTGCTGACACTGACCACTTTGAATCCATGTTCCTAGGACAAGCTAGGCGGTTTCGTGGTGTTGAATCATCGAAGATGGAAGTTCCACAATCAGCCTTAGCCGGCACTGAACGGGTTAACCTTTTGGCTGTCGGGAGCGGTTTTTGTCGGCGATGATTCCCGTAGGAATCATCGCGACAAAAACCTGTCACCGGCAGGGATAAAAGCTGTTTTCCTTGCCGTGGTGTAAAACCTTTCATCGGGCGTGTCCTCCATTTTGTGAGATATTGCCTGAATACTCTATACGTTACCCAATGCGCAAAAGGCCAACGGGCCGACTTGGGACGCCGTTGACCCGCGCACGGTCGTGCGCGGGCCAACGGCCGCCCAAGTCGCCCCGATGGCCTTTTGCGCTTTGGCCACATATGCTTTACTTTGCGATCGCTTGACTACCAGTGAGTCCCTGACAGCAATATTACCGAAACCCTCTGGTAAATATGAACCCACTTGATTATTATTATTATTATTATTATTATTATTATTATTATTATTATTATTATTATTATTATTATTATTATTATTATTATTATTATTATTATTATTATTTTAATAAAAGGAACGGGGATTAAACTCAGTATTGACGGCCATAAATGAATTTGCGATTTTGGACCAACGGCCGGCTTGAGACGTAAGGTCGAACATAAGAGACAAGCACACAGACGTAGGTATGCAATTTTATCTTCTTTCTTTAAAGGCCCCGCCACACCTGCCGGTTGTGCCCCGATTTTGAAGCCGATTTCGATCCGATTCCGATGACGTCAATTATACGATCCGGTCCCAATCGGCTGGGAATCGGGTGTCTAGAACCTGCTCTATTTTTCCGATCCGAATCGGCCCCGATCGTAAGCTTCAACCAATCAGAGCGCGTCTCGCAAAGCACGTCGTTTCAGTTTGAAAATGGCGGAAGATCAGTACCACCATCGTTGCCGATGTCTCGGCCGCCTCTTCCCGAATATGATGCAAAACTGCTGATAATGCAAGCACATCATCATCACTGTCAAAACTAGCAGCCATTTTGCAGAAACAGGTACGACTTTGATCTTCGGTTCAAACCGGTCGGCTAAACAAGACGGGAAGTGTGTGGCAGTGCACACGTTTTTATAGTCCGGCCCGATCACCTACCGATTCGAAACTGATCGGGAATCGGCCTCAAAATCGGGCATGTGTGGCGGGGCCTTAACGTAGTATGCCTAGATACAAATCTCACACAAGGCCAATCATGCTGGTCAGGTAATCGTACAGATATGAACAGAAGCGATGCAAGCTGATGAAACTGCTTTGGCAATGACGTAGAAACCCCGGGGAGGGGAGGGTGGCGAAAGGAAGGGGTGGGGGTGGGGGGTGGGGTGGGGTGGGTTGGAGCGGAACTGAAACTGTATTTTTTTAAGGATGAAGACAGTAGGCACGCAGGCCTTTTTACACGTCTGTCGTTAATATCATTTTAAATATAACACCAAAAAAGGTAAAAAGACAACATTTTATATTAAAATTTAAAAAGATAATATAATAATAATAATAATAATAATAATAATAATAATAAAATAATAATGATAATAGAATATAAAATAAAAGAACTATTTCGCGCGCGCGCGTGCGCATGCACACACACACACACACACACACACACACACACACACACACACACACACACACACACACACACACACACACACATGCACGCACACACACACACACTTTACATTTAATCAAATTTCAAAAATGTGAAACGATTTAAATTTCCAAAATTTCAGTAGTCTCTGATTAATCCAGAAGGGGTAGAAACGCCTGTACATATTTGGTCTTATCATATTGAATTTGCCTAGTAGTTTTCGAAACGACTGATTTTTGGAAGCATTGTTGTTTTTTGTTTTTGTTTTTAAAACTTGAGGTGAATTAGTTCTCGAATTTATTTATGTGTGATTCAATACATGTCAAGTGATTACAAATTCTGGGGCTAGTCATCTACTTTAGCTCTGATGTTAGAAATGTGCTATGTAATCCGGTGGTCAGTCTGTGGACAAGGTTTAAAAAAATTAGAAGAATTCTGATTTTCACACAGTATAGTCAGGGAGTTCGCATTATCTTTATCTCCGACCTCCATTGAATCACCATGAACTGATTCAGTCCCGACTGACACACCACAGCAAGATATAGATTGACCTTGATAGTTTAAGAGTGGTGCCAGAATCGTTTGGCGCCTATAGGCGCCAAGCGATTCTGGCACCACCCTTGAACTACCATGGTCGATCTGTCTTCTGAATAATGCGGTAATGCAGTCATCAGAGAACAGCACCAAAACGTGGGTGTTTCGTACCTGGGACACAATGGGTTAATACGATTCGGTGTAAAATTTTGTACCGGTTCCTAAGCCCAACTGGGCGGTCCGTGGCGCAGTGGTAAAGGCGCCTTGCCACCAACGCTAAAGGTGCGAGGTTCGATACCGGGTTCCGGCATCGGACTTTTCTCCTCCAGTAAGTGTCACGGTTAATTCGGGCGGACAGTCGGGGTTTCTTTCTCCGGGTACTCCGGCTCAGTCTACCTCCTCCTCTACTCTGGTACCGGCTTCAGGCCACTTTATAAATGTTAAATACACTGAAGCGATCAAAATTTACAAAATTTGACCTCAGTAGCTGAGCCGATCCTTCGCACCACGTGAATGTCCTGTGTTTGTCTTGCACTGTGTTTGTCTTCAGAGTTACTGTGTGTTTTTTTTTTACATGACCCTGCGTGTTGGGTTCAGTTCGCGGCGCTTTGGTCGATTCACAGAATTTGGTAAAGCGCCTTTGTAATAACCATTATTATTATTATTATTATTATTATTATTATTATTATTATTATTATTATTATTATTATTATTATTATTATTATTATTATTATTATTATATTATTATTATTATTATTATTATTATTATTATTATTATTATTATTATTAAATACCCTTTCTTTGCTCTACTATGTCATCCATTCATCATCAAAATGCATTGATCAGGTTAAATGGAAAGACCTATTAGGGTTTGTCATAATGGAATCACTAATTATGGCGATTCTGTTCATCTGGTTAGTAAGTAGTAAAACAGAAGCGACACAGTGAGGTAAAGGTACAGTTTGCAGACACAAACAAGGTAAAAAAAAAGTTAATCTTTCATATTCATCCCGAGTGGCGCCACAGTGCCCAGTTTATTAATCAGAAATTTTTCACGGTCTTTCCTGGCCCAGACATTACTGGCTTGCATAAGCCAGAGGCCTTTAACCCGAATGTTCGAGACGGAGTGGTCGGCCTGATTGAAATGTCGTCCGACCGACCCTGCGCACCCACGTTGGACGTTAGAGGCACCCCTCATTCGACTTCCGTTTTACATGACGTTGATGCCATTTGCACTCCGTTGCTTACTGTGATAAAAGACCCCTCTAGTACTTTGTCTGACGCTGTAACCACTACGCACCTCCACTGTGCCTTCGTCGGTACTACTACACCTCACAGGAATCTAGTACAGTGCATTCCTGAAGATTTAATTCTGACACACGATGAAAGAGCTGTCCTCTCCAGAGGTCTGAAGTTTATTCCGAGGCAGCCTACTATAAATAAATACGAAATCATCAGAGATCTGCAGAAATTCTATAGGTCTCCTAGATGGATGGCTGTCCTGGGCCATCGACCTAGAACTCAGAAGGTTGGTGACATCTTCGTTGATCGTTTTGACACTCCTGTCCGAAGACAACCACCTCATGGTAAACTTCCTGAACTCAAATGCTACATTAAGAAAACCATGTCTGACATTGGACAACTCAAGTTCAAACCCATTTCTCACTCAAATCTTAGAAAATCTGAACTCGACGTTCTCAACAATCTTCGTAACAGAAGCGACATCGTCATTAAACCAGCCGATAAAGGTGGCGCCGTCGTTGTATGGGACAGAGATCTGTACATCAAAGAGGCCTACAGACAGTTAGAGAACCCAGAACACTACCAACACCTTGACGAATGCTCCCTCCAAGCTGATCAAAAGCGCATCTCAAAGACAGTCAAAGAGATGATTCTTAAAGGAGAGCTTCCTTCAACAGCTAATCTCCTCATTAAAAAGCGGCCTAAGCAACCTAACTTTTACCTTCTCCCAAAAATTCACAAACTCAACAATCCCGGCCGTCCCATAGTGTCAGCTTGCAGCTGTCCCACTGAACACATCTCCGAATACCTGGACATCATCTTCCAACCCTTTGTCCAGTCTCACCTACCTACATTAAAGACACCAACTTTTCAAACCTGAACTGTTGTTTTCCATTGATGTCACTTCACTATATACTGTTATACCGCACAATGACGGCCTCAATGCACTTGCATACTTCCTCAACCAAAGAAGTCATAAACAACCTCCTACTCATACACTTCTACGTCTGGCTGAATTGGTTCTCTCTCTGAACAGTTTCACCTTTGATGGCGTCACCTTCGCTCAGTGCAGTGGCGTAGCGATGGGCACAAAAATGGGACCCAGCTATGCTTGCCTTTTCATGGGTTTCCTTGAGCAACAAATACTTCAGCAATACACCGGGCCTGTCCCTGAGATGTATAAACGCTACATCGATGATGGTTTAGGAGCTACACACATGACCCAAGCTGCACTTTTAGACTTCATTCACTTCGTGCAGGACTTCCACCCATCCATCAAGTTCACATACACTATATCAGCTACTTCAGTCGACTTTCTGGACATGAACATCAGGATTGACTGCGGAATGTTGAAAACTTCAATACATTACAAACCTACCGACTCACATTCCTACCTCGACTACAGATCTTCTCACAACCCCAAAACTAAAAACAGCATCCCATATTCCCAGTTTCTTCGGCTAAAAAGAATATAACATGATTCAATGATTCAATGATTCAATGAAGCTTTATTTATCAACGGTTGAGGCATTGACATCGTCACAGACATAGCCATTTTTCAAACCTGCCGTTGCTACAAAACTACGAGACAAAATACAAAAAAACTAAGTATATAGTTAAATGTAAATGAAACTGACAAAAACATTGCTAGTTTAGGGAAAGAAAGTCCCATGACAATCTCACACACCTAAACTCACACACACACACACACACACACACACACACACACACACACACACACACACACACACACACACACACACACACACACACACACACCATCACACACGCACGCACAGAGTTTGTAATTGGGAGAATACATAATCAGGGTTACAGGGCAGTATATATTTCACAACGTAATGATTACGACTGCTTCGAGAAGTACTTGAAGAGACTGATTTTGAAACGGGCTAGAGAGGAAGCGGATTTTACGTAATCAGGAAGCGTGTTCCAAGTCTGCGTTCCCGCGAATGACAAACTAGATTTGTATATATCAATTCTCGTTTTGGGGACTAAGAAAAGTTGCCTAATGTTACTAAGCCTAGATTCCGACTTAGAGAAAAGAGTTGTGATATATTCTGGTATTTTCTGGTTCCACACTTTGAACATAAAAATAGCCTTATTGTATTTGAAGTGGTCTTGCAGCGGCAGAAATCCTATTTTGGCGAGTTTTTCTTCTGTTGTGAGTCGTGGGTCAGGAAGGATTAACTTAGCTGCCCTTCTGTGTAACGAGTTGAGTCTCTTCAAGTGGACTTCACTGCATCCATCCCACACCGTTGACGCGTAATCAATATGAGAACGTATGTGAGCATTATAGAATAGTTTGCGCGTGTCCGAGTCGGTGTAATATTTCAGTTTGGACAACATGAAAAGATTTTTGGCTACCGTTCTGCATAAAGTGTCCGTATGAGCCTTCCACTTAAGCTGACTGTCAATTGTAATCCCTAGTAGGCGATGTTCATTAACGTGTTCTATTTGCCTGCCCTTTAATAAAAGGTTAAGTAACAGGGGAGCTAACTGGTGTTTTTGACGAGTGGCGATTATCATAGATTTGGTTTTAATTGGATGAACAATCATAGAATTCCTGTGACACCATTCAGACACTTCATCAAGACTATGCTGCAAGTTGGAAGAAATTACTTGTATATCTTTGTTAGTCATATGAATGGACGTGTCATCAGCAAAAAGATCACATTGTACGTTCTTGCAAGTTATATGAAGTGGCAGGTCGTTGATGAATAGACAAAATAATAAGGGACCAAGCACAGATCCTTGTGGAACTCCATACTTTATATCTTTTAGAGAAGAGTAAGATCCATTCATTAGAACTTTTTGTTTACGATCAGTTAGGTATGATCTAAAAAATGCAACTACTTCTGTACTATTCAAGTATTTCTGAATCTTTGTCATTAGAGTGGTGTGATCGATTAGGTCAAAGGCCTTTTTAAAGTCTAAGTAAACGACACCTGTTATCTGGGATTTGTTCATACCCTGGAGCCATGCGTCAACGAGGCGCGTGAGTGCAGTGTGGCACGAGTGTTGTGGGCGAAATCCGGATTGAAAGGGGTGCAGGAGGTGGCGGTTTTCTAAGTAGGC
The DNA here is from genome assembly GCA_036245525.1 of Semisulcospira habei. Taxonomy (NCBI): domain Eukaryota; kingdom Metazoa; phylum Mollusca; class Gastropoda; family Semisulcospiridae; genus Semisulcospira; species Semisulcospira habei. Next base: position 113,359,828 of record BTPG01000007.1, on the reverse strand, counting down.
AAGCAGGTGTTTGTGGACATGCCTTTCAAGCGGCTTTGATAGAACTGGTAATAATGAAATCGGTCGATAGTTGTTAGGGTCAGAACGATCTTTAGTTTTTGGAAGTGGAATGACTTTAGCGTATTTTAGTTTATTAGGGAAAGTATGTTGCTTGATACAAAGGTTGTAAATGTACGTAATAGACTCTACTATGTACGGCAGGGATAACTTAAGTATTTGCGGGCTGATGTCATCAGGCCCCGAAGACTTTTTATTTGGTAGTTTACTAATGAGCAAACCCACCTCATGAACTGATAGCAAAGGAATGCTGAAGGGGTCTGTGTCCTCGGTTCTGTGTTTACAGAATTCAGAAAGCAAATTAGAACATTCATACTTACTGCTATTAATTGAGGCATTTAGAGTTTCAGCGACTGAAAGAAAATGATTATTAAAAGTTTCTGCAGTAAGACTGCTGGGAATGGTTGTTGAAGTGCCAGGGGAGCCTTTAGTTAGAGTGTTTAATAGGCGCCAGATAGTGGAAGTATCCTTACTGTCTTTCACTGTGTCGCGGATTAATCTTTTCCTTGCCTCTCTGATCATGTACTTAACACGGTTGCGTTGTTGCTTAAATTCAGGAAATAGTTTTTGACTACGCAGATCATCTCTGAGCGCCATCGCTTGCATTATTTCTGGGGTTAACCATGGAGGAAGAGTGTTTGATTTAACCCTTCTCTCACGAAGGGGTGCGTGTTTGTTTAATACATTTAGAAAAAGAGTGTACCAAATAGAAAGGGCAGTGTCCGGGTCATTGGAGAGAAGTACATCGTTGAACGGAGTATTATTTAAATCAAATAGGAATTTATTATGGTTAAAGTTCTTGAATGATCGATATGTTATGGTTGTATGGCCGTTTTTCTTTGCTTTCGGAATCTTTTTTGACCATGAACAAACAACTGGATAGTGATCACTAACACTTAGATTTGAAACCTCAACATTACAGACGGCTTTGGGTTTATTAGTGTATATGTGGTCTATAAGTGAGGACGTATTCTGAGTAATTCTGGTGGGCGATTTTACTAACTGGACTAGACCAAACAATGAAGATATTGTATCCCACGCAGTGTGATTCTTAAGGAAGTCTATATTAAAATCTCCCATGAGAAGAAGGTCAGCCTTTCTTTTGCACGCTCTATCAAGGATCTGACTAAAATGGTCATACCATTCAAAAGTGGCGGCAGGGTTTCTGTAAAGGAATCCAACTAGTAGCGGTGTCGATTTAGGGCATTTCACTTCCAACCACAAACACTCTACGTCTGCTGTTTCCAAGTCCAAGCGTCTATGGACTAAATGCTGAATGGAGTTGTGAATGTAGACAGCGATGCCTGTTTGACCTGGGGACGAGGGGTCTCTCCTAGTCAAGGAAAAAGTAGGAATACTAATGGCTTCATCGCTCACACACGGGCTCAGGCGCGTCTCACTAAGCCCAAATAAATGAAACGGTGTGGGATTGCTAATGTAGACAGATATATCGGTTAGTTTATTGTACAAATGAAAAACATTGAGATGCCCTATTCGCATAACTTTCAAATTTATGTCTATTACGGAGAAAGGCAAATTTGTACAGAACAAACAACAACAACAACAAAATAGAATGTCAAAAGAAGTAAGTATACGTTGAGATTATTAAATGAAACAGCACAAATGCCTATGTATATATAAAGCTGGTAAATAGATAAGACACAATGAAATGATTTAGCAGACTAGTCGGCAGGGAAATAATCCAACTGCTCGAACATCAAAGTCCCGATAGCAAGTTCAGTTAGGCGTATCAGCCGCACACGAGCACAATACTGCCGGAGTTTGGTAATGCGCTTTCAGCCCGATACTGCTCAGCGAAGTAAAGCGGAGACACAGTTATCACTGGTAAATTGAAGCTTGATTGAATCGTCTTGATTCAATCGAGTTTCCTTCACGCTGATAGTCTGCTGGTATTCGAACAAGCACTGACTGACCTCGTATAAAACACACAGAGTACTCCGATACAGTGAGTAAACTAACGGATCAATGATATTCTAGACTCGGAGAGACTTTATCCACGACGAACGAACAAACGACACAGAAAATGATGATCGTAATTGTTCTTGGTCATCGCAAAATACATGACACTACAGTGGCACATTGATCACCAAAAGTTTAGCTTACTGCGCACTGTCCACAAGCTAACAAGAGTTCTTGAACAGTCAGAAATACAAATACATAAAATAAAAGTCCACAGGCACATGGGTTATATAAGAGACCTGATGCATCCTTTTCAGGGATGTAGATGATCGTCTTGTTCTATACCTGCGTATTTCTCTGTGGGCTGGCGAATGGGTGCCTGATAGGCGGGGGCAAGGGATCTAACTGTTTGTCTGTCCAGCACTGAGTAATTCCCCTTGGTTTGTTGTACAATTCTGCCAGCGCTAGCCTCACCTATCTGGTTTGTGAGTATCTCAGTATAACTCGAGGCAAATTTGTATCGTTACATTGTTGTGTAATGTTCTGTGCATCTACTGTGGGAATTCAGGGTATTCACCCGACCACATATAGTAATGCACCTTCGTGTTTGTGTATGTATGTTTCTCCTGCCTACTTCCTAAGTTCCGGAGAAAGACATGGGTTATATAAGAGACCTGATGCATCCTTTTCAGGGATGTAGATGATCGTCTTGTTCTATACCTGCGTATTTCTCTGTGGGCTGGCGAATGGGTGCCTGATAGGCGGGGGCAGGGGATCTAACTGTTCGTCTGTCCAGCGCTGAGTAATTCCCCTTGGTTTGTTGTACAATTCTGCCAGCGCTAGCCTCACCTATCTGGTTTGTGAGTAAAAAGAATATGTTTCGAAGAATCGGATTTTGATGTTCAATCCAAAGAAATGGCTGGATTTTTCATCAACAGACATTACCCATATACTGTTGTTCAAGGATCTCTCCAAACGGTACAAAAACTTAGTCGCGCGAGTACACTGCAGACTAAACCTACCGCTGATAGTGACAGGCCTATTTACCATGATCTACCATCCCCACACCAATCCGGTTCGTAAAATCCTTCTTTCTAACTGGGGTCTTTTGTCATCCAGTCAAGAATCTGCTGCTATCTTTTCTGAACCTCCGTTAGTAGCTTTCAAGAGGGATATTAATTTGCGGGACATGCTTGTTCGCTCTACTCTCAAGCCTCGTCATACCACCAGACCCTCCGGCTCCACTCCGTGCAATGTTCCTAATTGCAAGACGTGTCCTTTTATTTGCCCTTCCACCGTGGTGAATGGTCCACGTTACAAATTCAACATAGACAGATACTTCACGTGTCAAACCACCAATGTGATTTATGTCATCTCCTGTATGAAATGCGGCCAACTCTATGTTGGAGAGACGGAAAGAACCATCAACGACCGTTTCAAAGAACATCTTCAGTCTGTCAAGTACAAATACAACAAACCGGTCGGACGACATTTCAATCAGGCCGACCACTCCGTCTCGGACATAATAATAATAATAATAATAATAATAATAATAAGGAAGATTTATAAGGCGCCAATACATGGTAAGATGCTCTAGGCGCCGTACATATGAACAAAACATACAAATATTACACAAAAAGTGACAAAGCCACATGTACAATTACACAAAAGAACAGAATTATGACTAAATACATGAACACTGATAATCAAAGTGGGAAAAGATGGGTTTTAAGACTGTGTTTAAAACTGGCACTAGACTCACTGTGTCTCAATGATTTAGGAAGATCATTCCAGGCTGATGGACCCTGGTAAGAAAACGATCTCTGCCCAAATCCTTTAGTCCTTACTGTAGGAATACGAAGCATTTTATTGTCAGACGAACTGCGCAATTGCCTCGAAGGGATATAACAGTGAAGGAGCTCTGAGAGATAAGTGGGTCCAGTGCCAGAAAGAGAAACATGACAAATGGACAAGACTTTGTGCTTGACTCTCTCCTTCACTGGCAACCAGTGGAGAACGTGCAGGATGGGGGACACAGTCATGGTCTGACCTTTTCGCTTTCATGACCAGACGTGCGGCTGAATTTTGGACTCTCTGGAGCCGATCAAATAGATACATTCGGGTTAAAGGCCTCTGGCTTATGCAAGCCGAACCAAAAACAACGACTGACTATCCACAGAAGATGGTCGTAGCAAGAGGCATTGATCCTCATGAGCAACCGCGACTGCGGAGGCTCATGAGGATCTTTGTCTCTTTGCACTTAGATCGCAGTTCACTTTTTCTCGGCAGTGACGGGGTTAACTGGTGTCAGCGGAATGAAATGCTAGACCGATTGCTAGTGGTGTTCGTGTTAGAAAACTTATCAGTTGTGTCTGTAATATCCACCCACGGAGAAGATTTACCAGCAAAATAATGCCTTATAAGGCCTGGGTCCAACGACTGACCCACATTCGACGAAACATTAAGAGGTTTTTTAATTTTCATTGTTTTTTTTTTTTTTTTTTTAAATAGCCTAGCACATTCATGGTTAAGCCGTCAGGTGATCTGGTTATTTTTAACCTATTCCTTGCCAATGTACGTATATTTTGTTTTAGAAATCTTCGTTCATTCAACGACCGAAAGCAAAAACAGACCAAGGAAAATCAGTGGATACAAATGTCAGTGTATCAGGAAGAGGCATAGCAACTGCAGGGGCTCATGAGGATATATGTCTCTTGCAGTTAGATCGTGTTCGGTTTTTCAAGGGGTTAAACCTGAGCACAACCCCGCCGCTTTCACTGGCACTTCAACCCCCTCCCCCCTCCCCCACCCTCTATCAACCCGGAAAGATAGGGTTAGCATTCAAGGGTATGGAGCGTGTCCCCGGGCCATCTCAGCAGTGGGAAAAGTGGCCGATGGGGCTGTCACACACACACAAGAACGCACGCACGCACGCACGCACGCACGCACGCACACGCACACACACACACACACTCACCGTACAAGGCACACACACACACACACACACACACACACACACACACACACACACACACACACACACACACACACACACACATGAGTATCGCTGAGTGTCTCTCGCTGTGCAACGGATATGGCAGTCCATATGCACTGACGTTCATGCACTATGCAGGTGCTATTTGACACAGTATATAAAAGTTGACAACAACTGACGCACACTCGAGATCAGACGCGGACTGTCAACCAGTCTTCACAGAGACAGAACATTCTACGCGATCACAGACTGACATTGACGTTGACTTGACTATCCGCCGACGGAGAGGACTGACTTTTTGCTGCACATCCGTTGTGAGTTTTCATTTATCATTTTTATTCAAGTACCATTACACATAAATCTGAAGACGCATTTCAGCACTATTTGTGATTTTTTATGCCTTGTCGACACAGCTAATCAACTTTAACAGCAGTTTTAGTTGGACACGCAGCGAAAGCACACGCGATATCGTACTTATTTATTCTGCGTGCAGCTGTTATCGTGTCAGTCTCTCTTTAGCTGTTTCTTGCACCGATAGCGTTGTGTTTCTAGAACGGAGTGGGGTCATTGTCAGGTTACTTGACATGAAGACGACGTGTGCTGAACTGGATTGTCCTGTGCCTCTATATAAACCATAACTAGACCTGTACATAGCGTTTCGTAACAATGATCTGTTACAGAAGTGTATTTTCGAACAGTTACGGCGGTATTGGGCCTTTAACCCTTTCACTGTGGCTGTCGGCAGCGGTTTTTGTTGCGATGATTCCTGCAGGAATCATCGTGACAAAAACCGCTGTCGACAGTCAAAAAGGTCAAGTTAATTCGATATGTGCTTTCATCAAAACCTTAACTTGAAATCGTCCGTACAGACGTCAGTACCTCTTACTTTCATAGATATTCACGGCTGCTTCACTCGTCACTTTGTTGCTTAGGTATGGGATTAGCGATGATCAGCGTGACGACTTTGACGCTTGTCTGCTTGTTGTTGGTGTTACTGCTGTGTCCAAGGGTCTTCTGCAGAACTGTTCCCTTTGTCGAACAGGCCCTGCTCAACCAGAAAACATCGCCCGAGGTAAGTCAAGTTAGTCCTTTACATCCTGAGGCTGATTTCTTTTAAATGTATTTATTATCCTATGAAGGCTACATTACACTCTCTCTTGGCTTGACTTCGCGAACGAAGATTCTGTAGGGCTTGCCCACGTCGTCTGCAGGCATTTTCGTGGCTGCGGAGGCCAATCCGGGACAGGCAGGTTCGACCGCAGTGGCTGCAGGGGAAGGTCTGGTCAGGGTTCTGAGTTACGACAACTGTTTTTTCTTCTGAGCCGCTTGTCCTTAAGGTTAGCTCTGCGAGAGTCCTCAAAGGAGACGGCTGCCTTGTGAATGGTGGAGCGCCAGGTGTCACGGTCTGCAGCAAGCGAAGACCACTGGCGGTGGTCGATTTGGCAGGCACTAAGTGACTTCTTGAGACCGTCTTTGTATCTCTTCTTTGGTGCCCCTCTGTCTCGGTGTCCAGTGGCGAGCTCGCCGAACAGAGTGATCTTGGGTAGGCGATGATCCTCCATCCTGGAGACGTGCCCCGCCCAGCGAAGCTGTGTCCGTAGAAGCAAAGCCTCGATGCTCACAGTTTCCGCCTGTTCAAGGACCTCAACGTTGGTGACATAGTCACTCCAGTGAATGCTGAGGATGGTACGCAGGCAGCGCTGGTGAAAGCGTTCGAGGAGTCGTAGTTGGCTGCGGTAGAGGGCCCAGGACTCGGAACCGTACAGCAGGGTGGTGAGGACGACAGCTCTGTACACGCTGATCTTGGTGCCTTTTTTCAGCTGTTGATTGTGCCACACCCGCTTGAATAGTCGCCCGAAAGCACTGTTCGCTTTTGCCAGCCTGTTGTCCAGCTCCTTGTCCAGCTTGGCGTCTGACGTGATGATGCAGCCAAGGTAGGTAAACTGGTGTACAGACTTCAATTCGGACTCAGCATATTATTATTATTATTATTATTATTATTATTATTATTATTATTATTATTATTATTATTATTATTATTATTATTATTATTATTATTATTTCATTGTCGTTATATCCCCTGTCTCCGGCAAATTCTTTTTCAAACAAATTCTTTTGAAAATGTCGTGGCTCTTTGAAATAGAACGAAAGGAATCAGTCCAATTTGTAAAGGCAAAACGACGGGCTTGTTCAGATAGCGTGTCCGTTAAAAGTCCTGGTAAATCAAAGTAGCACAGTTGCAGTGCGGCCGAACTGATCAGTGTACAGGTCGTACTCCATAGGCAATAGATCTCCCTGTCCCCCATACCCCGCACGGCAGGGCCGTCCATTATCACTCCGGTGCCGTGGACGTTCAACCAACGAACTGACCAACCAACCAATTTGACCTAGCAATCGAAAATCTGGAAGGACACAAAATGCCACAATTTTCCACTCAGTGTCGATGGGATAGTGGAGTACTGACGTCACAGATACCGTTGACATGTTTGGTAGAGAAAAATGGTACAGCGTCATAACACTGTCACACACATTTTCGATAATTAAAACACTAAACGTTCACGGTTTCTTTTTGTGTGTGTGTGTGGTTTTTCTTCTGGCATTCCCGTCAATCGAATAACGAACATTGTTAACCCATTTATTCATGAGGCTGACTTGTTTGTAAACTGTGCATATTTGCATAAGAAGGCTACATCACATATTACACGAAAGCTCAACCATATAAATTCAAGTTTGTGCCAGAATAGCTTGGCGCCTGGGGCCTCCAAGTTATTCTGGCACCCCCCCCCCCCCCTGAACTAGCGTGGTCAAATGTATTTCAAGCAATAGCGTATCAGGATGAAAAGGGTTAAAGAAGTACTTACTCTCTATCGACTATGAAGCTTACTGCGATTACTGTTCACTGGCCGCGACCGCGTGTGACATACCAGTGAAATATGATTGTCAGTTGTACGAGTTTCATGACTAGGGCGCCCTACCCATACACACGAATCCGATACGAACCCTAATCCGAATCCGACGCGGGTCAGAAACAGAATAAAATAGTGCAAGTCCTTTTCATGTTTGTGTGTTTCCATAAGACCGATCCGGACACGAAATTCGCGTCCGACTTCGAACGAAAATGTCGCAATTTTTTAGGGAAAATTGCGTTACCGCATCCGGTTCAGGTCGTATTCGTATCGGATTCGTGCTTATGGAACCGTAGCTTCTCTCCATGTCTGCCAATGGACGCACATTGTGTTTTCGAAATCATCATCGTCAATTCAGCGCCACAGAATCCCAGCCATAAAAAGAAAGGCTTCAGAGTAGTGCCAGCAAGAATCATAGAGCCTCATGATTCCCCGCAGCTGCAAGGGCGCATGAGGATCCGTGCCCTTTTGTTGACACCAGTAGATATCTGTATCCATGCCCCTTGGGTGACTGGGGCTCGTTGGCGTTGAACTAATAACGATATCAGGAAGGCAATGTGGGCCGCTGGCAGTGAAGGAGTTTATAAAACTGTGCAGTGTTCCAAACTAGAGATCGGCAATCGGGTTTTTGGTCGGCAAAGATGAATAGCTCGTCTTCGCTGACACTGAAGTGGTTAAGCAGCGTTTTAACCCTTCGCGTGGCGGCAGCGGTTTTAGTCGCGATGATTCCGACAGGATTCATCGCGACTAAAACCTCTACCGAAACCCAATGACGGTTCCCAACGGCATTGCATTTTTTGTGTCAGGTGCTATTAAGCGTGCATTCCTTTGCTTGTACCAGGAGCCTTTCGTTGTTGTGAGCGGAGATACTGCTGTCGCCGGAAACAGAGCCGCTGGCGACAACGCTGATGATGATGACGACGACAAGATCAGCGATTTGACGACTGCCGATGACGTAACCAGGTTTCTTGACTTCCTTCTCAAGCGGCCGTCTTCATCGCATGAAACACGTGAGTATAACCAAAGACAGTATATTATATTTTCTTACACACCTCCTTCTTTGCTGCCTTTGAGCAGAAAAGCTGTATCACATACGTGTGTGATACAGCCGTGTTGCGTGAACGGCCAATTGTGCACAATATTGTCCTGTAGAAAGTCTGGTCAACAAAAAAGTATGGGCACACGCTATATTGAAACTTGACCTACTTTCAGCTCACCAATGACATCATTTCACAGTGACGACTGGCAATCTGGCGTCATGTACTGCACTATTAGGGACATCCAAATATTGACGTCACAATACAAAGTGAATTACGTACCACTTTCGCTAGTAGGATAAGGTTTTAAAACCACTAGAGTGAGATTCTTAGTATCACCTAAACACCGATGTAAGCTTCTTTGTTTTCATCCCTGCGTCACACGACCAGTACCTTTAGCGCAAACAGTACCATGTGACCGTGATACAAAAATCCTTGTAGCGAAAAATGGCGGACTTCTTGTAGCCCTCTTCGTGACGCATCTTGGAGGCGAGTTTTGTTCTATAAAAGATCACCAAAACGTTCTAAAGTAAAAAGTTGCATAGTGTTGTTCAAAACAACAAGCGCACTCAGTACTGGAGACGGCAAGTCATAAAATATTTTAAATTACGTCATAAGTCTATTATGTATAAATGTATATTCCTTTGACGTCAGTCATGTCTGGCGACATCCAGGTCGGAAGATGTCTTCTTGATTTCTTTTACGAAAATAGTGGAGGAATAAAAACAAATACGTTATTGGTAGCAGGGGCTTGCTGCACGGACCCTTTTAGGCATTCAGGAGGCTAAAGGAATCATTGTACCCCTAAGGCCTTCGGGGTGCAATGGTTTTTTTTTTTTAAAAACTCCCTCAGGCCTACAAGGGTCCGTGTAGCAAACCCCTGCGACCAATAACTTATAATTATTGTTTTCATCCATACGTAACACGACCAGTCCCTTTAGCGGAAACCGTACCATGTGACCGTGATACAAAAACCCCAGTCGCGAAAAATGGCGGACTTCTTGTATCCCTCTTTGTGACGCATCTTGGATGTGAGTTTTGTTCTAAAAAAAGATCTCCAAAACGTTCTAAAGTAAAAAGTTACTTAGTGTTGTTCGAAACAACAAGCAAACTCAGTACTGGAGACGGCAACGTCATGAAATATTTTCAATTGCGTCATAAGTCTATTATGTATAAATGTATATTCCTTTGACGTCAGTCATGTCTGGGGTGATCCAGGTTTGAAGATGTCTTCTTGATTTCTTTTACGAAAATAGTGGAGGAATGAAAACAAATACGTTATTGGTAGCAGGGGCTTGCTGCACTGACCCTTGTAGGCCTTCGAGAGGTCAAAGGAACCATTGTACCCCTCAGGCCTTCGGCCTTTGGGGTACAATGGTTACTTTGACCTCCCTCAGGCCTACAAGGGTCCGTGTAGCAAACCCCTGCGACCAATAACTTATAATATATAATATACTGTCTTTGGTATAACAAACCCCAATGCGCAAAAGGTCATCGGGCAGTGCGTTTTGTCGAGGTGATTCCTGCAGGGTTCACCTCGACCAAAGCGCCGCCCAAAAGTCAATTGGTTAAGTGGACTCACCTCGAAGCGCTACCGAGAGCCAATGTGTTAACTGAATGTTATTTTTTAAAAGATACAATCTCAAGCAAATTTAGGTCAACGGAGCGTTGTTAGGCATGAATAACAGAGGAAGAGTTACAGTAGTTACACCTAAGATAAGAGAGGTAGTAAATCGTGTGTCGGTAGGTCAACGCGTGCCGCATAATCCTACCCTAGCAAGAGACATAAATTCTAACCAGGCGCTGCGGTTGCAAGGGCTCATAAGAGGTTACGCCTCTTGCCAGATGACGGAACAGATTGACTGAAGGGCTGAGAAGAAGCCAACGGAGAAGGAAACACGCTTAGAAAAGACAGTTACAACACAATTTATTAATATTTAATGTGTAACTAAAGAGTTGCTACATGCCTTCTTCGGTAAGATAAGTAGCGACTGATTTCTATACTTGTTTGTTTGTCTATTTTGTAAAAAGGTATTTACGCCGAAATTGTGTTGTAACTGTCTTTCCTCATCCTCTGTTGGGTTTTTCTCTGCATTTTACATGCTGGCAGTCACCTTTTGGGTTTGGATTGACTGAAGGGCTGGTCTGTCTGAAGCCCAAGAATCTGAAATTAAACTTTCTGGTATTTTTCAATAAAACCCAGAAAGCTGAATCACTGAATCTTCAGTCTCCAGGACTGGAGACAGTCAGTCACTCATGTGTACAATAAAAACGTTCACTGAATCTGTTCAATCCCTTCTCTTCTTATTCTTATTTGTTTACAGCACTCCAGTTCACAGAGGACACGAAAGTGCAACCGCTCCGGCCCTTGAAAAGAAACACTCGGCCCCACCCCCGACACAGAGCGAACAAGCGTCTGCACCCTCGTTAGCCTGTTAACCCTTTATATCCTGGAATGACTTTTTTATAAAGACAGATCAACCATTATAGTTCAAGGGTGGTGCCAAAATAGCTTGGCGCTATTCTGGCACCACCCTTCAACTACCATAAAATTTATTTCGATCAAAATTGTATCAGGATCAGGGGCGGATCTGGGGAGGGGGGGCGGGCGGGGGGGGGGGTGTTACAGGGGGTTCCGGACACCCCCAATCCCCCAAACCCAAAATTGTTTGAAATGCTATAACAAAGTCCCTGTTTGGGGTGTTTGGACCTCCCCCCTCCATCCCAACCCCCGTTGTTTCATATTTTGGCGAAAGGTGAGAGTCATAAGACGCACCTCCCCCCCCCCTTCCCCCCGAGTTTTGTCAAATTATCTTCGGCGTGCACTGCTAGATCACCAACATTTATATTATTTGGTTTAGGGAGAGGTTTTGAGACTTTCAATTAATCAGCAGCTTTAATATAATACAATAATAATATACACATTTACGATTTCAAGCTCGGAAAACTAAACTTTCAAAAGATGTCACTTGTGAGTTCAATCGTTCGTATCTTTCCTGTGCTGTTCAAGCCGCGTGTGCACAGCCAAAAGTTGTTGAAAAACCGATTTAAGTTGTGTGCAGCGGAAAGACAGACACGACACAGGCCTAACATGCATATTGCTTCCCGTGCATCATGTAGTAACTATTCCGCAATAAATAGTTAAAAATTTCTTCCCTTTTTGCAATTGTTTTAGGGTGTAAAATCTTTTTTCTTTTTTTTTTTGGGTGGGTGGGGGTGGGGGTGTGGGGGGGGGGGGGGCGTTTTGAGCAGCTAAAGGCATGACAGATGCTGCGAAAAAGAGCAAAATGTGGGTAATTGTAATCGACCTAGTGTGTTCATGGGAGCCTTACATGATATGGGGCATGTGCACAGTTGTATGCAGGTTTGTATGCACAGTTGTATGTATTTTTGCAGACGACAGTTTTGTCATGGGGTACTTAGCGCATTAGACTGTGGCGGAAAACTCTAACAGACAATTTGTTTAAGAATTGCTGGAGATGTTTCTCCTGTGACATGCTGCACGTGGAATATTTGTGTGGGCAGAAAGGTTCTTCGTTTATTGCTTTGAGTGTTGCAAGAGGCTAATAGAGAAGAGTTTGTGAAAAGTGGGGTAATCTCATTGAACCACAAGTGAGGTACGGGCCTGCGTGTGTGTGTGTGTGTGTGTGTGTGTGTGTGTGTGTGTGTGTGTGTGTGTGTGTGTGTGTGTGTGTGTGTGTGTTTAATTATTCACTTAGACTACTAGTCTAGATCTGTTACTGTTTGTCTGGAATTTTCCTCTGAACCCTTTGAACAGTGTATTATTTTACCCCGGCAGAAAAGGTCATTTAAAACTCAGTAGTGAAATGGCATTAATAATAATAATAATATTATTATTAATAATAATAATTATTATTATTGCATTCCATCACGGTGACGTTACTCGCGAGTGTGCACAGACTCGGTCGTTTCATTGTAATTAGGGTGCTGATCTGAACCTTAAAGTATCATTACGCATAAATCTAAAGACACATTTCAGCACCATTTGTGGTTGTAATGCTTTGTCGACACACCTAATGAACTACAACAGCTGTTTGGACACGCAGCAACAGCACACGCGTAATCGCGCTTTTTTATTCTGCGCTGCCGTTAGCGTGTCAATCTATTTTTATCTGTTTCTCTTACTAAAAGGGTTGTCACGCTATTTCTAGAACGGAGTGGAGTCATTGTCAGGTTACTCGATATACAGACGACGTGTGGTGAACTGGATTGTCTTGTGTCTAAATGAACCATAACTAGACATGTGTGCAGTGTTTCGTAACCATATGTTACAGAAGTGTACCTTCGAAAAGTTACGGCGGGCTGTAGTAGGCTTTTAAAGGGTCGGGTCCCAAAGGTGCACATTCTGTTTCGTCGCAGAGCAGGCAGAGCTATGCGTTCACGCTGACGGCTAGGATTCAAACTGATGATTCATCGGGACTGCGCGCGCGTTTATGTAGGCCTGCCGACGGCTTAACCTCTTTAACCCCAACGCTCTGCAGCAGGAATGGGATCGACAATGAAAATTCAAGGGTAGTGCCAGATTAGCTTGGCGCCTGATGGCGCCAAGCTAATCTGGCACTACACTTGCATTTTCAAGGTCGATCCATCTTCTGCCACTGGCACGGTACATAGTCGCGGTCGTTGGGTGACGTGGCATCTCCAAAAGCCGCCCTCCCCCAACCCCCACCCCCCGCCGGGCTCATTAGGATCTAAAAAGGTGACTGCCAAGCGTGTAAAATGCAGAGAAGAACTCAGCGGAGAAAGAAACACGTTTAGAAATGGCATTTACAACACAGTTTATTAACTTGTCACCTTACTTCTCCTCTATTCAACTTTCTATTATAATCCAAATAATTTTTGCTGTCTGAAGTGAATTTTCACTATGATCCAAATGATTTGCTTCGTATATAGGTCAAGTTATCATTAGCGCGTGTTTGTGTGTGCGCGCGAGCGTGTATGTGTCAGTGTGCGCGCGTTGCGTGTACTTTCTATTTTTCGTTTGTTTTTTGTATGACCGAATGAATGAATGAATTTTGTTTAATGTCTCTTCATGTTTAATGTTTCCTAATTTTTCTTTGCGTAATTTGGTACTATTAGTATTACAATTATTATCATGTGTTTGTAGAGTAGCAACGGCAAGTATGAAAAATGGCACACGTGCTAATTACTTTATCCGTTGAGAAATAAAGTTTCATTTCATTTCTCCCACAAGATACGTGGCGACTGATCTGTATACTTGTTTGTGTGTCTATTTTGAAAAAAAAAAGTTTTACCGTAACATGCATTAGCTTGTACATAGTGTGGTGTTGTGATTTTTGTCAACTGTATTACGATCTCCATGGCCGGATACAGGGGGGGGGGGGTGCTTTGGTACTACAGCACCCCCCCCCCCCCTCTCCTCGGTTGGCATCAAAATATAAATAAGTGGGTTTAAAATTGAGTTGTAACGCTTGTGTTTCAGTGCCGTACGTAACACCAATTAGAAACTTTCAAAAGCGTCAGAAAAACAGTTTCGGTTGTGGTGTTATGATATATACTAGACCCTGGAAATAAGAAAAATAAACGTTAAGCACCCCCCCCCCCCCTTGAAAACTGATTGATCCGGCGCTGATCTCGTATTGTCATTTTGATATGAGATGCATATAGCGTATCTTGAGAGGGCATTGAAGCACAAAGAATCACATTTTTGATTGTACGTTATTCTTTGTTATTCTTTTTGGCGCACTTTGTATACATGTTCAACACCTCCACAATCCACAATGAACTGTTTTACATAAATGTACATGCAGCGTGCCACAGACCCAGTAAGCAAAGGTCCTCGGGCCCACCTTGGCCGCAGATGGCCTGCGCACGGCACTGCGGCCGTCGAGTGTCCAAAGATGTTTCGCTACTGGGAAGGGGGGAGGGGAGTCTGGGGGTGGGGGGGGGGGGGGCAGAAAACGTTTCGCTACTGGGGGGAAAGCCTCGAAAGTGCAATTTTAGCACTTTTATAAAATATTCGATTGATGCTTTTTTGTTGTTGTTTGTTTTGTTTTTTGTTTTTGACACAACTGTTGTAGAACTATCTTCCTACAAATAAGGAAACAGACCTACTGGTCCTTATGATGCAAAGACAAAACAAGATACAGGCTGACCACAAAATGCGAGAAGTACAGCAACAACGGAGTGAACCCCACCACCTTCCTACAAATAAGGAAACGGACCTACTGGTCCTTATGATGGAAAGACAAAACAAGATACAGGCAGACCACAGAATGCGAGAAGTACAGCAACAACGGAGTGAACCCCACTACCTTCATACAAATAAGGAAACAGACCTACTGGTCCTTATGACGGAAAGACAAAACAAGATACAGGCTGACCACAGAACTCGAGAAGTACAGCAACAATGGAGTGAACTCCACTACCTTGCTACAAAATAAAGAAACAGACCTACTGGTCCTTATCATGGAAAGACAAAAACAAGATACAGGCTGACCACAGAATGCGAAAAGAACAGCAACAACGGAGTGAACCCCATTACCTTCCTACAAATAAGGAAACAGACCTACTGGTCCTTATGATGGAAAGACAAAACAAGATACAGGCTGACCACAGAATGCGAGAAGTACAGCAACAACGGAGTGAACCCCACTACCTTCATACAAATAAGGAAACAGACCTACTGGTCCTTATGATGGAAAGACAAAACAAGATACAGGCTGACCACAGAATGCGAGAAGTACAGCACAACGGAGTGAACCCCACTACCTTCCTACAAATAAGGAAACAGACCTACTGGTCCTTATGATGGAAAGACAAAACAAGATACAGGCTGACCACAGAACGCGAGAAGTACAGCAACAACGGAGTGAACCCCACTACCTTCCTACAAATAAGGAAACTGACCTACTGGTCCTATTGATGGAAAGACAAAACAAGATACAGGCTGACCACAGAATGCGAGAAGTACAGCAACAACGGAGTGAACCCCACTACCTTCCTACAAATAAGGAAACAGACCTACTGGTCTTTATGATGGAAAGACAAAACAAGATACAGGCTGACCACAGAATGCAAGAAGTACAGCAACAACGGAGTGAACCCCACTACCTTCCTACAATTAAGGAAACAGACCTACTGGTCCTTATGATGGAAAGACAAAACAAGATACAGGCTGACCACAGAATGCGAGAAGTACAGAAACAACGGAGTGAACCCCACTACCTTCCTACAAATAAGGAAACAGACCTACTGATCCTTACGATGGAAAGACAAAACAAGATACAGGCTGACCACAGAATGCAAGAAGTACAGCAACAACGGAGTGAACCCCACTACCTTCCTACAAATAAGGAAACAGACATACTGCTCCTTATGATGGCACAACATAAGACAGTATACCGGGCGAATTGCTGTACACACCGCCACTTCTGGACCGTGCCGGCCGGCGCGCCGTCAGTGCGAGAAGACGCATCCCAGTTTGCAGCCAGCCACGAATGGAATTAGAGAAAGGAGGAGTCACGTGACAAACCCGCATCAAGCTTATACAGTTGACGGCACGAGCTTTCAAAACTGAACCGGCAGGCCAGGTTCGAGCAGCGTCCACCGGCACTGAGGGAAGAGAACTGAAGAACCAAAACGCAAGAACGCCGCACTCTCCACTAGCTCTCACAATAATAGCAGTGGGAGCGCCTCGACAGAGCAGCTCTTCTACTCCCCACTAGCCCTACCAATTGGCAGTGGTGGAAACAAAACTGAACTACAACCAAGAAGCCATCTACGCAACACTAGCTCATACAATAAGCAGTGGCTGCGCCCCGACTGATATTATCTTCTACTTGCCACTAGCCCTTTCAATTGGCAGTGACGTTAGCGAGAATACAACTACTTGAACAATACAGAATGAACCAAAAACAACTGAACTACCATAAAAACCTAACAAAGGTTTACTCAACAAAAACAAAAGGGTCAGCACGCTGATGAAGGCAGCCCTTAGCCAATAAAGGCTTAAACATGCCCGAAATACACCTGACAACTAACACAAAACGTGACTGATTTGTGAAATGTCATAAGGGTATACGGCTGGTCACATCAAGACATCGCATAGTGGTGTGCGATGTACAGACACCTTTTTACCAAAAATGCATTGTTGGGGTCTAGCCCCGCCTGTGTCTCCGCGAGATCAGACTTGTTCTGGTCCGCTACTCATGCGATTGATTGTGTGACCAGTCAAACCCAATAAACACAAATCAGTCGGTCTCCAACGAAGCGAAACAACGCTATACATACGGCTCATTAAAGCCCTGAGAATCATCACCAAAAGCCAGCGGTGTGGTAAACACTATGCTAGGCAAGGGGAATGTTCCCCGCGCACACACATTGATAAACTGTGTATTTTTATGAACTGCAAACAATTATTCGTGAATGATTCCGTCCAATTTGGACATGGCAGCATAGCGCCGCTCGGACGGCCCCCATTCGTTGCCGAGTGGACTTCAAGGCGGTACCGCCAGACACAATCAACACAGGAAAACTGAGAGAAAGTACGCGACAACAACGCTTCTCTCCCGTTTCTTTGGGGGTAAACAGGAAGGGTGCACGTGACGGAATGAGAGCATCTAGACTAATTGGCGGCGAAAGTAGGTCACCTCAGCCTTGCGACTGGTGACTTTTTTCGGACAAGAGGAAATGATTACGTGCGAAAATGAAGGTACACTTAACCTAAAAAAAAAAAAAAAAAAAAAAAAAAAAAAAAAAAAAAAAAGGGGTCAGGATTTCCCCCGCCCAAGTCTATCAAAAAACACACGTACTCAGTATTGTCTGAGGGAACTCCAACACGGGAAATGAGTTAAAGTTCCTACATGCGGCATAATCAGTAATATGCGCGTGAGAACGTTTAACCCAAAATAATGGTATAAAGAGGGATCAATCTACATCAAGCCGACCTAATCAGATGGAGGGAGCCCCGCATCATTTCAGTTCGAGTTAGACTGACACACGCTTGATTGGTCATCAAAATGAACCAACCGTGGCACACCCGCCATATTCGGCGCAAGAAGCTTCCCGGACTGTATAAAAACGGCACCCACTAAGGTGTGAATTAATCATATTTGATGAACACTCTGAGTCTACAATTCTACACCAGTCTTCCAGTCTTCGTTTAACCAGCAACAGGATGACCACAGAATGCGAAAAGAACAGCATGCAACAACGGAGTGAACCCCACTACCTTCCTACAAATAAGGAAACAGACCTACTGGTCCTTATGATGGAAAGACAAAACAAGATACAGGCTGACCACAGAATGCGAGAAGTACAGCAACAACGGAGTGAACCCCACCACCTTCCTACAAATAAGGAAACGGACCTACTGGTCCTTATGATGGAAAGACAAAACAAGATACAGGCAGACCACAGAATGCGAGAAGTACAGCAACAACTGAGTGAACCCCACTACCTTCATACAAATAAGGAAACAGACCTACTGGTCCTTATGATGGAAAGACAAAACAAGATACAGGCTGACCACAGAATGCGAGAAGTACGGCAACAATGGAGTGAACCCCACTACCTTCCTACAAATAAGGAAACAGACCTAACTGGTCCTTATGATGGAAAGACAAAACAAGATACAGGCTGACCACAGAACTCGAGAAGTACAGCAACAATGGAGTGAACCCCACTACCTTGCTACAAAATAAAGAAACAGACCCACTGGTCCTTATCATGAAAAGACAAAAACAAGATACAGGCTGACCACAGAATGCGAAAAGAACAGCAACAACGGAGTGAACCCCATTACCTTCCTACAAATAAGGAAACAGACCTACTGGTCCTTATGATGGAAAGACAAAACAAGATACAGGCTGACCACAGAATGCGAGAAGTACAGCAACAACGGAGTGAACCCCACTACCTTCATACAAATAAGGAAACAGACCTACTGGTCCTTATGATGGAAAGACAAAACAAGATACAGGCTGACCACAGAATGCGAGAAGTACAGCACAACGGAGTGAACCCCACTACCTTCCTACAAATAAGGAAACAGACCTACTGGTCCTTATGATGGAAAGACAAAACAAGATACAGGCTGACCACAGAATGCGAGAAGTACAGCAACAACGGAGTGAACCCCACTACCTTCCTACAAATAAGGAAACAGACCTACTGGTCCTTATGATGGAAAGACAAAACAAGATACAGGCTGACCACAGAATGCGAGAAGTACAGCAACAACGGAGTGAACCCCACTACCTTCCTACAAATAAGGAAACAGACCTACTGGTCCTTATGATGGAAAGACAAAACAAGATACAGGCTGACCACAGAATGCAAGAAGTACAGCAACAACGGAGTGAACCCCACTACCTTCCTACAAATAAGGAAACAGACCTACTGGTCCTTATGATGGAAAGACAAAATAAGATACAGGCTGACCACAGAATGCGAGAAGTACAGAAACAACGGAGTGAACCCCACTACCTTCCTACAAATAAGGAAACAGACCTACTGATCCTTACGATGGAAAGACAAAACAAGATACAGGCTGACCACAGAATGCAAGAAGTACAGCAACAACGGAGTGAACCCCACTACCTTCCTACAAATAAGGAAACAGACATACTGCTCCTTATGATGGCACAACATAAGACAGTATACCGGGCGAATTGCTGCACACACCGCCACTTCTGGACCGTGCCGGCCGGCGCGCCGTCAGTGCGAGAAGACGCATCCCAGTTTGCAGCCAGCCACGAATGGAATTAGAGAATGCGACAAACCCGCATCAAGCTTATACAGTTGACGGCACGAGCTTTCAAAACTGAACCGGCAGGCCAGGTTCGAGCAGCGTCCACCGGCACTGAGGGAAGAAAACTGAAGAACCAAAACGCAAGAACGCCGCACTCTCCACTAGCTCTCACAATAATAGCAGTGGGAGCGCCTCGACAGAGCAACTCTTTTACTCCCCACTAGCCCTACCAATTGGCAGTGGTGGAAACAAAACTGAACTACAACCAAGAAGCCATCTACGCAACACTATCTCATACAATAAGCAGTGGCTGCGCCCCGACTGACATTATCTTCTACTTGCCACTAGCCCTTTCAATTGGCAGTGACGTTAGCGAGAATACAACTACTTGAACAATACAGAATGAACCAAAAACAACTGAACTACCATAAAAACCTAACAAAGGTTTACTCAACAAAAACAAAAGGGTCAGCACGCTGATGAAGGCAGCCCTTAGCCAATAAAGGCTTAAACATGCCCGAAATACACCTGACAACTAACACAAAACGTGACTGATTTGTGAAATGTCATAAGGGTATACGGCTGGTCACATCAAGACATCACATAGTGGTGTGCGATGTACAGACACCTTTTTACCAAAAAAGGTTATGCAACAGCTCCAACATTTGAGAAATGGGACCTTGGGTCTAAATGTATGTGTGTGTGTGTGTGTGTGTGTGTGTGTGTGTGTGTGTGTGTGTGTGTGTGTGTGTGTGTGTTGTGAAGGGGTGAGGGAGATGGGGGGGGGGGGGGGTGTGGGTGCCCCTTGGGGGGAGGGGGAGGTGTGCATACAAATACGTGAGGCTAGTGTCTGATAAGTGAAGTTCAGTATTGCCTGGGTCACGGGAGTTCGCTACACTGACCCTTGTAGGCCTGAGGGAGGTCAAAGGAACCATGCATTGTACCCCATTCGACCAACAAGGTATTCAAGCTGTTTTGTTTACAGGAAAAAGTAGCTCATCTTGCGTTTATAAGACACCATTGAATGTGGCATTTGGTCACGTGACAACATGTGGGCGTTGGCTTTGGCGCCTCGTGTTTTGAAAGTTTATGAATTTGGATTACCAAACAATGCCCCCTCACAGTCAGACTGGTGCTGAGAGCGATTTTAAGGTAAATTTTTATTTTTACAGCGTTCACATGAGGTCACAGATAGTAAAAGGACCGTATTCACTTTTCTGTTGGCTCACGTGCGAAGCGAAAGTGATTCCGTATTATTTTCTGTCCGTCATCCGTCTGCCATGGTCTGTGTCGAAAACTTTAACGTTGGCATTTTCTCGGAGACTATTCAAGCCATAGTCTTCCAACTTGGCCCAAGGATACTTTGTGGCAAGACCTTTCTAAACATAGCAATTTGAGTGACCTCTCACAAAGGGGAAGGTCACAGGGGCTTAGAAAATAGGTAAAAAATAGCTATATTTTGACATAATTAATTTTTTTCTCAAATATTAATCACAACTTCAAACCCAAACTTGGTACTAAGATAACCTGAGGGTAAGACCTTTCAATTCATACTAATTTGGTTGATTCCTCGGAAAGGTCAAGGGTCACAAGAGCTCATCAAATAGGTCCAAAATAGCCATATTTTGTCAAAAGATGATTCTTTTCTCAAATACTGCTCACATGGAGAGGGTCACAGGCTTGCAAATGTGTGTAAAATGCCAATTTTTGATAAAATTGTAGGTATTATGCACATTTTCACAAAATTTTCATTCAAATTTGGCACACAGGCACACAGGTGATGATAAGNGACCTTATAATAATAATAATAATTACGGTATTTATAATGCGCTTATCTTATAATAATTATAACTCTAAGCGCACACTCACAACTCGCGCACGCATGCGCACGCTTTAGACAATGACTCACGTACCACAAACAGTGAAATACATTACCGTCAGCTTGGGGTGGGGAGTGCGGTGATATAGTGCTAAAACTGTTGAAAGAGGTGAGTTTTGAGGGCGGACTGGACTGAAGGAGGAGAGAGAGTGTTTCTGACGGAGAGAGAGTGGGAGAGTATTCCAGATGGATGGACCGTAGACGGAGAAGGAGCGGGGACCGAAAGTGTTAAGTTTGGTGCGAGGGATGTTGAGGCATACACACACACACACACACACACACACACACACACACACACACACACACACACACACACACACACAGTCACATGCATATATATATATATATATATATAAATGATCCCACCACCCGCATGATCAATCTTGATATTGTGTTGCTGACTTACTTAAGTAAGCTTGGATAAAAGCAATGCCATCAATAGGCAAATTCCACCCATCTGCAAAGTACCTTTGCAGATGGGTGGAATCCCTCGCACCAAACTTAACACTTTCGGTCCCCGCTCCTTCTCCGTCTACGGTCCATCCATCTGGAACACTCTCACACTCTCTCTCCATCAGAAACACTCTCTCTCCTCCTTCCAGTCCGCCTTCCTATCATGTATATTAGTTCAGTCAACTCTATGATATCATAAAGGTCAAGGGTCACGGGTGTTTGACAGCTGTGTGAAAACTAATTAGATTTTGAGAAAACATGGATTTTGCTGGTGCAGAAGTCAGTCATCTCTTTGTTACAAGGGTCACACATGTTACATCTAATCCACATTATGGTCTGTGGTGTTAAATCAAGATCTATGCCCTTTGCAGATGGGTGGAATTTGCCTATTGATGGCATTGCTTTTATCCAAGCTTACTTAAGTAAGTCAGCAACACAATATCAAGATTGATCATGCGGGTGGTGGGATCATTTATATATATATATGCATGTGACTCTGTGTGTGTGTGTGTGTGTGTGTGTGTGTGTGTGTGTTGTGTGTGTGTGTGTGTGTGTGTGTGTGTCTGTGTGTGTGTGTGTGTGTGTGTGTGTGTGTGTGTGTGTGTGTGTGTGTGTGTGTGTGTGTGTGACAGTACGTACACTTTGCGTACATTTTTGTTTCTGAAATCTTGGTTCATTCAAGCGAGCAAAAAGTCAACAAAGGCATAGATCCTCATAAGCCCCCGCAGTGGAAGGGGCTCATGAGGATTTATGTCTCTTGCAGCTGAATCGTGCTCAGTTTTTCTCTCAATGAAGGGGTTAAGTGCGTGTGGACGCGCGTGTGCTTGTATTATGTGTGTCAGTCAATGCGTGTGGGCGCGTCGCGCGCGCGTTTGTCAAGAACCATTACTGGTGCAGTCCGTGGCACTAGCCACCAATTACTTTATGAAGAAACCGGTTTTATTCCGTTGTGGCAAAAGAAGTCGTCGTCATAAACTCATCCTTTATTTTAAAATAGTCAATGGTATAACCCCCGCGTACTTAGGCCCAGACCTACCACAATTAGTATTCGCATCAAATCCTTACCACAAACGACGTCCACATGACTTGAACGCCAAGTCCCCCATTATAAAACTGAACTGTACAAAACGTCATTTTCCCCATCCATCACAGGCCTTTGGGACAGTTTGCCCGATCACATTCAGCGTCATTCCTTACGCGAATTTAAATCATTCCTGTCACGAGACGATTGTGTCGTACCCCCATATTACTATCTAGATTGGAGAATAACACAGATAATCCACTGTAAAAATTAGACATGAGCGACCTTAATTATGACCTGGTTAGTCGTCACCTGTCCAATTCTCCTGCCTGCTCTTGTGGAGCCAGTTCTGAAACCGCCGAGCATTTTCTACTCCAGTGTAGTAATTACGATGCAACAAGACGTTCAACAATACTTACACTTCCACCAGAATACACCAACATACATTTATTCCTTGATGGAAGTAAAATCCTACCATCCACAGTGAATAACGATATATTTTCAGTTGTACACGAATTTATTACTGCAGCAAAAAGATTTCATTGAGTTATAAAATAGGACTGCAGAAATAAAGGAAATAATAAAGAAAATATAAAGACCAGTTGAGACAACTCTCTCTCTCTCTCTCTCTCTCTCTCTCTCTCTCTCTCTCTCTCTCTCTCTCTCTCTCTCTCTCTCTCTCCCTCTCCCTGTGTATATGTGTATATGTGTGTGTATGTGTGTATATATATATATATATATATATATATATATATATATATATATATATATATATATATATATATATATATATATATATATATATATATATATATATATATATATATATATATATATATATATATATGAATAAATAAAACCAGTCCAAGAAAACTGTTACCTGGGCATTCCCCTGAAGAAGCCCTCGCTGAGAGGGCGAAAATTTGTGCAAAAAATAAAAGTGTAACTCCTCCTATACTATGTGGTGTATGTGGATCCTTTCTTCACATTTTATATATATATATATATATATATATATATATATATATATATATATATATATATATATATATATATATATATATATATATATATATATATATATATATATATATATATATATATATATATATATATATATATATATAATGTGAAGAAAGGATCCACATACACATATATATGTGTATACTGATATTGATATTGATTTACTTACCTATACTGTATTAAAATCTGCAAACCACCGCCATGCAAATTATGCAAATATAACTGAGTGTCCAGATCACACTGTAAGCCTGTGACTTGTTTTGATCTGATGATAATTGATGTATATTCTATTCTTTTATGTATTTTGCAAAGTAATAAACTATTTAAGCCAACTTGAAATGGCCTTCAGAAATACTTTCATCTAAATAATTCACAGTTCATTTCAGGTGGCAAGGCACTGCGGTTTTGTTTGGGTACATCTGCATCTTCTGCACTAAAGGAGATTTAAAACTATTGAATCGCTGGCTAAAGCTGTGTTTCCATATCGCGGCGCGACAGCGACAAGAATGCGGCGGCGACAGCGACAAAAATCGAGAACATAGAAATAAAGGAGTGTTTCCATAAGAGCGACGCGGAAGTGACACGACAGCGGCAGGACAAACGTTTATCGCTCCGTCGAACGATTCAGATCCGAGTTCACTGCGATTTCGCGATTTTCGTGGTTTTCAGTATGCGACAAATTTGAGCTGTTTTTCCAAATCAAAACAAAGGCGCAAAATCGCTTTATCGCGCCTCTATATGGAAACACACAAAGCGATTTTCCGCCTGTTGCCCAGCTACTTTTTTTTTGTCGCGCCGCTTCCCTAGCCACTGTCGCGTCGCGATTTGGAAACACAGCTGTACTGTGTGACGGAATGTGAACACCTAGAAGTCACAAATAAACAAAAACACTGTTTCAATTTTCTTCAAACGTTTTCTTCAGACTTAGATCATTAGAACAGGCTGTCAGAGATAACATAACCACAGTGCTCGATTGTTTTTATCCCCACCACCACGTTGGAAAAATACAATATAGTGCATACTTTCCCCCCTGTTGACATTTCTGGCATAAACTAGTGTGATTCAAAGTGTTGTTTTTTGGTGTGTTTTTTTTTTAATTGTAAAGGATAGCAATTTTCCACATTATCTTGCACATTACGCTGTAGCTAATGTAGAAATTTGCTAAATTCGTTTGACAATTAGTGTGTACCCAGTGCGCAAAGGCCATCGGGCCGAGATCGGCCCGATGGCCTTTTGCGCATGGTGTAAAAGACAGTGTGTGCGCGCGCGTGTATGTGTGTGTGTGTGTGTGTGTGTGTGTGTGTGTGTGTGTGTGTGTGTATGTGTGTGTGTGTGTGTGATGGTGTGTGTGTGTGTGTGTGTGTGTGTGTGTGTGTCAGTGTGTGTGTGATAGCGATTAGAACCCGCGTACAAACTAGAAACTTTACGAGAATAATCCCAAAGTAGGTGTTTTGTGTGTGTGTGTGATTTTTTAAAAATTAAAACTGATGAACATTGAGGAAAAAATGTCTGTTCCACAAAAACCGCGATGACCCGCATTTGAGTCCGTAAGTTTTCTTATTCTTACTACACATTTTGCATATAGCTTGATTAAAGGAAGCGAATATTAGGAAGACTTAGAAGGACCAGTCACCTTTGTTTCGTTTCGGTCCTACAATACAAAACCGGCTACGTGAACCGCTTTCCGTTGCGCAAGGAAGGTGACACTTCACGGGCACGCCCTCTACTTGAAGCGGTGTCGCTACATCGGCTATCGCTGTCGATTTCTGTCCACTGACAGTTTGATTGGTCAGACCCACGTAGTCTGGCCACTGGGTGCCATCAATGACAGCCTCCCCTATGCTTTTTTTTTTTTTTTTTTAATTCCAGGCAGGTGCACATGAACATACAGTTTTCAGTAAATGAGCCAATGTCCGGCATGAAAAGGTATAAACAACTAACATTTTCTAAATCAGAAACAGGTATTTTTCTCGTGCCCTTATGCGGTTCATTTTTTTTTTTTTTTTTGAGTGATCGTTTCGATAGTAACTAGAGTAGCGGACGCTCAAATTATGCTCACGGATGGAAAATGTATGTTGCTTCTACTGTTTTTGCACCTGAAACAGATATCAAGACTAGCACCAAGAACCATTTTTCTTACATTTTTTTTTTATTTTTTATTTTTTTTTAATAGCTCTAAATGCCCCGGACATGAAAATGAAAATGAAAATCAGAATGAGCTGTCTTGCAGCTGCATGGGTCAGCGGTGTTCACTTTTTTTCGGCAACGAAAGGGTTAACCAGCTGTTCATTCTTTTAACACATTCTGCCCCAGGACCGAAATCCCCAAATTTTGAAGCTGCCCTCTGAAGGACTGTATTCTAGAGAGAGATCGCGCATGATAGTTCAAGGGTGGTTCCAGAATAGCTTGGCGACCACTGATGGGCGCCAAGTTATTCTGGCACCACCCTTGAACTATCACGTTCAATCCATGTCTTGCTGTGGCGTGTCGGGGCTGAATGAGTTTAAAGACTCCGCCGTGAATAAACTTTGGACCGACCATAGACACGCGACACACCGTGACAGCACAACACTTCAGGCGTCGTGTGCTCGAGTTGGTGATTGGCTACTTACTTGAATGTATTCGAGTTGACGACTGGTTACTTGTACTCCACTCGCCATTGTCAGATAGCGTGTTGTTTCCGCCCGCAGAACGTGGAACAATGGGGACGTTTCGTTTGAGACAAACGACTCCCAACAACGAACGAGAGCGAAGTTGCGACTGATAATAGTATTGTCCCCAGCCATACTCATGGACAACACTCCAAACATCTCCAAGAGGCACAGATCCTCATGAGCCATCCGGGCTCATGAGGATCTGTGCCTCTGGGAGATGTTTGGAGTATTGTAGTCTTTGCTTATAGTACAAGCTGGTTATCCGCCGTGACGTCGCTCTCGTTCGTTGCTGGGAGTCGTTCGGCGTAAACGAAACCTCTCTAGTAACTTGAGTGTTGAGTGGCTGCAGCGCAATTATTGACATAATTGCACTACAATGAAATTAGGCTGTGGCCTCCTTCGACGCGAATTCCGTGTATTGCTCGTCCCAAAATCAAAATCATTGGTCATAGCACAACCGAAATAGTAACATGTTTTTAGAAACCGGGATTTCAGGAGTGCTGTCAAAGTTCATCAGTGATTCAGTCTGTGACAAAGAAATCCCCCACCCCCCACCCCACCCTCTCCCACCGGTACCGTTTGAGCCGGGGAGTACTCCCCAGATAGACCCACTCGTGGAGTGCGCCACAAGCGCACTGATCTATTCAGATGAGATGTTAAAGCAGCATCTCTCTCCTCTCCCTCTCTCTCAGTCTCTCCAGTATTGCTTTCTATTCTGACGCTTACACCCCAATGCGCAAAAGGCCATCGTGCCGACGTCGGCCGCCGTTGGCCCGCAGTTGAGAGATAGACAAGTGGACAGTTGATGGGCACCCCTCCCCCCAATCGATCAATTTATTTGATCCTCTCCGTATTTAGACAAACGAACTCCAGCACTTACCACCAATACCTTAATCGCCTAGCCATTTTAGTTCCACTCCAGAAATCATTCAAGCTACGTTTTTTTATCAGCTACCAACCTGCGATTATTAAGCCAGATCCCCCACCTAACCTAAATTATTAATGCTGCAATGGACTTCTTTAAACAAAATTATTATATTACGTTTTAAAATGAATCAAGACGAATTACTACTTTTAAGTGATATCAATGCTGTTGAGAACAAAGACTTAGACTCGAAAAAACAACAACTTATCTCTGTAGTTGTCTCAGGCAAGTCAAAGACTTATCTAGGAAGACAATACATGACAGAGGATATTGAATCTTTAACCTCTGATGAGCTAATTAAACTACATTCTAAATATGAAAATCACATTGCTTCACTAATGACTCGTGATTTGAGTCGATCTCTTGTATGCCTATACACAAAAGCTGTAAGTCACTTCCTACCTGTTGATAGTGACAGCCTTTCACATGATCTAGAAAGTAATCCTATTGTTTCAAGTTCGATTGGTAAATTAGCATGCCTTATGTTTTACAAGTTTGGAAATTACCTTGCACCTGCTGTAACCCTACTTGTTACTAGTAGTCATATTGATTTCTCAAAAATAAATTTTAAAGAAGAAGAAAATGGAAGAGACGACTCCACAACAGAACCATGTCTTGACACAGGTTCAAACTGTAACGAAGACTAAAAGTCCAGGCAGGGTCGATGCAGGAAAAAGATTAGCTGAATATAACAGACAAAAGAAATTACAGCTTCAAGCATTAACAGAAAAGACTGACGTAACATCATCAGTGACACTACCATTAGAACCAACACATACCCCACAAAGTGATAAAAAAACAACTAAACCTGAAACAACAAAATATATAGTTGCTGGATTTGTTGTCGGATTTGGTTACGTAGGTTACCAATTATATAAAAAATACAAACCAAACACTCGAACAGTGTCCAAAAAATCAAACACTCCAAAAACAAAAGAAGAAGTCTCCACATTACCAGCAGTTTCAAAACCTTTGGACCCATTTTACATGCAGTAATAAATTTATTATTATTTTAATTTTTGTAGCATAAGAAAATGAGCGACACAAAGAACTTAATGAACCTTGTCTATCACTCTGCTGTAATAAGTGGACTAGCAGTAGCTTATTCTATGCTGGGAAAAAGTCTACTTAAAATGAAATCAGCAGACCTTAGTAAATTAGACTTTGAAGACAGTGCTAAGCTAGTAGTTGTTATAACAGCATCGATTGCAACAAAAGATTTTCTAGTCAAGCAAGGAATTATTCCAGAAAATATTTCTATGTAAATAAAAATATGGCAACTATAGCTGTTATGATTGGCGGTGCAGTTATTAACGCATTAGCTTTTAGTGGATCAAACTATTTCTTTTCAAAAGTTAGTAAAGAAGAATCAGCAGAAGAAATGAAGCGACACAATGAGGCATCTGAAAAACTAGCTCAAGCTCAACAAGATTATGAAAAGCAAAGAATTGAGAAACTTGATTTTATTAATGAAAAACTAAAACTTGAGGGTCATGCACAGCATACATTTTCAAACGTTGATGACGCTATCAAAGAATACTATCTTGTTACTGGTGAAGACATATCTATTCCACAACCAAAACTTAGTGACTACTACCAACCAAGCCTAGAACAAAGAAATGGAGAAATAATATTTGTTTTAGTAGGAATGACATTAGTATATTTTACAGGAGTTTATATTGCTAGAAAAAATGGCAGACGCTAAACTATCAAAAATATATTACTCCCCAATTGGCTACTGGAAAGGGAATACTGCAATAAAAAAATTACATGCTGCTGTGGGTGGAGATGTTAACCAAATAAAACAGTGGCTTAAAAAACAGGCAATTTGGCAAATATATCTCCCTGCTCCAAGAAAAATAACAAGGCCTCATTTTGAAAACACATCACCTAATGACACACACCAAATGGACCTCCTGTTTCTTCCGCATGACACAATAAGAAAGAAACGATACAAGTATGCATTAACTGTTGTTGACATAGCTTCAAGGTATAAGGATGCAGAACCCATAACTGACAAAAAAGCTGTAACAGTGGCCACTGCATTATCAAAAATATATAGTCGAGGTCCTTTAAAATACCCTAGGCTTGTGCAGGTTGATGATGGGAGTGAATTTAAAGGGGCTGTTAATCAGTTATTTGCAAAGCATGGAGTGCTAGTGCGGCGAGGCATACCGGGCTTGCATAGATCACAGGCAATTGTAGAAAACTTTAACAAGCAATTATCAGAGAGACTTTTTAGCTATCAGTATTCTAAGGAACTCATGCATGACACCCGTATCACTGAGTGGGTTAAAAGATTGCCGTCTGTAATAAAAGCAATGAATAATGAGGGTCACCCTAAACCTGTTGATGCTATTAAATTGAAAACAATACCGTCAGAAATAAAAACAACAACAACACCTCCAGACACTAGCTTGTTTACAAAACAGGTAAGATATTTGTATCAACCAGGTGAAGCTGAGAATGACGTTAGACGTAGGGCAACTGATCCAATTTGGTCTACATCTGTTCATAATATAAAAAAAATAGTTCCTTCAGCTAATGCAACAATATATTATCTGTATGAGCCTGCACCCCAGAGGGCATTTGTTAGAGAAGAATTACAGATTATTCCCACAGACACTGTTACTCATTTTTAACAATTTCAATTCATCAATTAGTTTATCAAACAGTTCATCAGCTATTTTTTCAGATAACTTGAGCCTGTAATGACCTGGTGCATAAGCTTTTTCCTTAGTGTGAAACACTCTTTTTGTATCCCCAACTGCTAGAGACTTTTTATATGTTTGAATCATTTCAATATTATGTTTGTTTGATCTTAGTGTCTTGTTTGGATAATCAGGCATTAATGCACCATCTAACACTTGCTTGTAATGTTCATGTCGAATGTCTTTATTTTTTATTGCTGTTTTCTTGATACCTTTGGCTTTCGACTGACTACCTTTCTGATGCAGTATAGAATACATTTTGGATCTCAGTCCAACGTACTCAACTATTGGCACACCATTCAGTTCATCTTTAAACTTACCAGGCACTTTCTTGTTTTGTGTGCTAAACAATGGGTGATCTTTAGGATAATCAGACGTGTCATACATGTGTAACTCGGTTTTCATGTCTTCATAAAAGTCTTCAGTACACACATCTATGATCATAGAGTCAGTGTCAGTGTATAACAATCGACACTCAGGATACTTTGGTTTAAAGTAATCATAATAAAATTCAAGCATTAATAATTTTGACAACTCAAGAATAGCCATACCTATAAATACTGGCTTGTCCAGTTTAACAATCTTTTTTTTGAGTGACACTGCATACAATGATGAATGAAATTCTTTGTACCCTGTGTACTGTGGCTTGCCTGTAAGTTTAATTGCACCTGATTCAGTTGTAACCAGTCTCACATCTTTTCTGTGATGAGGATTTTCCATTGTCTTACCAAAACAGGCATTGTTCATAAGCTTAAAGAAGTCTTTGTCAAATGCAGTGTTGCCGTCTCTCGCACGAAGGGTTGTGTTTTTCATTATGTAATCTTTCATAAAAGCACTCTGATCAAATTGAATACCTCTGTGAACTTTCTTTAGTACTAACCCATGTCTGATGTAAAACTGTAACAAGCGATAGTGACAAACGTAATTGAATTTGTCGTTCAAATTTGGTACAAGTTTGGTGTCTTCTTTTTTCCCCGTCATACTTATTTTCTCAACTGCTAATGGATAATCATTATGGTAATCGTGTAGGTGGTGTGGATACTCAAGGTCGACTTCAAAGATCCAACCCTTTTCATCATTTTGACCTCGATCCATAATATATTTTGTTAATTTTTTTATACCATACTGTGACAAATCATACAAACAAAAGTTTTTTAATGGCAACATTTCACACATTGCAAATCCATACAAATTATTAGCATCTAAGTACGTAATAAATGACCTTGACATTGAGGGGTCAAAGTCGTCAAGATATTTATTATTTGCCTTTGCATAATTGTTTGCTGCTAGACTAATTCCTCCCCTCAATCCACGTTCCACCATTTCACCCATCGTACGATCAGACAACAGGTCTATAAATATCTTACTGGATTTCAAAAATGCATCCCATGTCATGCCAGGACTAGTTATGTAACAAGCAGGGTCAAGCTTGTAGTGTAATAGACCCTTTTCACGGTAACTTTCAAATACGTCTGCTAGCAAGCAAACATCGGCCTTTAAGTATTGGTCATGGTAGTCACCAATAGTTTTGCACCCTAGTTTTTCCCATGCATTAAGTGCGTGTTGGTATTCAGAGTCAGAAATGCCTTTTCCAGTTAGTGTAGAATAAAATTTCTCTTTTGGTGGCAGTCTTGTTTCCTCAAACACAACCCACTCACTGATGTACTCATACGGATACACACCTTTCTTAATCAAGTCTGGTTCAAAATATTTACTCGTTATTGGATACTCAGTCAGTCCTTCTGCCAGACTAGCAAGACCTAAAGACAAATGTTGCATGGAGTCATAAAATGCTAATTTATCTAACCTAAAAGTCAAGTATTTCTCAGTTGTCTGGGCAATACAACTAATTTTTTTGTACGACTCGTCTACAGCCTGCATGATAATGTGTGAATCATATCCCTTCAGATTGTGAAAAAAGATTGGTAACTTGTATGTCTTAGGATCTATTTTTAATAACAAGTTACAATTATTATGTGCAGCTCCTCTGTAACGCCCAGTTATGTGATCATGGTCACGAACTTTATCACCCCCTAAAGGTTGTTCACAAATCCAACACATCTCAGCTGTATCAAAATTATGTTTGTCTTCTTCTGTCATAACCAAAGTCTTTTGACAATTTTTCAAATAATCAAATACCTTGTTATACAGTTGTCTCATTTCTGACAAAAACATAGCTGATGCATTTTTTCCCCTGTAAATAACAGGTTCTGAATGCTGACCGTCTGACATAACAAAAATATACCCGAAAGAACACACTACTTGATCACTCAACTTTATTGTCTTTGGTAATGAATCTGGAACAGGGCCATCATACGGAACAACCAGTGATTCAAAATCAGCATACACTACAAACGGTAGCTTTTGCTGATTTTTATAGTTACAAAAATGTACTTTAGTACCAGGCTCTGGATACTTAAGTACTGTTTGTACGTCATCAACAGACCTACAATTTAAAACATGTTTATTTGCTACTGCAATAGAAGAAAACCTTTGTAAACATTTTTTACAAAATTCCTGTTTACCATCATGTTTTGTTGTATGATGAATTAGTCTTGACATACTTCTGATAATTGTGTAGTGAAAGTTATCACCAGAGCTTATTAGTAACATGTCAACATGCTTATCTTCTGACTGTCCGTAGGTTGGGGCAATTGGTGACACTCTAATTGGTTGTAACTTGTTCTCAGAGTCATTATCCCATATATACACGTTTACAGATATACCAGGATTTAGGTTTTCAAACAAGTCTATGTCCTCCACCTTAACAGGGAACTCAATGCCACTGAAGTTTAGTTCATTTACAAATTTGGTATAGTTAGATACACGATCAGGTTTTGTTTTTATAAAATGCAGTTTGGCAAGCACACACCACATAAAACATAAATTATCATTGTTTTGAATATTGACGACAGCCTTTTTGTTTGCAACCTCTGTTGGTAGTGGTATCCATGATTTGCCTAAAATAGGATGATATCTTGACTGCTTTAGTTGAAGTTCAAGTACATAACCTTCATGCCAACCAGATCCACTTATTTTTGCCCTATCAATTGCTTCAAGGAAGTCAGGCAACAATCTTTCTCTAAACACTCTTTCTAATTCTCTTCTCGAATTAACTGTGTGTTGTCTCGTTGAAATATATGAAATAATAACTTGTCCAGATTCCCTTCTAAATTCTATTTTCGCAACAATCTGAATCTTTATACTACCAGAAAGAAGATTTTCTTGTATTACGGCAAAAGATCTTTGTATCGATTCATATACATTAAAATAATTAGATATAGGTAAGTCAATTGTGTGAAACACGTTTCTTAATCTTTGATGGTTGTCCATCTTTTTTATTTGTCCGACAAAAAAATAAATAGAAAATTATATAATGAAAATGGCACTTTATTGACTAAAATCTATATAATAGACAAAATTAATCACCAACTAATAAGCCACTTCATTGATATGTCTTCTGTTGTATCATGTTCAAGCTTTTGCATGTGTAATATCGTTTTACTGACAGTAATAAATTTAACATTTTTATTTTCTTTTTTTATTTGATAGTATATGTTTAAACACATAATCTTAAACCAGTCAGATTTAGCATCATAAACTAAAAAATTTGCTGTCCTATTATTATAAAGTGGAAAAGTATTAGAATATCCAAGATAAAAACTATATGTCATGTACATCTTCATCGGTGATGGGAGTTCTGAAAAAGGGCGTCTAACTTGTGTTTTTAAGTCACTAATAAGCATAAAATCCCTGAAACTCGATGTAATATCCATGAATTTACCAATAGGCCAATTTTGATCCTCTTGTCCGTCCATCATTTTTTATAGACAAACCAAAAAGATAAATTAATTTACTAACCCATACCCTGTGGGCTGATCTGTCTTTAAAATGAGCTTTAGATGCTTAGTTGATTTCAGTTTATTTTTTACATCATCCCGTTCATGCTTATTTGGAATGACATCGTTTTCTCTGAGACAGTCTTCGAAGCTGTCACGATCCTTACAGTAAAACAAACAGATAAACTTTAACTGTTCTCGAAAATCTTTCAGTACAGCATTATATTTCTGAGTGAGAATCCATACACTTATGTTTGCATGTCTGCCACTGAAGGCAAGTTCTGCTAATAGTGTTTCTCTTCTTGACAATGTCTTTCTCTGCAGAACAGTCATCAACAATAAACAACGTTGGCTGTCCTTCAAATTGCTTGTAAAAATATTGTAGGTAGTCATTCAGTTTTTTCTCAGGGTCAACTAAGTATATGTTGTTGTCAGTCCAAATAAAAAAACGGTTGTGATAAGCTTTGTTGTGTTTTATTGTTGGACAAAATATTACAATGTTTTCAAAATGGTGTATGTATCTTGTTTGTAATAAGTCAAGTACAAATTCAGTTTTACCACACCCTGTCGCACCACAAAATAAGCCACAGTGTGGGTCAAGGGTCATTAGGTTCATTTTAATACACAATATAATTTTAATATATGTGTCCACTCAGTCTGCTTTCTGCAATATTGAGTTGTGCGTCATAAATTAGATACAAATATATGTTTATGGCTGCAGCAGTTTCAACCTTCTTTTGTATCTGAATTGTTATTCCATCACTACCATTCTCAACAGTTCGTCCTGACCCATGAAGATAGTCATCATCTGTACTACGCAGGTCTAACCACAGTGCATACTTGTTTGTCAGGTATTGACCAATCCTAACGTCATACAGATGTAGATCTTTGCACGCAATGTTTGCTGGTTTATCTCTAATCCTTCCACCCGCAAAATACTTTGTGATCTCATCGTAGTGTTGATAAGGCAGCATTCCAGACGCGTACACTTGATTAGGACGGCCTTCGATTGTGCAGGACAAATGTGTAATCTTAGGATTGTAGAATTTTTCTGAATCCCGTTTGTATGGACTCACAGGTTCAACAAACAACATAAGAATACCTTTCAGTGACCTGGCAGGTGTGTTCAAGTTTATGTTCCACATTGGGTCGCTTTTGTCTTTGGGTATTAAACTGTGTCTAATCACCCTGTCATAATAAATTGGAAGTCTTGACTGGTACTGATTTTGAATGAGTCTGGCTAGTTCAGTATGTGTGACAATTTCGTATTCCAAGGAAATGTTAGAGATCTTGTATGTTGCATCTGTGGCAGATGATTTTATAACTTTGGAGTAGTCATTGAAAGTTAGTTCAAAGCTCAGACGGTCATTCAGTGCCCCTTGATAATAAGGCAAATGAGCTGTTAGGATTTCAAACTCAAGTGGAATGTAGAATCTGGATCCATATGTTTCGGCCATTATAACATCCATGGCTGTATTAGTTACTTTATCTCCGGCGTCGATTCGAAGTTTACCAACATTATCTGGCTGTATGCCTTGGTAAATACGGTCTTCTCGTTCTTCTCTTGTTAGCCAAAGGTCTTTGTAACAGTAGAACACATCTGAGTCATCAAGACTAAACACTTCCTGTCCTTCAAGTTTTACTTTAATAGTTCTAACAATTGCTCTACCAAGATTGTTAACTAGTGTTCTGTTCACGTCTGCGTCTGATGATAGTTCAATATTAAAAGCAAGGCGTGCAGTGCCAGGAACAATAACGTCACTGGGTCCTAGGTTTGGAAACTTGACTGTAAGTGTTTGGTTCTGGTCTATGGTACTTGGATTGTTCGTGATGACTATTGATTGTCGAATGCCCTTAACACCCAGAGGCTCACGTAGTTTTCTGTATGGGTCTAACTTTGATCCGTAAGACTGTGTCATTTTTATTAGGCACAATAAAAAATAATAAATTAATAAAACAATGGCAGCAGGAGGATTTAATCATGAAGATTTTAAAATGGATGACATGAATGACTATGATACTGGTGCAACAGATATGACTGGAATGGTAACTAGTTCTAGTATGTATCACGAACTTTTACAAAGTAAAGTTAACTCGTTTTATGATAGTGTTGGTGAGCGTCCATATCAAATAGATCCTAATCAGTTTGAATATGAAAAAGGACATTTATATTTAAAAACTGTTGACAAAGGTAAAATACTATTGACTAACAAAAAAGACCCTAGTAGGTTTAGAGCTTTAGGTACAATCAAAGGTGAAGGTGGTGTTAGTGCCTTGCGCCAACTTGGTGTTGGTGATAAAAAGTTACCACCTCTAGTTGTTAGTGCTCTTCATGATGCGCAAACAAAGTTGCCAACAGAGCAACAGATTGAAATGGCACCAGTAACAAGCCTACCAGAAATAGCAAACACAGTGATACAAGAAACCTCATTTACTGACGAAGTAATGAAAAACAATAGATGACTCACCTTTGTCAATGAGAGAGATTATAGCGTTAGATAAAACACTGCAGACAACAAGAGGTGAGATGGTAAATAATGTTGCCAAACTGGGTGAGCTTGATAATCACATAGAACGAGAAAAAGAGAAACTGGCTACCGCAGACAATGGGAATTATGACATAGAAATGAAAGAAAGAATACAAAAAAGATTAAATGATTTGTATACAGAAAGATCAGCTCGGTTAGAAGTAATTGGTATTGGAAAAGAAAAACTGAAAACACAGGTCAACAGGATTAGAGAAACTATTCAGAAAATACTTAATGAAGACACTACTCTGGCTGAGAGACTTAAAAACACTTTTCAGAGAACAGGGTATCACAATTGCCAGTTTAATTACAGCTCTGGGGTTTATTATTAGTACTATTGTGTTGGCTGTAACGGGAGGTAGTAGTAGTCCAGCACCTCCAGCTCCTCCAACTCCATCAGACCCAAAAGATTTACAGACGTGGGTAAAAAAACAGTTGTCTCACATATCAGACTTGCTTAAAAAATTAGCTGTAAAAGCAGCAGATGCTTTACCAGGTATTATAGGTAGTGTTGTCAGTTGGCTTATTAGTACTACAGCAAAGGTAGTAGGGTTTATGGCAGAGCATGTATGGATATTTTTGGTAACAGTAGGAGGGTTAATTATAGGATACTTAATGAAACAGGTAAAGAAGTAATATTCCTAATCCAGTAAGGCCTATTACCAATGCAGTTCTCTCTGACTCATGTGTGTTTTCTTGGCCTGTTACTGACTGTACTGGTGCCGGTTCAGGTGTCTGTGCCGATGCTTGGGCTGTTATTGACATTACTGGTTTTACTATCTGTTCAGGTGGTGGTGTTGATATTTGTGTTACTGATGTTACTGGTGGTGTTACTGGTTGTATGTGAGAGGTTGTTGGACTCAAGTTTACAGATTGATTAAGTCCTAATTTCTGATTACTCCCTGCAACAACTATTTCATTATTATAATTTGTTATTACTCCAATTTGTAGTTGAAGATCAGAAGGCAACATGTATAACCCAATACCAACTACAAAGTCAACTTTTGATCTGGCATATCTGAGAACGTCTTGGTAGCGTTGTATGCTAGATGGGAGATCAACAACTGAGTTAATAGAATCTTCTAAATTTGCTAAAAACTGTTTTTGTGCTTCAAACTTTCCACTCCCATTTAAAATATTTGACTTTGTTTGAGCTTGTGCTCCTAGTATACACCAGACATATGTTCTGATAGACTCATTGATGCGTTCGACTCCTGCTTGAGTAAACCCGTCAGATTTATCTAAAATAAATGTGGTCCATGCGTTAGTCTGTTTCTGCTCTATTGATCCTAACCAGACTTGTGATTTTGATGAGAATGAAGTGTAACCAGGGTAGTAATCTTGAGGGTATTGTCTGTGACTCATAGCGTAATACAATGTTCCCATACCATTGTGATCATCAAGTTTTTGTGTAAAGTCATACTTGGTACTGATGTTAAATTCATTACAGATCCGTTCAAATGCTTTCAAATCCATGGGATTGTTAAACTGATTAAAACTGGATTCAGTTGGTAATGGTGTATGCAGTTCTGACAGTATTCTTCTAAGCTGGTAATAAACATGGAAATGATACACAGACCTAATCAGTTTGTTTGAGTGATTCAAATGGTCTGTAAATGAAACACCACAGCCTGTAGTAGAACACAGTATGGCAAAGTTAAGTTGGTTTTGAAACATCTGTAGTGGACTTGAAGACCACTTTCTTGCTGTAGCATCGTCTGTTATTGGAGGGTTTAGGTAATGATCAAAAGGGTTGGGTACTTTGACTTGGAATAGATCTTGTTCGCTTACAGCTATGTCGAGTTGATTTAACTGAATTATTTTCTGTTCATAAGTAGGTGCAACATTATATTTGGCATTCACATTGAATTGAAATGCGTTTGTAGTGGTAATGGTTGGTGATTTAAATTCCATTGTTCTTTTTTATGTGATAATAAAAAATGTTTATAACCTTAACAAATATTGACACAAGCAAACCAATGTGGTTAACTAATGGGATTGATAATCGTGATGGTAGCAAGGCTGTAGCTATCCATGAAATGTTTTACACAGTAAAGTGGTTTAATGTAACGGATAATACAAGTTTTTATATAAGTTATGTTAATGCTGGTAATAGTGGCTTGGACACTAATACACACTTTATACCATCTGGGTATTATGACTTTTGTACTTTAGCTACATGGTTTCAAAATAATTTAAAAATTAAAGCAACTTTAAATCAGGCTAACTTGTTTGTTGAATTAGAAATTCCTACAGGCACTATACCTTTATTTTCAACTGAACTTGCATATTTACTTGGTTTAATAGACAGAAATACAATGCCTGTAAATTGGGTAATGGGTTTTACAGATAATGGTACTAGTGGATGGTATTATACACCAGATGTAACTAAAATAACTGGAACATATCCTGTTCATTTGTCAGTACACACATTTCTAAATGTTCATTTGAAAGAACTAAACACGACTGAAAATGTACACAATGGAAAACCATCAACTTTGTTGAGATGCTTACCAACTGGAACTGCTCCCTATTGTGAAAGTGTGGTTGTTAGATTTCCTAATTTACAGTTTAAGAAATTAGGTTCTAGTTTCTTTGAGTCACTGAGTATATCTGTAACTAATCAGAATGGTAAACCAGTTGTGATGCATGATTTTAGTGTTGTGTTGGAAATTAAATAATTTTATTTTTGTTTATAAAAAAATGAGTGGTCTTGGTCCAAAGCCTAGAATCATACCAGTTGCGTGTCCAGTAACAGAGTTGAAAGATTTGGCAGACGTACAGGATTTTGAGAAGGAAGGGGAAATTGGAGAAATATATGGTTTTGAACTTGATTCCTATGGCATGTACAAGAGAAAAGTAATTGTTGACATAAAAGACGGTGAAAAACAGATTCCTAAACTTGGTCAGCTACGTGATGTTACTGTACCTACTCCACCTGTAAATAATGCGCCTTACAACTTAATACATGTGGGAAATAAGTGGGTTGTTTCACCTGTACCGGCACCACCACCCACAATTGACTGGGACATAAAGATTGAATTTATTAGTCCTTATGTATACACTGATGACGAAGGCGCCTTAGTGTTTAGGAAGGTTGTTAATTCTGGGCCGCTTATTGTAAGCCTTGTTCCAAGTTTTGCCCTAGACAACAATAGCAGAGAAAAACTGAAAGTTGAAAATTATGAGAAACGGAGATATCTTCTTACAACTAGAAAGGGTAGATCAGATACTTCTGTTGTGTTTATGCCAGCAAGCTTAGTCGTGGCTAGAGAAGCGACAATAGTATTTGAAATTATCATGAAATCTGTTGCTACTGCTAAAGAGGCTCAAATTGCACAAGGAATTAAACTTACATGGAATGAAACAGTAACAGAATCATCAAAGGTCTTTATTGCTATTACAAAAAATAATGATGTTATTAATGTTTCAAGCAGTATTCCCAGCTGTCAAGGTGGTGGTTGACAAAACAACTTTTGTTCGTCTAACTTACATAAACCTTGAACACATTGATCTTGTTGCATTTTATTATGCCAGCAAATTGTATACTTTTGAAGAGTTGCAAAATGTAATTGCTGATTAAAAAAATATTTGTCATAAAAAATGGTGAACTTGTATCCACAAATACCACCTGAGCAGCTTGAGTCTATTGAGCGTGATAAAACATTAAAGGCAGATTCATTCCGTTTAATGAATATTACAGAAGCGTTGAAGTATTTGGAAGAAGAACAAGCAAAATACTCGAGGTGTAAACGCCGTTACAATACGGTTTTCAATTCTGTACACAACACATCAATGGCCATGGGGGTGGTTTCGGCCGGATTATCTGTAGGAGGTATAACTCTTTTTGCAACGGGGGTGGGAAGTGTTATAGGAATTGCTGTTGAAGGTATTGGTCTTGTCACGAGTCTAGCATGCTTTGGTATGGAAGCTATTAACAAAAGATTTTATATGAAGTTGCAGAAGCATGAAGCATTAAGTACGCTCGCAGCAGCTAAGCTGACGAGTATGAAACTTATTATTAGTAAGGCTTTGGAAAATAATGAACTTGACGATAACGAATTTAAAAGAGTCCAGGATGATTTGGCTAACTATAAACAACAAAAATCTGAAATACAGAATAAGATGCGTAGTCAGGCTGTAAATGTTGAAGAGCTAAAGAAATCTTTTTTAGAGGAAGGAAAGAAAATAGGCGTAGAAGAAACTATGAAAAAAGTTTACGGACTGTTAGGCAAGTAAAGATCAGTTTTGGTAATCATTCATTAATTCTGAAATACTCTTCACAAAGAGATGTCATGCCTTTTATGCCTGCTCATTTGACGCCATCAGCCCCACCACCAGAGTACTACTGAGAAAAAAAAGTTTTCTTGTTGTCCTTGTAACTTGGAAATTCTGTCCAAGTATCTTGTTGACTTGCATCAAGAACTTACAAGATCTTATGTTAAGACACTTACAAGAACTTGTTTTAAGTCACTTATAATTACTTACGCCAACTAACTTCAAAGGTACTTACAAAGTTACTTGCTGGTTTATAAATTACCTGATTAAGTACTTGTAATTTACTTAGAAACATCTAGACAGTAACATAGACAGTAACTTGATAATTTTACCCATGACTTGAACACCAGAAAATAATCTAGACTCAGTAACAACATGGGAGAGAATTTGCTCTGTTCAGTATCAGCATAAGAAATAATAACAGATTATTTCCCTTTGTTCAGTAAAAGGGAAGGAATCACCACCTGTTCAGTAACAAAATTTTAGATTACTTCCCTTTGTTGAATATAAGTTTATACAAGGGAAGTAATTTTGAGAAAATTTTGGTAAGACAAAAAGTTACTTCCCTTGCTTTATTAAATTATGTTTTAATTTTTGACTAAAATATATATTTTTTCATAAAAAATAAAAGGCAAGATGTGTCAATAATTATGATAGATAATAGTATAAAGATGTTATTATTTGATTTTTGTTTTAAAATGTGTGATTATTGTTGTCTTTTAATACAAATATAATTTTTTTGGTATTACTTTTTTGCTTCACTAGCTTAATTTTTTTAGGAGAATGTAGGGTTATATAAATGAAAATGTTTCTATTCATTGTGGGTCCGTGAGTGGTCCAGTGGCCTAGGAAACAAACAAGGGAGTTATTTGTGCACAAAAACCCGGGTTGTAACTCCCTTGCTTGTTCCAAACACCTCTGGGACATCTACACTTTCGTTTCGGGCAGCCGAGTCTTGGTAGATTCCCGTCTGGGGTGGGCGGAACAAACCAAAACCTAGGCCACACCAAAAGCTCTCACAGGGAAGGCGAATTGTGCACTTGAACCTGGGTTATAGCTGACTCTGTGAGAGCAACTGGAAAAAGACCAGGAGCGGACTTTTACCATTTTTTGGTTCCAGTGTCATTGACCTCGTGACCTTTGACCTTGACCTGACCTTTTGACTTGCCTGAGACAATTACAGAGAGAAGACGCTGTTTTTTTGAGTCTAAGTCTTTGTTCTCTACAGCACAGATATCGCTTAGAAGAAGTAATTCGTCTTGGTTCATTTTAAAACGTAATATAATAATTTTGTTTAAAGAAGTCAATGACAGCATTAATAATTTAGGTTAGGTGGGGGGTCTGGCTTATGATAATCGCGGGTTGGTAGCTGATCAAAAATCGTTGCTTTGAATGATTTCTGGAGTGGAACTAAAATGGCTAGGCGATTAAGGTATTGGTGGTAAGTGCTGGAGTTCGTTTGTCTAAATACGGAGAGGATCAAATAAATTGATCGATTGGGGGGAGGGGTGCCATCAACTGTCCACTTGTCTATCTCTAGTTGCCATTTAGTGATTTTTAGTATAACCTAAAAAATGTACCTCATAATTGTTCTGAGCGGTTTTCAACTCTTTGGTACCCAAAGATTACAGATCCAACTGATAACACTCTGTCACTGTTGGCCACGGAACACAGTGCCGTTTCCGTACTGTCCAGTCTCTTAGCCATAGTCAGTCCCAGGCATCCCCTAATATTTCAATCCCCTAAAAAAACACTACCGCCCACCATCTGCACATTTGCCATGCACAAAATAACAATAAAAACAGCACAGTCTCATTTCTTGGCTATGAACCCGATTCCTTACCAACCCCACACCCAAGCACAGCTGAAATCAGCGTGCCCCTCAAATCACTACGTCAACGGCAACTCAACATAGGCCCACAATTGTCCACTGGATAAGCTCAGGATGGTATGAATCAAAGCACCAAACATGTCTCCTCTCATCTAACCAGAAATTTCCAGCAAATTCTAACATTCAGCCCTACTACAAATTTTCAAACAAGACAAAAATTATTTTTAAAAACACCGGTCCTTGCACTGCCTGAACTGGCCAAATTTGACTATGTAATATGACCTGAAAGAGGAACTGTCCCACCTGAACACCAATCAATCTGCCATTAGTGCAACCCTTCGACACTAGCTAAGTCAAACCCAAAGTGACACCATTGAGTGTTGCTGCATCTTTAAGTTATGTCCCATTATGTGAAGCGCGCTGTTGTGGCGTTCAATATTTTGTTGATGTTTTGGATCATGCATATCTGATGCCACAAAAAACAGACTAGATACGGTCAGAATGCCTCCAAAATTGGCATGTACATCAAGTAATATATCTGATCTTCAGAAATGTTGCATTTGAGATACAGGCACATGAAAGTTTTATTTTCATATTTTTCTACTACCCACCCCCCTACGTTTTCTGTTTTTCCATGTTTACAAACACATGCAATACAGTCAAACTGACTTCTGGTGGGCTGGACAACTAAAAAAGGTTTCCATGACACTGTCATTGATGAAAAATGAGCTTTCAGACCCAAGGCCATTTCCTTGTGTATCTCAGGGCAGCCAAAAAGACAATGCCCCGGCATCCTCATTGCCCTGTTGTCTGGTGCCAACAAGCAGGAAGAGACCTGTAACCAGCTGCCATGCCCTATAAGCTGCTGGCAATCTTTTCCACAGGCAAAAGGGGTCATGAAACAGCTGTGCAATTTAAACATTAAGTCTACGGAACTAACCCACAGACAAAAGATTACACAAAACAGTCAAAACTATGCTACGTGGGACACACCACATACCCAAACAAGTGTCTGGAGTGCTTATTTGGGAGATAGCAGGGAAAAAATGGTTATGTACAGTTCATTTTTATATAAAACACACCTGTCAGAGTCTCAAAAGACCTCAACTCTTGTTGCAAATGCAGCAGGCATGTGTGTGCCAAACCTGTGAACACTCCTGTAAAAGCCTGTACTGGTTGGTGGCCGCAGCTGCTGGTCCCATAACAATGCACTCAAATGAGCTTTACGCAGAGTAAAAGTGCTTGTGTTTGGCTCAGAATAGACACCAGAGACATCCTTAATGACAATTACAGCAGAATGACACCTCAGACGCAGCCAGTGTAGCTCAATCATGCAAAATAACACTTCTGCATGTCACACTATTTTGTCGGCTGATTTCACTCTGAGGTCAGCTGTCTAATGAAATGAACATGCTGACACTGTTTCATTGTAGTTTTGATATTAACCTTTGACCTTAAGCCCCCCCTCCCCCACCTCCAACCCCCCCCCCCCACACACACACACACACCCCCCACCCCCACCCCTCCCCCCCCCCACCTCACCCCACAACTTCAATAACTGAAAAGTGCCTCTTTTTTACGCATTTATCAAACTAAACGCCCTAAACCCTACCCCTTTCAAGGTCAAGGTCGAAGGTCATACTCATGACTACTTACTTACTTACTTACGCCTGTCACCCCTACCCGGGTATAGGCCGTCGACGAGAGACCTCCAGCAACTCCTGTCCTGTGCTTCTCCTTCGATTCTACTCCAGGTGGTTCCCAGTCTCTTGATGTCTGCTTGGAGGTCTCGACGCCAGGAGTTTCTCGGCCTACCTCTTTTCCTCTTTCCCTGGGAGTTCCATGACAATGCCTGCCTAGTGATACTGGAAGCTGGCTTTCTCAGACTGTGACCGATCCATCCCCATCTTCTTCGCCCAATTTCATTCTCTGCTGTTATCTGTCCTGTTCTCTCCCAGAGTCTGACGTTGCTGATCTTCTCTGGCCAGTGGATTTTCAAAATTCTTCTAAGGCAACTGTTCATGAAGGTCTGTACTCTGTTGACTGTGGTTTTTG
The DNA here is from genome assembly GCA_036245525.1 of Semisulcospira habei. Taxonomy (NCBI): domain Eukaryota; kingdom Metazoa; phylum Mollusca; class Gastropoda; family Semisulcospiridae; genus Semisulcospira; species Semisulcospira habei. The sequence continues at coordinate 113,314,981 of BTPG01000007.1, read as the reverse complement.
TCAATCTCCAAGTCTCTGCTCCATATAAGAGAACTGCTTTTACATTGGAGTTGAAAATCCGGACTTTGGTGTGTTGTGACAGCTCTCTGGAGCTCCACACTTTTTTCAACTGGAGAAAGGCTGCTCTGGCTTTACCGATTCGTGCTCTGACATCTGCATCAGTGCCGCCTTTTTTGTCTATGATGCTCCCGAGATAGGTGAAGGACTCCACCTCCTCCAACGGGGTGCCAGCAAGCAAGACTGGTTCTTCCCTGGTTGCGTTCAGCCTCATTGTCTTTGTTTTCTGTTTGTGAATGGAGAGGCCCACTTGGGACGAGATGTCAGCAAGCCTCGTGGTCTTGTCCTGCATTTGTTGATGAGTGTGGGACAGTAATGCCAAGTCGTCTGCAAAATCGAGGTCGTCAAGCTGTGTCCACAGTGTCCACTGTATTCCACTTCGTCTGTGCTCTGTGGTCATCTTCATGACCCAGTCTATGGCCAGTAGGACGAGGAACGGAGACAGCAGACACCCCTGCCTGACACCGGTTCTGACCTGGAGCTCCCTGGTGAAATGCCCTTCGTGGATCACGCGACATGTCATGCCATCGTAGCTGCTCTTGATCAGGCGGACGAGCTTTGTGGGTACACCGTAGTGTCGTAGGAGTTTCCACAGAGTCTCTCGGTCCACACTGTCAAATGCTTTCTCATAATCCACAAAGTTGACGTACAGAGGGGAGCTCCACTCCAGAGACTGTTCCACGATGATGCGGAGAGTGGCGATCTGGTCTGTACATGATCGGTTCTTCCTGAATCCTGCTTGCTGGTCTCTCAGCTGGGGGTCAACGGAGCTCTTCATTCTCTCCAGGATGATCCTGTTGAAGACCTTTCCTGGTACTGACAGCAAGGTGATTACTCTGTAGTTGGAACACTTGCTGATGTCGCCTTTCTTGGGAAGCTTGATTAGGTACCCCTCCTTCCAGTCAGCCGGCATCACCTCCTCTTCCCAGATCTTTCCAAACAGTGGGTACAGCATCTCCACTGTTGTCTCTAGGTCTGCTTTCAGAGACTCCGCTGGGATGCCATCTGGGCCTGCTGCTTTGCCGTTCTTCAAGAATGCCACTGCTCTTCTGATCTCTTCCCGGCTGGGTCTGTCACAGCTGATGGGTAGGTCGGTCTCTGCCGGCTGGATGTCTGGGGGGTCGGGTGGGCTAGGTCTGTTCAGTAACTCTTCAAAATACTCGGCCCATCTGTCGAGTTGGTCTGCTCTGTCTGCAATAGGCTTGCCTTCTTTGTCTTTTACTGGTCTTTCTGTATGGCCATACTTGCCTGACAATCTTCTGGTAATGTCGTAGAGCTGTTTCATGTTGCCGCTGCCTGCTGCCTTTTCTGCCTCTGCTGCCAGGCTGTCTGTGTAGGCCCTCTTGTCTGCCCTGATACTACTCTTCACCTCGCGGTTGGCTTCCGAGTATTCCCCCTGTGCCCTTACTTTGGCTGCTCTCGTGCGACTGTTGTTGACAGCTGCTTTCTTCTGCTTCCTCACTTCTATCTTCTTCAAGGTCTGTGCCGACAGCCAGTCCTTGTGATGGTGTTTCCTGAACCCTACAGTGTCTTTGCAGGTTGAGTTCAGCGCCTCTCTAACTGCCTTCCACTGCTGCTCTGTGGTGACCGCCTCCTCTTCATTTACTAGCTCCTGTAGCGCTTGAAACCGGTTGGACAGCACCAGTTTGAACTCTTCTCTAACTCCAGTTTCTCTCAGGAGGCCTACATTATAGCGCTGTCTTCTTGTTGTCTCTGTGCGGCTTTTCTTTAGCTTGAGCTTCATTCTTAAGGTAAGCAGATGGTGGTCGGAGGCGACATCTGCTCCCCTCCTCACTCGAACATCTTGAAGGGATCTTCTAAATTTCTTGCTAATGCAGATATGGTCTATTTGGTTCTCTGTTGTATGGTCAGGTGAGACCCAAGTTGCTTTGTGTATTCTTCTGTGTGGGAAGATGCTGCCTCCAATGACAAGTCTGTTTAGAGCACAAAAGTCTACAAACCTCTCCCCGTTCTCACTCATCTCCGAGCCTAGTCCCTGTCTCCCCACCACCTCTTCGTATCCGGTGTTGTCCTCCCCTATTTTGGCATTAAAATCGCCCATGACGATGGTGATGTCTCGCTCCGCACATTTGTCCACGGCACTCTGGAGTCGGTCGTAGAATTCTTGTTTCTCTTCCTCGTCACTGTCATTAGTGGGCGCATAACACTGGATGACGTTCAGCTTGAGCTTTTTCTTGGTTCTAAAGGCTGCTGTGATAATTCTTGGCCCAAGAGGTTCCCAGCCCATCAGCGCTCTCTGTGCCACTGGTGACAGCATGAATGCTACACCTTCTGTATGGGGGGCATTCTCCTCTTCATGACCTGAATACAGAATCATCTCCCCACTTAACAGCCTTTTCTGGCCAGACTGCGTCCATCTGGCTTCACTGATACCTAGCAGGGAAAGGTTGTACTTTTGCATTTCCGCTGCTATCTGGGCGGCCTTGCCGCTCTGGTACATGGTCTTGACGTTCCATGTGCCCATGGTTGTATCCCTGGATAGAGAGAGGCGGCTCGGTCCTGTGGCTTCCGAAGACTTCCGGCTTTCACCACCGGACGTCATAAGTCTTCTGGTAGAAGAACCTTCCTCCTCCAGGAAAGGAATTACTGTTAGTCTTTTCGTCGGCGTTTTTGTAGCTATTTCCTTTATTGCAGGGTGGGGAAGCTACCCCCACGCCCAACCCCCTGACTAGGAGGACCAGGGGTTTTCTGTCGGGGTCACCTTTTCTTAGACCATGTTGGTTCATGGCACCTTATTTCATTCGGTGCACCCCTCTCACGAGGGACCCCTTATCCACCACCCAGGGGACGCGCCTCAACGCCATATGGTCCCAGCGCGAGGTCATGACTACTTGTAAGACAAAAAAATAAATGAACAAACACACTAGCCATAGCTCACAGTGCAGGTAAACAGGGTGTTGCAACGCAAAACATGCAAAAACGCCTATAAAACTGCAGTCGCAGCGATTTGTTTAGCAAAATTTGAAATTTTTCATGATTTTCTCAGTTTTCCAACTACAAAAGCCCAAACTCAATGATATGGTTACATTAAACCAGTTTCTGATCTATGTCACATATGGCATGTGGTGCCTTGACAGGCCACGGAACACAGTGCCGTTTCCGTACTGTCCAGTCTCTTAGCCATAGTCAGTCCCAGGCATCCCCTAATATTTCAATCCTCTAAAAAACACTACTGCACACCAGCTGCACATTTGCCATGCACAAAATAACAATAAAAACAGCACATTGACTGTCTCATTTCTTGGCTATAAACCCGATTCCTTACCAACCCCACACCCAAGCACAGCTGAAATCAGCGTGCCCCTCAAATCACTATGTCAACGGCAACTCAACATAGGTCCACAATTGTCCACTGGATAAGCTCAGAATGGTATGAATCAAAGCACCAAACATGTCTCCTCTCATCTAACCAGAAATTTCCAGCAAATTCTAACATTCAGCCCTACTACAAATTTTCAAACAAGACAAAAATTATTTTTAAAAACACCAGTCCTTGCACTGCCTGAACTGGCCAAATTTGACTATGTAATATGACCTGTTGAGCATTTTGATATATTCAAGATGGCCGCTATGATGACTGCCAAACTATAAAAAAAAAATGCCATAAAACATGTTCCATGCAACACAGAGGGCTATATTTTAATGAAATAAACAGGAAATATGATTTTGGTGACATTGAAATAAATAAGTATACTTCTGATGTTTGTTTACATGCACATATTATTCAAGATGGTCGCCAAGATGGCCGCCCAAACATTAAAAATGACGTGAAACATGTTCTACGCCACACAGAGCACTCATTTTGTGACAGAAACCAGGATATATGATTTATATGATATATTGCAAGAGTTTAGACATACATTATTAATGATGACCTGTAATTAGATGCTCATTATTCAAGATGTCTCTCAATATGGCGACCAGTATATTTTAAAAACTGACCCTAATTTATGTTCTGTACCAGACAGAATGCTCATTTTTATTGAAACAGCAAGAAGTATAACAGTTGTATCGAGTGAAAACATAATAGTTCTAACATTTGATTGTGTGTACATTATCCCATATGGCATCCAAGATGGCTACCGGAAATTATGATTTAAATGGAACATGGGCTCTCCATTACACCAGTCATAATGCACACTTTTTCTAATCCGAACAGAAAATGTAAACAGAGGAAAAGTCACTGATATTTTGTGACGTGACTGCATAGAGAAGTATTTCTAGACCTGCAAGAGTACTTAGCGTGTGCAAGTTCAGTCTTTTATGGGTTAAGAACACAGTCATTTACATCTCGCATTCCTCTTCTTCGTCGTCTTCATTTGTTTGCACAGCTGCACGCTTTGTCCACTGGATTTGGCAGTTCCCATTGAGATGACACCTGCAGAAGACTGTACATGTCATTTAATAATAATAACACATGGTATTTATATGGCGCTGTGTACACGCACAGCATGCTGTTGAACAGGGTTCATATGTGCCACAGCCACACATTACATCCTCAGTACTTCCGCAGGTGCGGAGCCTGATAGGCATCAAAGCTAAGTTGTCCTTGTACCACCCAAAGTCAGCTCGACTGAGATCTGGTGAATCAGGGTTGAGAGCAGTTTTCCAGAGACATGCTTGCAAATGGGCACGTTTCACGTTCTCTTGGAAGGTCAGTGTTGTCATTGGTGGTAGTGACTTCAGCTTGGAAGTGGACACCACCTTCTTGGACGTTCTTACTAGCCATGCTTCGTACCTGATCTTTGAAATGCTCTCTGTACATCTGCACCCATAACAAGCACCAATGAAATAGGTTGCCTGGTGGATGATGTCACTGAAACTGGCATGTCTGTCCCCCAGGCTTTGAAGACGAAACCCTTTGAGAAACACCCTTAGGACTGTACCTTTCCCAATGCCCCATATATAGGTGACTATGTCACACTCTGAAAGGGCATGTGCTGCAAGCAGTTCAGGCACAATATCCTTGTGTTTCTTTACACTTGCCTCTATGTCAACAGAGGTCTTCTGAGCGCTGGCGCCTTCCATCACAACGGCAGCAGTAATCTTGCAAGACATATAATAATATAAGAGGAAAATGAACACATCTGTGTCATCTGACATTAACCTGATGGATGTGTACCCTTGCTCCGCTGCCCGGACCATTTGCTGGGCAATAATGATGTCAGCATCTTCATGAGTTGCCCGCATATCATCTGCTGGGGAGGGGATGCCCTTCTTTACTTCTGTTGGGACGAGATCATCACCGATCAGTAGCATCTTGTGTTGAATGATTCCCTTGGCCTGAAGACCACCCACTTTGTCTAGCAGTTGCTCACAGATGATGGCAATGAGCTGTGTTTTATTTTCCGTAACATTTAGTGCAACGTTTTGAGGTGGTATTGGAGTGTCTGGCCTCAGCTGGTAACGCCTTGTGGCTGTTCCACAGCACGAGAGGATCTGGTGGTACGTTTGATGCTGATCGGATCGTACCTGTCAAAGACAAGGCACACATCACTTTCTCGGAGTTTTGTGATAATGCACCTTAGAAAGCTGTCCACATACATTTGCACAGAGCCTTGCGATGGCCAGTATATTGTCCACATCACTGCACAGCCATCTATGATGACAACATCTGCCTTCTGGCATGTACGTATGTCTCGCATTGCAAGTTTCGTTCAGTACTGACTTTGTTGCAAGGCTCATGTATCCATTGTTCGTAAACATAGATGTCGGGATTGGCGCCAATTTATGTTGGAACAGGTTTTCAGGGTCTAGATTTCTTGTACTCATCAGGCCCATAGCTCTGCTGTAGAACAGTTTTGTGTTATACGTTGCTTTCATCTTTTTTCTTGCTTACTGCCATGTTGACAACTTTTTTGCTCAGGGAGGCATTGAATCCGTCAGGCCACGATCTTTCCAAATCTTGCATTTGTGAAATTCCCAACTCAAGAGCTCTATCAACATTGAAGTTCTGGCTGGATATCATTCCCGTCGCAATGAGTGACAATTAATTGCTTTGCTTGGGTGGTCATCTGGAGTGAGTGGGTTGATGCAGGCTCAGATGAAGTTTCTTTCCGATTCAAGTTCTTCTCTGTCTTTTCCATCAGACTGCATTCGGGCTTGCATCTCTTCTTTGTGAACAGTCACACTCTGTGATGCAGTGTTGTGTTCTCGGATTTTAGCAATGCCTCTGATGAGCTGACTGCATGTATGGAGACTGAGTGCCCATCTGTTCTGCGCCCCAGGGTTGAGCGTGATGCCGATCAAGCCACCTGGACCGTGCCCGGCATATCTCATGAAAGTTGTTTTGATGAACATGTCAGACCAAATGCCATTCCAGAGTCCAGGCTTGTGGCGCATCACGCCGTGCTGTCCGCGGAGAAACCTGTCCAATACGTTCTTCGGCAGACGCCCCATAGACCTTAGGTAGTACAGGCTGTACCTTGCATAGGTCCAACTGAATGAGCAGCGGCAACACACACACCGTACATCAGCCTGTGCCTGCAAGCGCGCACGCACGCACGTACCGCATGCACGCACGCACACACACACACACACACACACACACACACACACACACACACACACACACACACACACACACACACACACACACACACACAGGTTTATTTGCTTTGTAAATGCAAATCTTTTCAAGTTGTTGGAAGTCATACGTCGGGGTTACATTGAAAACCCCTTCTGACGGCGAATTCAAATTCGATTAGCACTATCAAATTATGTGTTATATGTTGTTGAAATTGTTTGACGAGACACGGATCGCGATTAGGACCCGAAAGCCTGCCAAAGTTTTATTGCGTATACCATCAATATCAACTGCAAGAGATTAATTTCTTTTTTGGGGTGATCGCGTCACGGCGGGTAGTAGCTCCATCGTCCTCTGCCGACCCAGAAACTGCGCGTCAATCGTCACTTTCAGAGTCTGTTCGCATACACGGCGGGAGTCAGCAAGAGATGTAGATTTGAGTAAGCCTCCGCTCTCAGCGGAACTCATGAGATTCTATGCGTCTTGCAGATGCTGAGCGTCTTGCCGGCGCTTTCGGTACAGGCTGCTGTATGGCGTACCGCGTAGGCTAAAACCAAACAGCGAGTTTTATTTTTCTTTAATTAATTGTAATTAAAAATGCTCAAGGATGACAGAGTGTCATCAGGCGGATATGTAATCTGTATGCATCAGAGAAGTGAAAACCACTGAAAACATTTATGTGGACATTAGAAAGAGGTATCAGAGGCTTCTTCCAGACTTTTGAATTATCCGGATGATGACAACTATTTGACCATGTCGCATTTCTCAGATTTGCTCGTCAGTATACGGTACACACACAAAAGTACAACTACAGCCGGTCCGGAGAGCAATCAAAGCACAATGATATGAAATGCTTAGCCGACTCTAAACGACTTGACACACAAGGACACACGCAGACACTGATGTACGAGTCACTCTGTGAATGCTACAAACAATGCACGCATGCAGAATTGCATATTCGCATTTCGGAATATGTCAAGAAACACTTTATGTATTGATTGTCAGGTCAGTCTTAACCAATTGCATATCGGTAGCGGTTCAGTTTAGTCGTGATGATTCCGAGAAAACATAGACATTTCTACTGGGAGACGTACGATTTAGAAACACTACTGTTGCGTCTGCCACACGATCTAGTATAATTATTGATAGTTATTGTAGACGATGTTTGCACGGTTACCTGTTCTGTTTGACTGTCCTCAAGCAAAAGATAAAACTTTAAACTAATAGCTTTAGAGAATGCTTCTGACGTGTTGCGCTGAATAATCATAGATTTTGTTTCAGTCGGCCGAATGACGAATAACTAACTACAGGCGGAGTTGTTTGTTTCACCACGCTGGCTTGTCTGTTCTCCGGCACAACGAGGCGGCTTTGTATGTCGTCACTGAGCTGAAGGCTGTTTTTAAGTACACTTTGATAGCCCTTTGGCTGTCGGTAGCGATTTTTTGTCGTGATGATCATCGCGCACGACAAAAACCCGCTACCGACAGTCAAAGGGCGGTGTGGCCGGATTGAAGCATTATCAGACGCCGGAATATATTGCACGGTGTGTTTCGAAGGCGGTTCGACTACGAAAGACTGAGAGGGGTGTGTGTGTGTGTGTGTGTGTGTGAGAGAGAGAGAGAGAGAGAGAGAGAGAGAGAGAGAGAGAGAGAGAGAGAGAGAGAGAGAGAGAATTTGGAGTTCACATATGGATACATCAGACTGTGGACTGTTTTGCCCGCTCGCAGCGGCATGCGAACACATCCGGAAACGACACTTAAAAAATAGGGGATTCCCATTCTCGTTCAGAGAAAGCCGGCCGGCGTACCTGAACTTAAGAGGCTCACGCCTCCTGGAATCTAGTCTGCCAGTGAGCCCAGCTGGGCTTACAGAGGCATAGATCCTCATTGGCACCATCAGCTGTTGCTGGACAGGCTGTCCAATTCAGTTTTCCTTTAGTTAACTTTGCAGTGATCTACTTCAGTAACACGCTGGGCCGGATGGCCGCGCGGCACTATAGCTCAGTAGTGCCCTTCCCCAACAGCAAAAGGTCTTCGGGCCAAGGACAGCCCGCGGCACCGGCTGCGGCGGCCGTTGACTGACCTCTGCTAACTGAGTTGTTGACGCATCGTCAGAACGCGGGTAACCCGTCAAGGCCAGAGGCGTCGCCGAAAAGCAAATTTCCCGAAATGAGGGATGTTCCAGACACAGACCTTGGTTTAGTATAAAAGCCGGCTGAAGCAGCGCCGGGGCGGGAACTGAACTTCCAGCAGAGCTGCCGGCGCAGACGTTGGCGCACAGATCGGAGACTGACTTTCACTGCCCTTAGTTCGTGAAGAGACTTCAAGTCCGGCCGCCACGCTGACCAAATATTCCATGGCTGTGAAATCGATGTTCATCCTAGGAGCGCCCGCTTTGATCCCACTGGTGTGCTGGTTGTTGCTACACTGTTCAACGGTGCAATGTAAAACTGTTCCCTTCATCCAGCCTTCCGGCCTTCTCCACGAGAGAACATCGCTAGAGGTAAGTCAGGTCAAGTTGGGTTGGTTAGTTCGGGGTTTAACGTCCACGGCACCGAAGTCTAGTCCGCAGTGATAATGGACAGACATGACGGGCGGGTTAGGGGGGACAGGGATAGCTATTGCCTATAAGTTAGACTGACCTGAACACTGATCAGTTCAGGCGCACTGCAACGGTGCACACTTATAGATTTACCAGGACCTCAACAGACATGCTATTGCGGACAACCAGCTTATACTGTACTTAAACCATTAGCATAGACAACACTCCAAACATCTCCAAGAGGCATAGATCCTCATGAGCCCGCAGGGCTCATGAGGATCTATGTCTCTTGAAGATGTTTGGAGTGTTGTTTATGCTTATGATTCAAACCATAGCCGTGCTTTCGCTCTCGTTTGTTGTTGGCAGTCGTTCGGTAAAAATAACCTCACTATTATTATTGTTATTATTATAGTTATTGATCATAAATATGATTACCGCCTAAATGTGTCGGCGTATTAACCCTTATCATTCGGAATACACCAGTGTGTGAAATAAGTTTGACTAAAATAGTTCAAGCGTAGTGTCAGAATAGCTTGGCGCCTCTAGGCGCCAAGCTATTCTGGCACTACTGCCTTGAACTAAAGCCATTGGTCTATATCCTTATCTGTAAGTACTATAATGTAGCTTGCATATGGCAGTGTACAAATTTGAAGCTTTTAGCCTCAGCATGGTATGGGTTAAGCAAGTTCTTCCTGGACGACTACTACTATGCTGACGAGCAAAAGTAATGCGACATTTTCGGAAATGTCGCATTTCTTGTGTGCCCCTCAGTATAGTAGTACTATTTCTACTAGGCCTACTTCTAATCTCAGTTCAGGTATATAAAACGGAAACCGGTCGTCAAATTTCAATGTAGCAAGTAGTAGCTGCAATAGGCATAGATCCACATGAACCCACGTGTGTGTGAGGAAACATGAGACTGAATTAGCGCCTCAGTCCTGCCGGAGCTAATTCAACTCTCAGGATCCGGTGATCCGCGCGCTTTCAGTCTGCCAAAATAATAATCCGTCTTTGTCTGACAGTGAAGCGGTTACTCGTTGTTTTAACTCATTCTACCCTATCACCGAAATCCCCAAATTTTGCCGTTGTCCTCTGAAGGCAGTGCAGAACACAGATCGACCATGATAGTTCAAGGGTGATGCCAGAATATCTTGGCGCCCATAGGCGCCAAGCTATTCTGGCATCACCCTTGAACTATCATGGTCGATCCTTATCTTGCTGTGGTGTGTCTGGAGTAGAATGAGTTAAAGTACCATTATGCATAAATCTGAAGGCACATTTCAGCACCACTGATTTTGTGTTGTTACTGTCCTGTCGACACACCTAATGAACTTTAACAGCAGTTTGGACAAGCAGCAGAAGCACACGCGTAATCGCACTTATTCATTCTGCGCAGCCGTTAGCGTGTCAATCTATTTTTTAGCTGTTTCTCGTACCGATGGCGTTGTATTTCTAGAACCGAGTTTAGTCATTGTCAGGTTACTTGATACAAAGACGACGTGTGCTGAACTGGATTGTCCTGTGTCTAAATGAAGCGTGTGTAGCGTTTCGTGTTATAGAAGTGTATCTTTGAACAGTTACGGCCGGCGGTATGGGCCTTCAAGTTCCTCGGCGGTTCGCGACATTAGTTAGGTTTCCGGCGTATGTAACGAGCGACTCAGTGACTCCCAACAACAAACGAGAGCCAAGTAAAGGTGGACAACCAGCTTATACTTGTACCTTTAAGTACAGACAACACCTGACTCCAACCATCTCCAAGAGGCACAGATCTGTGCCTCTTGGAGACGGTTGAAGTGTTATGGAAGAAGCTGGTTATTCGCCGTGACTCGACTTCTCTCTTGCCTGTTGTTGGTAGTCGTCCGGCGCAGACGTAACCTTTTTTTTTTTCGGCCGTCACCCAATGCGCAAAAGGCTATCGGGCTTACGTCTGCCCGATGTCCTTTTGCGCATTGGGCAGTTGCTAAATGTGCTCAACCTTTTGTTTGTACCAGGTGCCGCTTGTTGTTGTTGGCGGAGATACTGCTGTCGCCGAAAACAGAGCTGCAGCCGACAACGTTGATGCTGATGACGATGACAAGATCAGCGATTTGACGACTGCCGATGTCGTAACATCCTTTCTTGACGTCCTTGTCAAGTCTTCATCGGATGACACTCGTGAGTATTTACTGAACAACTCTCTGGAGGTCGGCTGCGCTTTGTGTCGAGGCGATTCCTGCAGGAATCACCTCGACACTAAGCGCTACCGACGGCCACAGGCATCATTGAGGAAGAAGACCTCATGTTTGTTTGTGTTGGGGTTTTTTTTTAATCATTTTTTTTTTAAAGGATTTTAACCCGAGAATTTATGCGAACGGATCGCTTTAGTTTAGCGCACACTTGAAAACAGAAACATCATTTTGTAAATGTCGGTATACCCCTCTCACCCGTTCTACACACACACACACACACACACACACACACACACACACACACACACACACACACACACACACACACACACACACACACACACACAAGCACACACACACACACACACACACACACACACACACACACACAAACAAACACACACACACACACACACACACACACACACACCAATGATTGATTGATTATCTCTGTACCATGTGATGATGCATGTCTTTCTATGAAAACTGTCATTTCAACTAAGAGTGTCAATATCCCCGGGTTGTGAGTTTGTTAGTTATTTGGGTTTAACGCCGAGCAGGCGACTAAGGCCATTTCACGGCGGTTGTGGTATTGAGCTGCTATATATGTATACGCTCTGCTTGTGAAAATGGCCGATGTGCCAACATCAATATTAACACACACAAAAATTGACTTTGACACACACACTTAAACAATTTCGATCTGTGGCGTCTGCTACTTTCTTGAAATGCCTTCAAAAACCAGTAAAACAGATACCATCGGGTCGACGTCGGCCGCCGTTGGCCCGCGCACGGCTGTGCGCGGGCCAACGGCGGCCGACGTCGGCCCGATGACCTTTTGCGCATTGGGTAATGCGAACGCCGACTATTAACTTTACAATAAAAAGTTCATCGACTCTTTGGGTAAAAAAAAAAAAAAAAAAAAAAAAAAAAAAAAAAAAAAAAAAAAAATCCAGTCTAATCCCTCATCCTCTGTTGGTTACAGCTTTCCTGGACGCAAAGGACTCGAGCCTGCAATCGCTTCCGCGACGGAGACGGAGTAGTAGAGTAATACCCTGTGCGGATCGCATAGCGCTTGGTCGACCGCCATGCAAAAAGTCAAAGCCCTGACATTCTGAAGTGAGAGATGGGTCGACCACGACATCCATGAAAATACCAGCGATCTGAATTAGCGATTGTGCCAAAAGCACTCTAAGAAGTTGCTCAAAAACTTGAGACTGAGAAATGTTTACAGATCAACCCGAGTGATATTATGTATGCGCTCTAGCTAGTACCGTGTGCGAAAAGGCCAAAGTGCGGCGGTCATCGGTCCGATGACCTGTTGCGCATTGAGTATGTACTGCTGTATCTCAGCGGATACAACGCGCACAAGTATATCAGTGGCTCCCTCTGGGACGCATGCTCGGGCCGACGAAACCCTTATCTGGCCCGCGCATTGGGCCAGCTAAGGCCGACATCGGCCCGAAGTCCCTTTTTTGTTTACGGTCCTGTTTATAGCTGCGGGCCATTAGCTCAATATACTGACTTCGTGGTTTTCATTACAACGTTATGTGTGAACGGCACGTACAGTCTCTTGATTGTCTACCTTATCGCTGCGGCAGCCGCCGTGAGCAGATTGTCCTTGCTCGGCTCCATATCGGGCATACGTATGTTACGCACTCTAATTTACTAAAACAGGAGGAGCGTGCATGGTGTTATATATGCCTGAAACGAGCAGTATTCTGTAAAACACTTTTTGCTGTCTTGTGCCGATCTAACTGACACAAGAAATAAACATTTCACAGCAGACTCCTTGAAGGTTTTGTTCCGGGATGTGCCCCAGCGGACAAGATCTTCAGTTTTCTGAGAGAGTGCAATATTTTTAGTAAGAATTGAGCATTCATAGACTAATAATTCTACTATTTTGACCTTTTGAGAGTCTGTAGACGTTTCCTGTAAAGACCTGTGCGACATTTTAGCATGAAATATTTAAAAGATATATTTACATCTTGTCTTAAGACCTTGCTTTTAGTCTGGCTAGCCAGGCTTTTGCCCATCCCGCCGTGAGATGGGCTTAGCTGACTGTTCGGTGTGAAACCCAAATAGCTTACCAACTAACTCTTGATTGTCACAATGGCAATTACCATACTGCGAATCAGTCTGCATGTGTGTTCATTGTAACTGGTGTGTAAATTTATCTAAATGTTGGTACGTGAATGCTGCGTGTGTATTGGTCACCTAGAATGAGAATAATAGGCAAACTAAAGTTGGCAACCGACTGAACTTTTCATTCATGGACATTCAGTCTTTCAGATTATTCTTCAACGATACAATCGATGCTTTTCACAAGGTCAGTTAACATCTTTGTCGAGGTGATTCTTGAACGAACCGATAGCCAAAGGGTTAACATCTAGACGTACATTTTAGAAAATGGGGAGAGGGGGGGGGGATTGGAAGGTAGGGGGGGGAGGGAAGGGGGGAGGGAGGGGACCTTGTTCTCTTGGCAAACCTAGAGGCGTTCACTCAGGAAATTTCATTAAAACAATTCTGCCCTTTGAAGGCAAAAGACAGGCAGTCCATTTGTATGAAATCAAATACCAATATGCTAGACAAAAACAAAATTCAATTGTAAATCATGTACATGTGTATTACTATTAACCCTTTGCGTGTCTGTAGCGGTTTTAGTTGCGATGATTCCTGTAGGAATCATCGCGACTAAAACCGCTGCAGACACGCAAAGGGGTATAGAAGTAGTAGCAGTTCGATAGTAGTTGTTGTGTAGGCCTCGTTTGACATCCGAGTGCGCAAAGTGACGTTTTACGCAAATATCTTCGCAGAATACTACTGTTCTATACCGCTCTAAGCACAAATATCATGACGGGCCACTGAGTTGACCTAATACGGTTTACTTTCAAGAATGTCTTACAATCTGCCGGTTTTGCTGTGCAGTCGTAAAATTCGGAAATTTTCATGAAATGACTGATTTTACATCCCTAAATGTGCCTCAGATATACCGATTCAGCCCAGTACAACAAAGATCCATTTTCACATGAATGAGCAAGTGGATTCAGTTTTAACCTTTTTGTATTGGTAGTGTTTTTTTTTTTTTTTTTTTTTTTTTTTTTTTTTTTTTTTTTACTGTACAGCAGTACACACAAACGCACACACACACAAGCACACGCACTACCCTCTCTCTCTAAACTATACGAGTATAAAAATGAATCAATGATTAATATTCTGCTGTGAGAAAGCATTGGTGAGATTTCACTTAGGTGTAAAAACACTCATGCTAATCAGCCCTCTCACAGCTAAATGAATGCTGTTAACTACGCGTCGAAAACATCAACTGCGTCTAAAACAATTCCGCCGCATAAGTAAACCCATAGAACATGTTGCTGAACATTAGCAATTGGGTGTCATAGCTGGTACACGACCAGTGTAAATGGAAGCCTGGCATAACCAAATGAGATGTGCTTTTCTTGGAATGTATTTCTTCCTTCCAAAAATTCAAAATATGCTCAATACTAACAGTTGTACACTATTTTTTCATGTTTGGCATATCCGGATGCCGTTCGTCTCGAATAAGTTAACTCATTCGCGACCAGCCGCATCCGGATGCGCGGCAAAAGCCGCGCATCCGGATGCCGCTGGCCGCGAATTAGCTAAACATGGTGCTAATGTGTCTCGGTATACGACTCTTTTTTACACCTATAATGCTCAGCCTTTTGATATTTTTGATCTGCCCACTTCTGACACGCACAATAGCGAACACCGCAGACCCCGGATTGTACACGGGCATTAAAAACTCGGGCTGCAGTAGCGTTCAATGCTCACTTTATCACAATGTATGTGCTGGTTTTAATTTCAGCACACGCGTGTTTTTCTTGACCGAATTTTGATACGAGTTTCGTTTTGTTTTGTTTTATCATCATTACATACACATTCATTTTCAGTGATGCATGCTGTGTGTCGTTTTGGTGTGACTTGTTGTTTCTATGTATAACTCAATGCTGACGTCATCAAATGTGTTGGTCTGTAATCTGGACCTACGTCTACCCGCCGTAAGGTCCAAAATCACAGACTAGCACATAAATTTGCTTGAGGCAAATTCATTACACAAATCTCCATTTCCCAATTTAATCATTATTGCATGTTTACTTGTTTACACTTCAATCATTTTCCCAACTATTCGTACGAGACGCTCAATGGTTCTTGCATCACTTTTTCAATGATGTCACACAGAGACATGGCTAAAGATACCAGCTCCATAGTGTGCACGAATAAAGGGCAAAGGCTGAAATTTGTTTTGATGTTAATTTTGATACATGCGACTTACCTTGTTTACAAATGGCGGCCCAATTTTTATTACTTTCTGATCACACCCCGTAATATGCATTATTTGCGTCCCCCCCAAATAAAAGAAAGAAATATACTGGCAGCTGGCTAAAATTTAATGTTCTGTTCTTTTCGTTCTGTTATTTTTGATCTTGTAACGCGCTTAGAGCACCATTCATTTGGAGGTTAAGCGCTATATAAATGTACATTATTATTATTATTATTATTAATGTAAATGTAAATGTTATGCATTTATGCGGGGAGCTGACTACAATTTATATACATTTTTTTAAGCTACATAATCAAACCAAAAATTAAAAGAGAAATAAAACAAAACACTGTATAATGTATGTGTTTGGCTTTATGACACTGTGTGTGCATGTGCGAGTGTGTGTGTGCAAAAGTGAAAGAGACACGGAGAGAGATATCCATGGGTGACAATACCAAAAATTGAAAAGACTGAAAACTGCCCGTGGCAAGGCCAGCAAGAGACATCAATTCTCGTGAGCCCCTGCGGATGCAGGGGCTCATGAGAATTGATGCCTCTTGCAGATGGAAGAGCCTGGCTGAAGGGATGCTTAGCTTTCTCGGATTCTGAAGACTGCCACCCTCATATATCAGACTGCAACAGGCACCAGACTCTCCCCCTTTACATTCACAGATTTGGCTAGTGTCAACGTCAAGACTTCGCCATGCAAAAACCGAAGCTGATTTAAATTTTAACCCATAGATGCCCCCAAGTCCGCGTTTCCGAACGTTAGAGGTCTCGCCTGTAGATTACGTATCAGTCCTAGGAGATGGGTCGGCTATGATAATTCAAGGGTAGTGCCAGATTAGCTTGGCGCCATCCGGCGCCAAGCTAATGTGGCACTACCCTTGAATTATCATAGTCGATCCATCTCATGCTGTAGGGCGTTGGGACTAAATGGACTAAACTGACCGACAACACGCTTATGCTTCGCCCATTTGGGTACTGCACGGTTTAGCCCATTCCAAATAATAATAATTCAAACTTTCTTCAACTCGTGCTGTGTGTGTGTGTGGGGTGGGGGGGGGGGGGGGGGAAATTGGAAGGGGGGGGGGATTGGAAGAGGTGGGGGGGGGGGGAGGTTGGAAAGGGGGGGAGGGAAGGGGACCTTGTTCCCGTGGCAAACCTAGAGGCGTTCACTCAGGAAATTTTCTCAAAACAATTCTGCCCTGTGAAGGCAAAAGACAGGCAGTCCATTTGTATGAAAAGCAAGACTGTCATTGTATTAAGCGGTTACAATTTCAGAACACTCAGTAGCCGAGCTGATCCTTCCATAGGGGCCTGACGATGGTACTTTGATTACATGCAAATCCGCTGCGCCACCGCGTGCGCGCTACCACATCTAGCTCAATTCAGAATTTTGTATTATGAATGAGCTAGATGCGGTAGCGCGCACGCGGTGGCGCAGCGGATTTGCATTCAGTCAATGCACCATCGTCAGGCCCCTATGGATTCTAAGCACCACTTGAATGTCCTTTGTTTGTCTTGTACCTTTTGTATTCAGAGTGAATTCGTGCGCGTGTGTCACGTGAGTGTGCGTGTTGGGTTCAGTTCGCGGCGCTTTCAGCCGACTCGCAAAATTGGGTAAAGCGCCTATATAGTGTCTTGTTTTATTATTATTATTATTATTATTATTATTATTATTATTATTATTATTACAATGAAAATCTTGCTGTTTACAAAAAATGGACTGTCCTTTGCCTTTACCAGGCAGAACTAAGATCGTCGTAGGCCCGAGGACCTTTTGGCTTTGTTGACAGGTTTGGTGGGGAGGAAGATGGGGGGTTGGGGTGAAGAGAAGGGGAGGGGGACTGGACGAGGGACCGGGAGGGAAAACCCAACAGGATGTAGAAAAGAAAGACAAAAATGATGGTGCTGTCATAATTACGGTAAAACGGTGCGTCATGCAGATATACGAGTCAAAAGAACGTCTCAGAAATGTTGCCAAGCATCATTCCTCCTCCCCACCCCCCTCCTCTCCCCGCCCCGCCTTTTCGGCGACTGAGAACTGAGAAAGGTTTAGCGTCGCAAGGCCGTTTGGTACAACCCACCCCACCCCCACCCCACTGATATAACTGATCCGCTCCTGCTGTGCTCAGTAAGTTTGTCTATGCTCTGAGTCACAAAACCTCTGTTATTTTTTTATGTTTCTGTCTTCATCTTTTTGTTTGGACATTTTACTGGTACATATATTTGGACTTAACTCATTCAGCCCGGCGCACGTATTTCCCATATTTTGGAGGCGTCATCTAACGACTATGTTGCAGGAGATGGATCGACCATGGTAATTCAAGGGTAGTGCCAGATTAGCTTGGCGATTAACCTTAAGGCGCCAAGCTAATCTGGCACTACCGTTGAATTATCATGGTCGACCCATCTCCTGCTGTAGGGCGTCAGTGCTGAATGAGTTAATTACAAATATGGTGCTACATCATTTGGAAAGGGTCAGCTTTCTTGCGCCAACTCATTCATCCCTTAAAAAAACTTGCAGGGGATGGACTGACCAAGGTTAGACAAAGGTGATGCCAGTTTAGCTAGGCACCCCAATCTCCCACTATCCGCTTTGAACTAAGGGAGGGAGGATTTGTTTTCCTCCCTACGTCACACGACCAGTAACCTTAGCGCAAATCGTACCATGTGACCGTAATATAAAAACCCCTGTAGCGAAAAATGGCGGACGTTTTTATAGCCCTCTCGATGACGCGTTAGGACCTCGTTTTCGAGTCTTGATAGCAACTCGGTTCGACAAAATAACAGAAAAAAAAAAAAAAAACGCAAGACAGTAGTCCTATTTGACGTAATACACACCATCTGCCTTATTTTTTTACGACGTGAGGAGCCAACTTAAACAATATTTCACCACTAATTACACAGCGCAAACAGCAAAAGCCTTCGCCAAATCCATCTCATCGCCATGCACCGAGCATTTTCAAAGTTCGGGAAATCACGGAACAAAAATAGCTTCCGAGTTTTTTTTAACCAATCAGAGACAGCAATCCTTGCAAACAACACACTGTCTTCTCGTCGGCACATGCCACAATTTCACCAAAGCACAGAGCAACAAATTCAAGAACTAAAATGGAAATACACACCCAGCAACACTATACACAAAGCACGATATTGCCAAAGTTCTCTCTTCACGTCACTCAATATGGGACTATCTGAAGAAAAACATCTCACGAATTTTCGAAGACTATCAGTGACATCATGTCAACGCTGTAAAATAAAATCTTACCTTAAAATCCATCTCAGCACTAGTCCTGCTATTAACAACGAGCGTTTTTATTCCTTTTTCCAAATATCCCAACACACATGACACTTTAGAATACAACAACGACAATCTGCTGCACACTCGAAGCATCCCCTTCAGTCATCTTGAATCTAAAAGCACGAGGCACCATGCTAACTTGCACAAGCTGTCCACATCAGTGGTCAAATGCCGATCGCTTCATCAAAAAGTTCTTAATTTTTTCTGAATCACACAACATTCAAGAAGTACTGTCACTGTCATACTTTAACGACCTTTTGTAGACATTGTAGCTTGAATCATTCTGTACACAAGCCAAGATTAGCTTTTTACTCGCGAAACTTGCGCTTCACACGGCATCATGCTACGTCACAATCTGTCTCGTAAAGACTGGGAATCCCCGGCAGAACATGTATATTCAACGGTGTCCACCTATCCGCCACAGAAGCGGCCGTCTTCATAAACCGGATTTTTTCTAAACATTAAACGGAGGAAGGAAAACAAATACGTTATTTTCCTCCCGACGTCACACGACCAGTCACTTTAGCGCAAACCGTACCATGTGACCGTGATGTAAAAACCCCTGTAGCGAAAAATGGCGGACGTTTTGTAGCCCTCTTGATGACGCATCTTGGATGCCAGTTTTGTTCTATAAAAGATCGCCAAACGTTCTAAAGTACAAAGTTACTTAGTGTTGTTCGAAACAACAAGCACACTCAGTACTGGAGACGTCAACGTCATGACATATTTTAAATTACGTCATAAGTCTATTATGTATAAATGTATATTCCTTTGACGTCAGTCATCTCTGGCGTGATCCAGTTCGCAAGATGTCTTCTTGATTTATTTTACGAAAATAGTGGAGGAATGAAAACAAATACGTTATTGGCCGGAGGGGTTTGCTGCACGGACCCTTGTGGGCCTTCGGGAGGTCAAAGGAATCATTGTACCTCTTCCGTTCGGCTTCCTTTAATGGTCCTTCAGCTTCTCTCTCTCTCTCTCTCTCTCTCTCTCTCTCTCTCTCTCTCTCTCTCTCTCTCTCTCTCTCTCTCTCTCTCTCTCTCTCTCTCTCTCTCTCTCTCTCTCTCTCTCTCTCTCTCTCCCCCCTACTTCCACGGACGAGAAAATAAAATCCCTTGGCCTGCTTAGTACACTGAAGGAACAACTCAAATTTAAAGAATGCGTCCTCATGCACAAAATATTGCATTATCAAGCCCCTGAATATCTGCGCATGATATTTAACTTCAGCCCTAGGCATCAGCTACACACGAGGAATGACTTACTTCATTTACCCCGCCCAAGGATAGATATCTACAAGTCAAGTCTTCTATTTTCAGGTAGTTCTGTCTGGAACTCATTGCCATTAAACATTAAATCACTTTCAGGTAAAACCCATTTTAAACGTGCTTTGTACACTCACTTCCAATCAGCGTGACTTCACAGTTTGCCATATAGAATAATACTGCTGTTAACACGTAAACGTCAAATATTTTCTCTTTCCCCATCCATTTTCTAACTGATCATCTATTGTCTTGGTGTCACTATACGCTATTGATTCTGCTGATTCTATGACAATGTCTTTGATGAGTTTATTATTAATGCTATGCACTCGGTTTAATTTTCTTGCTTTTTTCATCGGTGGCAGTTACAAATTCTCTATTGCCATTTTTTTTTCTCCTTGGTGATTCACCTATTGTGGGGTTTTTCCCCCGTAATTTTGCTTCTTCTTCTTCTTCTCTTCTTCTTCTTCTTATTATTATTATTATTATTTGCATGCTATGTTTCTTTTCCTGTTATGTTCTGTTTTGTTTACAAGACAGCTTGTAAGACAGGCATTGAGTTGCCTAATGGCTTTATCCTGAATAAAAAAAAAGATTTATCTCTCTCTCTCTCTCTCTCTCTCTCTCTCTGTCTCTCTCTGTCTCTCTCTCTCTCTCTCTCTCTCTCTCTCTCTCTCTCTCTCTCTCTCTCTCTCTCAGGCTCGTGTGTGTGTGTGTGTGTGTGTGTGTGTGTGTGTGTGTGTGTGTGTGTGCGTGTGTGTGTGTGTGTGTGTGTGTGTTTGTGTGTGTTCTTGCGTGCATGTATGTGTGTGTTTGGTTAGTTAGGAGGAAGTAAAACGTCTAGATAATCTTGACGTTTATGCTTACAGTTTTGCGTTCAATGTACCAGATGTAGTCTTATCAGTGTGCAATGTATATGTATGTGTTTATTATGTAGTTGTATTTCATGTACCGTGTGTAATGCATATTAGCCAGAGGTGGGTCGGGAAAGTGCTTCGTCTGACGCGGGCATTTGTTGAAGGCCCCGGACATGCATCACGATACCACGTTTGTCCGGGCCTTTAATCCAATGTTTGAGCCGCAGCGGGGTCTGACCTAACTCTGATTTACGTACTTCCGTGTGTGTGTGTGTGTGTGTGTGTGTGTGTGTGTGTGTGTGTGTGTGTGTGTGTGTGTGTGTGTGTGTGTGTGTGTGTGTGTGCAAGCGCGTGTGCGTGCCGGCGTGTGTGTGCGTGTGTGTGTGTGTGTGTGTGTGTGTGTGTGTGTGTGTGTGTGTGTGTGTGTGTGTGTGTGTGTGTGTGTGTGTGTGTGTGTGTGTGCGTGTGTGTGTGTGCGTATACGAAACCACTGAAATGGGTGACTTGGGTGTGTGTAAAATTCTGGGTGACCAAGTCAGGCACCCATTTTTTCTGAGGGTTGTTTCAGCATTATCTTTCATTCAAAAGTCAGAAAAAAATATCAAAATAGGATGCCCCCATTTCCCCAGATTTACTTCATGTTGTGTTTTGGCGACGCCCTGGGCCTGTGTGTTGACACGGAAGCGAGTGTTTTCAGATCAACTTGATGATCGCTGATTGGTTAGCCCAACACTGATGAACGGAGTTGTTTCCCTTGCCCTTACTAAAACGTCTTTCGTCCCCCCGCTGGCCATTCTTCACGTTTGCAGAGGTACTTTATGCAATATTTCTTAGTTAAGAGCACGCCCAAATGTACTTGTTCAGTGCAGTTATTTAACTGAGAGATGCCTCCAATCCCCGATACCCGTTTGGCCCAGAAAAATAAGGCGTCTGCTTCGGTCCGTGTCTTCCTCTCTGACCGTTGAGTCTTGTAGTAAATGATAATAGAACCCCACGATTTTAACAAAAGCTTTCTTCTTCAATGAAAGGAATTCATTCAATAACACCATTACAAGGTCAATCTGCCACGCGATTTTGTTTCTGACATGTGTGATTGTCAGTGATCGAAAAGTAACTTGACACATGCATACACAGTATGAGTTGACTTTAAAAAAAAAAAAAAAAAAAAAAAGGCGCCAGATTTCAATCCTCGTTCGCAAAACTGCCTCGCGATTCGAAGAACAAACGTCCACAAACAGGTCTTTCGGATTGTGCAACTGAAGTGTCGCTTTTTACTGTATTACCAGTTTTTAGTTCCCAGGGTCACCCTGGTCAGCCCCACAGGGTTGGATTTTCTCTCTATTCTGGGGCATGTGTTTCTGTCTACCTTTTGTCCATTCACCTGTATTTGCCTTTTTAAAACTCTCCCTACTGTCTGCACTGCCTGTAGCTCTTGATATTGGATGTGTGTTGCTAAATGGTCTTAGCTTTATTTAGGCCCCGTGTGTTAGGTTTATTTAACGTATTTGACCGGCTGGCGACATACAGTCAATGTTCTGTTTAGGTGTTTTTTTCACAAACAGTGCAGGCACGTCCTGAGAAAGCCTTGTTGCTGTCGGGACGTTAAGCAATGTACAATCAATCTGATTCAAAGTGTCAATTGGTTTACATGGTTGTATTGGACATGTTTGCAGCAACACCGTTTTGGTCACACCGGCTCAGGACTTTCTGCACACACCCAGCGCCGGATGGCAGCAGGATGTCCAAACCCATCGGGATCTATGGAAGTGGACAAGCACGCCCCTTCCTGACACATGACCAAGGCCCAGGGCAAATTAGTCAGCTGCAGCATCATAGCCCCACAGCCTCTGCCGCAGAGGGTGCGTCTGGTAGGAGGGTGCATGGACGGCAGCGGAATGCTCCCAATTACAAACTGGTAAGTAAAGTGATTCTATGATCGTCTTCATTTTATTGGCTGGCGTGCGAAGCAAAAGTGAGTTTATGTTCTGGGCCACTGGTCGTCCGTCCGTCGTCCATGGTAAACTTTAACTCATTCTACCCCAACACCAAAATCCTTAAATTTTGCCCCTGTCCTCTCAAGACCGCATTGCAGCGCAGGACACAGCTCGACCATGATAGTTCAAGGGTGATGCCAGAATAGCTTGGCGCCCGTAGGCGCCAAGCTATTCTGGCATCACCTTTGAACTATCATGGTCGATCCTTATCCTGCTGTGGTGTGTCTGGGGTAGAATGAGTTAACGGTGGCATTTTCTCAGAGACTATTCAAGCCACATTCTTCAAGGTTGGCCCAAGTGGCAAGACCTTTTTAAACATGCCAATTTGAGTGACCTCTCTCAAAGGGTCACGAAGGGTTGACAAATGTGTGAAAACTGCTTGCATTTTCAGAAAACATGGATTTTGCTGCTGCAGAAGCCAGCCCTCGTCACCGAGGTCACACATATGTAAATCGGTCATACACGGGATTACTCTTTTTATTCTTGTGCAAGGCCCCTTAAACCAAAATTGGGCTGTTTCTGTCCTAATGCAGCTTTGGTTTCAATCTTTCTTTCTTTCTTTCTCCAGTTGGCAAATGGAGCCTGGGATGGACCTGAGACTGAGAGTAGTGCAAGCGCATCGCAATACGAGGGCAGTGATGACGAGGAGTTTGTTCCTGGCTCGAGCTCACCGGATTCAGACGGTGTGTCGGCATCAATTGCTGGGATCTCTGACATAGACAGTATTGTATCGACTATGTTAGATTTCATCAAAGTGGCAGGTTCGGGGTGGCCAGGTGTCGGTGACGCTAGTACCAGCAAGGTGCAGTGTGCGTTAGGGGGTGGCAATGAGAATGTGGATAGGCAGAAGGAACATGATGCTGGGGGTGGGGAAAGAGCACTTACAGAAGAAACAGGTGTGCACGTGTCACAGAGAGGGAAAGGAAAGTACAAATGGGACAAGAAACATGCATGCAAATTGTGTGGCAAGCTTGTCTTGAAAATGAGCACGCACTTACAAGATGTCCATGCAGATGAGGCAGACGTTGCTAAAATTGTGTTGATGAAAAAAGGGACAAAGCAGAGACGTCGAGTATGGATCAGACTACAAGATGAGGGTGATTACATGCATAACGTTGCTGTTCTTGAAAACAAATCCGGATGTTTGATTCCTAAGTATTGCACCAAAACTAGTAAGGTAGACGACCTTCTCGCCTGTAGCCATTGCAAAGGGCTCTATCAAAAAAAGCTGATCTCTGTACACTCAAAACGTTGCTGTCAGAAACCAGGAGGGTTTCAGATCACTCAGAGAGGGGAGGCGGCGCGCCGTGGTCGCCTAATGCTTCCAATACCCTTAGACGTTGACTTTTCCTTCTATCACAAGGTCTTGGCCAGGCAGAGAGATGATGAGATAAGCCGTCTCATCAGAACTTGCTTCTTGAGTTTGGAAAGAGATTATTTGACCGCAGGGACATTGAAGAACACACGGCTGGACAAATCAGCTCCAGGATGCGGGAGTTAGGGAGACTATTAAAAATTATCAGAGTGAGGTCAGAAATGAAAATCGCAAGTTTAAATGCTGTGATCAGTTCAGCTAGCTTTGATCATGTTGTCCTGGCTGTAAAAGAGCTAGCAGATTTTGATGAGGACACACATCAGTTTAAAAAAGGCAATCTCGCAATGCGCATAGGCCATGCTTTGAAAAAGTGTTCACAGATCAAACAGTCACAGGCATCCAAACAGCTTGGGCAGGGTTCAGACGACAGGTGGCGACAGGAGCTCTCTGAGGCGCAGCGGTTTGACTCTGTCTTCAACAGGGACTGGTATGATTGTGTGTCCGCTACAGCAGCCCAGTCGGTCGGGAAAATGACCATGAACAAACCCAAGCTGATCCCATCATGTGAAGATGTGAGGAAGGTCCAACAGCTTCTTGAGACAAGGATGGTTTCGGAAGATTATCCGACAGTGGTTAAAGCAACTCTTTGTGCTGTATCACTTTTCAACCGAAAACGAGGGGGAGAAGTTCAGAGAATGAAGGTGTCAGACTTCCAGAATGCTAAGATTGGATCGATCACCAATCAAGATATCTTGAAAGGTCTCACAGAGGTTGAGAAGAAAATGGTGAATCATTTTCAGCGAGTGGAAATCAGAGGCAAGTTTAATAGGAGTGTTCCAGTTTTGCTGACGAAGAAGATGATGACAACTGTGGACAGAATCCTTCAAATGAGGCAATCAGTGCCAGCTCTCGCTGATTCCCAGTACATCTTTGCCACACCTTCTGGTCAGAGGCCTTACAGAGGCCATGACTTTCTGAAGGCCCATGCCCTAGAAGCACGGGTGTCATACCCAGCCATGTTCACATTTACTCAGTTACGGAATCAGGTTGCAACTTTGGCTCAGTCAATGGCCATCTCGGAGTTAGACCAGGATCAGCTGGCAGATTTCCTTGGTCATGATATTCGGATACATCGCCATATCTACCGCCAACCTCAAGACGTCCTTCAAAAGGCAAAAGTGGCGAAGATTCTTCTGTCAGTTAACAATGGGATGACAGATTTTGAGAGTTGCATTAGAGCTGAGCTGGGCGATGATGAAGAGATTGACTTTGACAATGGAGACACATCAGAAACTGGCAGAGAGGTCTCGGGGGGAACAGCACCTGTGAATGAAGCAAGTAGCAAGTCAACAACACAGGAATCAATGAGCATGACGGAGAAAAGACATCTAGAGCCTGATGACAATCTAGATAATTTTGATGATGACAGTACTGCATCAGCTCCTGTTCGAAAGAAAGCTAGATTTACAAGGAAACCATGGGGGAAGCTGAAGAGAAAGCTGTTCAAACTCGTTTCAAGACACACCTCGTCATGAACAAACTTCCTGGAAAGGCCGAGATACAGCACGCAATGGCAGAAGAGCCTGCACTTAGACATAGGCGCTGGACAAACATTAAGGATTACGTCCACAACAGACTGAAAAAGTTACAAAAGAAATGAATTGAGGTTCCCCGCCACTCGCGGCATTTTTTGTTTCATACAGATCTATTACAAGAGTGTTATTATTGTGGTGGTTTCAGCATGTATAGCCTGCTTTTTTTATCTGATAGACGCCTGGATCATTTTGTATACTGTATAACCTTTCGATTTGCAAAACGAAACAGCGGGCTGGGGACAAAAGACAATAATAAGATAAGAAAACCATTGACAACGTAAAGATTTATTACAAGAGTGTTATTATGGGGGTGGGGGGGGGGGGGGTTGCTCTGCCTGGATCATTTTTGTATACTGCATTCCATTTAAAAATCTGCAAACGGAAGAATGGTTGGTTGGGGGACGAAAGACAATAATAAAGGCTGAAGTTTCAAGTGATTTCTTATGTTGTCAGTTAATTAATTAATGTCAGTGTTCTGTTCTGTCATTTTAACTCATTCTACCTCAAGACCGGAATCCCCAAATGTTGAAGTCGTCTTCAGAAGACTGCGTTGCAGTGCAGGACACAGATCCACCATGATAGTTCAAGGGTGATGCCAGAATAGCTTGCGCCCTATGGGCGCCAAGCTATTCTGGCATCACCCTTGAACTATCATGGTGGATCTTTATTTTGCTGTGGTGTGTCTGGGGTAGAATAAGTTAAGTGTTAGTTTCTTCATCTGGGTCTTTTTCTGTCTTTCATATTTTTCCACACTTTTTGACCCGCATCATACTGAGGCTAAAAGCTTCAAATTTGTTCACTGCCATAATTCTATGCAAGCTACGTTACAGTACACTTACAGATGAGGACATAGACCAATGGCTTTAGTTCAAGGGTGGTGCCACAATAGCTTGGCGACTAGAGGCACCAAGCTATTCTGGCACTAACCCTTGGACTATTTCAATCACACTTGTTGCACACACTGGTGTATTCCGAATGATAAGGGTTAATATTCAAAATGCTCTGTTGCTGTTTGTCTGAAACTCCAGAGTACCCAAAACCAAAAAAAAAAGTCCTTTAATTTCAAGAATACATTTTGTTGATTCTCACATAAATGCCATGATAAACTGTTTTGCTTCAGAAGGACAAAACGCAGCAATGTTTAAAAGATTTCCTCTGTAAAAATCATAATCGAAAGGTTACGGGCCAGTGTTTATTGAATTTTGCACCATACAACGTTAAAAATATTAAAGCACACATACACATTAAGTTGGAAAAAAAAATTAATGTGAAAAAGAAGTATTCCATGAACTTGACCTTATTACAGATGCCTAATGTTGTGAAGACACCCATTTTCACTGTAATGGCCAGTTTTTGTGTGAGAGGCACCCACTTTATTGGTAGAAACCCATTTTTTTTCCATCTAGTGGCTCTGTTTCTAGAAAATGTCTATTTTATTTTAAGTTATAGAGCTTAGTTATAAGGTGAGTTCTATTAGTTCTAAACATTCGCTTCAATTCCAGAGCCCTAGAATAAATAGAAATATGGGAACCCATTTTCACATGAAATGGTAGGTAACCCACTCTGACGCTTTTGTCCCCATGTGTGTGTGTGTGTGTGTGTGTGTGTGTGTGTGTGTGTGTGTGTGTGTGTGTGTGTGTGTGTGTGTGTGTGTGTGTGTGTGCATGCACAAAACCACTAATATGGGTGACTTTCTTTACCATCCTTCTGGAAAATGGGTGTGTGTAAAATTCTGGGTCACCAAGTCAGGCACCCATTTTTTCTGAGGGTTGTTTCTGCATTATCTTTCATTCAAAAGTCAAAAAAAAAAAAAAAATTGGATGTCCCATTTTTGCAGGTTTACCTAATGTTGTGTGTTTTAAATGCACTGGGCCAGTGTGTTACCACGGAAGCGAGCGTCGTTCGGCTGCGCAGAGTGAACTGAGTGGTTTCCCCTTCTATTGTCTCTCGTCCCGCCAACCGTCGTTCCATCAGGTAAGATTGTTTTTATGCAATATTTCTTAGTTAAAAGCACGCCCAAGTGTACTTCTTCAGCGCAGTTATTTAACTGAGATGCTCGGAATCAGATACAATTGCACAGTAGCCTATATGGACCCGTTTGGCCGAGAAAACTGAGACGCCGTCTGCTACGACCCGCGTCTCAGTGCTGCTCAGTCAGTCTTGTAGTAACAGATAATAGAACCCCACGAATTTAACAAAAGCTTTCTTCTTCAACGAAAGGAATTCGTTCAATAACACATTACAAGGTCAATCTGTCACGCGATTGGGTTGCTTTTTTTTCTGACATGTGTGATGTTGTGAGCGAAAAGTAACTTGACATGTATGCATGCACTGTAAACAAGATGGCGCCAGATTTCATTGTGTATTTGAATCCTCGTACGCAAAACTACCTCACGATTCGAAAGAACAGACTTCCACGAATAGTTTTTTTTCGGATTTTGCAACTGAAGTGTCGCATTTTACTGTATTACCAGTTATTGTTCGTAGGGGGCAGGGGGTACTGCTGTAATTATGTATATATCTGATTCAAAATGTCAATGGTTTACATGGTTGTATTTGACATGTTTGCAGCAACACCGTTTTGGTCACACTCAGCACTTTCTGCACACACCCAGCGCCGGATGGCAGCAGGATGTCCAAACCCATCGGGATCTATGGAAGTGGACAAGCACGCCCCTTCCTGGCACATGACCAAGGCCCATGGCAAAATTAGTCAGCAGCAGCATGATGGCCCAGCGTCGTCTGTCGCAGAGGGTGCGTCTGGTAGGAGGGTGCGTAGACGGCAGCGGAATGCCCCCAATTACAAACTGGTAAGTGATTCTATGATCATCTTCATTTTATTGGCTGGCGTGCGAAGCAAAAGTGAATTTATGTTCTGGGCCACTGGTCGTCTGTCCGTCCATCCGCGTCCATGGTAAACGTTAACAGTGGCATTTTCTCTGAGACTTTTCAAGCCACATTCTTCAAGCTTGGCCCAAGGATACTTTGTGGCAAGACCTTTGTAAACATACCAATTTGAGTGACCTCTCTCAAAGGGTCACGTGGGTTGACAGATGTGTGAAAACTGCTTACATTTTCAGAAAACATGGATTTTGCTGCTGCGAAAGCCAGCCCTCGTCACCAAGGTCACACATATGTAAATCGGTCATACACGGGATTACTCTTTATATTCTTGTGCAAGGCCCCTTAAACCAAAATTGGGCTGCTTTTGTACTAATGCAGCTTTCTTTTTTTTTCTTTCCTTTTCCAGTTGGCAAATGGAGCCTGGGATGGGCCTGAGACTGAGAGTGCAAGCGCATCGCAATACAAGGACAGTGATGACGAGGAGTTTGTTCCTGGCTCGAGCTCACAGGATTCAGACGGTGTGTCGCCATCAATCTCTGGGGTCTCTGACACAGACAGTATTGTATTGAATATGTTAGATTTCAAAGTGGCTGTTTCAGGGTGGGCAGGTGTCAGTGAAGCAAGTACCAACAAGGTGCAGAGTGCATTAGGGGATGAATTAGGGGGTGGCAATGACAATGTGGATAGGCAGAAGGAACATGATGTTGGGGGTGGGCAAAGAGCGCTTACCAAAGAAACGGGTGTGCACGTGTCGCAGAGAGGGAAAGGAAAGTACAAATGGGACAAGAAACATGCATGCAAATTTTGTGGCAAGCTTGTTTTGAAAATGAGCACGCACTTACACGATGTCCATGCAGATGAGGCAGACGTTGCTAAAATTTTGATGATAAAAAAAGGAACTAAGTAGAGACGTCAAGCATGGATCAGAATACAAGATGAGGGTGATTACATGCATAATGTTGCAGTTCTTGAAAAGAAATCAGGATGTTTGATTCCTAAGTATCGCACCAAAACTAGTAAGGTAGACGACCTTCTCGCCTGTAGCCATTGCAAAGGGCTCTATCAAAAAAAGCTGATCTCTGTACACTCAAAACGTTGCTGTCAGAAACAAGGAGGGTTTCAGTTTGCTAAGAGAGGTGAGGCTGCTCAACGTGGGAGGCTAATGCTTCCAATACCTTTAGACGTTGACTTTTCCTTCTATCATAAGGTTTTAGCCAGACAGAGAGATGATGAGATAAGCCGTCTCATCAGAACTGACCCCTTGCTTCTGGAGTATGGAAAGAGATTATTTGACCGCAGGGACATTGAAGAACACACGGCTGGGCAAATCAGCTCCAGGATGCGGGAGTTAGTGAGACTATTAAAGATTCTTAGAGTGAGGTCAGAAATGAAAATCGCAAGTTTTAAATGCTGTGGTCAATTCAGCTAGCTTTGATCATGTTGTACTGGCTGTAAAAGGGCTAGCAGAATTTGATGAGGACACACATCAGTTCAAAAAAGGCAATCTTGCAATGCGCATAGGCCATGCTTTGAAAACATGTTCACAGATCAAACAGTCGCTGGCATCCAAACAGCTTGGGCATGGTTCAGATGACAGGTGGCGACAGGAGCTCTCTGAGGCGCAGCGCTTTGACTCTGTCTTCAGCGGGGACTGATACGATTATGTGTCTACAGCAGCCCAGTCGGTCGGGAAAATGACCATGAACAAACCCAAGCTGATCCCATCATGTGAAGATGTGAGGAAGGTCCAACAGCTTCTTGAGACAAGGATGGTTTCGGAAGATTATCCGACAGTGGTTAAAGCAACTCTTTGCGCTGTATCATTTTTCGACCCGAAAACGAGGGGGAGAAGTTCAGAGAATGAAGGTATCAGACTTCCAGAATGCTAAGAATGGATCGATCACCAATCAAGATATATTGAAAGGTCTCACAGAGGTTGAGAAGAAAATGGTGAATCATTTTCAGCGAGTGGAAATCAGAGGCAAGTTTAATAGGAGTGTTCCCATTTTGCTGACGAAGAAGATGATGACAACTGTGGACAGAATCCTTCAAATGAGGCAATCAGTGCCAGCTCTCGCTGGTTCCCAGTACATCTTTGCCACACCTTCTGGTCAGAGGCCTTACAGAGGCCATGATGTTCTGAAGGAACATGGGCTACAAGCACAAGTGTCAAACCCAGCCATGTTCACATTTACTCAGTTACGGAATCAGGTTGCAACTTTGGCTCAGTCCATGGCCATCTCGGAGTTAGACCAGGATCAGCTGGCAGACTTCCTTGGTCATGATATTCGGATACATCGCCATATCTACCGCCAACCTCAAGACGTCCTTCAAAAGGCAAAAGTGGCAAAGATTCTTCTGTCAGTTAACAATGGGATGACAGATTTTGAGAGTTGCATTAGAGCTGAGCTGGGCGATGATGAAGAGATTGACTTTGACAATGAAAACACATCAGAAACTGGCAGAGAGGTCTCTGTGGAAACAGCACCTGTGAATGATGCAACTAGCAAGTCAACAACACAGGAATCAATGAGCATGACCGAGAAAAGACGTCCAGAGCCTGATGACAAACTAGATAGTTTTGATGATGACAGTTCTGCGTCGGCTCCTGTTCGAAAGAAAGCTAGATTTACAAGGAAACCATGGGAGAAAGCTGAAGAGAAAGCTGTTGAAACTCGTTTCAAGTCACACCTCGTCGTGAACAAACTTCCTGGAAAGGCCGAGATACAGCAGGCAATTGCAGAAGACTGGTCTGCACTTAGACATAGGCGCTGGACAAACATTAAGGATTACATCCGCAACAGACTGAAAAGGTTACAAAAGAAATGAATTGAGATTCTCCGACACTCGCGTCATTTTCGTTTTCATACAGATTTATTACAAGAGTGTTCATTATTATTGGGTTGGTTTCAGCATGTCTAGCTTGTTTTTGTCAATGGAACTGCAAATGGAACGACGCTTGGGGACGAGAGACAATAATAAGGGGCCAGAAAACCATTGTCAACATAAAGATTTATTACAAGAGTGCTACTATGGGGTTGGTGCGTCTGCATCATTTTGTATACTGTATATAACATGTAAAACTTTGAAAATGTAACTACTGATGGAACGGCGATTGGGGACGAGAGACAATAATAAGGAGTAAGAAAACCATTGTCAACATAAAGATTTATTACAAGAGTGCTACTATGGGGTTGGTGCGCCTGCATCATTTTGTATACTGTATATAACATGTAAAACTTTGAAAATGGAACTGCTGATGGAACGGGGGTTGGGGAGGAGAGACAATAATAAGGAGTAAGAAAACCATTGTCAACATAAAGATTTATTACAAGAGTGCTGCTATGGGGTTGGTGCGCCTGCATCATTTTGTATACTGTATATAACATGTAAAACTTTGAAAATGGAACTGCTGATGAAACGGCGGTTGGGGACGAAGAGAAAAAGAAACAAACATTGTCAACATAAAGACTTATTACAAGAACGTTATTATTCGGTTGTTTTCAGCGTGTATAGCTCTGTTTTTATCTGATGTACACCTGGATCATTTTGTATGCTGTGTAACATTAAAGATGTACCAACGGAGAAAGAAACACGCTTAGAAAAGACGGGTACAACACAATTTATTAATATTTCGGGTAAATACCCTTTGTCAAAATAGATAAACAAACAGAGAGATTAGCCGCTACTTATCTTCATTGGCAGAAGGAATGTGCAGCACATTCCTTCTGTGAACAAAGATAAGTAGCGACTGATCTCTCTGTTTGTTTGTTTGTTTGTCTGTTTTGACAAGGCGGATTTACCCCCAAAATCTTACTGAATTGTGTTGTAACCGTCTTTTCTAAGCTTGTTTCTTTCTCCGTTGGGCACTTCTTTTCTTTGCATTTTACATGATTGGCAGTCACCTTTTGGGTCTGAATAATTTTTTTGTTTGTTTGTCGTTGTTGTTTTTTTGTGGGTTTTTTTTTAGGGGGGGGGGAGGGGAGGAGGGAGGGGGGGTGGTGGTGGTGTATCTCTCTTGATTTTGGATGTGTGTTGCTAAATGATCTTAAGTTTATTTAGCGTATTAGACTGGCTGGCGACATACATTCAATATTCTTTTCATTATTTTATTTTATTTTTTTCCCTTCATTATCAGTGCTGGCACGTCCGGACGTTCAGCAATGTACAACCAATCGGGATGAAAGACAATAATAAGATAAGAAAACCATTGTCAACATGATAAACATTTATTACAAGAGTGTTATTTTTTCAGTGTGTATAGCTTGTTTTTATCTGATGTACGCCTGGATCATTTTGGAAATGTCTGTAACTTTTTTTTTTTGGTTACTATAAAGTACACTTTGCATACTGTGCATTGTTGTTTCTAAAGTCACAGGAAGCACAAACCTTAGCTGAGTTGGTATACCTCGCCCTCTACCTAGGTTAAACGCACCAGCGGTGCCACTGTTGCTATTTTCGCACCAGACCGGTCGCTCGGACCGGTCATGTGCACCAGAACTGCGCGCGCAGGTTGGCTTGTGCACTTGTAGTGTGGTCTTGTACGTTCACGCAGAAGATTGTGATCGCAGTCGGAAAAAAAAAGGTTCGTTTGCGGTTTTAACTTGTAGCCTTTTATCTCCCCGAACACGCCAGTTTTGTGTTGAGATGGCGGAGGCTTGATTCATGCCCAACACCACTGAATCAAGTCTATTGTACATGTAGT